>CM048745.1:613703715-614437881 GCA_026315105.1 Locusta migratoria
TGGGCAATACTCAAGACGTGGTCGTACAAGCGTTTTAGACGCGGTGTCATTGACAGATGAAATACATCTTCCCAAAATTATCCCAATAAATCTAATTCGACTGACCGCTTTACTCTCAACTGTCCTTACATGTTCGTTCCATTACATATCGCTCTGAAATGTTGCACCTGATATTTAAAGGACGCGATTGCATCAAGATGCTCATTACTAATGCTGTATTCGAACATTGTTGGATTGTTTTTCCTACTCATGCGCATCACCTTACATTTTTATACATTGAGCTGCCATTCCTCACACCAATAGAAATTTTGTCTAACTCATCCTGTATGCTATTACAGTCAATTAAAGACGACCCCCCCCCCCCACACACACACCAAAGCATCGTCAGCAAAAAACAGCAAATTACAAGTTACTCTGTCCATCAGATCATTTATATAGATAGAAAATAATAGCGATCCTATCACATTTCCCTGGGGCACGCCTGACGATACACTTGTCTCTGATGAACACTTGCCGTCGAGAACAACGTACTGCGTTCTTTACTTAGGAATCAGGCTTGATTCCATGGTGGAACTTGTGCTCATTACTCAGGAAGTCTTCCAGTCAGTCACAAATCCGTGACCTATCCCGTATGCTCGTATCTTCGTTAGCAGTCTGCAGTGTGGCACCGCGTCAAATGCTTTTTTGAAATCGAGAAAAACGCAATCTGCCTGTTGCCCTTCATCTATGGCTCGCAAGATGTCATATGAGAAAAGGGCAAGCTGAGTTTCACATGAACGATGTTTCCAAAACCCGTGCTGATTCATAAAAAGAAGGTTTTCCTTCTCGAGGAAATTTATGATTTTCGAACTGACAATATACTCCAAAAAACTGATGTCAGTGATATTGACCAGTAATTATGTGGGTCAGTTCTTTTACCATCCTTATAAACGGGAGTCATCTGCGCGTTTCTCCAATCACTAGAAACTTTGTGCTGAATTAAAGATTTGCGATAAATACAAGCTAAGTAAGAGGCCGTTACTGAAGAATACTCTTTGTAACAAGAACTCATTGATAACCTCACATTGTCCATGACACGCAGGTTTGGAACTGTACTGGTTGTCCAAGGTGATCACACCTACCATATTATAAGTAAACGCCATGTAAGCTGAAGTAAGTAATTGAAATAGCAAAACAGCGTACTGCATCACGTGAAAATTACAACTGTAACAAATATCTGGATGGAATACGTTACAATCTGTATTTTGTTTTTTAATACACTCCTGGCCATTAAAATTGCTACACCACGAAGACACGTGCTACAGACGCGAAATATAACCGAGAGGAAGAAGGTGCTGTGATATGCAAATGATTAGCTTTTCAGACCATTCACACAAGGTTGGCGCCGGTGGCAACACCTACAACGTGCTGACATGAGGAAAGTTTCCAATCGATTTCTTATAAATACACAGCAGTTGACCGGCGCTGCCTAATGAAACGTTGTTGTGATGCCTCGTGTAATGAGGCGAAATGCGTACCATCACGTTTCCGACTTTGATAAAGGTCGCATTGTAGCCTATCGCGATTGTGGTTTATCGTATCGCGCCACTGCTGCTCGACGTTGGTCACGATCCAATGACTGTTAGCAGAGCATGCAATCGGTGGGTTCAGGAGGGCAATACGGAACGCCGTGCTGAATCCCAACGGCCTCGTATCACTAGCAGTCTAGATGTCAAGCATCTTATCCGAATGACTGCAACGGATAGTGCAGCCACCTCTCGATCCCTGAGTCAACAGATGGGGACGTTTGCAAGACAACAACCATCTACACGAACAGTTCGACGACGTTTGCAGCAGCGTGGACTATCAGCTCGGAGACCACGGCTGCGGTTACCCTTGACGCTGCATCACAGACAGGAGCGCCTGCGATGGTGTACGCAACGACGAACCTGGGTACACGAATGGCAAAACGTCATTTATCGGATGAATCCAGGTTCTGTTTACAGCATCATGATGGTCGTATACATGTTTTGCGACATCGCGGTGAACGTACTTTGGAAGCGTTCATCGCCATATTGGCGTATCACCTGGCGTGAGGGTATGCGGTGCCATTGGTTATAAGTCTCAGTCACCTCTAGTTCGCATCGACGGTACTTTGAACAGTGGCCGTTACATTTCAGATGTGTTACGACCCGTGGCTCTACCCATCATTCGATCCCTGCGAAACCCTACATTTCAGAAAGATAATGCGCGACCGCCTGTTGCAGGACATGTACGAGCCTTTCTAGATACGGAAGATGTTCGACTGCTGTCCTGGCCAGCACATTCTCCAGATCTCTCACCAATTGCAAACGTCTTGTCAATGGTGGCCGAGCAACTGGCTCGTCACAATACGCCAGTCACTACTCTTGATGAACTGTGGTATCGTGTTGAAGCTGCATGGACATCTGTACCTACACACGCCATCCAAGCTCTGTTTGACTCAATGCACAGGCGTATCAAGGCCGTTATTACCGTCAGAGGTGGTTGTTCTGGGTACTGATTTCTCAGGCTCTATGCATCCAAATTGCCTGAAAATGTAATCACATGTCAGTTCGAGAGTAATATATTTGTCCAATGAATACCCGGTTATCACCTGCATTTCTTCTTGTTGTAGCAATTTTAATGAAGTGTTGAAGCTGCATGGGCATCTGTACCTTTTCACGCCATCCAAGCTCTTTTTGACTCAATCTCCAGGCGTATCAAAGCCGTTATTACGGCCAGAGGTGGTTATTCTGGGTACTGATTTATCAGGATCTATGCACCCAAATTGCGTGTAAATATAATCGCATGTCAGTTCTAGTTTAATATATTTGTCCAATGAATACCGGTTTATCATCTGCATTTCTTCTTGGTGTAGCAATTTTAATGGCCAGTAGTGTATATTGTGTATATATTTCACCTGATCCACTAATTTTTTGAGCAGTGTATATTGTGGTTATGTCAGCTGTTCATATTACTGTGTCCACCTACTTGTACATTCAGTTAATCTGATGCACAACTGTCAGTCTTTGAACCTGAATTACAAACAGTTTTTGGCGGTAGTGCGTGTTTCACTGTTTAGGAAAATCGAGAGAATGAGAATCAATTGAAATAAAATTTCCTCTTATCTACTTAGGCGGTCACAGCGCTATTCCGGCCTTTGTCGCAGGATATTGGAAGGGATTAATGTCTTTGTTACTATGTCTTTGAAGTGAGCCGTGGTATTTGTAATATCGCCGACTTGTAGCGCCAGCAGTGGCAGTGGTCTTTATTTTAGAAGTAGTAGCAGTTGAGTTGCTGACCGGTGCTGTTGTATAATAAGACTGAGGGTTCGTTTTGATATTGTTAGGCTGATCTTTAGAAAATAGTGGCACACAGAGTTGAAGTTATATATATATATATATATATATATATATATATATATATATATATATATATATATATATATACGTGGCGTCTGTTCCGAAAGAACAGACGTCACTTCTGATCCTGCAGTTGTTATTATTTAATATTCACAGAATATATGACATCAACTGCGATTAGGCAAAGCTGAAAATGTGTACCTAGCCGGGATTCGAACCCGGGTCTCCTGCTTTCTAGGCAGTTGCGCTGACCCCTACACCACTAGGGACACAGTGATCACCGCACCTGCAAGGACTACCTAAGCACGCCTCCCGTCAGATACAAATTCCCAGCTTCGCCCTGCCCACAGTACTCAAACTCGTAGTTATGAAACGGCTAGGTACACATTTTCAGCTTTGCCTAATCGCAGTTGATGTCATATATTCTGTGAATATTTTATATGTTAATTTATGTGTTGTGCATGTGAGGCTAATTTAAATATAAGAAATGTCAATCTTACCAGTGAAACTTGCATTCTCCATTCAAGTCACGAAAATCATTGTTGAAGTTAAAGTGTAGGCCCAAAACTAAGAAGAGAAAAACTTTATTCAAATTAAATATTAAACATTAAATGCAACTCTTCTCCACCAATTTTTTTGAGTAGGGCAGTTAGGCCCCCGGTAACAGCAACTTGACGGGAGGAGGAGAGGTTGCAATATGATGCACTGCAGGGAATTAAGACATGGAGGACCGGATGACGCAACCTGCCGCTAGCAGCGAGACACTGGTGCGCGGCGGTTGCTATTGATCGAGTGTAACAAGTGGCGGCGGTGCTCGGACGGCCCGTGGCGGGCCAACCCGCTCTAATTACGTGAAACGCCTAATTATAGTAATAGGTGCTTTGCCCGGCGCTGTACAGCACGAGACACTAATGGAAGCGCCGCGCCGGTCTGCCGAAACACCTGTTCCTGGCCGCGCGTCGCGGTGGGCCCGACCCAGTGCGACCGCGGCAGTCCGTCCGTTTACACGCCTTCGGAGTAATTCAATTCTGCGAAACTCTGATCACTTTTTTATTCTGGCAGAGAGTAGAGTTTCGCTATGTTTGAAAAGAGCTTAAACCGCTCGCGTTATATGGTAGGGATAACAGCTTTTCATACAGTATCCTTAATGAAGTAACATTTTTATGTCTCTTTCGGTAAATTTTCAGCGGTCGGTAAACATTCATATAACTCATTCCACATTTACTGATGAAGACTTAATTATACTCACAGTATCGTTTCGTGCCTTTTCATTTGAACACCCCTCGTAATTTGATTATTTTTATTAAAAAGTAATCACCAGAAGCTTAAGTACAACTGTTCAATGGGCTGAAGGATTTCCTGTTCACAGAATTCCTGTGTCTGTGACAAGAGCCGAGTTGAAGTGCTTGCTCGCCGTTGGAGTGTCGAGTCCTCCCCAGGACATGGACGTGTGTGTTGTCCACGGATTAGTTTAAAGTTATTATCATCTTGTGATGGTGCAGCTCTTGTGTCTTCTGTGCCTGCAGTATTAGATTTGTGGTTGATTCCGCCTTAAGCAAGACATTTTTTTTTGTTTTAATACCCAAGCTAGTTTCGGCACTTATTGTGCCATCTTCCGTGGGTTTCTGTTGTTTATTTTACATTATAACATGTTACATAGGTTGTGGAAATAAAATCCGCTACCAGTCACAATTATGATTTTATTTCCACAACCTATAAGGAACAGTCACAGAGTTCAACATCCATAATGGATAAAATTCACATGTTACATAGTTTGGTTATACAATCGTTTGCACAAGTTGTTTGATTTGACAATTGTTAGATGTTTCACGCCTAATTTATTCAAGGCTGTTTCACAGCAAAAATCTCACTGAATACCATAAAACATAAGAACACGCCACAAACAAACAAGCAGCAACACCACAGCTCAAACGTAAGTAAGCCAAAACAGTCACATTAGAAATAATTTCAATATAATTTCCAGGCTAATGTAGGCCTACAATAAATCGGTCAGATTTAGTAAACAAAAACGTCTTGTTGATTGCAGATGACGGGCTGTCAAAACTCGTCATTCCACAATTAATGCACATGCAACTCCTGCGAATGACACAATGTAAGCACCTTGAATAAATTAGGCCTAAAACATCTAACAAAATTGTCAAACGAAACAACTTGTGCAAACGATTGTATAACCAAAATATGTAACGTGTTATTATAGAAAATAAACACCAGAAACCCATGGAAGATGGCACAATAAGTGCCGAAACTTGTTTGCGTATTAAAACAAAAAAGTGTCTTGCATAAGGCGGAATCAACCACAAATCTAGTTTAAAGTTAGTTACGTAGTTTGTAAATCTAGGGAATGATGACCATATCAGTTTGGCGCAATAGGTTTACAAACATTTGAACATTTGCTAACAGATACGCTAATAAATTCAAAATAACTTCCTTGGTAACATCTGATTTCACATTTGTACTCCTCAAATCAAATGTAATTTATTACACGCAATAACAACGTTTTATTTCATTTCAGATGGTCGCTAAGTACTCTCAAAATATTTAGCCTTCACAAAATTCGATTTCATGTTTCTTCCCATGAAGACTAATATTTTATATTGATAACAAAAATTCTTTCAGTTTTTATTTCGGTATTCGTGCCGTGATTTCAGTTTTTATCCCATCTGTCATCTCAATCCCGTTAAGGGAACACTTAAAAACGGTTTTTCAAACTCCATTGATTGTTGAAACCAGAGAGGTTATTGACTGCTTCCTTCCTTGCTTGGTTGGCGTAATTGTGCTTCACAAAATACTCGTTGGCCGCCATTTTACAGGATTCCTGTAGGACCTTCACACCTCTCGCAATTGTCTATCGACACACCATTCACACACGCACACACACACACACACACACACACACACACACACACACACACACAAACACACACACATCACACACACGACTTCCACTGTACTTGGACTTTACAGGCTATCCATTACTTTATGCTGTCGGAACTGGATGAAGAAGACCTAGGCAAAAGGTACAAGTAGCAAAGACGCACTTTTGATGGCGAATTCTGGGTAGGACGACGACTGACAGGATAATGAATGGAGCAACACGAAACACCATTCAGATCAATGCCCTAATAAGGAACATGGAGTTGAATAGGCTGAAATGGTTTGTCCGAGTCAAAAGTAAGGAAGACATGCCGGAAGAGCTCGACAACGAGGAAGGTTAGTTGTATTACGACGAAGATGATGTAGTGACCAGGTGAAGGGTAACGTGAATCGAAGAGGACAGCTGTGGAGTTAATGCTAACAAAATATTGTGGGAAGAAAGAAAAGATTGGAACAGTTCTGTGAACAAATAGCAATAGCACAAAAGACCCCATCTGTTAGCTATATACCTATCGCTGAGGAACCATGATTTTTATTTTTACATACTGCATCTTCCGCAACAGTGGTCTCCAGATAATTTGTAATATTACAAAAAATAATTTCAGTTGAAGAATTTCAGTTGAGGACATATCGTGATTCTAGAGTAGTAAGTTTCCAAATAGGAGATACTATACTGAGAGATGAATTTGACAGAGCACCGAAAGACCTAAGTCGAAACAAGGCCCCTGGAGTAGATGAAATTCCCGCAGAGCTACTGAAGTCTCTGGGAGAACCAGCCACAACCAAACTGTTTCACCTGATGTGTACGATGTATGAGACAGGAGAAGTACCCTCAGACTTTGAGAAAATGTTATAATCCACATTCCAAAGAAAGCAGGCCCTGACAGGTCTGAAAACTACAGAATCACCAGTTTAATAAGTCATTGATGCAAAATATTAACACGAATTATTTAAAGAAGGATGGAAAAGCTTGTAGAAGCCGACCTCGGGGAAGATCAGTTTGGGTTCAGGAGAAATGCAGGAACACGGGAGGCAATACTTACTTTTCGGCTTATCCTAGAAGATAGATTAAGAAAAGACAAACTTACATATCTAACTTTAGTAGATTTGGAGAGGGCTTTTGACAGTGTTGATTGGAATAGACTCTTTCAAGTTCTGAAGCGAGCAGGAGTAAAATATAGGGAGCGAAAGGTTATTTACAACTTGTACAAAAACCAGAGAGTGGTTGTCAGAGTTGAAGGGCATGAAAGGGATGTAGTGGTTCGGAAAGGAATTAGACAGGGTTGTAGTCTTTCTCCATTGTTATTCAATTTGTACATTGAGGAAGCTATCAAGGAAAGCAAGGAGAAATTTGGAAAAGGAATTAAAGTTCAGGGTGAAGAATTAAAAACATTGCGTTTTGCCGACGACATAGTAATTCTGTCAGAGACAGCAAAGGACCTGGAAGAGCAGTTGGACGGAATGGACAGAGTGCTGAAAGGAGAAAATAAGATGAATATTAACAAGGGTAATGGAGTGCAGCCTAAGAAAATCAGGTGATGCTGAAGGAATTAGATTGGGAAACGAAGCAATAAAGGGGGTAGATGAGTTTTGTTACTTGGGCAGTAAAATAACAAATGGTGATCGCAGTACAGAGGATATAAAATGCAGAATGGCAACGGCTAGAAAAGCGTTCTTGAATAAAGAGACATTTGTTAACATCGAATATTGATTTAAGTCTAAGGAAGTCCTTTCTGAAGGCATTTTTGTGGAGTGTTGCCTTGTATGGGAGTGAAATATGTATGATAAACAGTGCGGACAGGGAGAGGATAGAGGCTTTTGAAATGTGGTGCTACAGAAGAATGCTGAAGATTAAGTGGGTGGATCGCGTAACTAATGAGGAGGTACTGAACATAATTGGGAAGAAAAGGAATTTCTGACATATCTCGACTAAAAGAAGGGATCGATTGGTACAGCACATTCTTAGACATCAAGGAATTGTGAATTTAGCGTTGGAGGGAAGTTTGTGGCGTAAAAACCTCGGAGGAAGACCAAGAGATGGATACAGTAAGCAGATTCAGACAGATGTACGTTGCCGTTCTTATGTATAGCTGAAGAGGCTTGCTCAGGATAGAATATTGTGGAGAGCTGCATCATACCAGTCTCCGGACTGAAGACCACAACAGCAACAAGTTTCTAAAAGAAGTTGCCTCAGTTGAAGGGGCAGTGGTTGGTCAGGCACATTCTGTGTGTCCTTTGAGCTGAGTATATTATTGTTTATCGTCACTGCGTAACACTGTTTGCAGACTTTTTGTATTCAAACCGCTTTTACCATATCTATTGTGGAAGTGAATCCGTCTACTGGTATGGATAGTAGAACTTCGGACTTTCCAATTCTCGTAGGAAAACGCCCAAAAGCCGTTAGTTTCAATTTTTTTATTTTTTTTTTATTTTTTTTAATATACTGCTAAAAGTTTCGACATTCCAATCGTAGCATCTCCAGGCTCCACCGAGCGGTACGGTACGTTCGAGCACACCATTCCACAGTACGTACGTGGGACCTTTTGTCACTGGCGTCCATTTGAAAGTCCAATTCATCTTACCAGCGTGAACACGTACTAGTACATACTCGCGCTAATAACACGTACTGATTTTTCAAATGGGCACCAGTGACAAAATGTCCCACACATGAATAATGTGGAACGGTGTGTCCTAACTTACCGCTTGGTGAGGACATGTTGATGTCATGATTGGAATGACGAAATTGGGAGCACTTTAAGAAATAAATCTTGAAGAAACGGCGATTAGGTGTTTTTCTAACAACATATCGACGGTGTTACTTTAGTGCGGGATTACTGCATTTCTTTTTATGGTGAAACTGAAAAAAGTAAACCAAAAAGCAGTTAGCGATCGTGCGAAATACAGTCGGGTAGGTTTGTCAGAAAGCATTGAAAATATTTTCGGAATTCAAGCCGCGGCGGAGTGGCCGAGCGCATTGATGGCCTATGCTCCGATGCTCGAGGCCGTTCCCCCTCGAAGGTTCGAATCCTCCCTCGGGCATGGATCTTTGTGCTGTCTGTAGTAAAAGTTAGTTTATAAATGACCCCGCAGTAAAGTCCCGTAAGCTTATCAAACATCTGAACATTTGACAACACAAACATCCATGCTGGAGGGAGGACGCGAACCTCCGGAGACGAGCAACCGCGTGCTCGGCAGCAAAGCACATTAGAACGCGCACCCACGCCACCGCGACTACCGCAAAGCTTTTTGAGGTCAAACTTTCACCCCTTTCGCTATATTTCTACTGTTGATAGCACTCAGATATTTAATTAAAGGCAATCGTATGTTATTCGGTTGGGGCTTGACGAGCTGACAAATAGGTAAACAAGAGAAGGCTAACAGCGATAATCACCTGTCTAGTACCTAACGAATACCCTTGTTTCGATTTTAACATAACGTCATTATACTGCAATTTCATGAATGGAAGCCCACATGTGGTTTAAACTCAGTCATTATGCTGAGTTACGCTTGTAATTACAGTAATTGTTTATTACACAATAGTTTCAACCGAACAATACTTCAGTCACCACTTGTTCTCGTCACAAAGCTTATAACAGTATTTCATTCGGCAAAACTCGTGCCTGGAAACCGAGTTTGTGCTATCACACCCCACTCGGAAAAACTAATTATTTCATTCTGCTTTCAACCTGGGCATTACCTCTCGCTGATGAGAATATTCCTCAGGAATGACACGTTGTTCAGATTCCACGTCGAAATTCAGCTGTCCTTTTTCCCGATACTATTACTGTGATAGTCTTGGAAGTGGCATCTAATTAAAATAATAGCATCTGAGCTGCACGACCTTATTGGTGATACTTACGATAGTTCAATCACAGATATGATCCTGTAGTAAAGTCACTGTTTCTCATCATACACACGCGACTATTGATATAAAAAATTTGATCTACTTCAAATCTAACGCAACTTTCAATTACTTCTTTATTATCACCATGCTGACAAACATGACAAGTCATCATTGTAAAATACTAACACGAGTTATTTACAGACGAATGGAAAAACTGATGGAATCCGCTATTGGGGAAGATCAGTTTGGATTTAGGAGAAATGTAGGAACACGCGAGGCAATACATTACGACTTATCTTAGAATATAGTTTAAGGAAAGGGAAATTTACGTTTTTAGCATTTATGGATATAGAGAAAGCTTTCGACTATGTTGCTGAAATACCAAATTTCAAATTGTGAAGGTCACATGTGGAAAACATAGGGAGCAAAGAGTTATATTCAAATTGTACAAAAATCAGACCGCAATGATTAGAGGCGAAGGGCACGAAAGGGTCGCAGTGGTTGGGAAGGAAGTAAGACGTGTTTATAGCCTTTCCCCAATGTTGTTCAATCTGTAGACTGAGCAAGCTATGAAGGAATGCAAGGAGAAATTCGGAAAGGGAATTAGAATCCAGGAAGAGGGAATAACAACCTTGCGGTTTGCTGATGACATAGTAATTCTGTCAGAGAGAGCAAAGGACCTAGAAGAACAATTAAATTGAATGGACAATGTCGTGAAAGGAATATATAACATGAACATTACCAAGAGTAAAACGAGGGTAATGGAATTAAGTGTCAGGAAAATCAGTCACTGTTGAAGGGATTAGATTAGGTAATGATGTGATAAAAGTAGTAGATGCGTTTTGTTATTTGGGTAGCAAGATGACTTCTGAAGGTCGACGTAAAGATGATATTAAATGCAGAATGGCTGTGGAAAGGAAAGCGTTTCTGAAGAAGCGAAATTTGTTGATATCCAATGTTGGTATAAATGTTAAGAAGTCATTTCTGAAAGAATTTGTCTGGAGTGTTGCATTGTATGCGGTGAAACGTCGATGAAATGGAGTTCAGACGAATGATGAAAATTAGATGAGTGGATCACGTAACTAATGAGGAAGTTCTTAACCGAATCGGGGAGAAAAGGAGTTTCTGGCATATCATGACTAAGAGAAGGGGTAGATTGGTTGGACACATTCTGAGAAATGAAGGAATAGTCAGTTTAGCATTAGAAGGAGGTATGTGGGTAAAAATCGTAGACGGAGGCCGAGGGACGAATGCAGTAAGCCGATTCAAAAGGATGTAGGTTGCCGATCGTATTCGCAGATGAAGAGGCTTGCACAGGACAGGTTAGCGTGAAGAGCTTCATCAAAGCAGGCTACGGACTGAAGACCAGAACAACAACAACAACAACAAATGACACACTAAACTCGCCTGTTAAGTGCATCCACTTTTCTTTCGTTTTTCTACAGTTATACCTACTTCCATACTCCGGAAGCCACCTCATGGTGTGCGACGGAGAGTACTTTGCGACCCATCGTCACTTCCTCTTCCTATTGCACGGTTCGCGGTTAAAACGATTACCAGTGTACTTCCGAGTGGGCTATAATCTCTCTAATGTTAAATACCTGTGGTCTTTTCTCGAGATATAGTTAGGGGGAAGCAATATATACGTTAACTCTTCAAGAAACGTATGCTCTCAGAACTTTGACGGAAGCCCGTACTGCCATACAGAATGCCTCTCTTGCAGGGTCTGCCACTGGAGTTTAGTAATCAGCTCTGTGACCCTTTGGCACTTAACAAATGAACCCGTAATGAAGTGTGCTATTCTACATTGGATCTTCTCTGTAAACCCTATCTGGTAAGCATCCCACACTGATGAGCAATACTCAAGCGTCGATCAAACGAGTGTGTTTTTTTTTTTTTTTTTTTTTTTTTTTTTTTTTTTTTTTTTTTTTTTTTTTTTACTTGTCTGACTACATTTCCTGAGAATGCTTCCAATGAATTTCTGTCTGGCATCAGCCTTAACCACGATTAGTTTTATATGGTGTGTCCATTTCAGATTGCTCCTTATGTCTACTCCGAGAAAGGTGGGTTGGAAATTAAATAGTGGCAATTACTTTTTCACAACCAATACAAAAGCGTTACATGTTTGCACCTGTTATTGTCCTTCAAAGTAGTCACCAGCGTTGTGTAGAGCCCGTTGCCAGCGACATGGAAGGCGTAGTATACCGTTACTATAGCCCGTTCTGCTGAAGGTGGGAATGGAGCCTACCGACTCTCTCGAACTGTTCTGAAGCGAATACCACGAAGTGGTTCCTTCATCTTCGGAATCAAATGAAAGTGACTAGGGCTTACGTCCGGGGAGTATGGTGGATGGTACAGTACACCCAAGTCCAACGACCGAACAGAGCAGGCAAAGTTGGCACTGTATGCGCTCGAGCATTGTCGTGCCACTGTTCTGGGAGGCAATGCCGATTCTCCGCAAGCCTCCTGAAGACCATGATGACACTGTTGCGCTGTACGACCTCTGGCACATTCAGTCTTGATCGAACTCCGTTGTTCCTGTTTCGACAACATAGTGACACCGTTACGTTATCATGCTCGCTCACAAGTGACTGTGTTTCTCTCGATTTCGCGCACGCCGGTGACGTGGAACGGGCGAGTCCATATGCTCGGAAGTAAGGTACATATGTCAACAACGCGTGCTGTGAGCGACAATAAAAGATTTCCCTGCGTAGTGTCTCCACAGCAGTGTTATCGCTGTTTAAGTTTTTTTATGGAAGTAATTGCATTCATTGTTTGTCCTACGTTTGCGTAATTGTGTAATAAAGGACCTGCCTTTCCATGTGAAGGCAGCACTTTACATCCTCTACACCATGTGTCGATACGCTGAACATCCTGCATTTCGTTACTCCTTTGCGACTTCTAGATATACTAGATCATCATCCGAGAAAAGCCTCATTCAATTTCCGATTCTATCTGCGAGGTTATTTGTATATATTGTGAAAAGCACGTCGGAAATCTCTTTCTCGTGTTAGTATTTTTTCTCCGTTCAGAATGACATATTGTGTTCTGTTAGCTAGAAACACTTCAATGTAGTCACTCAGTTGATCTTATACGAGGTCTGTCTAAATAGAAGCCGAGCTTTGCTTTTCCCGCGCAAAACAGAGAAGATAGCGCGGCGCCACGGTACACAGTAAAGGAAAAGACCTTTATGCACATGCGTGAATTTCGTCCCTGCCTTCCAGCTCGTTAGTCCCTGCCTGTGGGGCACTGTGTCAGGTGCAGCACAACGTGTTCGTTGGATTATCGATTCTCTCAAGATGCTGCATAGCATTTCGTCAAACGCTTGGTGATTCTCAAAGCGAAACAGATTCAGCAGGTGTTTGGAGAAGATGCGACGGGTGTAATACAAATTAAGGAGTGGTTCAACCGATTCAAAAATGGCCGCTTATGAGCAGAGAGTGACCAGCGTCCTGGCAGGCCACAAACTGCTCGGAGATCAGCTGTTGTTGAGAGGGGCAAGATTTGGTGATGGTAGATCGTCGTTTGACCGTGTGGGAGATTGTCCAAGATGTTGGTGTGAGTAAAGATTCGGCGCGGTGGAGTAGCCAAGCGGTCTAAAGCGTCTCGCTGCGGAGCGCGCGGTTGCTCACCGCGGAGGTTCGAGCCCTCCCTGGGGCATGGGTGTGTGTGTTTGTCCGTAGGTTAGTTTACCTAGTTTTAAGTAGTTTGTAAGCTACGCACTGATGACCACGCAGTTTGGTCCGATAGATTTACAAACATTTGAACATTTTTGAGTAAAGATTCTGCACATGCAATTTTGCGTGATGATTTGAACGTGTATCTAGTGGCTGTGATATTCGTGACCAAGTCGTTGTCATCGGAACAAAGATTCTTTCGTTTTGAAGTTGCACAGGACCTTATGGACATCACCAAAAAAAAAAAAAAAAAAAAAAAAAAAAAAAAAAAAAAGTTTGTATAGCTTATGGGACTCAACTACGGGGTCATCACTCCCTAAACCTACAAACTAGTTAAGAACTAACTCAGACTAAGGACGGCACAAATATCCATGCCCGAGGGGGGATTCGAACCCCCGACCGTAGTGGCCGTGCAGCTCGTGACTGGAGCGCCTCAATCCCCTCGCCACCGCAGCCGGCTCACCAAACACTGATCATCGGTTTCTGAACACAGTGATAACTGGAAATGTGTCATGGGTGTACGGGTACGACCCAGAAACAAAAAGTCAAGTCCGAAGAAAGGGCGGCAGGTGTGAAGCAAAATCAAGATGATTCTGACTATCTTCTTTGATGTGTGTAGAATTGTGGATCACGAATACGCACAAGAAGGACAAAAAGTGCCAAAGGAGTACTATCAAGGTGTTCTCCGGCGACTCAGCGACTCAGTTCGGCACAAAAGACCAGACATGATGGACGGCAAAAAACTGGCAACTGCATCACGACAACGCACCCGCATATTCATCCCAATTGAGCCAAACTTTCTTGGCCAAACATTTAATTTACAGCCTTTCGCCAACCTCCCTACTCTCCAGACATGGCTCCTTGCGACTTCTGATTGTTTCCAAAATTGAAGGATCCCGTTTTGAGAGTAGAGAAGATGTAATGCGGAACGCGACGACGTAGACGAATACCATTCCGGTGTTTCCGGCAGTGGAAAGATCGGTGGGCTAAGAGTCTGCAAGCACAAGGGGCCTACTCTGAAGGGGATTAGGGTCCCAACCCCGTCAGGGATTCCAAATATTTTTTCTGCCCCATGGTCGAATACATTTCAGATAGCCTCGTATTCCATATTCTCGCAAATTGTTCGTCAGACGACGGCGCGCAACAGTGTATAACGCCTCGCTGAAGTCAAGAAACACGGCGTCTGCCAGCGTTTCCTGCATCTACTGCCCTAGTGCATGAATAGCGCGAGATGGGGTTCACGAGATCGTTACTTCTCAACACCATTTTTTTCCTACGGACGAGATTTTCGGTCTCCAGAAATGTCATAATACTCTAACATGGCCGGCTGCGGTGGCCGAGGTGACTGAGGCGCTCCAGTCACGGTCAGCACGGCCACTACAGTCGGGGGTTCGAATCCCCCCTCGGGCATGGATATTTGTACCGTCCTAGTTCGTAAGTAGTTCATAAGTAGTTTGTAAGTTTAGGGACTGATGACCCCGTAGTTAAGTCCCATAAGCTTAACAAACATTTGAACATTTTGAACTCTAACATAAAAACGTGTTTAAAAATTCTACAATTCTATGTCAGAGACATAGGTCTACAATTTTGCTCATCTGTTCGACGTCACTTCTTGAAAACGGGAATAAATTACTTTTTTCTCAATCCTTAAGAACGCTTCGCTTCTATAGAGACTTATGGTACAATGCTGCTAGAAGGGCTGCAAGTTCCTTCGCATACTTCGTTTAAAATTGAATTGCCCTCCCACCAGGTACAGCGGCGCTACCCCTGTCAAATAAATTTTATAGCTTTTCTATCAGTCTGACATTCATTTCAATATCTGCCATTTTTTTCATCCGTGCGACGGTTTAGAAGAGGAACTACAATGCAATTTTCCTCTATGAAGCAGCTTTGGGGAAAACAATTTAGTATTTCAGTTTTTTTGTGTGCCATCCTCTGTTTCAGAGCCATTAAGGTCACAGAGTTTCTGGACATATGGTATCGATCCGTTTACCGATTTGACGAAGGGCCAAATTTTCTTAGGGTTTTCTGCCAAGTCAGTCCACAGAATTTTGCTTTAAATGTCGTTGAACGCTAATTTTGGCATCTTACGATTTTTGTTTGTCTACAAGACTTCGACTACGTTTATATTTGCAGTGAAGTTCTCTTTGCCTTCGTGACAGTTTTCTAAGTCGACTATTGAGCTGCGGTGAATCATTCCTACCTCTTATAATTTCATGCTGCACATACTTTCCTAACGCATATTGTACGGTGCACAATAGCATCTAGCGGCAAATTTTATTCGAAAGAAGTGTTGGTTCCTGTTTTTGTCCACCTGTATTGTTATTCCATTCTTACGTTAGTCCATCTCCTTCTTACCCTTCTGTCTATCGACTTATGCCCCATACTGTACCTTTCACTTTTGTTTCCAGCAGGCCGCGGTGGCCGAGGGGACTGCGGCGCGCCAGTCACGGTCTGCACGGCCACTACGGTCGGGGGTTCGAATCCCCCCTCGGGCATGGATACTTGTGCCGTCCTTAGTGTTAGCTAGTTCATAAGTAGTTTGTAAATTTAGGGATTGATGACCCCGTAGTTAAGTCCCCTAAGCTATACAAACATTTAAACTTTTTTTTTCCATGTAGCTCTACCGGTATTTACTTCATGTTTCATGAACAACGTCTGCTACGTTAATATAATTTTGCAGGAGCGTTTCCAGACACATGTCCACATAACATATTTTCTTTCCTTGTGTGTGAGGAATGTTTCCTGAAAGTTTGACCGTACCTTTATGTAAAACCCTGTATACATCCGTTTTTAGGATATCTAGAGATAGATTATTTCCAAAATATTTGAGTAACATTTTCTGTTACATTATCTGAAAACATTACAAAATATTCAAATGTTTGTAACTCTATGGGACCAAACTACGTTGGTCATCAGTCCCTAGTATAATAAACTACCTAAACTAAATTAAACTAACATAAGGACAACACACAAATCCACGCCCGAGGGAGGATTGGAACCTGCGACGCGGGAGGCCGCACGACCCGTAACGTGGTGCTCCAGACCGCTCGGCTACTCCCACGCGGCGAAAACATTACAGTCGTGCTTTAATTCCATTTGATCTCCATTAATAGTTCGCAAATTCAAAGGATGGTGTGCTGTCATACAGATGAAGATTTATATCGTATACAAATGTTAGAAAACATGGAGGAATGCTGCTACGATCTAATTTTTGCAATACAACGAGTTCACTAATACAATCGAAGCTCTCACATAGAGTAACAGCGACCTTCTCAATTTTGCGAGCCGTACCCAGAAAGAAAGTTACCGTTTCTTTCTTTCTTTTTAATAGTTACAGGACAAAAGGCGGCAAAAAGCATAGCAATATTTCAGCCATTTTTCGACATAGTCACGAAAAGAATTCAGTAACCTGTCATATCGTGGGACTAAGTTTTGTATTCCTGTGCCGCAGAAGTCTGCGCCGGTGAATGGGACCACGGTGTGAGACAATAGTCTTTAGCTCTTCGTCATTGGCCAGAGAACGGCGAATCTTGCAAAGACTAACACACCTGAAAGGAAGGATGTTGCGGTGGTACGGCCTAGCCACAGCTTAGAGGATGTTTCCAGAATGCTGTTATCACTTGTCAGCGGAGAGCGTGCTGATATGAAACTTCCTGTCTGATTAAAACTGTCTGCCTGACCGGGATTCGACCCCGGAGGTGAAAAAACATTCTAGAAAGTTTTTCATGAAACTATTGTAATGTAACCGCATGAACAGTGCCCTAGTGCAGATTCCGATATCATATTCCTACAACGCAACCCGATTCCATTCCCATCCTTTTGTTCCATTTCTGTGATTACATGGTATTCACGGCATAGCTTGACTTCATGTATGTATTTAATTATATAAGATCGTGCCGGCCGCGGTGGCCGAGGAGACTGAGGCGCTCCAGTCACGGTCTGCACGGCCACTACGGTCGGGGGTTCGAATCCCCCTCGGGCATGGATATTTGTGCTGTCTTTAGTATAAGGTAGTTGATAAGTAGTTTGTAAGTTTAGGGACTGATGACCCCGTTGTTAAGTCCCATAAGCTTAACAAACATTTGAACATATAAGATCTAATTAATATAATTTAATCATAACTGACCGATTGGATTACAGCAATATAAGTTTTACCAGATTTTGTAGAATAAAATGTTCTAGAAAATGCATTGTTCCACGTTGTTCAGTATTTCAAATTGTACTAAATTTCAAACTAGTTTCAGCAAACATTAATTACATGCATATGAAACCGAAATAATTGCGACCTTGTGTATTGTCAAAATCGATTCTCCATTGTAAGACAATTCGGATATATCGTTTTCACGTTGATTATGCAACTTGTATACTGTTATTCTTATCACCAGTTTTTACTGTTCTAAAAATGATTAATGATATAATTGTCAATTGTTGTAACGTCTAATAAACTGTAGTTCCGTTCTATATTATCATATACCATAAGTTATTGCTAATTTAAAAGATTTAATTGTTATAAGATTTCATCATTAATCGCCATAATGAGGTTATTTGTGGAAAAGCTATATAAGAATCATCTCCGCGCCAAAGATAGTAACAAAGTTACAGAGAATGTGGTAAGACTGTATGTCAGTATAAGACTGTATCTGTGATTGTCAGTAATGAACAAAAGTATATTCAAAATTAATCTTTTTTTTTATTGTGCACCCCTACAAAGTCATAAAGAATTACATGAATGTATAAGATTTTGCAATTATCTTGAACTGTAAAGTAATATTGAAAACACACCGAAGGACTTTACCAGAGTCACGGCTGCGCCTGGCCTTAAAAGGACTGACCAGTTGCATACAATACTAAGCAGCATACCAGCCAAGAAACTTGACGCACTTTCTACATACATTATATTTTGTAGAGCTCTCGATTCAAGATACCGTAAACAGTTTTTAATGAAGTGCTGAAAAATAAGATACACATTTTACTCTATTTAAAAATGCATTTGATAGACATAATGTAACAAATGATGAAAATTTAAATTCTAAATATACCGTACAGCTACCACAACAATTTACACAAAAGTGTCTTCATTTTCTAATTTATTTCAAAATTTTAGTTCAGTTTCGGAGCTGTAAGTAACATAATCGCGTGATGTCAAGAAATCACGCAACTTTCGCTCCTTTAAAAACCTCTTGTTTTCAACTTTATGTCAATACGCGATGTAATAGGCTGGTTTGGCAGTGGAATTTAAGCTATTTTAATTTCTTGTTCTAGTAACATTTCGTAGCAGCCATATTAGAATCTGAAAAGAAACTAAATACGAACATCTATGACACGCTCAGACATCTGAAATTCAACATCCACGCAGTATAGAGATCAATGGGTATATGGCATGAAACCGTTAATAAACATAGTCTGAACAGAAGTCTGTAGCTAAGGTAGAATATTCAAAGCCTTTAGGTGTGTGTATTGATGAGAAATTGAATAGGAAGCAACACATCGATGATCTACTGAAATGTTTGAGTTCAGCAACTTATTCTATTAGAGTTATTGCTAATTTTGGTGACAAACATCTCAGTAATTTAGCTTACTAGGCCTGCTTTCATATGGCAACATATTTTGCAATAATTCATCATTGAGCAAAACGTATTCATTGCACAAAAGCGTACAATTAGAATCATTTCTGGAGGCCATCCAAGATCATATGATCACATTATTTATTTACCGATCTTGTCAGTAGCTTCCCAATTTGTGTGTTCTCTTATGAAATTTGTTACTAATAACCCAAGCCATTCCAAAAGTAACAGCAATGTGCATAGCTACAACAATAGGAGAAATCTACACTATTAAAGGATAAATCTAAGTTTGGAATAGAAGGGTGTGAATTATGCTACCACAGAAGTCTTTGGACACTTACCGAAAGCATCAAATGTCTAATAGATATCCAAATAGCGCATAACAACAAATTATTGAAAGGATTTCTGAGCGAAACTTCTTCTACTCAGTAAGTGAATTTTTACATAGATATTATGGTTTGCGGCGGTATTGAAATCTGCTACCGTATCGTCCTACTACACATTGTTGGAATATTACAGTATAGTTAGGTTATAAGTAGTTTGTAAGTTTAGAGACTGATGACCCCACAGTTAAGTCTCATAAGCTTAGCAAACATTTAAACATTTGTTAGAGTATAGAACCGGTGTGTATCTAATATAATCTACTCTAGTACACCGCCAGTACTTAGAAGGATGATGCGGTAGTAGATTTCAATACCACCACAAGCTATAATACCGGGAGGAGGAACAGCTTGGCGATGTATAAAACAACAGTTCAACAATCTCTCACCAGGCTGTCTTCAGACTCAAATCTGACGATCGTAGTGGTGCAGGGAGAAGCAGGATTGGAACGGCATTCCTTTTAGCTAGAATTATGCCCACAGCTCCAAACTGTCGGATTAGAGTCTATAGATAGCGTGTCAAGAGACTATTGTACTGTTGCCATACTGGATCTGATGCGGTATTGTGGTTTGGGGCGTATCGGATTCAATTCTTGCAACCTCCTAGCTCACATCGCCAGTACACAAACCACCCAGCGTTTCGTCTCAGAAGTGTTCGACACTGTGGTCCTCCCATACCAGCTGAGCTTGCTGACGGCCATATTGCAACAGGAAAATGTACTGATACACGTGGTCAGCAGTGTTGATGACTTCTTCGTCGCCCATCAGATTTCAATGCTGCGTTGGCTCACCTGTTCCGATCTCTCGCCTAGAGTAAACGTCTGATCGACGATTGCGCAACAACTGCCCAAGGTTACATCATCACCCGCTGCAGTATGCGAAACTGCAATGACTGCTATAGTTCTATGATTTATGATTCATTGCCGAAACCTGTAGCATAGAGTAGAAATATCTCTGGAGTGAGCATTCAGATGCGCAGAATAGAGCTTGTGTTATCAATATCTACTGCCGTCGTGGTCACGTGATGTCGGGACGACGTACGTTTGTCTGTAGCGAAAACAGTGACTGTTGTCAGATAACAGTGATTTCTGTGAATGCTACTTTTCGGTAGCTGTGATTTGTCACGGTTTAAAACTGAAATTAGCGAATTCACATCTTATCTTTTCAAAACTTTACCAGTTACAATTTCTCTAATTTCTGCGAATTCTACGATGAATCACCAGATATGCTACTTCAAGGTAACTCACACATAGCAACTGGCGGACATTGGCGAATATTATATGGTAACTGGTAATTCTGGGTAACGTTTTATTTACAACTTCGGCGGCGTAGTGGCGTACAGTGCTGATGTTGGCAACAACTATTTAATAGGCTCTGAAAACTCAATCACATAGAATAAAAAGAAATAATTTTTCGTGTTGACAGTGAAATAAATAATTAATGATGTTGTTACTCTGTGATCAATATATACTTGTATGTACTCATGTGTGCTCAAGAAATTTAATTATCCTCGTAAAGTTAACATTTTGTTGCCAACATTATCACACTACGTAGCCGAGGCCATAAGTAAAATTTAAGAGTATTTCTGCTCAGGTAAACTGTGTTAATGTAATGAAAGTGATAAGTTCTTGCCTGTAAAGTCTGCAAATAGAAAATTTGAACAGTATATTGTTAAAGTCATTGAGTGATTTGAAAGTATGAAAATTCTGTTCTCTTGTCAAAACCATTTCATATTTTGCAATTTTCCATAATTACTGATTAGGCATTGATTATTTATTTTAAAGCTGATTATATTCAAATGAAAAAGTCCCACAAAGGAATTATCGAGTTCAAAATTTATCTGTCAATGACAATACTGAACAAAAAAATTCAATTTTATGAATGGACTGGTGTTACACATTTGGTAAAGTGTGTCCCACTTTGTCGTGAACGTATGCTAAGCCATACATTTATCTCACGTAACAAACTTTATTCAACCTTCAGATTCGCTGTCTTCAGCAATTTTCAAATGAGTTATCACGTTTCAACCTCATATAGTGTAACACAACCAAAATTCCAGGATGTTATAAAATGACTTGCTAGTAAACCTGTGCCTTCAAGAGTGTCTCGAAAAATACGGACCTCGACAATGATACAAATTGTATTAGCCTTTAAACTTTGCGGAAAGCAAAAGTCTAATTCACAATGGCCATCAGTTCAAGTTGTATGTTGCGTTACGTCAACTTGCTTAGCGCTGTACCGAGCAATGGAAGTGGAGCTATAACTAACATTCGTGATGAAAAATAAAAAAAGAAATTAGAGTATAGTGTCAGATTTCAGAAAGTAACAACGATGACATTATTTAATGACCAAAGTAAAAGTCATGTTCTTGGTCAATTTTATGTAGGAAAGTGCTGAGAGGAATACCATTTCAGATTATTGACGTGAATTTTCTAGCGAAACCATTGACCAATATTCAAACACATAAACCAAATTCAGCTTTGTTCAGCGCAGTAAGTTTTCATTTTGAGAAAGCTGACATTCTGACATCACTTCTGGAACAACATTCAATGGGAAAAATTTCAATTCGTAATGGTGCATTTGCAGATCACAACGGAAACAAATCACAGTCATAAACTGAAAAAAAAAAAAGTTTGTAAAGCTATGGGACGAAACTACCTGGTTATTAGTGCTTAGATTACAAACTACTTAAACTAAGTTAAACTAACCTAAAGACAACACATACACCCAAGTATGCCCAGAGGGCGAAAGGCTGCGCGCACCGAAACACAGGGCCCATTGCGCATGGCTATTTCGTAAAGTGAAAATTAAGAAACAACAAAAGCACAAAGTCAACTACTATCACAGTACAGAGCCCGACGAAAATAAATTAAATTTCGATGTCACCAGACGACGGCGTTGATAAAACTTTGCTTCAGAAAAACCCCTAACATGACGTGACGTGACATGATGCTTAATGTGAACTAACGAACAGCGTCGTTCTTAGATCACATGGCAATTCCTACTTAATGTTGAGAATATGCGCAGAATACTATGTTCATTCTATGACCTGGAGCAGCGGTTATAGCTAGCAATGGCGACAACGCTTGGTACTGAATGTTCATCTTTCTCAGTCTCTGTAATTATCTTTGTACAATATGCCATACCACAAATAATTTGGCTGTACTGTCTCCAGTCCATTATGGTGTTGCAATGTGGGTGGTCAGCAACACGGTCGCGTGGTCTAAGGCATGTAAACAGTGACTGTCCGATAACAGTGATTTCTATGAATGCTACTTTCCGGTAGCTGTGACATTTATCTGTGATTTGTGACGGTTTAAAACAGTATTTTGCGAATTTGCAACATATCTTTTCAAAACTTTACCAGTTAAGATTTCTCAAATTTCTGCCAATTCTGCGATGTATCACCAGATATGCCACTTCAAGGTGACACACACTAACCCCATTGAATGTCAATATTAATCGTATTTTTTTATTATTTTTTTATTTTTTATGGGTCTTAACTACGGGGTCATCAGTCCCTAAGCTTACAAACTACTTATGAACTAGCTAAGACTAAGGACGGCACAAATATCCATGCCCGAGGGGGGATTCGTACCCCCGACCAAAGTGGCCGTGCAGACCGTGACTGGAGCGCCTCAGTCCCCTCGGCCACCGCCGCGGCCGGCATTAATCGTATTACTATGCCGCTATATGAATGGCAATTTTTTATTTTTTTGACACTTACTAGCAAAGATGTGTATATATGAAAGTAAGAGGAAAGTACAACAATATAGATTCCTAGACACCATAGTTTTATTGTTCACATATTTGGCATCATTATCATTAGTATCTTGGAGTTTGCTATCTTGGCTTAGAGACGGCACGATATATTGAGTCAATATTGAATGCATACGTTACGTTGTATCGTCTTCTAAAGATTAAAAAGGTCTGTATTATTTATAATTGGGCAAAATACTGTTCTTAAATATAGAAGCATTTACGATGCAAAGTTTTGCATTAAATCCAGTAGATTAGAAGGCACAGTGTTAAAAGCTTTCCGGAAATGTAATCTGTTTCTGGACACTGAATGACGTTCAGTGCTGAATTTCAAAATCCTGAGTTCTGTGAAAAGTAAATTATTCCATAGAATATCAGGAAATCCAGACGAATATGGTTGCTGTATAGCTGAATGAACAAAATCATACCATTGCTCTGACGTCAACAGTGAACTCGTACTGCCATTTTAATGAGCTTACCTTTTTAAGAATTTATGTTTAGAACAGATTAAAAGCGAAGTACACTAAAAGAGAGGCAATGTAGCTTCGATCAGTAAGCGGATCAGACTGAACAGCTTACAGTGAACAGAATAACACTGCTCGCGGTAAATAACTGTAGATTTCTTCGTTTATTATTCGAGGAGAGCACTGTACCGCTTTTGTACGGCCGCTGGAAGCTACTTCAACAGGAGATCTTTATTGCCCGGTCGTAATAACACCGGCCTTTGTAAGCAGCAATGAAGAGGCTGACAGTAAAACGGAGCTTAAAGTGGAACGGCGCGAACCAGAGGCGGCACAAGTGAATCCTGTCCGTGTCTTTGTTGTAATTACATTAGCATACGGCGTGTAATCCGCAGGAACCCGTTTCAGAAATTAAGCTCCCATCAGCAGCCGTCTGTCTGAAATAATCCAACAGTAAACGTACAGTTAAAAAGTACACGCGGTCAAAACATGAAATCAAATCAAATAATTATGTAGGATTATTTTAGATATCCTGATAACGGGAGTTGAACTCGCGTAACGCGTTACTGAGGATTACGCTCCTAATATTAGCCGTTACATGCTAATTTAATTATTACGATTACCATAACAACTGTTACCCCCGGTCTTAAAAATGGACAAAATTGGAAATCGTATGCCTGTCCTTACCTGTTCAAATATCTTAGAGATGTTCTACAGTAAAATAACGAGAATAACGTTGGAAAGGAATAAGGAAGCAAGCCTAGACTTTAACGTCCCGTCAACAGCACGGTCAATAGAGACTAAGCTCACGCTCGGATTTTGGGTAAAGACGGCGAAAGAAATAGGCCGTGCCAATTGTAGGTAACCGCCTCGTCATTTTCCTGGGCTGATCCGGGGAAATCACAGAAAACCTAAATCTGGATGGCCGGATGTGGATTTGAACCACCGTCCTACCGATTGCGAGTACCGTGGATTACCGCACCAACTCGCTCGGTAATACCGTTGGTTCATCAGATGATTTGTATGTTCTGTAGCCGGAAAATAAAACTGAAAATGTAGTTTTTCGAAAGGTTTTAGAAAAAATATCTCTGTTATTGAGACTAGATAAATACGATTTTCTCTTAAATCATTCCATGTTACAGAGAAGCAACTATTCTGTCTACCATGTTGCGCAAGGCCTACTTCACAAAGCATCTTTACTTTTGAGAGTTGAAATGTTCAAATGTTTGTAAACCTTATGGGACTTAACTGCGGCGTCATCAGTCCTTTTGCTGTTGAGAGCCAAATTAATATCATTTATAATATCGCCTTCTTTTTTTTATCACTGCATTGCTTTCCCAGGTTTTAAGATACGTCAGTACCTAGTAGTCGACAGCATAATAATAGTAACAACTTTCTAAACTCTTCCAGTTGACCGTCATTTCGCGAGCGATTTTATTGTACTGCTTCATGGTAAGTAATAACTGCGAATGTGCATAGTGACACTTTCTTTATCAACCGAGAAATCATGTAAGCGTTTCGAGACTGTTAAACCACGTTTCAAAATGAATTGTGATTGTTCTTAGTACATCAATAATTCTAATGTTAAGGGAAAAAGTTTCAAAGTAAAGAAGTCCCTTCAGAGTAAGTGAATAATTTCATTGTTAAGAAATTTTTCCAAAATGAACCATATTTGTTTTTATAATGGCAAAAATTTCATTGTAAGAAATTAGTGTATCATTGGTTTTATTGTTAAAAAAGTTGTCAAAGAGGAAGAGTGTTTATTTTTAGTTTGCTAATATACTCACTGTAAAGTATTAAGAATGTTTGTCTTTAGTATGTCAATAACTTTACCGTTAAGAAAAAGGAACTGACTTTGTTTTTAGTTACGACAAACGTACGACGTAGGGTATAACGACCAGTCTTCTATAAAGGATCATTTTATTCGACAAATGCGTGCTATAGCAGTAAGATTGTCAGGCCCCCACATAGTTGTCTTATGGAAAACAATGTAAAGTGTAAGGTACTCAAAAAGTACCATCCCAGTATAAAATTTTTCTCATAAACATTGTTTTAAATAATTCAGCTACAACAGTCCAGGTAGATTTAATGTCCTGAATAATAATATTATAATTCTAGAACAAACGTTACCTACTTGTTATTAATTAAAGTGAATTTACTTTAAAATGGAAAAAATAATGCTGCTATCGCAACTACTGATTAATTATTCAATCTTATTACAGGTTAACAAGTAGAAAATGGAATTTGATAATGATATGAAAATAGTTCCTTGTTTCTCTAGTATTATTTCACAAAATTATTTGTATTTAGAAGCTCGTAGCTTATGCAGACTAAAAGCACTGACTGCATCTTTTCAGTTCGTCATGCAACTCCAATTTATCTCAGCAACGCACTGAGTAGAATGGAGGAAATACTCTTCATTGACTAGCTTCAGGCTTTTATTATTTTCCTCCTTGTCGACTCCGCTCCGAACAAAACAAATTCAATAATAACAGTGTAAACTATAACAGTTGACAATCGATAAGAACTAATTTACAGTGACCATAAACAGCGTAGGCGACCTCGACAATCACTAGTACCTGCGACTTCTACGAGAATGCCAGAGTTGCGGGTATCTTGTGCAATCGTCAACAGATTTTGTTACTTTTACAAGGTTCGGTTGGCACGCGAGACATCACTAAGACATGAGGGAAGTCACTAGAGGATGCGGAAAGGGGTCGATTCGTGTGCCCTTTTTTTTTTTTTTTTTTTTTTTAGCTCTATCCGTAGGAATTCATCTTGAATTAATGGATGCGGACGCGCACACCAGTTGCATGTCTGCCCAGAGAGCGACAGACCGGGGTCCGAATCCTGGCCTTGGGAAAATTCTATGCTTCTGATTATATTAGTTATATTTCAAGGTTCAAGTAACTTATTTGGCTTAAATCAACATATTTAAACACATGATATAGTGAGGACAGTTTACTACTCACCGCAAAGACGTGGCGACGAGCTGCGACAGGCACATACAAAAGACACACACATACAACACATTCAGCTATCGGCCATGGCCTTCTTCAGAAATAGAGCACTCACGCAATCACACAGGCACACAACACAGTCATACAACCATCACCTCCGACTGCCACACTTCGAATCGGAGGTGATGGTTGTATGACTGTGTTGTGTGCCTGTGTGATTGCGTGAGTGCTCTATTTCTGAAGAAGGCCATGGCCGATAGCTGAATGTGTTGTATGTGTGTGTCTTTTGTATGTGCCTGTCGCAGCTCGTCGCCACGTCTTTGCGGTGAGTAGTAAACTGTCCTCACTATATTATTTATTCCAACCTGGACTTTCCATTATTATATTTAAACACATAGTTATTCAACGCACCTTTTGTATATCAAGCTGAAGATTTATTAAAAGGGAGGTCTCAGTCGGCCTACAATTATGTCTGTAAAATTTGGTGGTGATCGGTTGAACGGTTCGTCTTAAAAACGGGTAACACGTTAACACGTTACGGACAGACGGACAGACAGACATTCATTCCAAAATCGCCGTTATTTTTGCATATATCTCTGAAACGATACGAGATATGAAAAAAAAAACAACATAAGGGAGCAAAATTGTAGAGAATTTTCTCCTCTAAAAATTCGGTTATTCAATTTTCGTGTCAGGTGAATGGTTAAGGCGTTATTTTTATTTAAATTTCGAGCTGTCAAAAACGATCGTTAGTGTTACTACCGTAAACTAAAGTGGGCCAAAAGACGTAAGTTACACATGTAATTTGCGTTCATATTTCCTACAGTGGCCGTACATAAATACAATGTTTGGAAACTCAGGCTGGGGAAAAATACCAGAACACCTTGAAATGTCACAGATACAAAGTTCATATTCACAGGATATGTTCATTAGTATATTCTGAAGATGATTAGCTTTTGCGTCACCTCGGTTTAATAAGTGTTTTGTTTTCTAACAGACATAATGTCTTAATTGAATTGACTCTGCATAAAACCAGTTCCCCATATCCTTGACATTAATGCTACAAAGTGTGGTACTCGTATGGAAATTATTTTCCTTGTTAAAAAATAGAAAGTTTAATTATAAATAACCGGTATCAGTAGAATACACTGTGTGATCATAAGTACCCGGACACCCACAAAAAAGATACGTTTTTCATATTAGGTGCATTGTGCTACCATCTATTACCAGGTCAGCGGACTCAGTAGTCATTAAACGTCCTGCAAGAGAACAATTGGGCGCTCTGGAGAACAAGAATGTGGTCAGGTGATTGAGTCTCACTTGTGTCAGAAGTCTATACGGGAGATATCCACACTTGTAAACATCACTAGCTCCACTGTTTATGATGTGATAGTGAAGTGGAAACGTGAAGGGACACGTACTGCAGAAGCCTGATTTGATGTTTTAAGAACGTTCTTGCTTCCCACTGTTGAAGAGCAATTCGGGGATGGCGTAAGCGTTTTTCAACACGATCGAGCACCTGTTTATAATGCACGGCGTGTGGCGGAGTGGTTACACGACCATAATATCTCTGTAGTGGACTGGCCTGCACAGAGTCCTAACTTGAATCCCACAGAACACGTTTGTTGCCGGCCGCGGTGGCCGAGGGGACTGCGGCGCACCAGTCACGGTCTGCACGGCCACTACTGTCGGGGGTTCGAATCCCCCCTCGGGCATGGATATTTGTGCCGTCCTAGTTCGTAAGTAGTTCATAAGTAGTTTGTAAGTTTAGGGACTGATGACCCCGTAGTTAAGTCCCATAGACTATACAAACAACAACAACACGTTTGTGATGTTTTGGGACGCCGACTTAGTGCCTGGCTCACCGAACTATAACGAGACCTCTCCTCACCGCAGCACTGAGTGAAGAATGGGCTGCCATTCCCCAAGAAATCTTCCAGGACCTGATTGAAAGCATGGCTGCAAGTGTGAAGTTGTCATGAAAGCTAAGGATGGGCCAACACCATACTGAATTCCAGTATTACCGGTGGATGGCGCCACGAACTTGTAAGTCATATTTGATCTCATAGTGTTCGCACCACCTACGTAATGGTGAAGGCCCATTCTTGAATAAAGAAAAACAAAAATCTAAAAGTCTGAACCCCTTACCATTTACCAATCCAAGTTTTTCTAGATTATTCATAGCAACAGTAACGCATCCGACAACGAGAGCTCTTTCAATGACATTTACTCTTTTAATTCGAGGCGCGTCCAGAAAGTAAGTTCCGTTTGGTAATAAAATGAAATTGTACACAGATACAGAATAAATTTTTATTGCACAAAATTCTACAACTCTTAAACTACTTTTCCACAAAACTGCTGAAATTTTGTAGGTACTTGTCATAGTGTGCCACAAGTTTTTGCATGAATCCTTCACAGAAGGTTGCCGCCTGTGTATTCAACCATGTGGTAACAGCTCTTTATCATCGTTGAAATGTTGACCACCAAGGACAGATTTTAAGTGTAATAAGAGATGAAAGTCGCCAGGAGAGAGGTCCGAGCTATATGGAGGATGATCAAACAGGTCCCATTGAAATTTCCGTAAGAATTGTTTGGTCACATTCGGTGTGTGAGGTCAGGCATTATCGTGAAAAAAAAAAAAATCTTTTGACAGTAATCCTCTACTTACACCTAAAATCTGTCTTTGGTGGACAACACTTCAACGATGATGACGAGCTGAAAGAACATGTTACCACATGGTTGAATACACAGGCGGCAACATTCTATGAAAAAGGCACAAAAAACCTTGTGCCATGCTATGACAATTGCCTACAAAATTTCGGAAGCCATGTAGAAAAGTAGTTTCACAGTTGTAGATTTTTGTACAATCAATATTTCTGTATCTGCACCCGTTCGATTTATATAAGCAAACGGAACTTACTTTCTGGACGCGCCTCGTAATATTAAATTAGTTAAGGACAAATTAAACGAGCAATGTCTTGTGTATTGCTTTCTAATTATGTAGTGAAATAGTCTTCGTAGATTTGGACATGTGACTTGTTATGGTGATTGTTATGATAGTACAAGGCGTGCTTTTTTTCATTTAAGTAAGTACCGTTTTGAAATAAAAAAAGACGTGCTAAGATATCTCAATAATTTTAGGCGCAGTGGGTACCTGCACCTCTCGTCTACGCAATGACGCCATTACAGTCTGAATCTTCCTTGTTTAAGTTGCGTTCTAAGTGTTTACGATGCCTCCAATAATCGTGAGTCCCATCGACTGTGAAGTACGAGTTGTTATAAGATTTCTTAGTGCTAAAGGCCTAAAAGCATTCCACATTCATCGTGAGATCTGTGTAGTTGACGGAGAAAACATTATGAGTGATGGAATGGTAAGAAAGAGGATGAGAGCATTTAAAGACGGCTGCACAAATGTGCAAGGTGAACAACGAAGTGGGCGTCCTTGGGTCGCTAATGAAAGTTTGGTGCAGGAAGTGGACAATAAGGTGAGAGAAAACAGACGCTTTACGATTTCCTCCTTGCGTGATAGCTTTCCTAATGTTTCTCGTAGTGTTTTGCATGGCATTGTGACCGAGCAAGGAGGGGACTGAGGCGCATCAGTCACGGTCTGCACGGCCACTACGGTCGGGGGTTCGAACCCCCCTCGGGCATGGATATTTGTGCTGTCCTTAGTATTAGTTAGTTCATAAGTAGTTTGTAAGTTTAGGGACTGATGACCCCGTAGTTAAGTCCCATAAGCTATATAAACATTTGAACATTTTTTGACCGAGCAAGACGATGACGAAGTCAAAGCAGTTGTGATGTAGTGGTTAACAAGTCAGGCGGCAGACTTCTATGAAGAGGGTATTAAAAAACTGGTACAACGTTATGACAAGTGCCTCAGTATTGATGGAAATTATGTAGAAAAGTTGATTAAGGTACAGGCTTTCGTGTAAAAATAAAATTTTTGAGATACGTTAGCACGTCTTTTTTTTTTTTTAATTTCAAAACGGTACTTACTTAAAAAACATGCCTCGTATGTATGGCGACAATTTTCATAAAATGTCGCTTTGTCGCTAGGTGTTCATGTGCTCCCTGTGGGGAGAAGAGTGCAACATGGTAACATGTAATAATCTCCACCCCTTGTCGGTGGGCTGGGTCTATACGAGTGGTCCACACTTCCGTGAAAGCTCATATTTTCCAAAATAAGAAAATAAAACATTAGTCTACGCAGAACAATGGATAACAGCATCATCACACTTTATTGCTGAGATGGGAGTGTGGTAAAAGTGACAGTTCAGGGTGAATCACCTTACACTTGCACCGGAAATATTGCGGAAACGTAAAGTGCGATTGATGTGCGGGTTTCACACACTGGAGTGGTAATCATGGTCACGTATTTTTAGCCAACAAATAGATTGTTACATTACTTAGAAAGTGTATTTTTTATGCAAAAATACAGTTTTTTAAATGGAACAAAAGTTGTTTCCATCATTCACTGGAATATTTGACACCAGCTGTGAACAAAGAATTTTGAATGACATTTTTATCACGTTTACTTTGGTGGCTACAACCGTTCAAAGTTCCGGGGGCGGAGGCTGCGATAGTGTAGCTGACTGGTCGAGAGGCTATCTCATGTAGGCACGGCCCACTGTCTCATGACCACCAGCCAGTCATCTACGCTGTCGTAGCCTCCGCCCCCAAAACTTTGAATGGTTGTAGCTGCCGAACTAAACGTTATAAAAATGTCATTCAAAATTATTTGTACACAGCTAGTGTAAAAACATTCCAGTGCATGACGGAAACAACCATTGTTCCATGTGAAAAATTGAATGTTTGCATAAAAAATACGCTTTCTAGATATTTTACAATCTGTTTATTGGCTAACAATACGAGTGCTTGACTACCAATCCATTCTGTGAAATCCGCATATCAATCGCACTTTCCATTTCCGCAATATTTGCAGTGCAACTGTTAGGTGATTAAACCTGTATAATACTAGTACGTCAGTCAGAAACTACAGAATAGTAGAAAAAGAAACCGTCCGCATTTTCTCTTGTGATTTTCTCGTTGTCAGTTTCGTTTCTTCAAATAAACCAAAGAGATTTTCAATTTCCAAGCAACACAAGGCTGAGCAATATCAAAATAAATAGACATACCAGGATTTTTTAAGCCTTCCTCAGTTTGGTAACGGACCGCAAACTTATAACTGAAGTCTTCCGTGATGGTAAAATGGCCAAAGACGACTGTTGTCAGAAGTTCAGCAGTGAAGCTGTGGACGGGACCTTACCTGAAACAAAATCAGAACGAATGCGCTGTGAGTCAGGTATTAATGGACAACAAAATTACCATTATTATCTTAATATGCAAAGGGTAAGACAGTTTTTTTTTTGCGATTCTAAACTGGATATACGCACTTCTTCGGTCTTTAATTCAAAAGAGTTCCACATTAAAAAGTGACAAATTACAGTAACAACAGTAAATAACAAAAATCATAAAAATTCAATTCCTTTATTTAAAAAAATTCCCTTTATGCAAAAATTTGCTTCATTAAATAGAAAAATAAGGAAAAATGTTAAATGACTTGTCGTCCACATCATCTTTAATATCATTAAGTGTGAAAATATGAAACAAATGTAGTTAATAAACAAAATAAAACAGTCCTGCAACGGTTCACACTTGGATAATTTTAACAATCGGCTATCCACATAAATGTCATTTTGACTGTGTTTTAATTTTATTAATTGTAGTTTAAACGATGTTTTCCTCGTTGTTACAGCGATTACCCTGGCACTGGTCAAGGAATTGCACTGCCGAAGAATGGTCATGATGCTCAAAAATGTTCAAATGTTTGTAAATCTAAGGAACCAAATTGCGAAGGTCATCGGTCTCTAGGCTTACAAGCTACTTAAACTGTTGAGCCTGGTGGTCTTGGAGTAAAGCGCTCGAGTGTAACCCGAAAGGTCGCGGGTTCGAAATCCGATCGGACCTCGGATTTTTTCATTCTGCGTTTTAACCCATCCTTCTCCTGTCAACGATCTAAGGAGTCCCCAGAAACGACACGTGGTTCGGATTCCACGTTAATCTGTAGGTCCCCTTTCCCCGGTTGGATATGTGGGATAGGCTAGGGGCACGCCAGTCGTCGAAGTGGCGACCAATTGAAAGACTCGCACCAGGCCAATGAGCCATACGAAATTATTATTATTATTAGCTACTTAACTAACGTTCGCTAACAACAACACACATAAACCCATCTACATCTACATGGGATACTCTGCAAGTCACATTTAGTTGCTTGGCAAATGGTTTATCGAACCACCGTTATACTATTTATCTCCCATTCCATTCTCGGATAGCGCGCGGGAAGAATGAACAACTGAATCTCTCCGTTCGGGCACTGATTTCTCGTATTTTATTCTGATGATCATTTCTACCTATGTAAGTGGGAGTCGACAATATATTTTCGCATTCGGAGGAGAATGCTGGCGATTGTAGTTTCGTATGTAACCCACGCCGCAGCGATAAGCGCCGTTGTTGTAATGATTCCCGTCCCAGATCCTATATCATTTCCGTAACGCTGTCTCCCCTGTATCGTAACAATACGAAACGACCTGTCCTTCTTAGGACTCTTTCGATGTCCTCCGTCAAACCCACCTGATAAGGATTCCACATGCCCGAGGGAGTACATGAACCTTAGACAGGAGAGGCCACGGAATCCGTGACTCGGTGCCTTAAAACGCGTCCATTCCCGCACGTGTTGCAAGTTGCCAAGCGATGTCTGCTGACTACTGGCCCTGGTATTCTCCGTCTCTAGTGAAGATGCTTTCAACAAAACGTAAAAATCTAATCTTCCTTCCACCCTGATATGCGTCAAAATTCATACTAAATATTGAAAAATAAGCAAGTGGATCATGGCGCCTGGCTATGATATTGGTGTGAATTTTTCTAAGCTTCCGAACGGCAGTTTCATGTTTGGTTAGTGGGTAACAGTAGCCGCGGTGGAGTAGCCGAGCGATCTAAGGAGCCTCGCTGCTGAGCGCGCTTTTTTTTGCCATGGGAGGTTCGAGTCCTCCCTAGGGCATGAGTGTTTGTGTTGTCCGTAAGCTACGGACTGATGACCACGCAGTTTGTCTGATAGATTTACAAACATTTGAACATTTGGTAACATGTAAAGTACGAGGCGCGTCCAGAAAGTTAAGTTCCGTTTGGTAATAAAATGAAATTGTACACAGATACAGAAGAAATTTTTATTGCACAAAATTCTACAACTCTTAAACTACTTTTCCACATAACTGCCGAAATTTTTCAGGCATTTGCCATAGCGTGGCACCAGGTTTTGAATACCTTCATCATAGAAATCTGCCGCCTGTAACAATTTCAAGCATCAGTGATCGTGAAATATGGGGTAAGTCCATAGCGAGAGTACTAATTGTAAACCTACGGTTTTCCTGGATCTTGTCATCAATCGCGTGAACCAGTTCTTCTGTAGCCAAAGGTGGACGCCCACTTCGTTCTTCATCGTGCACATCACTACGCCCGTCACTGAACTGTCGCACCCATCTTCTCACCATCGAATCACTCATCGTATTTGGTCCGTAAACATCGCAAATTTCACTTGGTTTCACTTTCCTCGCATTCAGAAACCGAATCACCGACCTGATTTCACAGGCGGCGGGATTTTCAATCAACGCCGACATTTCAAACAAGCACAACAAAGCGTACGTAACTGACAGCGATCTCCAAATGGCGCACGTTCTTCTCCTTGATAGACATCGTCTACAGCGCATGTGGGGAACTGCAATCGCAGCGCTGCAGCGGAGATAAATTGAAACGGAACTTACTTTCTAGACGCGCCTCGTATTTTGAGGGGACGAAATTCGTTGCAATAGTTACAGAGAACCGATAGCTAACGTAACGGAAACGAAGGTGCCGTCACCACCAAATTGCGGTGGGTTCTCAGGGGACGTAACATCAATAGGCCACACCAAAGGGCCCGGGTTCGATTCCCGGCCGGGGACTGGGTGTTGTGTGTTGGCCTCATCACCATCGACATGCAAGTCACCGAAGTGGCGTCAAGTAAAAAGATTTGATTTAGGCGGCCAAACAAACCCACCATACGATTACTTAACACAACACATCACTTCACTCAGCTCTGAGCTGAAATGTAAAATCATGGTTATGAGACAACCGTCGCACATAGACTCAATACAGTACCACAACCAAGCAACTATTAATGATGAAAATTATTAATGGTCAATGCATAGTTCATTAAAGAATTCTTTGGTAAAGTTTAAATGATTCAAAATTTTCAGAACTTTTGCAATTAATGTTGTTGTTGTGGCGTTTAGTACGCACACTGGTTTGATGCAGCTCTCCACACTACCGTGTCCTGTGCAAGCCTCTTCATCCTGGAATAAGAGCAGCAGCCTATATTCTTTTGAATCTGCTTTCTGTATTCGTCACTCGGTCTCCGTCTACGATTTTTACCTCGCACACTTCCTTCTAATGTTAAGCTCACGATTCTTTGATGACTCAAATGTGTCCCACCAACCTATCCCTTTTCTTACCCAGGATTTGCAAGAAACTCCTTTTCTCTCCAATCTCGTTGAGCACTTCCTCATTAGTTACATGATCTACCCACCTAATCTTCATCGTTAGTCTGTAGCACCACATTTCAAAAGCTACTACCCTCTTTTTGTCTGAACTCCTCATCGTCTATGTTTCAAACTAATACTGGATGCCCACCAATTTCGCTTTTCAGAAATGCTTTTCATCCCATTCTGAATTTTATAAGTTCTTTTCTTCGGCCACCGGAAGTTATTTTGCTAACCAAATAACAAAACTCATCTACTGTTGTTGTTGTTGGTTTTTTTGAGGGGACTAAACAGCTAGGTCATCAGTCCCAACTCATCTACTCCTTTTTTTTTTTTTTTTTTTTTTTTTTTTTTTTTTTTTGTCTCATTGCCTATTCTAATTCCTTCGGCATCACCTTATTTTATGACGCTGCATTCCATTACCCTTGTTTTACTCTTGTTTATGTTCATCTGATACCTCCTTTTAAAACACTGTCCATTCCATTCCACTCAGAACTGTGCGAAGTCTCTAAGGGTTCGATATTGAAAAACGAGTAATGGCTGACCCACTTCCATGGCTGTATTGCAATGAAGCTGCTTTGGGATGAAATTGGCAGGAGGATCCGAAAACAGGGAATTATCAATGAGATACAACTGTGGAAGGTCCTGCAGCAAGAATGGAGATTAATTACAACGCAAAACCTGCCAAATTCACCCATGGCATGCCGAGAGGTGCAAGCAAAAGGTGGCTACTTTGAGGAATTTAAAATTTGTTGCGCCTTCCTGTGTATTATTTGAGCTTAATAAACATTTGGAAAACAATAAAATAAAATTTTATACTGTATTTCCTTTCCATTGTCTATAATTGCTAGGTGTTCCCAAACCTACGGGGGGCGGGGGGTAGTGTTCGTGCCGGCCGCGGTGGGCGAGGGGACTGCGGCGCGCCAGTCACGGACTGCACGGCCACTACGGTCGGGGGTTCGAATCCCCCCTCGGGCATGGATATTTGTGCCGTCTTTAGTGTTAGTTACTTCATAAGTAGTTTGTAAGTTTAGGGACTGATGACCCAGTAGTTAAGTACCATAAGCTATACAAACATTTGAATTTTTGAACCTGTATTCTTCGTCACATACTGTCCACTGGAGCATCAAGGGGTTGTTGCTCCAGATTGTCCCACTTCTCAACAGAGATTTAGCACAGATCTCTCTGGTTGGTTGGTTGGTGGGTTGTCTCGTTCAGTAATAGACCTTTTCACTGTATTCCAGGCATGTTCTATAGGGTTCGTGTCTGGAGAACGAACTGGCAATTATAACGATTCCCTCACTGAAATGCTGCCAATATGGTCGTACGTTGGAGTATGTCATCCCTGTACCGTACTGCCATTTGATAGCCTTCTACGACCTCCACTGGCGTACGGTAACCCATCATAATGTCACCCCCAAAACATCAGCGAACCACCATGCTGCACTCTCTGGAAGGTGTTTCTATATAGTCGGCGTCATGTAAAGCCCTTTCTACACGGGAAGTGAGAGCGTACGAAATTACCCATAATACACCGGTCACGCGTCCGTGTACAGTGTAGACGCGTTCACTTGCACAAGATGCATGCATAAGATCGCTAGTAGCCGGAATAGGATGGATCCTATTCTGATGCGTATGGAAGTGCTGCGCGCATGTGCAGACGACCAAATGGGGAACTGCTGATAAACGAAGACAAGTCGGGAATTTGTTTGAGAATGGGTACTTGTCTCCTGCTCAGAGCAATGTAGTTTTTCAACTCAGTCGTAAGTATTTTAGGAGGTGATACTATAGAGGAATTGCATTAAAAGTTTAATATAACCTGTGTACATTTTTTTTGAATACAGAGATATAGCTGTTAATATAAAATCCAAATAAACGTAGAGAAAATGTAAATCAAGAAATTTTCACTGATTTATCCGTCGGTTCTTGGTACTACAACATCACACTTCCTTAAAAGTAGAATTTTGTGTATGTTCTACACGTTCATTTCCACGCAGTTGCCCGGTTTTCTGCTTACTAGGTCTTTGTTTTGAAACAGTTACCGTTTGTTGACTACCGCCAGTCGCCGAGTGGACGTCGACCAGCACTTTAAACTACGTCCAAAACCGGTTATTTAAATAAAAGACAATAGGGTTATCTACCAAAAACTGACGAAAGAATCAGTCAAAATATCCAAATCAGTTTGTTGTACATAACAAGAGCTGTATCTCTGTACCCAATAAAAATTGGACACATTATATGAAATTTTAACAGCAAATCGCCTTTATTACCATCTTCTAAAATATTTGCTATTTTTCCTGAAACATGCTGCTGTCAACAGATGAAATATTTGTTTTTGGTGAGCATTATTTGAAGCTTAATCAAAGTGAAGGTTCTATGTATAGACACCTGAGCTTGTTCATCACACTACATCATATACATAGGGGCTAAAAACTACAGGCAATGGAAGTATGTAATCGCATTTTATAATGAGGACATTAACACATGTGAGCGACGTAGTTACTCATGAACTGCACGAAAACAATTAAATACCGTTTCACAGTGGCAGTTTAAAACACAAATATTTTTTTTAAATCATCACAATATATCATACAATTTCGAAGAGTAATGTTAACGCGGCTATTTATTTGCTGTAAGTTGATAACAAACGAAGTAGACGCGTGAAGCAGACGACTCGCAAATGCGTACTGTTTGAACGCTTCTTTGTTATTCGACGGTCTATCGCAAGGGGCGCTGTAGCTGACGACGACTTCCTTGTGCGTGTTGCACGTCTCGTATAGAAAGGGCTTGGCGCTTCCGCGCATAGAGGCGGAGCGATAGGGGAAGCGTGGAGGGGAGGAGCTATGGCCGAGTGCCAACAGTTGCGCCTGCGGCAGAAACATTGCGTAACGCACCTACAAAGTAAACATTATTGGCTGTCACTGCGGTAATGCAGGGAGATGCGCAGAACGGCTGAAAACTGGGCCGCCTTTGTAGGTGACGCCGACTATAGTTAAGCGAAATACGACGATCCTTGTTGCTTGCGCCAATCGGATTTCAGCGCTGGCTGCGCCCGCAGACCATTGGAGTAAGTAAAATGCGAACTTCGCTCTGCGCATGCGCGCGTCCGACTGTGCTGTGCACTTCTGCCGGTTCTGTCAGCACAACACAAGGACCCACAATTTCGTATGCGGCCGACTGGGAAGAGCTGGCAAATTGAAGAGCGCCCCGGCGGCCATTATGGAGGTAAACTTCCACGCCAACTTTAAATGCGCATAAGGCTCTTTTTGATTAGCGTGTGTATTCATTCGATTTAATTCGCGAAAACTATGTCTCATTTAAATATTTAACTACAAAACAGCTTCAGACTCTTTGAATATACAGCAACTATCGGTTGTGTGTAAATTTATTTTACATACGGTATAGAAATAGGCCAACAACTTTTCTTCTTCCTAACTAAACCGAATGATAACATTTCGTTTTTTAGGGTTCTAAGTGTAGCATATGAACAAAATTTATCGTCAGACATGGTCTTTTGGTACTTTCTCAGTATATTCTACGGTGGTGAAACTTTTGCACAAACATTAATTTCGGAAGAGTTCCACAACACTTTACCTGTTTGAGTACCTAGAAATTTATGTTTCCCTTATGTTTATATTTTACTTATTTTCAGCGGAATAAGCTGCAAATATATACATATTCGTAATTATTTGTTGATGACGAAGTTCTTCGTAATACAACTAATTTCCGTATTATGTATGTCTCAAATGTTCAAATGTTTGTAAATCTATCGGACCAAACTGCGTGGTCATCAGTCCGTAGCTTACAAACTACTTAAACCTAGGTAAACTAACCTAGGGACAACACACACACTCATGCCCCAGGGAGGACTCGAACCTCCACGGCGAGCAACCGCGCACCCCGCAGCGAGACGCTTTAGACCGCTCGGCTACTCCACCTTATGTATGTCTCTTGATATGTTACAAATGCTTGTAAAGCAAAAATTCTGTTAACTATTTTATTAATTACATACAAAAATATCACTCTTTCGGCATCTTGCCCACCATTAGGAGCGCTAGTGTCGTTGCAACTGTCAGTTGGTAACAACTTTCACAGCAGTGAGTGTCGCGACTGTATATGTTAGACTGTGGTGCAACCATATCGGCAGTCTGTCGACGAGGGATTCGTCTCAATGGACGACAATTCTCGCTCTCATGGTGCACACCTTTAGAATGCATTCCTTCATAGACGACATCCCAAGGTTAGAATGACCAGCGTGTTCTACATATGTAAAACCTATTGAATATGCCTTGAATACTTTGAAAAGGGCTGTTTTTGGACGAGAAAAACCACCAACCAAAATGAGACATGTACGCCGAATCGCCTTTGAGGAGTGGAAAATCTGGACCAAAAGTTCCTTGATGATGTATTCCAGTGTATTTCAACCTTATTTGCATATGCGACCCCCTGTCAAGTAAAAATATTCTGCTGACCCCCTTCCCCGAACATCAAAACAACTCTATGTGTGATTTCACACCCAACAAATTGAATTCGCTTCTGTTGATACACCTTTCTAATAGGGAAAAAAAGCACAGTATTATACAACAGAGGATGAGTTTTTAAATTTATTTATTTTTCGGAATGGAACACATTATCCTAATTTGAGATTAATTACGCCAGAAAAGTTTTTGTTGTATAAGGTGTGTTACGCATTGCAGGTAAGTCGCACAGTCGAATTATCCACGCTGACTGTAGAGTCAGTTTGTAAAGGAATAGGTCTTTTTTCTTCAAATTTCTCAAAATCACTCATTACATCTTGTTAATTTAACTATCTATTGGTTTCTGAAAAACAGCTATCTGGTTCTTCGTTTCTTCATCGTTAACTCGGTGTATTTATTATGATAAACAACAAATTTCGCTACGGCTTTTATATATATATATATATATATATATATATATATATATATATATATATATATATATATGAATGTTTGTATGTCCTCTATGTGTTCATAAACGATTCATTCGATTGCAATGAAACTTTGGTGAACTGTTCATCGTACGCCCACGAAAGTTCCTGGCCCAAAAATAAAAGAGCACGACACGTAGTTCAGGAGATATGACGTCATAAATAATGAGAGGCCACCGCGTGAGGATTCCCAGATTTATGCGTCAGTTATTGGAAAATGGGAGTAGTTAGGGACCTGCGACAAAGTTTGCATGTACTTTCGGACGTTTAAGAAGCGTTTTGTAACTGCCCTCCCTACAAAATGATGAAACGAAAAGAAGGCTATACCGCTCACAACAGTTTCGCTGTAGATGTCGTAAAACTGTCGCATGAGGTTTGACCTTGTGATGTTTTACTTGATTACGCTGACTGTATTCGTAACATATTTTCCATATAGTATCGATGTGTATCACTAAATTTCCCATCAGGACATATGTAATATATTAAAATTAATGTTTGTTTGTTCGTATTTTATACACGGCCGTACCGTACATCCGATTGTGATAAAACTTTGTCAACTCATTGCCTGCACTCGCGAGGGTTATAATAGGCATACCAAAATTAACTTTGTATGGTGCATGGCGGTGGGTGCTTTACAGTTAGTTAGTTGATATCTTATGGCTTCACGCTAAAATGGCTGGATGGTCATAAATGAAATTTGGAACACGGGTAGCTATACCACGATTAATACATGGGCTACCTTTCGTAAGCTACCGTATGGTGCGTGGCGGAGGATACCTTTCAATGGGGTAATATGTTTGCTACTGCTTCATGCTGAAAGGGATGGACAGATTTGAATGGAATTTGAAGTGGAGATAGCTTATACCCTGAATTAACGCATTAGCTACCTTTAGGAAACCACTATACGGTGCATGGCGGAAGGTGTCTGACAGTGAATTAACAAGTTTGCCTTTCTTGACGCTGAAACGGACCGACGAAACTGAATAAAATGTGGAATAGAGATAGCTTATACCCCGAATTAATACCTGGACTACCTTTCGTAACCTTCCGTAGGTGCATGGCGGAGGATAGTTAAAACAAACACCCAAATTGTTTGACTGGTCACCATGAAAGTCAGCACTTAAATGTATGTTTTCATCTGTATACCAGTGAATTTAGCTTGGTGTAGGTTACCTTGAGACTTTGACGCCGTTTGACCAGTCACCATGAAACTTTGCGCATGTATGTATGTTTTCAGTTATAGGAGGAAGATGAGTAGCCGCGGTGGAGTAGCCGAGCGGTCTAAAGCACCTCGCTGTGGAGCGCGCGGTTGCTCGCCGTGGAGGTTCGAGTCCTCCCTGGAGCATGTGTGTGTGTGTGTGTGTGTTTGTTCGTATGTTAGTTTACCTAGGTTGAAGTAGTTTGTAAGCTACGGACTGATGACCACGCAGTTTGATTTACAGAAATCTCATCTCATCTGAAGATGAGTTGGTGGAGGAAGAGACGGACAGAAAGGGAAGGGAGGAGACGGACAGAGAGAGGGAAGAGGAGGAAAATGAGTAAGGAGAAAAGGGGATATGGTGACAGACTTGTGAAAGGAGATGAAAAGGGGGGGGGGGGGAGGGGAGCAGAAGTTGAACAGATAGATAAAGGGGAGAAGATGGACAGAGAGAGATGAAAAGAGAAGGTGCACAAAGAGATAAAAGGGACTAAGTTAACACTGGAATAAAGAAGTACCCGGACGGCGCCGGGTTTTCAGCTAGTTTTAATATAAAATAATGGACTGGGCTGGTTGTTTTATGATGCAACTTCACCCTTTCGTAACGGCGACCCCCTGAACAACATTTTGTGATCTCCGGAGGTCACGACACACAGTGTGAGAAACACTGATCTAGTCGACAGTCTGTCACAACGAATATATGCATCCACTAGATGAAATGTTCAAATGTTAGTAAATTTAAGGGACGAAACTGCTGAGGACATTGGTCCCTAGGCTTAGGTACTAGTTAAACCATCTTAAACTAACTTATACGAAGAAGAACACAGTCACACCCATGCTCGTTGGAGCACTCGAGCCTCCGACGAAAGCGGCCGCGCGATGCGTAACTAGGCTGCCCAGCCCGCATGGCTAGTCCCAGCAAGCAACAGTGCAATAAGCCTCGTAACCGGGTATTATGGTACTGATGTATGCTGAAAACTGGACCGCAATTTGAGAATGTACAGATACTGTCGTCCCACGTGTCAATTTCTGTTTTCATGAGTAATAAAGAGAACTTAAATGTTGTTTTTATATGTAAAGGGTCAGGAACCCCTGGAATCGTGGTAATGCAAAATATTTTTTGATAAAAGTGTAATTGCTATTACAATTAATTTAAGCAGAGGACTTTTGTACAGTTGATTGAAACTGTAATGATCTGAATTACTTTTAAAGTCCCTGTTGTGGTATTAATATCCTCTTACCATACTTCTCTCTGTTAAAATGACCTTGCGTCATAATTCGTTACGTTTTGCATAGAAATGACACAGAACACTGATTTTCTACGAGCGAGTGTTATTCTAATCATGGCTTCGTGCGATCCTGCCAGTTGGAAGTCAACGTTGTTCTTTGTATCTTTCGTTAAAAGTACCTAATAATGTTGTTGTTGTGGTCTTCAGTCCGCAGACTGGTTTGATACAGCTCTCCACGCTACCCTGTCCTGTGCAAGTCTCTTCATCTAAGAATACGTTCGGCAACCTACATCCTATTGAATCTACTTACTATATTCGTCCCTCGGTCTCCCTCTACGATTTTTACTCCACACGCTTCCTTTTAATGTTAAGTTGACAATTCCTTGATGTCTCAGAATGTGCCCAACCAGTCTATCCCTTCTCTTAGTCAGGATATGCCAGAAACTCCTTTTCTCCCCAATTCGGTTAAGCACCTCCTCATTAGTTACGTGATCTACCCATCCAATTTTCATCATTCCTCTGTAGCACCACATATAAAAAGATTCTATCATCTTTTTATCTGAAGTCCATATCGTCCACGTTCCACTTCCATACAACGCTACACTCCAGACATATGCTTTCAGAAAGGACTTCATAACATTTAAGTTAATATTGGATGTTAACAAGTTTCGCTTCTTTAGAAACGCTTATCTTCTTTACTTCGGCCATCAGAAGTTGTCTTGCTACCCAAATAACAAAATTCATCTACTACTTTTATCGTCTCAATACGTAACCTAATTCCTTCAGCGTCACCTGATTTTCTGACATTGCATTCCATTACCTTCGTTTTACTCTCTCATCTGTACCAAAAGATTGGAAAGTTGCCCAGGTCACACCTATATTCAAGAAAGGCAGTAGGAGTAACCCACTAAACTACAGGCCTATTTGATTGACGTCAATTTGCAGTAGGGTTTTGTAACATATCCTGTATTCAAATATTATGAATTATCTCGAACAGAACGATGTATTGACCCAAGGTCAACGCGGATTTAGAAAATATCGTTCATGCAAAACACAACTAGCTCTTTATTCACACGAAGTGATGGGTGCTATCGACAAATGTTCGCAAATCGATTCCGTATTTCTTGATTTCCAGAAAGCTTTTGACACCGTACCTCGCAAACGGCTTTTAATCAAATTGCGTGGTTATGGTATATCGCCCCAAATTTGCGATTGGATAGGGGATTTCTCGTCAGAGAGGACACAGTTCGTAGTAATCGATGGTAAGGCATCGAGTAAAACAAAAGGGTAGTGTTACTGGTCCTCTGCTGTTCCTTATTTACATAAACGATTTAGGGGAAAATCTAAGTAGCTCTCTTAGGTTGTTTGCAGATGACGCCGTCATTTACCGTCTAGTGGAATCATTTGAAGATCAAAACCAACTGCAGAACGATCTGAATAAGATATCACTATGGTGTAAAAATTGGCAATTGACTCTAAATAATGAGAAGTGTGAAGTCGTCCACATGAGTACGAAAAGAAATCCGTTAAACTTAGTTTACAAGATAAATCAATCAAATGTGAAGGCCGTAAACTCCACAAAATACCTAGGAATTACTATTACTTCAGACTTAAATTGGAAAGAGCACGTAGATAAGGAAAGGCGAACCAGAGACTGCGTTTTATTGGCAGAACCCTTAAAACATTCAACACAAAAGAAACTGCATACACTACGCTTGTCCGTCCATTTTTGGAGTATTGCCGCCCATCAGAATAAAATAGAGAAATCAGAGCTCAAACAGAGAGATTCAGGTGTTCTTTCTTCCCGCGCGCTATTCGAGAATGGAATGAGAGATAAATAGTATAATTGTGGTTCGATGAACCCTCTGCCAGGCACTTAAATGTGATTTGCAGAGTATCCCATGTAGATGTAGAATATTTAATTAAAATGCGTTATTTTAATGAAAGTGCTTAACGCAATCTTATTAGACATACAGCAAGCAATTCTTTGGTATATGTGCAACCACAAGCATCGATGTGATCACTGTTTATTTCGAATTGTCTCACAAAAAATATAGGCAACAATAAAATACAGAAAGGCAATAAAACACAAAAGCCTCCGCTACAAAATGAGCGAGCGCAACAGAAATAGCCCTGCAGGCGGCGGTGCTGTCCCGGCGTCCGCCCTGAAATGTCAGCGTAAACCATCTGCTGGAGGAACCTTGACGCTGAGGCTTCGTGCCGCTAACTGCCTGCGCGAGTGCCGTCATTTGAAATTCAATGATTAGACGCACCATTACGTGCCGACGTGTGTGAATCGACCTACGGCACCGCAATCGCAGTTTGTAGGGTTGTATAAATCTATTCACAATGCAGCTGCCAGCGTTCTACCGTTACGATCTTTGTCCACATTATGACCAGTATGTAAATGGCGGCCTTACGACTGTTTTCCCTTAACTATTATACCGTAATTTGAGTGCTACTCGTTATTTCTCACTTACTCATAATAAGTTAACGGGAACGTAAATTGTCGTCTACTATGCGGCACTCAATGATTTGTCGCTTAAATTTTTTGTTCATGTTTCGTGATCGAAGATTGTGTCCGAGAGACATGATACACAACATTTATTTTTTTATTTTTTCTATTATAAGTCTAATTATTCTGATTTTCCAAAATGAAACTTTTCACTCGGCAGCGTAGTCCCGGTTCCGGCACACAATTTTAATCTGCCAGGAAGTTTCATATCAGCGCACACTCCGCTGCAGAGTGAAAGTTTCATTCTGGAAACATCCCTTAGGCTGTGGCTAAGCCATGTCTCCACCATATCCTTTCTTCCAGGAGTGCTAGTCTTGCATGGTTCGCAGGAGAGCTTCTGTGAAGTTTGGAAAGTAGGAGGCGAGGTACTGGCGGAAGTAAAGTTGTGAGGCGGCATCGTGAGTCTTGTCGGGATAGCTCAGTCGGTAGAGCGCTTGCCCGCGAAAGGCAAAGGTCCCAGGTTCGAGTTCCGGATCCGGCACACAATTTTAACCTGCCAGGAAGTTTCATATCAGCGCACACTCCGCTGCAGAGTGAAAGTTTCATTCTGAAAACATCCCTTAGGCTGTGGCTAAACCATTTCTCCACCATATCCTTTCTTCCAGGAGTGCTAGTCTTGCAAGGTTTTTAGGAGAGCTTCTGTGAAGTTTGGAAAGTAGGAGGGGAGGTACTGGCGGAAGTAAAGTTGTGAGGCGGCATCGTGAGTCGTGTCGGGATAGCTCAGTCGTTAGAGCCGCGAAAGCCAAAAGGTCGCAGGTTAGAGTCCCGGTTCCGGCACACAATTTCAATCTGCCAGGAAGTTTCATATCAGCGCACACTCTGCTGTTGAGTGAATAGTTTCATTCTGGAAAGATCCCTTAGGCTGTGGCTAAGCTATGTCTACACCATATCCTTTCTTCCAAGAGTGCTAGTCTTCCATGTTTCGCAGGAGAGCTTCTGTGAAGTTTGGAAAGTAGGAGGCGAGGTACTGGCGGACACATTTCGTTGTAATTGACGGTAGGTCATCGAGTAAAACAGATATTTTATATGGCGTTCCACAGAGAAGCGTTATACTCTTCCTCGTGTTTACAAACGATTTAGGAGACAATCTGAATAACTCCCTTAGACTGTTCGCGGATGATGCTGTCGTTTATCGGTTAGTGAAGTCAACAGAGGATCAAAAGCACCTGCAAAGCGATTTAGACAAAATTTCTACATGGTGCGAAAGTTGGCAATTGACAATAAGTGGAGAAAAGTGTGAACTAATACACATGACCAGTAAAAGAAATCCGCTGAACTTCAATTACGCGATAAATCAGTCAAACCTTAAGGTCGTAAATTCTACCAAATACATAGGAGTTACTGGAGAGAACACACAGAAAATATTGTTGGGAAGGCGAACGAGAGGTTACGTTTCATTGGCAGAACGATTCGAGGATGCATCAGCTCCACCAAAGAGACTGCCGACATCACACTTGTGCGTCCTCTCCTGGACTACTGTTGCCCCTTGTGGGACCCTCACCAGGTGGGACTGACGGAAGACATTAAGAAGATTCAGAGAAGGGCAGCTCGTTTTGTTTTACCACGTTACCGGGGGGAAACGTCACGGAAATGTTGCACGAATTGTGGTGGAAATCATTAAAAGAAAGACGTTATTCATTGCGGCGTGATCTGTTTGCGTAGTTTCAATCACCGACTTTTACTTATGAATGTGAAAATATTTTGCTAGCACCCACATACTTAGGGAGACATGACTATCCCAATAAAATAAGAGAAATCAGATCGAAAACGAACAATTTAGGTGTTTTTTTCCGCGCGCTATTAGAGAATGGAACGGTAGAGAAAAATTATGGAAGTGTTTAATGAACCCTCTGCCAGGCACTTAAATGTGATTTGTAGAGTATCTATGTAGATGTAGAAGTAAAGCTATGAGGCGGCATCGTGGGTTGTGTCGGGATAGCTCAGTCAGTAGAGCGCTTGTCCGCGAAAGCCAAAAGGTCCCAGGTTCGAGTCCCGGTTCCGGCACACAATTTCAATCTGCCAGGAAGTTTCATATCAGCGCACACTCCGCTGCAGAGTGAATAGTTCATTCTGGAAACATCCCTTTAGGCTGTGGCTAATCCATGTGTCCACCATATCCTTTCTTTCAGGAGTGCTAGTCTTGCATGTTTCGCAGGAGAGCTTCTGTGAAGTTTGGAAAGTAGGAGGCGAGGTACTGGCGGAAGTAAAGTTTTGAGGCGGCATCGTGAGTCGTGTCGGGATAGCTCAGTCGGTAGAGCGCTTGCCCGTGAAAGACAAAGGTCCCAGGTTCGAGTCCCGGTTCCGGCATACAATTTTAATCTGCCAGGAAGTTTTATAAATATATCTGATTTCCTTTATGTTGGTCAATATGTTTTGGAACGTTTGCTCATTTCACATGTCAACATATTGTTTTCTTTTTGCCTCAACATAAATTTGTTTTTATGTATACACAGACATGACATAGCAGCAGTTTCTGGTCGGTTTCGTACGCTGAATAAAATACTTGTACCCATTTTAGAACCGTAGCCTTAAGGTTTCAAAATGTAAACAAACTCTGGGCTCAGAAAGGAGAACTCCAGTCTTCATGCGTATAATACACCATACAAATTAACTGCGTTTACATCAGTTGTTTCTCATGTACGTGCACTATGTGATTAAATTTATTCCGACACCCTCAAAAACATAAGTTATTTTTCGTATTAGGTGCGTTGTGCTGTCATATACTGCCAGGTACCTCAGTAGAGATTAAACAACGTGAGAGCAGAATGGAGCGCTCCGCGGAACTCACGGACTTCGAACGTGGTCAGCTGATTGGGTGTCACTTGTGTCAAATGTTTGAAGCGGGATCTCCACACTCCTAAACAGGGTCGACCCGTCCACACAGGCAAACTAGGCAATCGCGTAGGGCGCTTGAATTTGTGGTCGGGGGGGTGGGGGGTGGGGGGGGTGGGAGGGGCGGCCGGCCGCGGTGGCCGAGGTGACTGAGGCGCTCCAGTCACGGTCAGCACGGCCACTACGGTCGGGGGTTCGAATCTCCCCTCGGGCATGGATATTTTGTGCCGTCCTAGTTCGTAAGCAGTTCATAAGTAGTTTGTAAGTTTAGGGACTGATGACCCCGTAGTTAAGTCCCATAAGCTTAACAAACATTTGAACATTTTTTTTTTGGGGGGGGGGGGGGGCGGCAAATTTGTGGTGCGCGACGAACCTTAGTGCGCTCGCGGTGCGGTTTTCTTTGCTGTTGCGTTTCGGTTGCAGGAGCGGTGAATTCCCGTTTATTACAGGGCAACAGGCAAGAGACAAGGCGCAAGTCAATGTTACATGCATTTTCTTTGACTCTTCAGAATTTTGACAGTAAGTGTTTAATGAATAGACGAGCAGCAGTTTGCAACTAACCACTCCGTGATCAAAGCTGGCGATATATTTCATCAGATTAACAACCTAAATCGTGTATTTGGCTGTCTGTACAACATACATGATGCACAAAATAAAACTCCTAATGGTGTTCTTCAAGAATTTGTTAATTCGGAATAGTCTCTATCTCACAAAGACTCTAAAGATATTGATGCTACTGATCTATGCAATGAATTACAAGCCGTTGGTAGCAGAGTACCCAATAACTCACGGTCACAGGATGTTTTGAGCTATATTTATGGACTTATAGACATTGTACTTAATTCAGTTACTGCACTAAGAGTGTTGCTTACTCTTCCTGTGTCTGTAGCCAGTGGTGAGCGCAGATTCTCGAAATTAAACTATAAAAACATATCTGCGATTCACAATGACTCAAGAAAGACCTGTGGGGTTGGCAACTGGACGAGAGACAGCATACACAATTGATTTACAGGAGATAGTCTCAGATTTTGCAAAAGCCAAAGCTAGAAAAATAAAATTTGTGTGACTCTTTGCATAATGAAGCTTATAATTGTATCAATTATTGTGAACTACCAACCAAAACCTTTTTAAAAGACAAAATATAAAAACGATGAAAAAGTTCCATTATTGTATAAAAGTGAATGATATGTCCATTTCAATAGGGAAATATGTTTATGTAATATAAATGTTGTGATTATGTATTTGAATAAAAATATACAGTGCGTATTTAAACATTGATGTTTTATTACGATATTATTAAATAGGGCGCAATTAAAATAATTTGCCTAGGGCGCGGAATGCGTTCGGGCCGGCCCCGCTGCTAAACATCCCTAGGTCCACTGTTTCTGAAGTGATAGTGAAGTGGAAACGTGAAGGGACACGTACAGCACGAAAGCGTACAGGACGACCTCGTCTGTACAGTGTAACAGGCAGGCATCTACGCAGACCATCCCACAGGAATTCCAAATTGCATCAGGATCTACTCCAAGTACTGTGACATGCTAGAGATGAGAAAATTTGGATTTCATGGTCGAGCGGCTGGTCATAAGCCACTAATCACGCAGGACAGTGCCAAACGATGCCTCGCTTGGTTAAGGAGCGTAAACATTGGACGAATGAACAGTGGAAAAAACACTGTGTACAGTGTCAAATCTTCGTACAGAATGTGACGATACTCTTAGTATCAATTTAGTCTGTATTTATCCCTTGTCTTCTTTATTTAAAAGAATTTTCAATTATTGGCGGTCACCAGTTGCGACTATTATGTGTTCGACAACATGTTTAGAACCGTTAGATAATCTGGATATCTAAAACAAAACAAAAACTACCAAACGCTTTTACAATAAGTAAGTTTTACAATGAATAAATAATAAATGTCTAGTTTTTACAAAAACACTGATCTGAAACTCAGAATTTTAAAAGATAAATTTCCAGTAAGTAAACTATGAAACTACATGATTTAATATTAGAAGATTTAAAACAGCTTGTGCTATCGATTGATTCCGCAGCGCTGTCGATTTGCTCCCTAGACTGCAGACACTTAGCAGTGAGTGCACGCAGTGATTAACATAGAGTACGACACCGAAGAAACAAAAACATCATATACGAATGTTCAAACAATCCTTAACATTATTTATGTCTTACTGTCACAAATAACACACGACTTTTCCTTGCAACTAGATAGCTGATCTTCTTAGCAGTCGTAAATAAAAGGCGACATGTGCCTATCACGACATCCGATCGAATGTTTACTTACCTCGCATTTATAATACACCCACACAAACACGCAAATAGTGCCTCACCCCCGCACCTGCCGTCACAAAATGTTGGTCACCTGTTCAAATATTTGTAAAGCTACGGGACCGAACTGCAAATATCCATGCCCGAGGAGGGATTCGAACCCCCGACCGCAGTGGCCGTGCAGACCGTGACTGGAGCGCCTCAGTCCCCTCGGCCACCGCGGCCGGCGGTGGACTAGCCGTGTGCATTGGGGCGCGCGACCGTTCGCCGTCGGGGCTTCGAGTCCCCCCTTGGTCATGGGTGTTTGTATTGTCCTTAGGTTAGTTTAAGGTAGTTTTAGTAGTTTGTAACCTACGGACTGATAACTCAGCAGCTGAGTCCAATAGAATTACAAAATTTGAACATTTTTTCGTACTGCGGAGTGTCATTAGTCCATAGACTTACAAACTATGTAAATTAACTTATGCTGAGAATAAAACATTCACACCCATAGCCGATGGAGGACTCTAAACTCTGACAGGGAGCAGAAGCACACACCGCAGTACGAAAAAATGTTCAAATTTTGTAATTCTATTGGACTCAGCTGCTGAGTTACCAGTCCGTAGGTTACAAACTACTAAAACTACCTAAAACTAACCTAAGGACAATACAAACAACCATGACCAAGGGGGGACTCGAAGCCCCGACGGCGAACGCTCGCGCGCATCGCAGCATGGCGCCCCAATGCACACGGCTAGTCCACCGCCGGCCGCGGTGGCCGAGGGGACTGAGGCGCTCCAGTCACGGTCTGCACGGCCACTGCGGTCGGGGGTTCGAATCCCTCCTCGGGCATGGATATTTGTGTCGTCCTTAGTGTTAGCTAGTTCATAAGTAGTTTGTAAGCTTAGGGACTGATGACCCCATAGTTAAGTCCCATAAGTTCTACAAACATTTGTTTTGCTAATCCGCCGCGGCTCCGCAGTGCGGCGCCTCAGAACGCACGGCCACTTCGGCGCGGCTTGGTCACCTGTCACAAACATCAAATGTCTTAGGATGAAGGGACACAGATGACGACACACTCTCCCTGTACCATTCGCAGTGGTACAGAATTCGTTCTGAGACGTGGCTGTGCAAGACACGTAACATCAGCGTGATATGACGCCGTTCGAACTGTGTCAGGCGGATGGAACTTTCTATTTCGGTAGTGGTTCAGGAATTCGGCTCCACACATTCATCCGCGTCAATTTTGTGTTGTGATTGGTGGAATGACGGTGTCGCAATCCACATTTATTTATTTATTATTTATCGTATGACATAAGCACGTGGACATGTAAAGGTACAGGTACATCAGGCAGTGACACTTCTCCAGGTGGGAAGTCGAGACAACAGAAAGCTTATATCAATCATCAAGTGCATTAGTTACGAAATAAATATATAGATATATAGTAACAATTACATCACTACGGGTGATGGAGTAGAATATTAATAGACTCGGTAACATTATGCTATAAAAGAGCCAGGGAAAGATATAGTACATTGTACAGTAAGATGAACAGTTCAAAGAACATTAAAACACTAATAAAAGAACATTAAGTTGGAAAATGAAAGAAGTAATAAAAAAGAACAATGAAATTAGCTGTAAAATTACACAATTTAAGTTAACTGATTTAAGGAAGACGTGCAGCGAACAATTACATGAGCAGTTGTTGTTGTTGTGGTCTTCAGTCCGGAGACTGGTTTGATGCAGCTCTCCAAAAATCTAATGTCTGTAGAGCTTATGGGACTTAACTACGGGGTCATCAGTCCCTAAACTTACAAACTACTTAGAACTAGCTAACACTAAGGACGACACAAATATCCATGCCCGAGGGGGGATTCGAATCCCCGACCGTAGTGGCCGTGCAGACCGAGACTGGCCGGCTGTTAGGAAGTACTTTCTGAAAGCATTAGTGTATCATAGTATGGGACACAACGTGGACGATAAGGAGCTCAGACGAAAAGATGATATAAGCTATTGAAATGTTGTGCTACAGACGAACGATGATGATTAGATGGGTAGATCAGGTAACTAATGAGGAGGTGGTTAACAGAATTGCAGAGAAAAGGAGTTTCTGCCATATGCTGACTAAGAGAAGGAAAGGATGGCGGGACACATTCTGAGACATGAAGGAATCGTCAGCTTAGCGTTAGAAGGAAGTGTGTGGGGTAAAAATCGTAGAGGGATACAGCAAGCAGTTTCAAAAGGACATTGGCCTGTCGTTCTTATTCGGGGACGAAGAGACTAATACAGGACATGGTGGCGTGGAGAGCTGCATCAAACCAGACTGCGGACTGAAGACAACAGCAGCAACAGGTAAGAAATATACTGATAATGGTTTAGATGACGGCCGGCCGCGGTGGTCGAGCTTTCTGAGGCGCGCCAGTCACAGTCTGCACAGCCACTACGGTCGGGGGTTCGAATATCCCCTCGGGCATGGATGTTTGTGCCGTCCTTATTATTAGCTAGTTCATAAGTAGTTTGTAAGTTTAGGGACTGATGACCCCGCAGTTAATTCCCATAGCTCTACAAACGTTTGAACATTTTTTTTTACATGATGTCTGCCAATAGATTCAGCTACCAGAGCACCCTCCAACAGAGATGTGTTTACAGTCATATGGCTTAGTGTGGAATAAAAGAGGGAAGAAAAAGTCGCAGTGCCACTGAGACGAACTCGTACTTCATGCAGCCAAGTGAGTAAGTTTGAAGTAGGCGTAATCGTTGCTTCCCGAGTCACGGGATAGTCCTTTCGGAGAATTGCCACACAGGTTCGACGTTCTGCGTCATATGTGTACCGATATTGGTTGCTACCACAGCATAGATAAGAGCCGATAAGAGTCAAAAGGAACTGTTGCTAACCGGGTACTATCAATGGGTCCGTCTTGGTCCGTCTTGCACTCACGTGAAAACCACGTGGAATGGTTTCGTGGTCTAAGGTGTCATGCTACGGACTGAGCGGTCGTTCTCGCCGGACGTTCGAGACCTCCCTCGGGCGTATATGTCTGTTGTTATCCTTAGTATAAGTTAATTCAAGTAGTTTGTATATCTAAGGACTAATGGCCATAGCAGTTTGTTGCAACAGGTTGACTAACGAACTCACGTCATATCATCAACGTGCACGGCTCGTCAGGTGCTGTCAGACGATTACTTGGAAGATGGAATGACGGGCTGTGGTCTTCAGCGATGAAATCAGATTCTTCCCGCCCCGCAGGCAACTGATGGTCGTTCGCACTTAAGAGAAAGCCCTGGCGAGCGCTTTGTCATAGAGTACATTCGCCTAGACACATTGCTCCCCCCTCCCTAGGATTATAATATGGGATGCAGTATACTACAAACATCGGTCACTTTTGTTCTTTCTGGAGGGAATGCTGAATAGCGCTAGGTAAGTGCCTTTTGCTGTAAGATCCTTTCTTTTGCCATCTATGGAACAGCAAGGTAAAGAAACTTCCTGGCAGATTAAAATCGTGTAATGGAACCGGAATTAGAATCTGAGACTTTTGCCTTTCGCGGGCAAGTTTGGAAAGTAGGAGGCAGGATACTGCAGAAGTAAAGTTGTGAGGACGGATCGTGAAGTGTGCCAGGGTTAACTCTGGACGCTTGCCCGCGATAGACAAAGGTCCCAGGTTCGAATGCCGGTTCTAGCACACTTTTTAATCTGCTGCAGAGTGAAGTTTCATTCTAGAAATATGGTGCTTTAATGCAACAGGATAATGCTTGCCGACACATTGCGCGTGAAACTCAACGTACTGTGTAAAACGTGCAAAATCTTCCCTCCCAGAACGATCTCCAGACTTTTCTCAAGTCGAGCACGTGTGGGATATGATGAAACAACAGCTGACTCAAGGGAATCCTCATCCCCCGAAACCGATCCAGGACTATGTGAATAGGTCTAGCAGGCGTGGAATAATGTATCCCAAGACAGTATTCGGCAACTGTATTATCAAGTGGATGCCATAATTAGCGCCTGCATTTCCGCCGATGGAGACTACACCACGTTGCTAATACCTAACAAAAATTGCACGAAACAAAAAACCTATACGCCACAAGCAAGAAGGGACAACACCATAGCTCGAAAATGGCGAGGTGAAAAAACTCGTTATTGTTAAATCTACATCTACATAGATACTCTGCAAGTTACACTGATGTGCAAGACAGAGGGTTCATCAAACCGCATTCACGATATTTGTCTACAGTTGCATTCTCTAATAGCTCGCGGGAAAAAGGAGCACCTAAATGTTTCTGTTTCCGAACCGATATCTCTTATTTTATTCTGATGATCATGTCTCCCCATGTAGCTGAGAGGTAACAAAATATGTTGGCATTCGAACGATGAAGTTGGTGAAAGAAATTTCGGAGATACATGGGCCACAACGAATAATGACTTTCTTTTAATGATTTCCACCCCAACTGGTGCATCATTTCCGTGACACTCTCTCACCTATAAAACAAACGAGCTGCCCTTCTCTGAATTTCCTCTAAATCGTCCATCCCACATGGTGTGGATCCCGCAATATTTCAAAATAGGACGCGCAAGTGTACTGTAGGCAGTTTCTTTAGTAGAAATGTTCCATCCTATAAGTGTTCCGCCAATGAAACGTAGTCTTTGGTTCGCCTTCACTAGAATATTTCCTGTCTGTTCTTTCCAATTTAAGTTTTTCATAATTGTTACTCCTAGGTATTTAGTAGAATTGACGGCCCGTAGGTTTGACTGATTTATCGTGTAACTAAAATTTAACGGATTTCTTTTATTGGTTATATGGATGACTTAACATTTTCATTATTAAGGTTCTATTGCCAATTTTTGCACCATGCAGATATCTTATCTATATTATTTTGCATTTGTTTTTGATCTTCTGGTGGCTTTACTAACTGAGAAATGATAGCATCATCTGCGAACAGTCTAAGAGAGTTACTCAGATTATCTCCTTAATCGTTTATAAAAATAAGGAACAGTAGGAGCCCTATAACACTTCCCTCGGGAACGCCAGATATCACTTCTGTTCCATTCGATGACTTACGTACTACGTCCTTTCTGACAGGAAATCATGAATCCAATCGCGCAACTGTGGTAATATTTCGTAAGCACGGAATTTGATTAGAAGACACTTGTACAGTGTCATAAGCGTTTCGTAAATCTACAAATACGAAATGTATATGATATCCTTTGTCGATAGCGCTCATGACAACTTATGAGTACAGAGCTAGCTGGATTTCACAAGAACGATACATTCTGAACCCGTGTTGACTATGGGTCAATAGATCGTTTTCTTTCAGGTAGTTCATAATATTTTTGGGAAGTATATGCTCTAAAATCCTGCTGCAAACCGACGTCAGTGAAACAGGCCTGTAATTCTGCGGAGTGCTCCTATTGCATTTCTTGAATATTGGAGTGACCTGAACAACTTTCCAGTCTTTGGGTACAGATCTTTCGCTGACCAAATGCAAAACCTTCCAATGACATAATAAAATAAAAGGCAAAACCCATAAAAGATTCCACAATAATTGCTGAAACATGTCTGCGTAACAAAAATAAAACAAGGTGTATTGCATAACGTGGATTTCTTCACCAAATTACATCATGTGTGTATCAGCATGGCTCGATAGCTGCTATCTCAGCACCACCTGAGCTGTTGATCTGCAAATGAAATATTTAATGGGCTGCATACGCACAGTTACAGTAGAGTCTCTATTATCCCATCTTCGATTACCTCACTTTCCGTGTTATGCGACCCTTTCAGCGCGCTGGAACTGTACGCAGTAGCGTGCGCCAGCCGACAGGTCAGTGACTGTACTTGGTGTTTGTTTTGGCGCGCGTCATTATCACTCAGTTCATTGTCGACGTCTGCTACTTCTCACTCCTCATGGTAACCTAGATCTGTACTGGAGTGGACGTGTTTCGCTTTGTTTACAAAAAACTGTGGTGATGGTTTCAAAACGGAAAAAGGTGGAAGCAAAACTTAAGAGCTTTAAAAAGAACATAGTGATGAATCTTTATTAAAATTGGCGCAATATTATAAAGTCGGGAAAACGAGAGTTGGGAGACTGGAAAAGGAACCAAAATGAAATTGAGAAGTGGTGTTCTTAGCGAGGAGTAACCTCGACTGTTTTGGAAAATGGGGAAACCACGAAGAAATGTGATTATGAAAATGTAAGTGAAATTTTGATACTATAGTTTACTCAAAATAAAGGTGTACCATTTTCGGGACCTATTTTGCAGGAAAAACCTTAATTTTTTGTAGCGACCTAAACGAAGGTGAACTTGATTTCACATCTAGTATAGGCTGGCTCGATATATGGAAGAAAAGACAACGAATTCGACAACTTGATGTCTGCGGTGAGAAGCCAGAAGCCAGAAGAATTTGAAAGACATAGCTTATGACATGGCCCAATCTCGGTAGAGTGTTGGATCAAATACAGTTGCAAAATCCTGGAAAATTATGTAACAGCGAAATCAAGAAAATTCTGCAGATGATGAAAATCTACAGCAATAGGCCGAACCAGAAAATACTACCCTGATTTCATTGTTACGAAACGTTCCAGGATGTGCTGACGCCACAGAAAATGACGTAAACCAATGAATTGTCCAAAATGAAGAATTTGAAGTGGTAGCTGAAGAAATAGTCGGCATGGTAAACGAAAAAGAAGAAGAAGAAGAAGAAGACGATGAAGCGGATGCAGTGGAGGGAAGTGCGCCCAAGCATTCTCACAACGAAGGACGTAAAGCCTTAAAATCAGCTTTAAAAAATTTGCAGCAGCTGGAGGAAACATTGTCCACAGAGGATTCACTTCTTAAGAGACTACGTGATTAAGCGGCAAACAGAAACCCTTTACAATTTCTTTGTAGTTCAATAAAACCTTTCACAAAAACAGCAATCAACTGATTGTTGTATTAAATTTTTAACTCATTTGGGCTACTTTCGTTTAGTTTTTGTGCAACGTTACATCCTACCACTTTTCTTTGAGTGACGTCTAATGTATCTGAACTTTATATTCAGTTATTGTTCTGGTATTTAATAACTTTTCTGTGTTCCAATCAAATGTTCAAATGTTTGTAGAACTTATGGGACTTAACTACGGGGTCATCAGTCCCTAAGCTTACAAACTACTTATGACCTAGCTAAGACTAAAGACGGCACAAATATCCATGCCCGAGGGGGGATTCGAACCCCCGACCGTAGTGGCCGTGCAGACCGTGACTGGAGCGCCTCGGCCACCGCGGCCGGCACTTTTCTATGTTCAAACTTTTTATTTATTTATTGTATAATTTTCCGTGATATCCGACCTTTCCGCTTATCGAACCTTGTCGCGACCGCTCTAGGTCGGATAATCCGACGTCCGCAGTGACCGAGCGGTCTGAGGCGCGCCAGTCACAGTCTGTACGGCCACTACGGTCCGGGTTTCGAATCCCCCCTCGGGCATGGATGTTTTGTATCGTCTTTAGTATAAGGTTGTTCATAAGTAGTTTGTAAGTTTAGGGACTGATGAGCCCGCAGTTAAGTCCATTAAGCTTAACAAACATTTGAACCTTTCGGATAATCGAGACTACTGTACAACGATAAATTTCGAGTGAATTTAAAATCTCGAAGCAGGTGCACTAATTTTCATTTCCGATTGGGTATGTTAAACTTCCTGGGCCTCTCGCGTCGGAGGTTCGAATCCTCTCTCGGGCATGTATGTGTGTTGTAGTGGGACAAGATAGTCGTACTACATTTTCCTATGTCAGCCCTGTTTTGAAGTTATAAATAAAAAGTGAAAGAAAACGTTTTATTTAGAATGCATACATATTTGATGTTTATGTAAATATTGTTATTTTTATAATATGATTCTTAAAGTGTTTTGTTTCTGTATGTTTCATGTACAGTTGAGGCCCCGCAATCAACAATGGCAGCGTCGTCGCCGCCGCAAGCCAACATTACAGCAGACGGCGACTATGAAAATTTAACCTACAGCTACGGGTCAACGAATGCTGCTGCGCCTTCTTCATTGCCGCGCTTCAATCGTTTCAAACAAGAAAAGAAAGGAATATTGTTAGTCTTGTTTGAGATTCAGTCCAAGCTAGTTGTCCATGTTCAAGTTTCTTGCTAAACTGACGCTGTATTAACATGAAGAAGAATAAATATTTGTTAATGTTGAAAGATAATTTGCATTTATGAATATTTATTTATGAACGAGAATATTTTATAGCAAGAGAAATTTGATTCTTGTGAAGAATATCGACTTATTTCAGAAAACAATTTAATTCTGATTGAATCAGTACTGATTAACTTCGGATGTGACATTATATTTGTATTTGGTGTGAATGTGGAAAACCAGTGATTAGAAGGCAGTGGATTATTAATATTTTTTTCAGTACGAGTTAAGGACGGCAAATAGAAGTGCCTGTATTTTTATTTCGATGAAATTTTCGTAACGGCTACATACTATTTTCCACGCCCTGATTTATTTATTTTTGATGAACTATTTAAAGGAATTGCTTCTAAAAATTTTAATTTATTGTGGTGCGGGACACGTCCGACGAAGTCTAGAGAATTTACATGGCTAGCTTATGAATTTCAAAGTTTTATAAAAACAAAGGCGAGGGCCATTCTTCAGGTTGGGCAATAACAACTAACCAAATACTAATCTCCCGCACCCCAAATTCGTCTGCCATCAATATTCTTTGAGCAGCCTAGGGAAATAAGAATGGAACTGTACATCTCACAAGGTTTTGCTCCTTTTGCCACAGACACGTTTTGATTCTCGAAATTGATATTAATAAAATATTATCCTTCCGTAGAACCTGTACAATATCGAGAAAATCATTTCCAAAAAATGTCCAAATGTTTGTATAGCTTATGGGACTTAACTACGGGGTCATGAGTCCCTAAACTTACAAACTACTTATAAACCAGCTAATGCTAAGGACGGCACAAATATCGATTCCGGAGGGGGTATTCGAACCCCCGACCGTAGTGGCCGTGCAGACCATGACTGGAGCGCCTCAGTCCCCTCGGCCACCGCGGCCGGCTAGCTTATTACAGCTGGTGTTGCTAGGGAACTGTAAATAATCAACAACGTCCTAACAACTGATAAAACTTTTCTAGTGTCATAATAATTACATGGTTAGAGACTAAAGAAGAACATGAATAACAATATTAAACATCGCAGTTATCCTGTTGCCATTCCACCACAGTGTGTTGTCCTTACGTTAGTTTAACTTAGTTTAAGTAGTTTCTAAGACTAGGGACTGATGAACAACGTAGTTTGGTCCAATAGAATTACAAACATTTGAACACTTGAAACCTGCTGGGCCGACGTGTTACAGTGAACTCACGCCACATGGAGGGGCCGGAACTCCGTTGCGGTAGGATCTTGCCGAAATGAATCTCCTGATGCTTCTTACAGAAGTACTCGGCGGCATTAGCAGGGCGGACCCTGGAAGGCAGCTCGCTTGTCCGTCGTTATCTGGGGAGCGGCCTGTTTACCGGAGTTATCTGGAGAGAGCGGTGGCAGATAATCGGGAAGGAGGGGCGTCCGCAGCCACTTTGCGGAATCGATGCTGGTGCAGCGCAGCGCAGGCGGCGGCCGAGGAGCGGCGCGGGAACTCGGTCAAGGCCGCGCCGGCCGGCACATTTAACTGCCGCTGTAACGCTGCCAGCTGCCAGCTGCCGACGGCCGCCGCGCGCACTAGCCAGCCGGAGACACACTACACCACACCGCACCACTGGGATGCACCGCACCGCGACACACTCTACACGTGTGGTCAGGCCCGAATATTGCCGCAGATAACACGATGGCTGAATCATAGAAAAGGCCCCAAAATCCGACGTCGTCTTATACGACTTGTACAAAAAATAATCGCACTGACGTGTTTTACGGCCCACTTTAGATTTGTAGTTTTATACGTTTTTGCAAACGTTTTGGACCAAAATAACAATCTAAATAATAAAAAATTCATTAATAAGCGTCTGAAACCCTTGTAGGAAAAAAAAAAAAAAAAAAAAAAAAAGGTACTGGCGGGTTCCAAACCACTGACCTTCAGCGTCTCAGTCCAAACACATTGCTCACTACGCTACAGCTAACAGTAAGGAATTGCGTTCTTTAATCTCATACTATCGATGGACGTTGTTAATTGATGCTAATATGGCATTTGTAGACACTAGATTATCATGTATCGTACGAAGAACGACGTCTTTTTGTTAATACTTCAGTGCGCAACTGATTTGAAATTTCATTGTGTAAGTTACAATAAGAAAATCATCAAATACGCAACGCAAGATGGCATACGCCGTCAGAGTTCTGGGCGAGGAATGTCACGTGACATCTGCGAACGGCTGGTTTTCGTTAATTTAATGGAGGGTGTCAAAACTCTCGTATTTTTGCAAATATCTCTCAAACGATACGAGATATGAAAAAAAAAAAAAATAGGGAACAAAGTTGTAGCGAATTTTCTCCTACATAAATTCGTTTATTCAATTTTCGCGTCTGATGAACGGTTTATTTGCAATTAAAATTACATTACAAACGGATTTTTTTGGTATTACTAACGTATTTCTTGTGCGAAATATTTGAAAACGCGAGGTTCTGGTCTCTGGTAGCCAACAATTATGTCTGTATAGTTTGGTGCCGATCGGTTGAACGGTTCGACCTAAAAAGTGGGAACACGTTACAGCCAGACAGACATCGTCAAATCGCCGTTATTTTTGCAAATATCTCTGCAACGATGCGAGATATGAAAAAACATAATGGAGCGAAGTTGTAGAGTATTTTCCCCTCTACAAATTAGGTTATTCAATTTTCGTGTCAGATGAACGGTTCGTTTGCAATTACATTACAAACGGCTTCTTTTTTGCGTTACCACCGTATTTTTTATTTAAAAAATTTGAAAAAGGAAGGTTCTGGTCTCTGTCGGCCTACAATTATGTCTGTAAAATTTCGTGTTGATCTGTTCAACGGTTCGTCTTAAAAACGGGGAACACGTTACGGAGAGACAGACAGACAGACATCCCAATATCGCCGATATTTTTGCAAATGTCTCTGAAACGGTATGAGATATGAAAAAAAACATAAGAGAGCAAAGTTGTAGAGAATTTCTCCTCTACAAATTCGGTTGTTCAATTGTCGTGTCAGATGAATAGTTAAGCCGTTATTTTCATTTAAATTTCGAGCCGTCAAAAGACGATCGCAAAGGCCCACTTTTAGTGTTACTACCGTAACCTAAAGTTGGCCAAAAATTAGTTTAAAATTTAGTCTGAAATTAGTAATTTCGCAAATATGTTGCATAGCGCGGCTTCGACCTCCAAACGATATATATCGAAGCGGTTATGTATCGAAACGATACGCATAGAACAGACGAATGTTATGATTCTTATTAATATGTCGTGATTTTGAAGGAAGGAACCTAAGAGTTCAAATTTCTAGGTAATTTACAAGAAAGTTTACACTTGAAATAGCTCGGACTGAAATGATATACGAGGGTAAGTCAATTATTATCCGCAAAGTAGTTATAAAATTTTATTGTAATAAAATACGAAACTTACAAGAACTTCATTTTTCGACATAGTCTCCTTGCTTTTCAATGCACTTCGTCCATCGCTCTACAAGCTTCCTTATGCCCTCATAAAAGGTTTTCGGTTGAGCTGCGAGCCAGGAATGCACCGCTACATTCACTGCTTCGTCCGAGTCAAATCGACGGCCCCTTAATGCCTGTTTGAGTAGACCAAACAGATAGTCCGAAGGGGCAAGATCGGGACTATATGGAGGATGATCCAGTACTTCGAATTTGAGTTTCTGGAGCGTTTCAGCAGTGTGGACAGCAGTATGCCGACGGGCATTGTCGTGCAACAACACAACACCTTCTGACAGCAATCCTCGGCGTTTGCTCCGAATTGCAGGCTTTATAGCCTGACAATAACCATCTCACTGTAACGTACACTGTTTATTGTTGTGACCCTTTCACCATAATGTTCCAGTACAGGACCTTGTGCAACCCAAAAAACCGCAAGCATCAGTTTTCTTGCACGGCGAATTTGGATGTTTCCATTCCATACTCTGCCATTACTCTCCAGCTCGTAATGATGAATCCATGTTTCGTCACTAGTAATGATTCTGTCTAAGAAGTTGTCCCCTTTGTTACCATAGCGATCCAAATGTTTTTTGCTGATGTCGAGGCACGTTTGCTTATGCAACTGTGTGAGTTGTTTTGGGACCCATGTTGCACAAACTTTACGAAACCCAAGTCTGTTGTGAATAATTTCGTACGCAGAACCATGACTAATTTGAAGACGATGGGCCACTTATTCAGTAGTTAATCGTCTGTCTAAGAGAATCATTTCACGTGATCGCTCAATGGTTTCTTCATTTGTGGCGGTAAACGGTCGTCCGGCTCCTTCATCGTGCTTAACACCCGTGCGACCATTTCGGAATTTTTCAATCCACTCGTACACACTTTGTTGTGGCAAAACACTGCTCCCGTACTGTACTGAAAGTCTTCTATGAATTTCGGCCCCTGATACACCTTCAGCCCACAAAAAACGTATCACTGAACGTTGCTCTTCTTTGGTGCAAACAGACAGCGGAGCAGCCATGATTAACAGCAAGGCAGCGACAACGAAACTAACGTAGCAGCTTAAAAACTGCAAAGATATAACAACAAATAAACAAAGCATGCGTCACCAACGTATAACGACAATACTAACAACATAAACAAAAATATAACTAAATTGCTGATAATAACTGACTTACCCTCGTATATCGAACGTACAACTGCAAATAGATTTAGTGACTCTGAACAGTGTATTGGAAAGCTACGTGCATACACGCGTTAAAAAAAATAAAAAAATAAAAATAAAAAAAATAAAATAAAAAAAACCTTTTTGTTTAACCTATACCTAACCTTCTTAAGACTACGCTACAGATAACATTTTTAGAAGTGAAAGTTAGATTAGGTATAAGACTAACAGGAAATTTGTTTCTAATACGTGTGGGCGCATAGCGCGCGTTTCTCCGGTTCAGAAACATTCGCTTATTCCATACATAACGTTTCGAAATGTATCGATTCGATATATATCGTTTGGAGGTCGAAGCCTTGCTATAGCCGCGCTATGCAGCACATCTGCGATATTACCCTGATGAAACTTACATCGTGGAGAAAAGATTTACGAAAACAAAGTTGTGCGCAATTTTTTTTAAATATTCGCATTTCGAGGTTTATTAATTTACTGAGTGGATAAGGGTACATACGATAACCTATATGCCATAAAGCACGAATAGAATTAATCATTTACAATGAAGCTTGATTTTACAAAGTCGCTTGTCAAAAACAATTTCTCAATATATCCAGAGCGCACTGGAACGATTAGAGCATATTTACGTATGGAGCAGTGAAAGGATTAAAACATTTCGGAGCTATAAGCAACAATTGCGGCTTCCTTCGAAATCTTTTATCTTCTGTTCTCGCGCAATTTCGTGTGTTTTCACCCGCATAATATGTGCATTGGCGCAATTAAATGTCGTCTCGTCGAAAGAATTTACTTTTCTTTTTTTCTTTTAAAATTCACGGTGTAAAATAAATAAATAAATAAAATAAAATAAAATAAAAATCAATCTTTTCACGATCGGATACAACGTAGCACTTCACGCACGAAAGTTCAAAAGTAGACCGCAGACAGTAGACTGCAACAAATGATGAAATCCTGGTGTACTAATCACGAAAACTGTTTACGGCAGCTTCTAAAGACATTTTTCGGAACTTCCTGAAGCTGTGCCTCAGAACCCAAGCCGCAGACGTATTTTTAGATCATAAAAACTGGGGAAGAAAGTGCGGCATGCATTCAGGTAAGTAGGATAACTCGGGTGTCGTCTTATAGGCTAGATACATGCTTAAACTATAAAATTTTGATGAAAATTTGTACCTCGTCATATCTGAAGGTCGTCTTATGTGCGGAAATATACGGTAGTTTATATTAGATGGTACTTGTCCCATAGGTCACGAATACGACACTTCGTAATGATGTGGAATATAGGAGGAGGGGGGGGGGATAAATTTCGAACAGTTACCCTGTCTTAAGAAATGTGAACCCCCGGGCCTGCGTGTGGTACATCTACATCTAGATATTTACCCCGCAAATCACGTTTAAGAGCATGACTAGTGAGGCCAACAGTTGAGAGAAGGAATGTGGAATAACACACTCAGATAAAAGAGACATTCCACAAGTTTCTGGAACAGCTACAGTTTTACCTTTAATTTTAAAAGAACTAAAATTTTGACAGTTTCAATAGAACTGTATTGACAGTGTCCCCATTTTTCACCAAAAGCACTGTTACTGACATATTCCCCTCATCCTTACTGTGTAATTTCTTTTCCAGTTCATGAACTAAAGACCCTTTCATCTAAATAAAAACACACGAAAATCAAAAAATTCTGCAAAAAGGAAAATAGTCCTATTGAACATTTCAAAGCCCAAATTTTATCACATTTGTTTAGAAAAATAGTGTATGTACCTTAATATTATCGGAAACATTGGATGTGACCATGGTCAGATGCGTCTGTAGATTACGACTTTACGCTATATCCTACACCGCATTTATCACAGACAAGATTAAAGCAAGTGTGACTATACGCTGTAAGAACCTACGTATTGAGCTCTGTACGATTCTGATTTAGAATTTTGCCTCGATTTATCTTAGGGTCGAATCGTACATGTATGTTTTCATGTCCCAGCAACTACCTTAGTTGCAGTTATTATCTTTTACTTGTAATTCTGTAGTTAAATACACTCTATCCAGAGGCTGTAGTTTGCGAAACAAATAAGAAACATCACAGATTAACTGGTACATTAATAAATAGGGTTTTATTCTAACGTTCGCAAATGATGTTCAGAATGTTCAAATGTTTGTTAAGCTTAAGGGACTTACTGCGAGGTCTTCAGACCCTAAACTTACAAACTACTTATAAACTACCTTATACAAGACAACACAAACATCCATGTCCCAAGGAGGATTCGAACCCCTGACGGGGAACGGCCTCGCGCAACGGAAATGTTTGTTAAGCCTATGGGACTTAACTACGGGGTCATCAGTCCCTAAACTAACAAACTACTTATCAACTTCCTTATACTAAAGACGGCACAAATATCCATGCCCGAGGAGGGATTCGAACCCCCGACCGTAGTGGCCGTGCAGACCGTGACTGGAGCGCCTCAGTCCCCTCGGCCACCGCGGCCGGCCTTGCGCAACGGAGCATAGCGGCTTAATGCAAATGATGGACGCAATGTCAGGGATTTAGTTGAAGAAGTCATAAACATTTGTAATTTTTAAGATATTGAAATTATTTTTACAATCATGAGAAGTGCGTAAATATTCCGACTTTTTAAATGTATATAAGTATATAAGTATATAAATAATTTTATAGATTATATTATTTTATTCTGAATTACTGGCGTGTGGAACGCAGATGTCTGGAAGACGCTCGGCTAACAGCCCTCATTACCTTTGAGTACAAAGCATGGGCCTTTCTCAGATTTCCGCCGATCTGGGCTACCCCCCGGGTGGTTACTCGGTTTAATCCGATAATGGGAGCTGCTCCAACCGCTTGCTGCGGTCCACTGTCGGCCCTTTATCTTTCCACGCAATACCATTACTCATACTAATTGCGCGATTCCACGGACGTTAATGCAGCAAAATCACAAGATACAGGATAAAACATGATTTCTCTACTAGTTCTTTGATATGCTTTATCACAGAAATGGGCGTAAGTATAAGGTAAATATATTTGTTGCTTTGGACTGTCTTAGAGATATGTTTTCCCTTATTTCTTCTTCTGAAGCACCATTTTCTCTCCTTGGACGGTACTAGGACTAGGACTAGAAAATGATGATATTGTGATATTTTGGAAGCATAAGCTGGCTGTTTTGTGAAGTTTTTGTCCTTTGTAGTCTCTCGCCACGTCGTACAAGTGAATTAGTGAACGTTTATTTGCAACGTTTACAAAACCCCTCGTGGACGTAACTTCGATCAGCGCATAAGCGCGGCGTGTATATTTCCCACTGCATTATTCGCACATACACGTTTATTTGCTCCTTTTGCCTTTGCGTTTTCAAATGATGGCTTTCGTTTTTGTGACGAAGAAGAAGGGCACTCATCACTATAGTGCACCGAATCCATTTAAAAAATTCACAGGATCTTAAATGTTAAAAGGACAATAAAAACACTTCTTCAAAGATGACACAACCAGCTTCTTTACACTTTCCAAGATTCTACTAATAGCAACGGTTAAACTATCTTTAGTTGAAGTTAGACGGACTGAAAACTACATCAACAGGAAATGCATTGTACACTTTGCTGTCATGTAAAATTTAATTTATTGTGCTACCGGTTTCGGGACTGTCCCATCTTCCAGGCACTTCTATAATAGTACAAAAATTAGTTAAGCTTCAATATGACACAAATATAAAGATCTTCATCCATGCTAGAAGTACTTACAAAATTACATGAGCAGTTTAGTTTTATACATTTTCTGAATATGTTGACAGTGTCGTCATATCTATAAAACCAATTAAAATACAAGTTAAAAGTGATAGTGATAACGACAACATCAACGGGCTCCTGCACTTGACGTAAATAAAAACAGTACTATTTCGTAATACAACAAGTCAAAGATAAAATGTGTCGTTATCACTTTCACTTTTAACTTGTACAAATGTTCAAATGTTTGTAGAACTTATGGGACTTAACTACGGGGTCATCAGTCCCTAAGCTTACAAACTACTTATGAACTAGCTAAGACTAAGGACGGCACAAATATCCAGGCCCGAGGGGGGATTCGAACCCCCGACCGTAGTGGCCGTGCAGACCGTGACTGGAGCGCCTCACTCCCCTCGACCACCGCGGCCGGCTTTTAACTTGTAGTAAGTACTTCTACCATGGATGAAGATCTTTATGTGTCATATTGAAGCTTCCAAATTTTTGTACTATTATAGAAGTTCCTGGAAGATGGGACACTCCCGAAACCGATAGCACAAATTAAATTTTACATGACAGCAAAGTGTACAATGCATTTCCTGAAATATATCGCTGTCGACGATCGTCATAAACAAATGTATGTCTTCAAAAACAACAGATGCAGGACTGTTTCATTATAATGATAATAAATTCCGCTGACAGTAACATGAAAATACCTTTATATATGTTGCAGCCAAAGCCCGAAATCGGCCAGATCGGGAACTGGCCGGCCAAGTCGCGAAGTGGCCAATATCGCCTTCAATTGGCCGGCCAATGTCCGATCTTTTCCTGATTTCGGGATTTGGCCGGCCAGTTAGCGAAGTGGCGTAGACCGATCGGCCAGAATTAGGAGATAAATAAAGATGGGCTGAAGCTGTATGAAATTTATCTATCAATCTCTATAATAAAGTGTATACAGTCCGACCACATTATTCACTTATTACAACAAGTTAAGCTTTTATGACATTTGGAATTACCCAATACTTTCTTATTTCTGGCGCATTAAGTAGGGCAATTGCATCATTTTATCCTTGGCCACTGGTCAGTGACTGTAAGGACGATATGGTTCGCAATGAGTTTTCTTCTTTGGGCACGGATTCCAGCGTGATCACTTTCTCGGGCAGAATATAGAACTTGTTTCTGAAATATAGTTGCTTCGGAACACCATGCAGTGTTCCCGCTTGTAGAAAGTGCCTTCGACGTTCATCACAACGGCAAGAACGCTTCTGGGATCTCCGCGACCTCTGTCAACATGTGGTATATGGATGGGAACATTGCCTCCAATTTTTGCAGGCGCGAATTTTGCGTCTGAATTTTTAAGCATCTTAGCACCTTGTGCTTGCAAATTGTCGTGAGTTCCCTCCCTCTTCTTCCTGATTTCTTGCTTGTTATAACATAGTTTGCAAATAACGTTTCCTCCATATCCTTCACCTGCTTCATTACTTCTTCCACATATTGCATGGACACTTTTGCCGCAGAATATACAACAATGAGCTGCACCACACTCTTCTTCACAAACCACACAGTATGTTTTCGGCTTATTATTGTCGTATAACCGATTTTGATTTCCCGATGGTTCGATCTCCATGGTGTCAGTTTCATTGTTGAGAGTAGTCCCTAAATTTATAGCGTCGTCAAGTTATCTTTCAACTTTCTCAAGGTCTTCCTCTGTCACTATGTTATCAATAATTTCTTTAGGCAGATGTAAAGTACTCAGTTCCACCTTTGCTTTACAGCCAAACATTGCCTCGTATGGGGACTGCTGAATTCCTTGATTAAAAGAACGGTTTTTAATTAATTGGATGAATCGAAGACTCTCGGCCCATTGCGCGGAGTTATTTGTCTGCATCCATGTCAATAGAATATTCTGTTCATCCTGGTTGGCCCGTTCGATAGAACCTTGGTTTGGCCTAGTCTGGGTTTTCCATGTACCAATTTCAGTTCAGGCCACAGGTTACTCAGCTCATTTTATATATCGAAAACTCTCTACCATTATCTGACTGTAGCACACTTGGAGCACCTATAGTGGTAAAGATGTCAATCAAATGGTAAGCTACTTTTTCTGCTCTTTTGCTTTTCAGGGGTCGTAATAGTATAAATTTAGTTAAGTGATCTTAATAATTGTGTATGAACTTGTACTCCCCATCAGGGCTACTTTGCATGTCTATCAGATCTACCTGGCATCTTGAATTAAATTCTTTAAATATTAGAGGTCTGGAAACTAAACCTTTCTTTGGATTAGATACTTTAATATGACATGGTTTGGTAATGACCTCTTTGGTGACATTTTTGTACTTTATGTGCAGTTCCTTCTCCATCCGTGTGCGAACTCCATGTCTTATTTTTAAGTGAGTCTCGTGCAGTATTTCCAACAGTCCTTAGGTATGGACATAATACAAAACATCACTATTGTCTTCTGTTACTGGTGCAATAAGTTTTTCTTTTCCGTTAACTTCAATAACATCGTACTTTCTTAGTCGACGATAGTGAATACTTTCTTTTCGTTGCTTTGCTTTGGCTTGTTTAACGTCCTCTATAAAAGAAGAGTATCTATCTCTGGAGATTATTTGCTTTTTCTTCCAGCAGCGTATGCAAAATGTCCAGGAACCTGCTTTTCATATCAAATATCGTTTCCGCATCTGCAAGTATCCCACCTTCATCGTGAATATCGTCCCCGTCTGACGTAGCCATGGATCAACCAGCCGAAGAATGATACGAAGAATTGAAATCGAATGCCCTTACAAGGGAGCAGCCTAGGTCTCACAAGGATACCACATGGGTATCGGATTTTAGAATTTTTTTTCATATTTATGGTACGTGTAGTTCAGAACTTCAATAAAAACTCTCAAAAACTCTCGAGAAAATCAATTTGAAGTTTGCAAGTACATCTAAGTACCAACAACTAAAGGAATTGCAGCATCTGTCGGTGAAACTCAATCAAATGAGTGGTAGACATAAATTGTAGATACAATGTTTTATTAAATAAAATTAAAAATTAAATAAAGTTTGTTAGGTATATCATAAAAAAGTGGTAGCGTTCTGGTTTCACAACGGCAGAGTCGGTGGTTCGAAACCAGCTGTGATAAGTTTTTTTTTTTATTTTTTTTATTTTTTTTTTTTTTTTCGCTTTCGAATACTTACACCATTTTAAAACCTAAGGGTAATTTTGTGAACAATGAACGTATTTTTGTTTATTCGTAAATTTTTTTTAAAAGGCTATCCAAAATGATTAATTTTTGAAAAAAAGGAAACACAAGAAACATTGCAAATTCCAAAATTGTAGCATACTGAAAAATAAAAAAAATCATTTCGATGTGGTATCAGGCATGCCAGGGTGATAAGCGTCGTAAAAACATGGAAAACAATTTTCACGACATCGAGCACATGGTCGCATATTTACAGTCGCAATTTTTCTTTTGACATGTCAACTGGAAAGCAAACATCATTTACGTTCATGAAGATTCCTCTTTAACTGCACAATTTAGAAGTGAACCAAGCATATGTGATCATATCACCAAAGACTGGAGAACACAGTTGGTGATGATGACTAAATGACGTTCGATAGAATCTTCTCTATCATTAGTTTCACGTCCTCGTTCGATCCGGTAGGCGCAGTTTTGCATCGTCGTAGCTTTTCACTAACTGAAAAATCAAAGACAACCGACTTCGACTAATAGTGAAGCCAATACTGCAAAAAATTTAACTTGTTACGTTTTCTTGAGTGAAACCATCATTACTAACAATTTCTAACAAACAAAAATACGTGAATTCTTCGTAAAAATTACGATTAGATATTAAAACTGTATAAGTATTCGAACACAACCACGGCGGGATTCGACCCCCTACTCCTTGGGTGTAAGACCACAATTAAACTTTTAATTATTAGTACTTGCATGTACTTGAAGAACTTCAAAGTCAATTTTCTCGAGAATTTTTGAGAATTGCGTCCAATGGCTTTGACTGATTGTTATTTGAGTTCTGAACTTCACGTTCTATGAATATCAAAAGATTCTAAAATCCGATACGCATGTGGTCTCTTAGTTAGAAGCAAATAATTAGTACCGGTATGTTCGATTACCGATTTATGGCAAAGTGGGGGCAAATAACAATAAAAAACATTGACAAAAAATCTGCTGAAAATGCACTAATACGGGAAAGAAAAATGCCACAAAACTTAACGGTACTCTCAATTAATCCAATTTGTGAGGAAGAGAAACAAGAAAGACGACCCTCTCTGAAAGGCAGCAGCTACCACGTCCACGGCACAGTTAACACTGAGAGTGGGACATATGGTGACTACCGTGCATTGTTGCGACATCACAGCACCCAGTGCGATTTTGACGTGGATTGCCCGACATGTGTGCGGTCACATCGCGTTCTGGCCAGGAACCTCCGGCCAAGTCGCGAACTGGCTGGCCAAAGTCGGATATGCGTCGCTTCGTTCCAGTAATCGGACTCTGGCCAATCCACCCGGCCAAAGTGCGAAGTGGCCGGCCAGTTCGCGATCTGGCCGCTCTTCGGGCTTTGGCTATAACATATATATAAATCAACTACGAGACAAATGACGTTCCGCATCCGTCACCTTAAAATGCGAAACGTTCCACGAAATTCGGGACGTTTGGTCACTCCATGTATGGTTGAGTGTTTATCAAACCACTTTCATAATATGTATCTAACATTCCATTCCCTAAAAGCGTATGGGGAAAAGGAACAAATAAATCTTTCCGTTTTGGGTCTGATTTCTCTTAGATCACTATCATGTCTGTCTATTCGAAGGAGAAAGTTTGTGTAAGAAATTTCGCAAATACGTCTCACCGCAACGAATAACGCCAATCTTTTAATTGTGTTCACCTCAAAGTGTGCATCATTTCCGTAACACTCTCTCCACTGTATCGCGATAATACTAAGCTTCGTCTGAACTTTCTCTGAATCATCACCACTCCATTTTGGTGGGGTTCTCACAATGCACAGCAATTCTCCAACATAGGACAGACAGGTGTAATGCAGGTTGGTCAAATAAGGCCATAGTCCCCAATAAGGCCACCCCCTTCACTTCAGAAACTTCCATTCAAATCCGTCGGATGGCAGCACCTACATGTCCGGAATCGGTGTCCTAGTAACAAATTCAGTTGCAGAAGTGTATCTTTGATTTTGGAGGCTTTTCTTAAGCTATTGACGTAAATTTTTGCTAAGCTTTGGAGTAATTAATTTTCGTGACTGTTTTGTAAACTGATGGCTCTTTTGAAGCACATGTTTTGTAGGTTTGAAACCTTTGAGGTATTTTGAGATTAACTTGTTAGAAATTGCAGAAATATGCACAGGATGGGCAAAAAACTGTGTGTAGATCAATAAGGCCATGCTGGCCTTATTAGGGCCAGAGTGGCTTTATTGGACTCTCACGCCTGTTTATCCCATCTTTACTGCCTTCCAAGCAACACCTCCAGCCAATTGATAGGTCTGTGTTCAAAGCGTTCGAGTCATTTTGGCGTATCGAAGTCTTTAGATACTTGGAAAATAACTCTGACAGAAAAATAACGAAAATATCATTCGAAAAATTTTTCTCAAAAGTGTTTGCGGTGGTGGGGAAGGCGTAAGGATCTGCAGGAGAGGATGTGGATGGGGAAGACAAGTGGAAAATGGAAAAGGGAAGGGAGCGGGAGTGGGAGTGAGGGAGCACGTCATTTGGGGGGAAGGGGGAGGATCAGGACAGAGGGCGTCAACTGGGAGGGGGATGTGGCCAGTTATCCTCAGATAGGATTTGCAGCGTATGAAAGTGGAAGGAGGGGAGGGATATGTTGGTATTGGCATGGCAGAGGCCTGGGGTTCAAGAGGAACCAACAAGTTTCAGGACTCTAGTTTTCAGTAGATGTAAAGGGTCCGGTTATGCTCGAGGAACTTTAGGTGGTGGGGAAAAGGAATAAGATTGTAGAGGATCCAAGTGGGGGAACGGAAACGGATACAGTAAGCGAGTTGGAGGGCTTGGCATTCAAGAACCTAGAGGGATTTTTAGTAAGTGGGAAGTGGAGTGGAAACCCAAGTGGGATGGAAACTACACAGGACAGGATGCATCAAGGACCAGTAGGTATAAAGGATGGTGGTGGGGTTAAGGCCCCATGTGTGGCCAAAGAGGAGCTTGAGAAGGTTTAGACGAGAGAGGACTTTCTGGCAGACAGTTTCGAGGTGTGGTTTCCAGGATAGGGTGTGGTCAATGGTGAGGCCAGATACTTGAAAGTTGAAGATTGTAGGATGGTACAGTCATGGAGGATGAGGTGCAGGTTGCGGAGACGAAAGGAACGGGTGGTACGACCTTTGATGATTTGTCATGAACTGCAAGGCTTCGTCTTTTATACGCAGAGGACGGCTTCTGATTGGTTGAATGACGTAACTGCTGACAACACAAAGTTGGCAGACACATTCGCAGACCCACTGGTGTGCTCAATCCAGAGTTACTTGCAGCGCCATCCGTCCCATTAGACGGTAAAATACGATAACTTTTGGAGATCTTTCTTTTTGGCCTTTCTTTATCAAACGCAAGCTTCAATGTGTTGCTGAGTGTGTAACCAGTGTCTCTGTTGAAGTGGTTGTCACACAGTCTAGTTTCACCTGCTTCTTTGATCACAGAGTCCCAGTATTTCAATGTATGAGCAAGCATTCTCATATCTTCAAACAGGATGTTTGATGATATTTAAAACGCTGTGTTCAGCGACTACAAATTTTTCCATATATCTGTATTTAAGATGATGCTGATGCTCTCCACATCAATCGGCCACAGTTTGTGTTGACTGGGCCACATAACTTTTGTCACACTCGCGAGATATATTATAAATTTCTGGCACCCTTAGCCCGAGATTGTCTTTAACTGGTCCTAACATCTCTTTCATTTTTCTAGGTGGCCAGAAGACTGGTTTGATTCCTTACCTGTTTATGACTGCCAATCTTACTAGTTGTAGCATCACAGAATGGCATGTGTTATGTGATGGTCTTCTTGGTTTGTTTCATACGCGTTCTGTTTTGGTTTCCTCGACAGCATTGATTTAATATCGTGTCCATTGTACCAGTTCTTTCTTAACACTGTCTTCAGATGAATGATTGAAGTAGTTCTTACTGTGTGTACAAAGGTGTTCAGCATAGCCCTCTTCTGAGCAGGATGGTGAAAGCTACGTCGGTTGAAGCACAGATCTGTGTATACACACCATGGTCAAGTCGTCCGTCAGGTTTCCTCTCTACCAACACATCTAAGAAAGGTAATCTGCCATTCCCTTCTATCTCCACTGTAAATTTTTTGTTGGGATGTATACTACTCAAATGATCAATGAAGTTCTGCAGCGTGTCACTGTCATGTGGCCAGATTAAAAAAAAAGTATCGTCAACATATCTATAAAAGCAGAATGGATGGAGAGAGGCACTGAGCGATGCTTATTCTTCTATATCTTCCATGAAGCAGTTAACAATGGCTGGTGACAATGACGGACCCATGACCGTCCCATCGGTCATCTCATAATACTTCCCACCATACAAAAAGTAATTTGTAGTTAATGTATAACGAAATAATTTCAACATATCAGGTGAGAAATGATTAGTCAACAGTTTTAAGGTGTCTTCCGTGGTCCAGAGAGACCACATTGAGTCTGACCATGACGTCATTCAGGCCTGTCTTTATCTGCTGTATGATATCAACAAAAATTTGTGAGTTGTTGATATGATGTCCACAGCGGCAGAAAATAAGTGCCAGTAATGTAGTTCGATAATTTGCCAGCCTGTAAGTAGGAGAGTCAATAACATTAACAATGGATCTCAGTGGGACATAGTACTTATGTATTTTTGGAAGACCATCTAACCTGGGTAGCCTAGGTGCTCTTGGCCTTAAATTCTTGACAATTTCTTCAGTAAGGCCAGAATTCTTTAGTAGTTGTCCTATATTCTTTCTGTATGCAGCTGTGGGATCCCGTTTGAAAATTGGGTATGGACTGTCTTCCAGTAACATCGCCACTTTTTTATGGTAGACTATGGTATTGAAGATAACCGTGGCATTCTCCTTGTCAGTTGGTAAGATAATTAGCTCTTCATACTTCTTCAATGATTTCAGGGCCACTTCACTTTTCTGCTAATATTTGATTTAGGAGGCTTGGCCATCGCTAAGATTCGGCTGGTGGCAAGCCCTACCTCATCTGCCGCTTCCTCAGGTGGGCGCTCAACAGCTTGTTCTACTCCACTGATGATTTCAGCCACCGGCAGATTCCGTGGGGCTGGAGCGAAGTTCATTCCCTTTCTAAGAACCGAGATGATTGCTTCATCAAGTTCCTTGTCAGACAAGTTGATAACAGTGCGAGGAATGTTGTTCGAGACAGCAGTTCCTTGTTTACCGTTAAGGCGCATGGATTTATCAGTGTGTTTCGACGGTGTCTTGTGTAAATAGGCTCGTTGATGTGCAACCAGGGTCCTATCTACTAACTCCCAGTCCCATGGTGACAGAACTACAGACAGAAGGAGATGGCACCTATATAAGGATCGAGAGTTGGCATCCAGTTCATACCTCGTATGATCTATTGTTTTCATGACGATAGCCAGACTTGTCTTCCGTAAAATTCTGTTCACTACAGCAGTTCGGATATGGTATTTGACAACAGTAAACTTCGGTACGACTTCCTCATCATGACAGTCTTGTAGGAAAGCCAGACGATGGTGATGGTGGAAATCATCGAAAGCTTGGGATTTTATCCTAATCTGACGCAACTTTACAGATGTTTGGAGCACCATACAGGTATTATTGCATAAAAATGGGACAGTAGAAAAAGAACATACCGTGATTTTAACGTTTTATCTGTAATCGTCGTGACACTCTGTTCGTCTGGGCTTATCAGTATACGAAGAAACTATAAGAATTTGAGTGTGATTTTTCTCATAAAAGTTGATCGTAGTTTGGATCAACAAGACGTTATTTCAACAAAATCGAGACACGTAACCAAAAGATATTGTAATTTAAATTTTTTATCTGTAAACATCGTACAAGCCCGTTTGTTTCTTTGAAGACGTTAATCCACAAAACTACACACTTTAAAAAGTGGGTTGCCTCACCTTGGTTCCCAGGTCTCCCGAACACTGACGTTGAATGTGTGTATTGTATAGAGAACACTGTTCCTTGGATTGTCCATAGTTGTCACTCAAACCGAACAAAGATTTAAAGAACTACGCATAAGCAGCGCCAATGCGACGGAGTGGCTAAGAGAACCGATCAGTTCCAGTCATAACATCAAAAAGGAATTATATTGACTGGGTTGACTGTACTTCTTCCAAGACTAGAATGTCAATTTCGAAGTTATATCGTATTCTCATTGTGTCATGAGGAACTCTCCTCAAGGGAAATTTCCAAACTTCTCGGAGTGAACCAAAGCCATGACTTTCCTCGCTCTGGCCGTCCTACAGCAACCACTGCAGCTGATGGCCGCTAGTTACGGATTTCAGCTTATAGAAACCCTGAGATTAGCACCAACAAGCTGGTTAACTATTCGTGCAGTCACAAGACATCAGATGTCGTGTTTCGACTCTAATGTATGTAACAGGCTACATGGCATGAATCTACACTCCCTACTTCCACGACGAGGTCCAACTTCGACATCTAGACACCATGCAGTGCGGTATAGATGGGCCCAATAGCATGCTGAATGGACTCGTCAGAATTGGCATAAAGTGCTATTCACAGGCGAGGCTCTCATCTGTCTTCAACCAGACAATCGTCGGAGTCGTATTCGGAGGCAGCCAGGACAGCCACACCGTCCAGCGAGTGCAGCAAGGTTAGGGTTCCACTGACGTTTTTGGGTGCCATTATGTTGGCCCACCGTACGCCAATGGTGTTGGTAGAAGTCAATCGAATGTTCAAACGTTTATTAAGCATATGGGACTTAATTGTCGGGTCATCAGTGTCTAAACTTACAAACTACTTATAAACTAATTTATACGAAAGTGAGCACAAACATCCATGCCCGAGGAAGGATTCGAATCCCGGACGGGCAACGGCCTCGCACATCTGAGCATAGCGCCTCAATGCGCTCGGCTACTACGCCGCGGCAGAAGGCAATCAAATGTCTATACTGGACAGGGATGACATCCTCCGACCTAGTGCAACCATATCGGCAGCATTTCGGTGAGCGATTCGTCTTGATTGTGTGAACCATAATATCCTTCTAAGTAAATTAGAAATCTATGGTGTTATGGGAATTGCTGCAAAATGGTTTCTCGATAACTGGAAACACAGGGTATCAGTGCAAGGGACTAGTGAATTAAGCCATCAGTCATCATCAGATTGGGAAGAAATTACATGTGGTGTCCCACAAAGATCCATCTTAGGGCCATTGCTTTTTCTCGTATACATTAATGACCTCTCATCAGTTACACTGCCAGAAGCAGAGTTCGTTTTCTGTGCGCATGATACAAGTATTGCAATAAATAGCATGTCGAGCATAGCTCAAAAAAGGTCTGCTAATGATATTTACATGAACATTAATGAATGGTTTAAAGTCAACTCATTGACATAAAACTTTGAAAAGACTCATTACATGCAGTTTAGAACATCTAAGAGGTTTCCATACAGTATATGCATAAAGTATGAAGAAGAGCAGATAGAAGGGATTGACACTGTTAAATTCTTGGAATTACAGCTTGGTAATAAATTTAGTCGGGAGGACCACACCACAGAACTCCAGAAACGACTTAACAAATCTGTATTTGCAATACAGGAGACAAAAATAAAAATAAAAGCTTGCGTACTTTGCTTACTTTCATTCCATAATGTCATATGGTGTAATATTTTGGGGTAACTCTTCAAGTCAAACAAAAGTTTTCAGAGTCCAAAATCGTGTAATACGTATTATGTGTGGAGTAAATTCACGGACATCCTGTAAAAGCCTCTTCAAGGAACTTGGTATATAAATTACTGCTGCTCATTATATTTATTTCTTAATGAAATTTGTCATAAATAATATATCCCTTTTCCCAACAAACAGCACAGTTCATACATACAATACTAGAAACAAAAGTGATCTATACAAGGACTTAAAAGCACTTAATTTAGTTAAAAAGGGGGTCCACTATTCAGGAACACTTATTTTTAACAATTTGCCAGCAACCATAAAAAATTTAGCTACAACTGAAGATCAGATTAAGTGGAGCCTAAAAGACTTTCTAGTGACCAACCCCTTCTACTCCACTGACGAATTTTTAAACAGAAACAAATGATGTATGTATCTGTATTCATACTATTAGTACTGTTATATCATCAGCTTGTAAAAAAAAGTATGTATCTGTATTAGTATTATTATAAGTTTGTAAAAATAATTAACATATACCGCATCCGTGAGGATCTCACCATCACGGATCTATGGAACGAACAACTAATCTAATCCAATCTAATCTCTTAACAGACGACAATTCTCGCGCTCATCGTACACAGTCGTGAATGCAAACCTTCATGACGAGATTAGAACGGTTAGTATGTTCTGCAGACATGAACCCTATCAGACATGCCTGTGATGCACTTAAAAGGGATGTTTTTGGACGAGACGACTCACAGACCAATCTCAGTCTTACGCCCAATAGCCGTTGAGGAGTGGGACGAAATGTTGAAATATTCTAATGTTTGTAAATGTAAGGGACTAAACTACGTTGGTTATCAGTCCCTAGGCTTACAAACTAACTTAAAGTCACTTATGCTAAGGAAACGACATCCATGCCCGATGGAGGACTCGAACCTCCGACGACGAGCAACTGCGCGTTCCGCAACAAGGCGCATTAGAAATTTCCGCCACTGCACCGCGCCAGGGAGTGGTACAAACTGGACCAACAGTTCCTTTACGATCTAGTGGACAGTACGCCACAACGAATACAGGCATCCATGAGAACGAGAGGACGTGTTACCGGGTATCAGGGGTTCTGGTGTACGCTGCAATCTGGAACACAAATGTAGAATTATAAGTTATTTTCGTACAACTTGGCAATTTCTGTGATCATGAGCAATAAAGGGAACTGAAATTTTTTGTGTATATCTATTTTGGGCCATGAACCACTCGAATCTTGGTGATGCAACACTATTTATGAAACTTCCTGGCAGATTAAAATTGTGTGCTGCAACCGGGACTCGAACCTGGGACCTTTGCCTTTCGCAGGCAAGCGCTCTACCACTGAGTTATCCCGACACGACTCACGATGCCGCCTCACAACTTTACTTCGCCAGTACCTCGCCTCCTACTTTCCAAACTTCAAAGAAGTTCTCCTGCAAAACTTGCAAGACTATCACTCCTGGAAGAAAGGATATGGAAGTTTGGAAAGTAGGAGGCAAGGTCCTAGCAGAGCAAGGTTGTAAGGACGGACCGTGAGTCGTGTCGGGATAGCTCAATGGTAGAGCGCTTGACCGCGAAAGGCAAAGGTATCAGGAAGTTTCATATCAGCGCACACTCCGCTACAGAGTGAAAGTTTCATTCTGGAAACATCCCTCAGGCTGTGGCTAAGCCATGTCTCCACTATAGCCTCTCTTCCAGAAGTGCTAATCTTGCAAGTTTCGCAGGATAACTTCTGTGCAGTTTGGAAAGTAGGAAGCGAGGTACTGGCGGAAGTGAAGTTGTGCGGCGGCACCGTGAGTCGTCTCTTAATAGCTCAGTGGTAGAGCGGTTGCCCGCGAAAGGCAAAGGTACCAGGTTCGAGTCCCGGTTCCGGCACACAATTTTAATATGCCAGGAAGATTCATATCTGCGCACACTCCGCTGCAGAGTGAAAGTTCCATTCTGGAAAGACTATTTATGTGTGTATAACAGTCGTGTTCAAAATGTTTAAATATTTTTAAAGCTTATGGGACTTAACTGCGGGGCCATCAGTCCCTAAACTTACAAACTACTTATGAACTAACTTATACCAAAAGTAAAACAAATATCCATGCCTGAGGGAAGATTCGAACCTCCAACGCGGCGGGCCGCGCCATCCGCAATGTGGCGCTCCAGACCGCTCGGATACTCCTGCGCGGCTAACCGTCTTGTTTGTCAATGTGAATGCGCTAGTCTCCGAAACTACGAGATTCGATAGTCTGGCGTTTTTATAGGTAACCTGAGTGGAGCCTGGGAGAAAAAATAGAATTTATTGCATAAAATTCGGGACGCGGAAAAAATACTGTATTATACATTGTGATGCTACGTCCAGCACAGTGTGTTCGCGCAGCCCATAGCTGCACACCGATAACATATATTAATATTGTTCACAAACTGGCAGTGACCCAGTTTTAATTTTTTTTTTTTTTTTTTTTTTTTTTTTTTTTTTTTTTTTTTTTTTTTTTTTTTTTTTTTTTTTTTTTTACAAACCTTTGATGTAGTTTTAGGTGACAAGAGCGCGGTCGCTCTAAACGACTTTTCTTATATACTTGATTGGATGTTACTATGATGAAGACGCCCATAGTAGCTGTCAAAACAATGGTAACAATCACTGGTTAATAAATGCAACTAAAAAATTACAGTTTTCTCTGGTCCATCTGTTTTCTCTGTTTGAACGCGCGAATATGTAAAATTGCTACTCAAATTTTCATAGGGTTTTCATTCTCAACTTGACTTTATCTTGGGGCAACACTTAGACTTTATTCCCTGAATTTCGGATTTGAGAAACAAATAATGTTCCAATTTCAAGTTTTTATTAATCTGCTCTGCTTAGTAGTATTGTATAGTAGAAAAATAACCAATAGATGATGTTGATAACGTCACACTACGCCAAAGAAGCAGTATCTAGAATTGTTTGATTTTTAGCACACAGTCAGTGACATTAGTATTTTCTGAAGCTAACGGCTGTGACCTTTTTGATTAAAGCCGAACATAGTCTTATAGATTTTGCGTTCTTGCTGCATTCTTCTTTGCTGGCTCAACAGCGTAACTTTTTTGATTCATTTCTGGTCAAGAATCGTTTTGGGTCGGATTATCATTTATTTATTTATTTATTCTGTTCCATAGGACCCACTTCAGGAGTAAGACTCCATGGTCATGGAACAAGTCAATACATTAATTGTTACACAATAATGGTAATAGAAAAAGTGAAAAGAATCAATAAAGAAAAAATAAATTAGCTTAATTGTTTAACTTTTCTAGGAGTTCCTCGACAGAATAAAAGGAGTGAGCCACGAGGTAACTCTTCAATTTAGATTTGAAAGCATGTGGATTAGTGCTAAGATTCTTAAGTTCTTGTGGCAGCTTATTGAAAATGGATGCCGCAGAATACTGCACCCCTTTCTGCACAAGTGTTAAGGTGGTGCGGTGCAAATGTAGATTAGACATCTGTCTAGTATTCACCGAGTGAAAGCTACTAACTCGTGGGAATAAGCTGATATTATTAACAACAAACGACATTAAAGAAAAAACGTATTGTGACGCCAGAGTCAAAATTCCCAGACTACTGAAAAGGGGTCGACATGACGTTCGCGAACTTACACCAGATATTGCTCGAACCGCCCGTTTTTGAGCCAGAAATATCCTTTTTGCATCAGGCGAGTTACCCCAAAAAACAATGCCGTACGTCATAAGTGAGTGAAAGTAAGCGAAATAGACTACTTTTCGTGTTGAAAAATCACTTATCTCAGATATTGTTCTAATGGTAAATATAGCAGAATTTAGTTTTGGAACAAGATCCTGAACATGGGCTTTCCATGACAGCTTACTGTCTATATGAACACCTAGAAATTTGAACTGTTCAGTCTCACTTATCACATGCCCATTATGTGTAATCATAATGTCAGATTTCGTCAAATTATGTGTTAGAAATTGTAAGAACTGAGTTTTACTGTGATTTAACATCAACTTGTTTTCTATTAGCCATGAACTTATCTCTTGAACTGCATTATTTGATACTGTGTCAATATTACGAGCAACATCCTTCACTACCAAGCTGGTATCATCAGCAAACAAAAATATTTTACAATCACCTGTTATACTCGAAGGCATATCATTTATATAAATAAGAAACAGCAATGGTCCCAAAACAGACCCCTGGGGCACCCCATACTTAATTGTGCCCCATTGGGATTGCACGTCATAGCCATTTTCTACATTGCGGAGAATTACCTTCTGTTGTCTATTATTAAAGTAAGAGGTGAACCAGTTGTGGGCTACTCCCCGTATTCCATAATGTTCCAACTTCTGCAACAATATTTTGTGATCAACACAATCAAACGCTTTTGTTAAATCAAAGAAGACGCCTAATGTCCGTAGCCTCTTATTTAACCCATCAAGTGCCTCACAGAGAAACGAAAATATAGCGTTTTCGGTCGTTAAACCACTTCTAAAACCAAACTGTACGTTTGACAGGAAATTATGTGAACTGAAATGATCAATTAATCTTGAATATACAGCCTTTTCAATAACTTTGGAAAAAACCGATGGCATAGAAATAGGTCTATAGTTATCTACATTATCCCTTTCACCTTTTTTATAAAGCGGTTTCACTACTGAGTACTTTAATCTGTTAGGAAACTGACCATTCCGAAAGGAAAAATTACAAATATGGCTTAGTACTGGGCTAACATATGGAGAACAGTACTTTAGAATTCTGCTAGATACCCCATCATATCCACAAGAGTCCTTAGTCTTTAGTGATTTAATTATTGACTCAATCTCACCTATGGAAGTATCATGAAGGATCATTTCAGGCAACAGCCTCGGAAACGCATTTTCTAAAAACGTTATATGATTACCTGTAGAAACTAGAGTTTTGTTTAGTTCCTCTACTATATTCAGAAAGTGATTATTGAATATTGCACATATATCTAACTTGTCAGTAACGGAAACATTCCTACTACGCACTGACGTTATATCTTCTACCTGCTGCTCCTGACCAGACACTTCCTTCACGACTGACCAGATAGTTTTAATTTTATCCCGAGAGTTTGCTATTCTTTTTGCGTACCACATACTTTTTGCATTCTTAATGACATTTTTCAGAACCTTACAGTACTGTTTGTAATGAGCTACTGCATCTTCATTCTGACTGCTTCTAACATTTTGATACAACTCCCGCTTAGTTCTACATGATACTCTTATCCCCTTTGTCATCCACCCTGGCTGTCTGTTACTGAAAGTACCCTGTTTTGAGCGTTCTAGTGGAAAGCAACTTTCAAATAGCATAATAAATGTGTTCAGAAAAGCATTATATTTATCATCTGCATTATCAGCACTATAAACATCCTGCCATTCTTGTTCCTTAATTAGGCTTAAAAAGGTCTCAATTGCAACTGGATTAACTTTTCTGAGTAGTTGATATTTATGTTTAACATTTGTTTGAGAACAAATACTTTTTAGAATTAAAAGTTGGGCATCGTGGTCTGATAGGCCATTTAATATTCTGCTGACAGAGTGCCCCTCTAACAATGAAGAATGAACAAAAATATTGTCAATGGTAGAACTGCTATTTCCTTGCACTCTCGTTGGAAAAAATACTGTTTGCATCATGTTATAGGAATTAAATAGATCTAACAGCTGACGTTTCCTTGAGCTATCACCTACACAATTAATGTTGAAATCTCCACACACAATTAAATTTTTATACTTCCTATACAGTGAACCCAGAACCAATTCCAGCTTGGGCAGAAACATTTTAAAATCTGAGTCAGGGGATCTATAAATAACAACTATTACTAGTTTAGTTCCATTAACATTAACAATTCCTGCACAACATTCAAATATCTGTTCTGTGCAGTGTTTAGAAAAATCGATTGACTCCGATGAAAAATCGTTTTTTACATACATGGCCACTCCCCCACACTGCAAGGAACTCCTAGAGTAAAAGGCAGCTAACCTGTATCCTGGCAAAGGAAGTCTCTGAATTGTCACACCACTTAAAAAGTGCTCTGAAATACCAATAATGTCAGAATCAGTATCAATAAGCATTTCATTAACTTTATCTCTGATACCCTGTATATTTTGATGAAAAACAGTAATTCCCTTATTACTTATATTCTTAGACTTTGTCAAAGGTGGTTCATTTCTTAGAGGGACTTCCTTTAAGCAGGAATATCTATCAGCTGTCTTCAGTCTAAAAAAGGTGCAGCCCTAACACCAACTACTACAGGAATTTTTCCATGAGTGAAACCCCCACCCCCTACTACACTGTCACCTATGAGCTTTGCCAACCTCCTCTTCCCATACCTATTGAGGTGCAGACCGTGCCTAGTAAAATCCGACCTTTGGATAGTTTCAACTGGTACCACTGCAATGTGATCCATGCCCTCCGTCATCAGCGCCCTTTCAAGCCCCATGTTAAGACGGCTGACAGCCGTATTAAGACAAGGCCTATCATGACGCTGAAACAGCTGCACGAAATGCACATTCGTGCCACCAGTTTCATTTGCTATCCTTTCCAGATCACCACCTATATCATATTCCCCGTCCCTATCAAGACTGTTCCCGGCCCCACCCACTATAACTACCTGATCCTCTTTTGAAAAATTCCTACATAAGTCCCCTATGTTACAAGTGACCTGATCTAACCCTGCACTAGGCTTCACTATGCTGGTGACCTGGTACTCACTCCCAAGTACTTCCTGCAACTGTTGGCCAACACCTCTGCCATGAGAACTACCTAGCAGCAGAACCTTCTTCTTCCTAAGAGACCTCTCTACAGATTTCGGCTTACCAAAAGCTGAGGTCTGCTGCGTACTTCCTACACCTACAGCTACAGGAGGTTCATCTCCACTCAACTCTGACAGTTGGTCAAACCTATTTGCAACTTGCAATGTAAAGCTATCTGAATACCTTCTCCTAGCTACCTTCTTGCCAACTGCCAGTTCCCATTCCCCAGCCCCCCTTCCCCTCCTCAACCTACCTAGTTCCTCTTCAGCGTTTTTCAACTGCACCTGAAGGGCGCAGATCAAACGCTCCTGCTCCTCTATCAACTTATTCCTGCTGCAAATCCTACAGTTCCAAGAGAGAACCTCACCACAATGCCCACTGTCTTCCCCACTGCACTCCCCCCCATGAAAATACTTACTACAAATCCCACACTGCAGCCCACTACGCACGAACCTACGACAGAGCCCACACTTTTCACTCATGGTAAAATTTTACAATAATTTGTTAAGAAAAACTAGACGTCTACGTTATGAAGTTAAGTTTCTACAAAATAAGTAGGAAGTACCTCTTAACTACAGCAATCAACAAACCTCAGTCTCTACAAATCAAGTAACAACTAATAGTATCAGAAAAGAGCAAATAACACTACCACAGAAACTTTACACTGTTGCTTGTATAAACAAGTTCAAATTCAAGCGTCACTAATAAAACAACTAAACACTGTGAGAGTACAAGAGTTATCAAATACCGTAACTTAAAGTTTCCCAACCTTAACTACGTTAAAAACAGCAAGTCACCTGTTGAAAAGTACTAAAGTTAATAAACAACTAGCGCGATAACACCTCCTGAAATCTAAAACTTTAATAATTTAACTACAATACACAAACACTTATTAGAACTTAGCTTTCGGAGACCGCTACGGCTGGAACCACTCGCCACCAGATGTAAACAAAGCCTCATGCTTTGACGATGCAGGTTGTGTACTGTCATCACCGCCAAGGATAAAAATATGACTCAAGTTCAAGAGCCGGCCGGCCGCGGGGACTGCGGCGCGCCAGTCACAGTCTGCACGGCCACTACGGTCGGGGGTTCGAATCCCCCCTCGGGCATGGATATTTGTGCCGTCCTTAGTATTAGTTAGTTCATAAGTAGTTTGTTAATTTAGGGACTGATGACCCCGTAGTTAAGTCCCATAAGCTATACACACATTTGAACATTTTTTTGAAGTTCAAGAAAGCACGTGTTAAAAAAGACACTTAAACTGCGTTTTAGGGATGTTGATGTGAAGGAATCGCGTCCATCCAGGAACATGCACCCAGCATCTTAACGCCGTGGCAGTGTTACAACATATAGCTCAATGCAGTGTGTAAACGCAGCGTCCGGAGCAGAACGGCTGTATCACGTTCCACGGAGGATCTGAGAGTCTTGTTCAGTAAACAGTGTCAGAGAAAAATACAAGGGGAGGTTGCGGAGCAGGGATGTGTAAACACGTAGTAGGTGCGTCCGCATGTTAACTACAGCTCTGAACTGGCTGAGTATTCTGCCAAATACACGTGTAAACTGTGGCGTAAATACAAGGCTACTGATGTTACACTTTTCCTTTTATTTATACAAGAACAAAAACAACATTAACGCCTCATCGGCACGTTCGATGCTGTAGTCAGTAAAGCCAAGAATTAGTCGACGCGTAAGACTTAAGATTTCATAAGGAAACAATTTTCCCTTCAAAACTCGTGTTTAATAAAAACAGTGCACCTAGAAAGACTGGAGATAAGATGTTCATATCCACACCTTATACACTAGTGAGGGTGCTGTCGACAAGGGTTCACAAATCGATTCCGTATTTATTGATTTCCATAAGGCTTTTGACACCGTACCTCACAAACGGCTTTTAATCAAATTGCGTGGTTATAGTAAATCGCCCCAAATTTGCGATTGGATAGGGAATTTCCTGTCAGAGAGGACACAGTTCATAGTAATCGATGGTAAGGCATCGACTAAAACATAGATGATATCGGGCGTTCCGCAGGGTAGTGTTATTGGTCCTCTGCTGTTCCTTATTTACATAGACGATTTAGGGGAAAATCTAAGTAGCTCTCTTAGGTTGTTTACAGATGACGCCGTCATTTACCGTCTAGTAAAATCATCTGAAGATCAAAACCAACTGCAGAACGATCTGAATAAAATATCACTATGGTGTAAAAATTGGCAATTGACTCTAAATAATGAGAAGTGTGAAGTCGTCCACATGAGTACGAAAGAAAAATCCGTTAAACTTTGATAAATAAAACAAACAAAAGAGAAGACCGTAATAAACTAGGAATTACTATGACTTCAGACTTAAATTGGAAAGAACACGTTGATAATGTCGAGACTGCGTTTTATTGACAGAACCCTTAAAACACGCAACAGAACTACAAAAGAAACTGCATATAGTACGCTTGTCCGTCCATTTTTGGAGTATTGCTGCCCAGTGTGGGATCCTTGTCAGGTGGGTTTGTCTGAGGATATCGAAAGGGTCCAAAGAAGGGCAGCTCGTTACGTATTGTCACGATACAGGGGAGACAGCGTTACGGAAATGATACTGGATCTGGGATGGGAATAATTACAACAACGGCGCTTATCGCTGCGGCGTGAGCTACTTACGAAAGTCCAATCGCCAACATTCTCCTCCGAATGCGAAAATATATCGTTGATTCCCACTTACATAGGTAGAAATGAGCATCAGAATAAAATACGAGAAAGAACAGCTCGAACGGAGAGATTTAGATGTTCTTTCTTCCCGCGCGTTATTCGAGAATAGTATGGGAAATAAATAGTATAACGGTGGTTCGATGAACCCTCTGTCAGGCACTTAAATGTGATTTTCAGAGTATCCCATGTAGATGTAGATGTAGAGTTCTGCAGAGTCAAGTCGACACCTCACAAGGAGAGGGTCTGTATGAGGGTCACCGATTTCGATCAAATTTTGCATGGACGTTCTATACTGAATATAAAGCGACACTAGTTTCAGATTTTTGCTAAACACTTAGTACTTCTGGAAAAAAAATCAAAGTTAAATAATGGAAAATAGCGTTTCCGATGCCATGCATCGAATGATCGTTTGTTTATAAGCTTGTTTACTAATATATATGTTGTCAAAAGTTAATGACGTTGGAGAAATTAACTTTTCTGTGTTTCGATTCTGTAACTTGGATTAAATATGTGCGACTTTCTGAGCTCCGTCGTCGGTCGAGACTTCCAGGGCTTGGACCGCCAAAGCGTGGATCCAGGTGTTTTCGACGTATGTGATAATATTCTCATATTTGTAATACCTTTTCTTGCCTTATTTTGAAGTAGAGCATGAGTAGTGTGTTTAATATTCAAGTGTATTATCTGTTTACAGCTGTTACATATGTGATACACACTGCAAAAACAAATGAAATAAAATAAAATAAAAAACATTTTAAGGAATGTTATTGTTTAATTATAATTACTGTTCGTCTATTACTCGCCGAGGTTGACTAGCCGAGCGGTCTAAAGCGTCTCGCTGAGGAGCGCGCGGTTGCTCGCCGTGGACGTTCGAGTCCTCCCTGGGGCATGGGTGTGAGTGTTGTCCTTAGGTTACTTTACCTAGGTTTAAGTAGTTTGTAAGCTACGGACTGATGACCACGCAGTTTGGTCCGATAGATTTAAAGACATTTGAACATTTGTCTATTACTCAGCTTTCTCAAAGCCAACAGGGTGAAACGTACCATAAAAACAACCAAATCACAAAATTTTTCACACCACGCACAACACACGAACTACATATTGCCATATTCACATTTTGTCCGAGATATCGTTCGTGGAAAACACCTGATTTACATTGCTGAATACATTTCTTTCAGATACTAATTTCGGTGGGTAACAGGTGTATAAAAGCATATCTTGAAAGACAGGCACGGACAACTGATTTTGGACCATATGCTTTAATAGCATATGCTCTATCCCGAATCTCTCTGTCTTAGAATAATGTGTTTTTGTACGTTGTATCACAAATAAAATGGGTGAAAACAGATAATACACTTAAATGAATATTAATCACACTTCCCAATACTCCATACTTAAAAAATAAAGCAAGAAAAGGCATTACAAATGTGAGAACATTACCAAATTAATCGAAAAAAATCTTACAAAAATGAAATATGATGGAAGTTCGAAGTGGATCCATGCTTTGTCAGTCAAACCCCTGGAATGCTTATTTTCTTTTTTTCTTTTTTTTTCTTTTCTTTTTTTCAGGTAGATTGCTTCTTTGACGTTTTTGTTCGTGTTCCTTTTTGGGTTGTTCATTGAGTTGTCGCTGAGCCCTCTGAACGAGCGCAATGAGCCACCGCACTCGGTAGAGTGCTCGACGTCGCTCGGAAAGTCGGTCCTGTTTACGAGTATCCAAGGTACAGCATGAAAACACGAAAATGTTAATTACTCGAACGTCATTAACAAGTGACCCCATATATATTACTAAAACATACTCGTATTCAGACGATCTTTCGATGTATACCATTGAAAACGCGACTTTCCACCATCAACTTTGATCCTGACTTTTTCCAAAAATTACTAAGTATCTAGCAAAAAGCCGAAACACGCGTATCTTTATATTCAATACAGAATGTCGATGCAAAATTAGGTCGAACTCGGTGACCGTCACGTCAGACCCTCTTCTTGTCATTGGGACACTACCTATGTGCCAGCGACTCTAGCTGGCGCTATTAAACAAAGTTAATGGATCAGTGGGCACGAGCAGCCGCGCAGCATGCCCCTCAGTGGTATGAGCGAGCCGTACCGTCAAATCAGTGAGTTGAAAAAAGGACTTATGTTACACCTACAGATCCTTGATTCGCCCCATCCTTTGCGTAGCCCCATCCCCCCGTCCTACTACAAATCACTCCTAGAATGCCATGCACTCCGTCTCACCTTGGTCGGCCGCGGTGGCCGAGGAGACTGAGGCGCTCCAGTCGCGGTCTGCACGGCAACTACGGTCGGGGGTTCGAATCCCCCCTCGGGCATGGATATTTGTGCAGTCCTAGTTCGTAAGTAGTTCATAAATAGTTTGTAAGTTTAGGAGCTGATGACCCCGCAGTTAAGTCCCATAAGCTGTACAAACATTTCTACATTTTTTTTGTCTCACCTTGCGTATCCCCCATCCCCCACTCGGATCCTCTACGACCTCACCCCCTTGCGCCGCCTGATCGCAAAGCCGGCCGCGGTGGCCGAGGGAACTGAGGCGCTTCAGTCACGGTCTGCACGGCCACTACGGTCGGGGGTTCGAATCCCCCCTCGGGCATGGATATTTGTGCCGTCCTTAGTATAAGGTAGGTGATAAGTAGTTTGTAAGTTTAGGGACTGATGACCCCGTAGTTAAGTCCCATAAGCTTAACAAACATTTGATCGCAAATTTTGATTTATTTCCTTCACTGAACGCTGTAACGTCGTCAAAAATATATACTTGAATCGAAGATATGTTACCCGCGAAACCAAAGATGAGTTATTAGTATCCACTTCACGATCCACTTTAAGGTAACGATTGCACTGAATACGTACTGAAAATATTCACAAACTACTACGAAATTTAAGCGCTTCCTAATGCAATTGTAAAACCTTTTTGAGTGTTCTTAACAAAGTAAAAATAAATATAGCAAATATAGGATAATTTTCAAGAAAGCATACACTCGAAGTAGCTCGGCCTGAAATGATATATATCGTTCGAGACGCTGTAAATCGATTTCGCGCCATTACGTATTAAAAAAAAAAAAAAAAAAAAAAAAAAAAAAAAAAAAAAAAAAAAAAAAAAAGCTCTCTTGTTTAAACTATACCTAACATTCTTAAGGCAACAGATTACTTTATTTTTAAAGTAAATGTTAGGTTAGGTATAAATCGCACAATTTTTTTATTTATAATTTTAATTTTTTTTAATTGCGAGAGGGTGCGTAGCGCCCAAATTTCCGGTTCAGAAACACTCAATCGTTTTACAGTTGCACGTTCGATATAAATCATCTCAGGTCGTACAACTTCGAGTATAAACTTTCTTGAAAATTACATTGTACAGTACCTTTAGCAAGGAGGTGGGGGTTGCGGCAGATGGAGTCGGAAGGGAGGGAGGAAAATGGGCGGGGCTTGGTGAGGTACTGTTTCCTGTCTCCAACGTTTCTACTCCCTCCGGCATCCCTCTACTCCTCCGCCCTCCAGGCTTCCTGGGACATCCTGCCTCGCTTTCCCCTTCCTGGCACTGTGGCCCCTCCCCGTGCCCCTCCCCTCGCTTCTCTGCAAAACCATTCCCCCATATCCTCCCCTCCCTATCATTCATCGGCATCATGTCGTTCTGTTGCTACGTCAAACTGTCTTTTATGAAAGTGCGTTTTATGAAATTGAGTTTTAAAGTACGGTTTATAAAACGAACAGTGAACGGCCAACCAGTAGCCGACGCCGTGTGTGTTTTCTATTGTCCGTGTTTTCCACTACCATCACCCCCCTCTCTGCCCCCCCTCCCCTCTCCACCCATCTCATCATCTACAGTGATTAGCGATTGCTTCGGGAATATTGTATATTTTCAGTGTAGTGTTTTCTTCTGTGTACAGTGAACGGACTACCTACAGCCCTTTTACATGTTTTATGTTCTGCAGTGTCTCCGAGTCTGTTTTATTTATTTTTTTATCTTCATCGTCGCCTTGTCCATACGAAAAGACTACATTCATTCTCCATTTTAATTCATGTACTGTTTCTTCAACACTGTCTCCATGTACATTTTAATTACGTTCTATTTTTCTCAACTTCAATTTATTTGTACACTCCTTTTCTTTGTTATTGTGGATCTCTAGGCTAAAGAGCGCCTGTCTGCGCTCACAACCAGCCCCATTGGGGGGAATTGCAATAACAATACAGAAAAAAAGGAGTGCTCATACTGGCATGAGACAACGTGAATCGTCCATCCGAGAAACCGATACTAGTGTGGGCAGAAGAGTTTCGGCACTGCAACGGGTGTGAGCAGAATGGTTCACGTAAGACGGTAGAACACAACAAAGTGGGTGAGGTCGCAAAACCTGCGCCAGCCTCAGAGATATTCGGCACCTAAACGTAATGGCATTCCAAGATAGATCTGTGTCCTCCTCGGCTCTAGTTGAACAGTGGAACACATCGAACACTACCAGGAGACGTCATCCGTACGCGTTGTCCACCTATCCGTCTACCTTTTACTAATGTGGTCTGTGGAACGACGTCTCTGGGGCCAGGATGACTGGAAAGTCTTAATAATGGATGCGCCACTGCCTACTGACTTCTAGGACAGGTAAACGGAGGGTGGGGAGTGAGTCATTGCATTCTCCTTGGAAGTCCTCTGACAGGAAACTGCGTTTCCTTTAATCACCTCGTTGTGACAGCTGGTTGGGTGCGTGTATGTTATGGCTTGTTGCCAGATTCTGTCTGCGTGAAAATGGGCGTAAAAATGGAGCGACGAGTTTGTGTGAAACTTTGTTTTAAAATCAGGATATCAGTTCCCGAGACTTACGAAATATTAAAAACAGCTTTTGGAGATAATTGTATGAGCCACTTTTTTTTAATTTTATTTATTTATTTATTTATTTGTCTGGTTCAACTGATTTAAAAATGGCCGCGAATCATTTGAAGGTGAACCACGGCCCGGCCGTCCTTCCACCTCAAAAAAGAATAAAAACGTTGCGAAAGTTCGCTATTTAGTGCGCTCTCATCGTTTACTTACAATTACAGAGATGGCTGATGAACTGAATTTAAATTTCTACATACTGTAGTCATTTTTAATTGAAGATCTGAACATGCGTTGAGTTCCCACAAAAATTCATTCCAGAAGTGTTGTCAAGTGCCCAGTGACAATACCGACTTGAAGTGTGCCAAGAACTGATTAATCGGACTAAAATGACCCATATTTATTAAATAGGGTAATTACAGGTGACGAATATTTTTTATGCAAACATACTATGGTTGTTTCTACCACGCTCTGGAATTTTTGACACCAGATGGATACAAATAATTTTGAATGACATTTTTATCACGTTTAGTTTAGCAGCTACAAGCGTTCAAAGTTTTGGGGGCGTAGGCTACGACAGCGTAGCTGACTGGCTGGTGGTCATGAGACAAGTGGGCCGTGCCCCAGGGCTAGTCACTAGGCCAGTCAACTACGCTATCGCAGCCTCCGCACCCGAAACTTTAAACAGCCATAGCTACCAAACTAAATGTGATAAAAATGTCATTCAAAATTCTGTGCTTTCTATTACCACTTGGAGTTCTGAAACTTTCCCGTCACAGCTATGACAATACTACAACTGTTATACCGATAGTTCCTAGATCTATATTTCTCCTGTGATCGACCTGCACCCTTTGAGACAGCGCATTTAGTGTTTCCGCAAAGCCCTCTACCCTAAAAATCCGCCCAGTCCACGCCACTCAGCCCCGTTAGCCGTTTCAAATGTTTGTAGAGTCTATGGGAGGGTCATCAGTCCCTAAACTTACAAGTTACTTAGCCGGCCGCAGTGGCCGAGGAGACTAAGGCACTCCAGTCACGGTCTGCACGGCCACTACGGTCGGGGGTTCAAGGGGGTCCGAATCCCCCCTCGAGCATGGATATTTGTGCCGTCCTAGTTCATAAGTAGTTAAGTCCCAAAGACTATACAAACATTTGAACATTTTTGAACAAACTACTTAACAACTACTTACGAACTAGGACGGCACAAATATCCATGCCCGAGGGGGGATTCGAATCCCCGACCGCAGTGGCCGTGCAGACCATGACTGAAGCGCCGTTACCCGTGTACCCGCTTCCTGCGTGTAGTGGATTCCTGACCAATTCAGCGGAATTGGGAACCCCACCACCCGATGGCGCAAGTCAAGGAATCTGCAGCCTACACAATCGCAAAAAAGTCTGAGCCTATGAGTCAGACCCTTCACTCGGCTCTGTACCAGAAGTCCACAGTCGGTCCTGTCAACTGTGCTGCAGATTATGAGCTCTGCTTTCATCTAGCAAACATGGGGATCGTGCTGGCCAGGGTAGTTGACGTACACCTTGAAGAGCACGTGAGGTGGTACGGAATACATGTGGACTTGCATTGTCCAGCTGGAAAAGCATATCGCCTTGTTGCTGCATGAACATTAGAAAGACGGGTTAATTGATAGTTTCAATGTTGCATGCACTGTTGAATGTTCCCTCAATGATCACCAATGGAGAACGGCCTGGGTAGGATTTGACTCCCCTCACCACGCTGCATGCTCATCCGTACCATTAGGAGGAAGGGAAGGAAGTTTAGAGTTTAACGTCCCGTCCACGGCTTGGTCATTAGAGACGAAGTTAATGCTCGGAGTTTTTGGGTAAGGATGGGGAACGAAATCGGCCGAGCCTTTTGAAAGAATCCATCCCGGCATTTGCCTGGAGTGATTTAGGAAAATCACGGAAAACCTAAATCTGGATGGCCGCCCCAGCTCTTTCAGTGGTGTCATGACAGGTATTTATGGTTTGATGAATGGGGACGTGCCGTCTTCAGTGATGAGAATCGCTTCTGCCTCAATGTCAATGATGTTTGTACGCATGGGTGGCGACATGTAGGGGAGTGTGACAATATAGTGTGTGTACGTGAGAGGAACATGGGGCTAACACCGTTATCTTGGTGTGGGGAGCCATCTTCCACTCTAGCTGTTCTTATTTGGTAATCAAAATGTTCAAATGTTTGTAAGGCTTATGGGACTTAACTACGGGGTCCTCAGTCACTAAACTTACAAAATACTTATGAACTAGCTAATACTAAGGACGGCTCAAATATTCATGCCCGAGGGGGAATTCGATCCCCCGACCGTAGTGGTCGTGCAGAACGTGACTGGTGCTTCGCAGACGGCTCGGCCACCGCGGCCATCTTATCTGGTGATCGATGAGGGAACATTTAACAGCGCAAGGTACGCTGAAACCATCTTTTAACCCGTTTTGCTACCGTTTTTGCAGCAAGCCGATAAGCTTTTCCAACAGGACAATGTACGTTCAACACTCTGTAATAAAAAAGCTGAGCCAACCACTCATCGAACAACCACGAACAAGCTAAACGAACGACCGCGAATCTAAGATCTATCAGATAAAAAAAAAAAAAAAAAAAAAAAAAAAAAAAAAAAAAAAAAAAAAAAAAAAAAAACATGTATCCCGAATCACCAAACATGCTCTTCAGTGTTTACGTCAACTATACTGGCCAGCACGATCCCTAGATCTTTCTTCCATTCAGTTTGTTTGGGACCGGATGAAGCGTCATCTTGCGCGGTCTGCACGACTAACACGAAATCTGGTGCAACTGAGGCACCAGGTGGAAATTTCACGGCAGACCATTCTGCAAGACTACATTCGGCTCTTATACAAACGTGACTGTGAGAAATTTGCAGCTTGCGTTGCTGCAGAAGGAGGGTATACACTGTATTATCGTTGATATTTCACATGTTCTGGTAGCTGTATTCACGTGCGTATGTCTCATGTGTTGTATACATCCTCATGAATGTTTCAATAAAATTTCCCTCTACTGGCTCGACAAATTCATGGTGTTCTTTTTCATTTTCCAGGAGTGTATCTGTTTTACTTTACAATAAAATAGAATTACTACCCAAAACAACTGGGTTTCTTCCTTTGAAGGAGAGGAAATTTCTCCATTTGTATATTTCTGTTGCATTCCATTATGTTTCCAGTGAAAGAGCCTTTCAGTTTCAGAACCTTCCGTTTTGTTACCTTTTGAAATGGTATGTAAACAGAAAAAAAGGAAAAGAGAAAAGTGCCAACCACCATAGAGGATCTTTACTACGCCTTACAAGCGTCGGTACCATCACCCATTGAACTAGTTGTCAGAGCCCACTGGGGAACCTGTGGCAACAACACGTGTCAAAGTGATCCGAAATGCTAATCAATCCGTCAGAACACACTAATAATATGTCGTAAGCATGTTAACTTCTGATTATTTTTATTTTCTTAATTATTTATTTATTTATTTTAACTGACATAGCATCGTATTACGTAGATAAGGAAGTGTTAGATTTGATATAAACTGCAACCCATTAATTGCAGACACGTCATTTTCCACTTGTAATTGAGAGAGAGACGCGGGAGCAAGATAAAAATACGTCGAGGAGAGAATTTTGAATGTCATCCTGATCACGACACAACACGCGGTAAAGGCTTACGCAAAGATGTATGGAGTGTACTGGTAGCGGGACAACAAACGCCGCTAACGGGAAAGCAAATACGGAACACTGTGCACGGGCCCAAAGCTGGGGAAAATAAATAAGCGGGAACATGTGCGCTTATGACAACAACACGCGACGCACAATTTCTCTCACTCGCGGCGAATGCGTGTCGTCCGCTACATGCAAATAAATGGAAACGCGTTAACAACAGCGGTAGGCTCGTCGTGTGTCGTTAAAGCCGACGCGAGGTTCAGCTGTTTTGCCACCCACGCAAAGCTAATATTGAAGATGCACGTGATTTACTAATACTGTTGTGCTGATTAAACCACGAACAAGAGAAATGACTGCGCTCGCATTACAGTGTAATAAAAACTCATCTGCTCGAATCGGTGATCTCGTGTACAGATATCGCCGGTTCCAATCGACAGAAGGAAAATCACACGAAAATGCCCGACGTTTGTAAAGCGTATTACTGAGCATGAATGCCTGTACCCAAGTGGTTTACAGCACTGATCATCATCTCTAGAATGCAAAACATTTGTACTGCTGCAAACACTTGAATCACGAATGTTATTTAAAATGGCTGTTCGGTCGAAGCTTAAAACTATATAAGAGACTAGCTGAAATTCCGGCGTTATACGAGTACTTATATATTCCAGTCGTAAGTTAATCCATCTCTCCTTCCATTTTCTCTCTGTGTAGTCCTTCTCTTTCCTTCTCTCTCTGTCCATCCCCTCTCCTCTTCCTTCCTTTCTCTTTCTCACTCTCTCTCTCTCTCTCTCTCTCTCACACACTCTCTCTCTCACTCACTCACTCTCTCTCTCCTCTCCCTCTTTTTCTCTCTCTCTCTCTCTGTTCACCTCCTTTCACCTGACTGTCACCGTCTCCCCTGTCTCATTCTGCCGGCCGCGGTGGCCGCGGGGACTGAGGCGCTCCAGTCACGGTCTGCACGGCCACTACGGTCGGGGGTTCGAATCCCCCCCTCTGACATGGATATTTGTGCCGTCCTTAGTATAAGGTAGTTCGTAAGTAGTTTGTAAGTTTAGGGACTGATGACCCCGTAGTTAAGTCCCATAAGCTTAACAAACATTTGAACATTTTTGTCTCATTCTCCACTCCCCCTGTCCGTCTCCTACTTCATCTTTCTGTCCGTCTCTTTCTCCACCTACTCCTCTCCCTCCTATACAGGGTGTTACAAAAAGGTACGGCCAAACTTTCAGGAAACATTCCTCACACACAAAGAAAGAAAATATGTTATGTCGACATGTGCCCGGAAACGCTTAATTTCCATGTTAGACCTCATTTTAGTATTTACGGATGAGGCTTCATTTCAGCGTGATCAAATTGTAAATTTTCACAATCATCATGTGTGGGCTGACGAGAATCCGCACGCAATTGTGCAATCACGTCATCAACACAGATTTTATATGAACATTTGGGCAGGAATTGTTGGTGATGTCTTGATTGGGCCTCATGTTCTTCCACCTGCGTTCAATGGAGCACGTTATCATGATTTCATATGGGATAATCTACCTGTGCTGCTAGCACATGTGCCTTTACAAGTACGACACATGTGGTTCATGCACGATGGAGCTCCTGCACATTTCAGTCGACGTGTTCGTACGCTTCTCAACAACAGATTCGGTGACCGATGGATTGGTGGAGGTGGACCAATTCCATGGCCTCCACGCTCTCCTGACCTCAACCCTCTTGGCTTTCATTCATGGGGGCATTTGTAAGCTCTTGTCTACGTAGCCCCGGTACCAAATGTAGAGACTCTTCGTGCTCGTATTGTAGACGGCTGTGATAGAATACGGCATTCTCCAGGGCTGCATCAGCGCATCAGGGATTCCATGCGACGGAGGGTGGATGCATGTATCCTCGCTAACGGAGGACATATTGAACATTTCCTGTAACAAAGTGTTTGAAGTCACACTGGTACGTTCTGTTGCTGTGTGTTTCCATTCCATGATTAATGTGATTTGAAGAGAAGTAATAAAATGAGCTCTAACATGGAAATTAAGCGTTTCCGGACACATGTTCACATATTTTCTTTCTTTGTGTGTGAGGAATGTTTCCTGAAAGTTTGACCGTACCTTTTTGTAACACCATGAATATGAAAAAAAGTACATATATGCGCCAAATTTCATGGTGACTGGTCAAGCAGTGTTAAAGTTGCAAGGTACTCTACGCCATGCAAAATTCACTGCTTGTAGTTTATTAAAATCTCCTATATGCTGCGGAGGAACAGCCGTGCGCACTAAAGCGCCTTGCTACAGTGCACGCGGCCGTTTCACGTCGGAGGTTCCAAACCTCCCTAGTGCATGGGTGTTTCTGTTGTTCTTCGGATAAGTTAGTTTACGTACTCTGTAAGTTTAGAGACCGATGACGGACGTAGTTAGATCCCACAACATTACAAACATTTGAATATTTGATTTCCTTCATGAAAACATACATTTAAGTGTTGACTTTCATGGGGAGCGGTCAAACAATTTGGATGTTTGTTGTAACGTACCCTCCGTCATGCACCTACGAAGGCTTAGGAAAGATAGCTATATACATTGCACATTTCATTCAATTCCGTCCTGCCATTTCACGTGAAAAGTAACAAAGTTTAACACACTGTAGGATACCCTCCGCCATGCACCGCACGGTAGCTTCCTAAAGAAAGGAAGCTTGGAGTTTAACGTCCCGTCGACAGCGTGGTCATTAGAGACGGAGCTTACGGCTCGGAGTTTTTGGGTAAGGATGTGGAAGGAAATCGGCCGTGCCCTTTGAAAGGAACCATCCCGGCATTTGCCTGGAGTGATTTAGGAAAATCACGGAAAACCTAAATCTGGATGGTCGGAGGTGGATTTGAACCACCATCCTTGAAGGCGTAAGGAACGAATTAACTAATTTTGAAACACCCTCCGCCATGCACCAGATGAAATTAATTTTAGTATGCCTGTAATCTACGCGCGAGTGCAAGAAATGACAATGTTTTATCGCAATTGAATGTACGGTACGGCCGTGCATAAAATACGAACAAAAAGACAAACACAATTTTTATATATTAGATTTTCATTAATGGTTTAGATTAAACTTGAGTAACACAGCTAACGTCAATGTAATATGCATATGTATGCAACATAACGGAACATTTGTCTCTTTCTACACCCACCCCTTCCCACCCCCCCCCCCCCCGCCGCAACAAACACAAATACTTAATGATGCTGTTAATTGTATAAAAAAACTAACCTTGCCTTCACAAGAGAATTGCTTCCGAATGCATTACAACAAATATCTGTGTTTCAGACCTACAAATGAAGCCGTGTCGGACACACTGTCTAGTATGAAAACCTTGCAGGATGCTACATCTTGTTGGAAATTGGCACCCCTGGATACGTGTCAACACACACACACACACACACACACACACACACACCGCAGCGCACAGTAATTGACTTCATGAGTCTCGGATTGTTACTTGCAGTATATTACGCAATTCCTTCTGTTATGGTCAACACAAATGACGGGTGAAATGTGTGATCTCTCAGATTTCTAAATAGGTCAATTCTATGATGCGCAGTGAGTAGGGAGATCTATGACGACAACGGTTACTCTGTTCAACGTCTCACTACTGAGAATATAATGACAGCGTGGAGAAAACAAGGTGAAACATCATTGGCGAAGAGAGATTCTTGTATTTTAAAATGTTTCAAAATATTTACTTTCATGAACCCCTGCCTTGCATTGATACCGGTGAACGTCGTTTTACAATAGCTATTCTTGTTCCAGAAATATTTTGGATTTATAAGTGGGGCACCCTGTATATTACAAGTACATTAATCCACATTATTATGTGTTATATACCCATATTAATATTATAAACGTGAAAGACTAACGGCTAAACCGATTTTGATTAAATTGGATATGGAGATAGTATACATTATTCTGCAGCGTTCAATCTAAGTCGGAATGTGTGTAACTCAAGAAATTTCTAATTTGAAGTATATAAGTCGAAATATGGGACATTTTTTTTAATGGTTAATATGTTGCACGTAATAATATCATTCACAACATAACACATACAATGCTTACACGAGACGTCAACCTCTTCAAACCGCCGAATAGATGTCAGTGACATTTGAATCCTATATAATTGACACATTGTATAACGTAACTTATAGCTTCGACATTCACCGGTTTAGTAACGATGCAACAAACGGTATTAACCGTCATTCTACTCACGGTTTATATTTTAACCCGAAAACTGGAAGCTTTTCTTTTGTCCTGATGATCCTGTTCATAACAAAGTTGTGAAGTTATTGTACTTTTGGTGGTCTTTGAGACGATACAAGGACATCAACGTAAGCGAAGCCGCGAGGGAATGATACTCTATGATATTTATTTGAAAAATATATACTGTAGCCTATATTTAATAGATAATCGTGTAAATATATGCACTAAATGAGTCAGAATGTATGGAGATTTTTGGTAACAATGTTTAACAACGACTTTTCTCTATAATACTAGCTGTACCCTGTATGAGTCGTAATAACCGTATTAGAATGTGACTTTGAGTCAAAAATTCAAATCAATAGGTCAAGAACTTTCCGAGATTTACTATTAAGGAAAAATGAACAGAAAATATAAATGTACCAAACGGCAAATCTCTGAATGTTTTCTTTACAATTTTGATAAAGCGTTACATGGAAATACACCTGTGGTTTTATGTACTTTTCTTTAAAATTACGTTACCGAATTGCTTTGCAAATAGCTTTAAAAGTAAAGAAATCATGAAACAAAACGTCATGCAGTTTTCCACGTATTTCTATTTTACGTAATTCACATTTTCTGAAATATGTGCAGTATAGTGAATAAATTTGCGGTCACATTTAGTAACGTATGTGATATGGCATCTCATTGTTTATGACATCATGTGTCCTGAACTATGTATCCTGCTCTTTTGTTTTTGGACTAGTAACCTTCGCGGGGGCACGAAGAACAGTTGCGCAAAGATTAATCGCAAACGGATGAATGTTCTAGGAACAAATACAGGGCAAAAATAGAAACATTGAAATAGAGATTAGGGAATGTGGTTGTGGTGGGAGCCTACAGCAACGCCTCTACAATTTGGTATTCTGTCAGGGCACATATATGCAGGTGTGTTTGTTGTCCTTAGAAATAGCTAGTTTAATTCCACAAAAATATTTTTTATACAGCAAGTATATTACAAACTTTTAGAAATACATACCAAAATAACGTATACAGATTACATAGGCACTTTAGATTTGCCATATGTAGACACGAGATGTTAATTAATTTACATGTAATGCGACCTGAGGCTAGGCATCAAACGTGGTCAAGTCTGTGTAGTGTGTAAGATTCACCACAAAGTCTCACAAACTTTCTATATATGCTTACTAGTAATGTATGTATCTTTAATTTTATGAATATGAAAATAAATAATTTTCTGTTTATTCTACAGTGAATCTATTTTCGGCTTCTCAGATATTTAGTGAGATACTTTGAAAAAAATCATTCATGTGCCAGAGCTGTAAAACACTTTCATTTGTTATGTTCGACCGGTTTCGGCAATCGCTGCCATCAACAGGAAATCAACAAAGTAAATTGAAGAGAAATACATGACAGCTACGTACAGTTACATAACATCGCGTCACTTACATAAAAAAAATTGAAATATTATTGGTACTTCCATATTTTACATCAAAGATAATAAGATAACATTTTACTGAGTACAGCATCATAAAATTTACAGTAAATATAGTGATCGTTTGTAAAAACCTTTCCATTTTACATCAAGTAGTAGGTATTTCTTCAGTTGATCCTTAACTATTACAAATTAGCAAATTCTTTCGTCACAGACTCTAACAAGATATACAGGTGACATTATTTGGAGCAGATGAATGTTTATCACAGAACTTCAGGTTTTAATTCTATTTTATCATTCCACTGATTCTACAATATTTTGTGGCAGTTTTGTAAGCAATCTTTTATCTTATTGTCTTTGATGTAAACTATAAGAGTACCAATGATATTTTCAAAAAAAATTATATGTGACTCCATGTTGTGTAATTGTTTTTTAACTGAGATGTATTTCTCTTTCATTTGGTTAGTTGCTTTCCTGTTGATGGTAGTAATTGCTGAAACCGGTGCGTACGCTACGTCCGCTTGCTAGCATCACTTGATAGAGGCAGGCGTCTGGTGGCTACGTAGCGTCGACAAAATTGCACAGAAAGATGAGGTACACTAAAAATTTACAAATGAAGGGTAATGAGGATCGAAATAGCTATTAAAGGTAGAATTTGCATAAAATATCGTTTAAATGCGTCGGGGCAGTGGCCGTGCGCTCTAAGGCACCTTGTTGCGGAGTGCGCGCCTACTCTCCGCCAGAGGTTAGAGTCCTCCCTCGGACATGGGAGTGTGTGTTGTCCTAAGCATAAGTTAGGTTCAGTAGTTTTTAGGTCTAGGAATTGATGACCACTACAGTTTGGCCCCATATCTTTACAAACATTTGACAATTACCTAATAGGGAGCAAGATGGTAACATCACATAATAATAATAATAATAGTAACAAAAAATAGCCGGCCGCGGTGGCCGAGGAGACTGAGGCGCTTCAGTCACGGTCTGCACGGCCACTACGTCGGGGTTTCGAATCCCCCCTCGGGCATGGATATTTGTGCCGTCTTTAGTAAAATGTAGTTCATAAGTAGTTTGTAAGTTTAGGGACTGATGACCCCCTAGTTAAGTCCCATAAGATTAACAAACATTTGAACATTTCTTGAACAAAAAATAAATAAAAAATCAGCAGCTTTAACCTTGTCATTTTAAAAGAAAACTCCAAAATACAGCAAGTTGCGGCACTATTTATTGCACATACACTAAAGCCACATTATTAATACGTCACCTTCGGTTGTTCAGTGGTAGATGTTTAAATTGCTCGCCTGCCTTTAAATAAATATGCCAACACTAGGACGACGGATTCTTGGGCGTCTTGTGGAAACTACTAATATGACACATTTCATTTTATACTCATTTATTTTTCATTCTTGATGAAGCACAAATTAAAGTACATCTTTATGACTGCTTGTCACATGATAGCAAAAATAAGACTGAATGTTAACAACATAATGACTACACTTAGACTGACAGACCACTCCCCAACTGACTTAGGACTAACTGTGTTCGCGCCAATTTGCCCGTATTAATACTTGCATTGTATTCTAGAACATTCTAGAACACGGAAGTTACAATGTATTAAATTAAATAATTTGTTTATGAAACTTAAATAAAACTTGCTTTACGTAAAGATGCACAAAATTATGACAGATGTAATAATAAGATTTCCACATCAAAACAAAACAATACAAAGGATCGTAAGTAAACAACAATTAGCGCAGTATTAATATATGTTTACATTATTTGAAATTGTTAAATCAAAGCAACTAATCAATTCTACAATCAGCTAAGTGTTACATTATGGTCAATACATTATAGACGACCTCAGATATTGTTAGTTCACAATTTCATTAACAAACATTATTGTCCAACATTAAACTTACGACTTTCAATAATTAATTAATTTATTTAGTTCATTAAAAGACCCAAGTAATGAAAGTGATTATGTGACCAGCCAGAAGTGCCCTTAAAATGCTGATATAATACAAACACGGAATATTAGGGCATAATACCACGATCAAATGCGGTATCGAACGATTCATTTATTCAAACAAACGAAATTTTCTACGGTATGTACATTACAAAGTTGCCTCAGAAATAATTTCTTTAAAATACAGTTAAGAGAAAAGTTTTAACAACAATGTAAACGGCTTCGTCCATATTTGAACCAGATGTTAAAATACAGTTACTTGATGTCAGAAACGTGAAAAGGGTATGCTTTCGCAATTACAATTTGCGAAATTACAGCCAATTGTGAACGCTAGTTGTTGAAAAACGAATTTTGGAAAATCTGAGAAAACTTGCCCTTTAAGCAGCTAACTAGTTAATTAAGCAATTAATCCTGAAAATTGTATCTATGCACAAAAATTTCCATGTCGTACAAAATGGCTAATTGTAGGCCCTTATTTTCAAAATGAATAATTTGCAATCTACAAATGTGATATTCCTGGCCTACGGCCACTTCATATTTCTGGCCGCTGGTACGTGTCTCAAACGCGGAAGAAGGACAGAAGTGCAGCATATGTTGAAATGTGGGGTGGGGAGCAGTAGCATATGGCACAGTAGGTGCTGGTTCCCGTGGGAAAGCCCGTCTATTACTGGTGCTCTCCTCGCATTGGCTGCTGCATTTAACGTCACGTGATTTCTTTTGAAATTAGTTTTGTTTATTATATACTAAATATTAATTATTCACAGCTGAGAATTTATGGTAAATATCTCTCAAGGACAGGCTAGATTTTGACAGTTTAAAAAGTTTAAGGTGCCTTCTCTTATTGTAACAAGAGAAGAGCGATTTTGCAGAAGGCGCGCGACGGCCCTGTTTTGGCGCGAAATAGAGCGTCAGGTGCCCTCTCGCAACGCGCCGCAGTTTCAGTCTCGAGCTGACCACTATACGCGCCGGACAGCGCCGGTCATGAGTAAAGATTTTTGTAATAGTGATAACAGTCGAGGCCTCAACCTGAGCTATGGGCAGCATAGGCCGTGTCATATTAACAATAGTTGCTCATATTTAATTATTTATTTAATAAATGGCATCCCTTACAATTAAAAATCTAGCGAGTCCCTTATTATGCTTCCATCATACAGAACTTATTTTAGCCTCACTTGTACGCTGTAGAAGAACCAACGACCTGTGTGCTGACTTCTGCGCAGGGGAAACAACTATAGAAGACAACAGGTTAGTCAGAACTCTATGCTTTCCATAAAGACTTGGACAGCAACTACGGCACCTCGTGCGTACAGTAGGGCGGTACAAACGCACACTGCTACGCAACAGCATCCGCAAGGATGTGGATGTTTTAGGGGACTTGTGGGAGGAAGCAGTACAAACTTCTCCGTCCGCAAATAAAAACCCCTGAAGCTTGTACAAAGAGTTGATACTTTTGATGACGCAGATGGGCACCTACCACTACTGGGTTACTTCGCTTCCTGTATTCTGTTTTCCGCCCAGGGTGCTCACGTTTCTTTCGTAAATACGTGCGTGGCGAGCTCGGGGCCCCGAGCTAACGCAGTCTTCCTTCCTTCTTTACTTCCCGGACTGTATTGCCTTTCCACCTCCCCTCCTTGCTATCCTCACTCCTTCCCCTCCCTCCCCCCCCCCCAGGGGGACGGATAACCTTACCAGTTTAGTCCCTCTATCCCAGTCAAATAACACCAACCCCAATTCTGTTTAAAATCCCCTTTCTGTTTGCCCAATATAAAAATAATCATACGTTCCACATTTGATTTTATAGAAGCTCAAAAGCAAATTTGTGGATAGGTATTTCATTTCTATGGCAGAGAAATTTTCCCAATTGATTACACGTGTCAAGCCCTATTACTTCATTATGTCTTCTAAATTCGTTATTGATTTTTAATGATAACTGTTCTACGTAAGTCATAGCCGCGTATTTTACATCACATATTTCTGTCCTGCTAAAACGATTACTCTCAAGTATAAACGTTGGCATTAGGTCAGAAAGATAAGGTAAAAAGTTCGAAAGCTTACTGTCGCCTTGTCAAATTGCTTTCACCTATATTTACAAAAGATCTACTGCCATCCACTCCATTCAGGTAATTCCCTGGTGTTGCGTGGGATAAATTCCAGTACTTGATACCATCTGTCAGCTTTGACCAATGAGGTCATACCTAATCCAAAGACACGCTACATACGTCAATACTTGATACCATCTGTCAGCTTTGACCAATGACGTCATATCTAATCCAAAGACACGCTACATATGTCATAGCGCGGCAAAACATCAAAATATTCGTCGAATTTAACATGACTAGCGCGGAAAATGGGGGTTTTAGGTGGGAACACACTAAAATCAAGAATATAAAATGACAAACAATAGAAATTCATTAGGAATGCAACGGAAATAACAAAAAGCAAAATAGGAAATTCGACCGGTGGTGAAGACTAATGAGTACTGGAATTTATCCCGTCCTTTATTATTATAAATAATATTATCTTTCTTATTGCGTACATGTGCAGAAATGATTAAGCTATACCAAAGACAGGATTGATTTCGGGTGGAATTTTAGTAATTTGGAACAATGCTTGCAAGCGATGTATATCGAATGTGCGACTGTTACTGAGTAACATATCGATTGTGGGAATTGCTACGTCATTAGCGTGAATCGGAAAAGTACTTCGCGAACAAGTTACTACATGAGTGTGACAGTTTGTTTTGATTATATACCATCGGTGGGTGTGGGTCGGTAGCACAAATTTAGGAATATGGGAGTATGCGAGGCAAAAACTGGCACTCATCATGAGAACCTCGCCACACGCAATATCGCCAGCAGATGCCCTCTATCCCGATAACATCCCATTCCCACGGACAAAGAGGAACGCGGTCAATTGGATAATGGGGCATACAGCGTACTTTATCTTCAGTACAGAATCAAAGAGAAAGGAAGATTTCATACATTACCTGACAATGCAACACGACATGATCCGCATAAAGAAAAAATACAAGGAACATTACGCTAATTTCTTGATTAAAACGATAATGTAAATACAAACAGAACATTAACTAAGAGCAATTTAATCAACATTAATTTACACAGAAGCATTTCAGTTACCATCATTACGCCTCCTGCCATTTCAAAGGAAGTTTTCCGGAATTATTTGATCACCGAAGAAGGCATTTACATTTTTTATATAGCTAATACGTCCCAGAATGGTTTGGATTACATATGTGTCTAAAGATCTCTAACCATTTGAAGTCACAAGCTAATAAGGCATATTCAGTTAATTACAGCCAATTTCTGTGCCTGGAATTTTTTATTTTATTATAACTTATTTTTCTGTTTCAAGTGGGAAAAAATACCAAGTTACGTTTACTTCCAACTAATTTCGAACTAATTTTTCTTGGCGTTAGAAGAGACGATAATATTGCAGAAATGAAAATAACAGCAGTGAGTAGCTACGCAGAAGAGACAATCTCGTTTTATCTTCGCAGAAATATTTTGTTTAAAGGCATAGAAGCCGGACCGAGAAGGCACCAAATGGCAAGCGGAAGGACGGGTTGAAGGGGAGGAAGGAGACCCGAAAAATAAATAAATAAATAAAATGTAGCACAGTGGTAGAATGCTACCCACAAATCCAAAGGTTGGGAGTTCGATCCTCGCCAAATCCTCGGATTTTTAGCTGTAACTTTCCACTTCTTTCACCTCTGCCAGTATTTTTTAGGTGAAAAATATCAAGTAGCAGCCTGGTTCGGAACCCACTTTAAACTGTAGGTGCCCCTGTAACTGGCTGAGTAAGTAGGTTCGAAGGTCGGAGGAAAGCAACGGCATACCGACTCCAAACAGTACCTCGCCTAGTAAAGCACAATCTCCTGATTGTTGACTGCTTTACCTTTTTGGGGGTGCTGAGCACCGACATAAAATTGTGGTGGAAAATAAAATTGTATAAATTAAAAAAACAATGGGAAAAATCAAAACCTACCTTATCACTGAAGAGGCAATGCAAAACGTGACCATAACAAGAGACGATATTTCATACGTGAAATAAACGATCAGTTTTGTACGCGGGTCCCCAAGCGAGTAGTAATAAATGTCCGTGTTTTACCCACTATAATAGCTCTATTCATCCTGAAGCACATCGGTCCTTTTGACCTTTCAAGTATACGTATTTATGAACATTCATTTGTGTTCTTTCAGGAATTTAGCTTGAAGAATCTGATGCTGATGCTAAAGTTAATCATTTTTCATTTCTCTTTGTCACTTCCCGTGTTATTAAAAGTATAGATTCAGTTGAAATTTGTAATGCTTTTCAAAAAACGTTTGTATAGTCTATGGGACTTAACTATGTGGTCATGAGTCCCTAAACTTACAAACTACTTATGAACTAGCTAACACTAAGGACGACACAAACATCCATGCCCGAGTGGGGATTCGAACCCCCGACCGTAGTGGCAGTGCAGACCGTGACTGGATCGCCTCAGTCCCCTCGGCCACCGCGGCCAGCAATGCTTTTCACTCAGGCTTAAAAAAAAACTTGGACTATATTAATGCTGTCAGAGATGTCATGAAGTTATCTTGAAGTGATGAAAGTTTCGATAAAGTATACAGCTCTTGTTTGCAACTGACCAGAAAAAAATTGATGTCGGACTTCAAAATCTCAAAATATTTCAAAGATTTCTTTAAACCTTGGTGACGGTGTTCTACCAAACGCTTTTGTCAGAAAGAATAGCTTCGCACAAAAAGTGTTAGATTAGTGTACAGTGAAAAATTATTTCACTAGTCGTGTAGAAGTTTTGGGGTGACATTTATATCGAAATATCCACTTCGGCCAATTAGATCGCTTTATTGTAGTGTCCTAATGCAGCCATGCTTTCCTTTTCTTCCTCTTCCTTCTATCTTTAAAAGGCCAGACAACTGCCTGTTTACGTTTATCAAGTATTGCTCATTCACAATGCATGAACATGATTTGCAGGATGGTTGGTTTCGAACATTTGTGAAACGTAAGCAAGCAGGAGTAAAATATAGAGAGCGCAAGGTTATTTACAACTTGTACAAAAACCAGACAGCGGTTGTCAGAGTTGAAGGGCATGAAATGGTTGCAGTGGTTGGAAAGGGAGTAAGACAGGGTTGTAGCCTTTCTCCAATGTTATTCAATTTGTACATTGAGCAAGCTATAAAGGAAAGCAAGGAGAAATTTGGTGAAGGAATTAAAGTTCAGGGTGAAGAATTAAAAACACTGCGGTTTGCCGACGACATAGTAATTCTGTGAGATACAGCAAAGGACTGTAGAAGCAATTGAACGGAATGGACAGTATGCTGAAAGGTGCATATAAGATGGACATTAACAAGAGCAAAACTAGGGTAATGGAGTGCAGTCTAAGAAAATCAGGTGATGCTGAAGGAATTAGATTAGGTAACGAAGCAATAAAGGAGGTAGATGAGTTTTGTTATTTGGGCAGTAAAATAACAAATGATGGTCGCAGTACAGAGGATATAAAATGCAGAATGGCAATGGGTAGAAAAGTGTTCTTGAAAAAGAGAAATTTTTTAACATCGAATATTGATTTAAGCCTAATGAAGTCCTTTCTGAAGGCATTTGTATGGAGTGTTGCCTTGTATGGGAGTGAAACATGAACGATAAACAGTGCGGACAGGAAGAGGATTGAAGCTTTTGAAATGTGGTGCTACAGAAGAATGCTGAAGATTAGGTGGGTGGATCGCGTAACTAATGAGGAGGTACTGAACAGAATTGGGGAGAAAAGAAATTTCTGGCATACCTTGACTAAAAGAAGGGATAGATTGGTAGGGCACATTCTTAGACGTCAAGGAATTGTGAATTTAGCGTTGGAGGGAAGTGTGTGGGGTAAAAACCGCAGAGGAAGACCAAGAGATGGATACAGTAAGCAGATTCAGACAGATGTAGGTTGCCGTTCTTATGTGGAATGAAGAGGCTTGCTCAGGATAGGGTATTGTGGAGAGCTGCATCAAACCAGTCTCCGAACTGAAGACCACAACAACAACAACGATATAGACCACCCACACAGATATTGACAAGTCGGCGCCTCTGTTGTTCCGCCATCTTAGTTACCCGTCACAATCGATACTTTACTATGTAACAGCCGCACTTTCGATATATATCGCTTGCAAGCATTCTTCCTTATTACCTGACTTTTTATATGGACAAAATACTTACTTTCCGATGTTGAAATAACAGCAGGTTTTACACGTTACACGAGGTGTGCCGAGTTAGCCAAGGTTGGATAAATATTGCGTGATGAATCGGCGCCAATGTTTAGACGGCGCTCCGTGGCTGTCAGAGGTCTGCCGGCTACTGGTCATTACGGTGATCCGTCATGGTCGCCTGTCCTTAAACACCGCGTGGCCGACGCGAGATGCGGCACACACGTCGTCGCTAGGCAACGCACCAATAAACAGTCAGATGGTAGCAGGTCGCCTGTAAACAGCCTGCTGGCCACTCCAGTCGTACGAGCTGCTCGCCGCTTCCGCAGCAACAGGAATTCCATTCATTGTTTCAGATGCGTCATCAGAACGACTCGGAACAGTATGCAGTATAATATCTGTGTCATCATTGTGATGCATAAAAGTTGGTCACAGCTAGACAAGTAAACTGTATTTGTCAATGTTTGTTGTGGTTTTCAGACAAATGTTCAAATGTTTGTAGAACTTATGGGACTTAACTACGGGGTCATCAGTCCCTAAACTTACAAACTACTTATGAACTAGCTAAGACTAAGGACGGCATAAATATCCATGTCCGAGGGGGAATCGAACCCCCGACCGTAGTGGCCGTGCAGACCGTGACTGGAGCGCCTCAGTCCCCTCGGCCACCGCGGCCGGCGGTTTTCAGACAGACTGATCTGAAGCAGTCTTTGTATGCCCGTCCATCTTGTGTAAGACGAGTGAGACACGGCTGTACAATATATAAAAATTAATGCTTGTTTATTTGTCTAATGGTTCGTATTTTATGTACGACCATACCGTACATCCGATTACGTTAAAACTTTTTCAACTCATTGTTTGCACTCACGCGAAGGTTATAAAAGTAAAGCAGTCAACAATCCGAAGATTAGTTTGAACACCACAGTGCTTTACTAGGCATGGTCCGGTTTGGAGGTTGTATGCCGTTTCCTTCCTCCGATCTTCGAACTGACTTACCCAGCCAGTTATAGGGGGACCTACGGTTTAAAGTGGGTTCCGAACCACGGTGCTACTCGGTACTTTTCACGTGAGTAGTACTGCCACAGGTTAAAGAAGTGGAAAGTGACAGATAAAAATCTGAGGACCTCGCGGGAATCGAACCCGCGAGTTTTGGATGTATAGTCTGGCACTCGACCACTTTTTTTTCTTTTTTGTTATTCTTATGCATTTATAACGAAATAATTAGTTTCTTTTGTGGTTTCTGCTTCATAATAGAAAGATAAACTAAAATTTGTTTTTCTTTTTTCTCGTGATCTCATTGACAGCAAATAAAAATGCTTTCTTGCAAATTGAATAAAATATCATTAACAGAGACGTTATCGCTAAAAAAAAAAAAGAAAAATCCCTTGCATTATATGCACCGTATGTTTCAAGGCAATAATTATTCTTTGTGGTCTTTATGTTCTTGTCCCTTGATGTTTTGTCTGCGTCTTCTTGTGGGTCAGCGAAGCCGTTTCAGGGTTCTGTTGAGGCCTTCACAGCTACCGTAGCGGCCACGGGGCCCACGAAGTCCCCACCGTACTTCGCCCTCAACAGCAGTCCCCTACTTTAGCATGCTAACTCAATTTTCTAGGTGATGATGTTTTCACTTTACCCTCTACCCTGTCTCTGAAACAGGATTTTTAGCATATTTCCGAAGTTTCTTTTATGGTCCTTTTTATTATATATTCTGCAAAATTCTTGTTGTATGTATTCTCTGAATTCTTGTAGGGTGTCATTTCCTTTTTTGTTATAACTTATAGCGAAAGAACTGGAATCGAGGTGCAGCAAAGCTAATGCAGTGAGTGCTCAGCTAAGATCTACTCTCTTCTGCAAGAAGGAAGTAAGTACCGAGACTAAGTTAGCAGTGCACCGCTCTATCTTTCGACCGACTTTGTTGTATGGGAGTGAAAGTTGGGTGGATACAGGTTACCTCATTCATAAGATAGAGGTTACAGATATGAAAGTAGCAAGAATGATCGCAGGTACCAATAGATGGGAACAATGGCAGGAGGGTGTCCATAATGAAGAAATCAAAGAAAAGCTGGGAATGATCACCATAAATGAAGCAGTTAGAGCGAACAGACTGAGATGGTGGGGTCATGTTACACGCATGGGAGAAGCAAGGTTACCTAAGAGACTCATAAGCTTGTCAGTGGAGGGTAAGAGGAGTCGAGGTAGACTACGAAGAAAGTACTTAGATTCGGTGCAGAATGATTTTGAAGTGAAAGGCATAACATCAGACGAGGCATCAATATTAGCATTGAATAGGGGATCATGGAGGAATTTTATTAGAGGTACTATGCTCCAGACTGAACGCTGAAAGGCATAATCACTCTCTAATGTTGATGATGATGATAATGAATTACAAGAAAGTACACTGTACTCAACATTATCACAGTAGGAACTGGAAATATTTCCTCTTTCTTGAAGGCATAGTTCAAAACGTTTACATTTATTTTAGAATACCTTTACGAATGTTTCACGGGCAATCGAATGCAGATATTCAGTTAACGCTGTCTTAAATTCATGTATTGTCTCTGGGTTATTTTAATATACAAATGTTTTGCCGCACCCCAGAGGAAATAGTCACGAGGAGACAAATCCGATGAGCGAGGAGCCCTCGACCTTTTGTAATTATTCTGTCCCCAAAGATTTCAGCGAAAGTCGTGTGCTGTATGAGCAGTGGCGTTGTGTTGCTGGAGAAATGTATGACTGGTCTCATCTTTATTCAGCAGCGCAATAAATGGATAAATTATCAGTGAACAATAGATTTCGGAGGTGACGGTAGTTTCGAAAAATATCGGCTCTACAATTCGTGCTCTTGTTATTGCAACCCACAACCCGATTTTCTCTGCGTGCAATGGCATTTCTCGTAAGACTTGTGGTTTTTCGAATGACCAAATACAGATCTCGCACTGAAACGTGGCCCCTGAGCGGAGATTGTTGGGAGCTGAAGCTTGCATTCACCTTGTAGCCTATTGGCTTTTAGAACAAGCCCCGCCTCTTTCTCCCAGTTCTGCCGCCCCCTCCTTTTTTTTTATTTTTGTAGGACAAACTCAACATTCATGCCCAAGAGGGGATTCGAAACCATTCTCGGAGGGAGCGGCTTCGGGAACTGTGGCATGGCGTCTCGACTACATGCCAGCCACCCCTGTTGCACAAGGGGAGAGAGGAAGGCTAATTTCTTGCTCGCCACTGTGGCAGCGCCGTCGTGTTTACGCCGGAAGGGAAGCAGTCTGGCGCACGCGTCAGTACTCTTATAAGTAGAGCGCTGCCAGCGTGTTACGCGCCGTTCGTTTACTCACAACTAATTTTGCAGGAGACGAAATCCAATTTGAAAATTGGAATGAAATATTTGACACTGCGGTTACATGTTAAGCGTGAAGCAATTTTGCTAAGCCCTTCAATGGCAGTTGAGTGTTTTATTCTTCCCGTGCTATGGAAAAAAATTTGTTGAACATTACTACAGTCAAACATGTTCAACACCTACAATGACTAAAAGTGTTCCGAATGGGTAAATACGCTGTAATTACAAGGGATAAAGACATTGATAGTAAGCCTGGTATAAGTTGGGTTTCGAGGTATTTTTGAAACTGTTTGATACCCGTTTCTGAGCGATAGTCGGACGTTTTGGTTTTTGAGCCCTGAAACACCTGTCTCCGCCTGCATGAACACAATTAAACTCTGACCAGCACTTTTGTGTGACAATACTACCCACACACTGTCACTCTGCCAACATTTATTTACTGTATAATGCGTGTGAATCCCTGTTTCGTCCAAGTAAACTACTGGTCGCTTTTATTCTGATGAAAACCTGAGAAAGTACAGTCTTTTAGCAACAATGCCTTCTCGTCCAAACGAAACAAAACATTAATTTTGACACCTTGTAAAATGAAAATTCATAGACAGAACATTGCTTCTAAGGGTTTCCTTGCTAGCTTTGAAACTCATTTCTGTTTGACAAAACTTGTGCAGTTTTCGCAAAATTCGTATTTCTTTCTACTGTTCGTAATGCTATAAAATTACTGTCTGATAATACATTTATACATATCATCGGTCACATACTTATTTTGAGCTTCTTGTTTCATCTTCTTGGGCGCTAGTTTAACCGCAGCCTCGCTGTAGCTCGTCACGTGACCTAGTCTTTGGCACTGCCGCGTCACCACTTCGCCTTTCCAGACAATAGGTATTGTTGCGTTCTCTACAACGAAAACTACAGAAATCGTTTCGATAGTTGGCCGAGAGAATCAAGACTGGTCAGAAGCACTTTCGTTGCGTTTCAAAAGAACAGAAGAATTGGTGCGTCCGAATTTCTTGTAACTTGGGAAATAATAGGTAAGTGTTTTTCATATAACCTACAATTAGTATTGTGCATGTACGTTACTCATAAGTTAGAATTTTTCTCCTTCAAGAATGCAGAATAGGAAAATTTATTTTTCTTATTATCTGTTACTTAAAAAAATTGGCAACTCGGCAAATACGCACGCGTCACACCAATAGCTAGAATGAAACTAAAGCGCAGAAAAGTGACGTGATACGGCGATGACTAATTTGTTAACCCTTATTCCATAATCATACACGACAGAACTGACACATGCAAATTACGACAGATGGCGAGTGTCAGTTCTTAGAAATGAATAACCGCAGTGCAGTAAGTTAATATATTTCGACTAGCATCAGTACCCGTCGATTCCCGAGTATGTATTATTGCATTATTATGTTACACCATCTCCTTATGCTTCCTCGCTCCAGTGTCTTCTGCCCCACTCTTTGGCCGTTTCAACTGTTTTTATTTTCCAGATCTTCATAGATTTCTGGCACAGAGTGGCTATTCTCAATGCTTTGAGTTATGTTTACATCTATACCGTCCTGCTGAATGGAACTGGCAAGATTACCGTTTAGATGTAAGCACATATTAAAAGCTTTGAAACTGGTCACTCGGTGGTCATAACCTAGGTTGATCTGAAAAGTATAATCAAAAATTGCGATTGATTGCTGACTTTTCCTACATATTGGTTTAAATAAAATTTCACAAACTTAAAAAATAATAATAAAATAAAAAAAATAAACACCCGGGAGGGGGCGGCAACTTGGCAGATCGCACGGGGCGGCATCTGGGCATGCGCCGGCCCTGGCTTACAGGTTTTAAAAGAAACATGTACGGGCTCCGTCAAAAGTGGAACACGAAATTATCACTTCCATGTTTGAGTAATAGAAAACTGGAACGTTTATTTTTAAGGGACTTATTAAGCGGGTGCAGCAATGCTTTTTGCCTATTTGTATTGTCGCAAATGAATTACAATCGGAATTAACATTCCTCACACCTCTTTCAAGAACGGCGTTCCTTTTTGTAAAAGTAGTCGTCGTGGTATGCGGACTTATTTTAGCAAATAACAAAGTGGAAGACAGTAACCAATACCAAGCACAACTCAACAATACATTGATGATGTCTCCGGTGCACAATGCTGTTACGAGGTAAGGTTGGTAGAGAGCATAAACATTCCGTAGACACACGAACTCAGCCGACTTCCGCCGATCACAGAGGGGCCACGAAAAAGAGCGCGAATTTTTAGAATTAATATACCAAGATAGGTAAAACCAAGCCCCATCAATGAAAAATGTTCGATCTAAAACACCAACTCCATATCTGTAACCATTCACAATATGCTATTCTTTTCGTATGGTCCACACAATGTAACTGTTGCACTGCAGCAATTTTATACGGATACAGCCGCAGTTCTTTGATTACGACCTCATATGCTGTCGTACGAGAGACTTTAGCCTCTTGTGATAATTTCCTTATTGATTATTTGGACTGTATCACGTACAGTGTCGCGGTGTGAACATCTCGACGTAGGAAAACACAATCTAAATGGTCGTCTCACATGCTCCGTGAAGTTTCCTCCTGCCCGGAAAAACTCTTCCACTATAAACGCTCTCTCCGCAACAGTAAGCATTCTCACTACACTCAGCACATACAAGAACAAGACAACACAAGTAATAGCTGTAGCCACTAGAGTTGGCTACGGTTTCATGGTTTCGAAACCAGGTTTCGATACACACAACAGTTCAGTGTTTCAAAACCGGCATCTTTCACGGTTTCGAAACCATGCGGTTTCATTCCGCTCTGATTCGGATCACATTCGCGGTCGATTGTCGATACACTGAAACCGTTTCTTATGTCGGTTTCACGGTTTCGTGTCGGTTTCACGGTTTCGTGTCGGTTTCACGACACCGGTGTTTCAAACCACTAATGCAGAAAGGCGGAACACACTAATGGTATCGAAATGTGGTGTTTCATTTTACTGAAGCTCCACACAGATACGCATATAACTTACTGGTATATAAACCATTTAGAGAGTGTCAAATAGTAGTTGACACTCGTGAGCCTGCAGCTTATGATTACTGATATCAAGATTCGTTTGGAAGAGACTGCTGTATTCCGAAACGACATAATGTCTGCCTTACCAAAAAAAGAAAAAAAGAAAAAAAAAAGATAAAAGAAACACGTTCACTATTTGCAGTCAAATAACCATTAAATTCTAGTTCTATCTACCATATTAAAACACACGAGTGAAACTACATTGTTTAAAATAAGATACAACGTGAAGCCTGAAATGACATTTTTATACTAACAAGGGTAGATCGCATATTTAATCTTGTGTTGAAGAGTTAGTTTCTTATGAGCGAAAACGAAGTTACCTACTGTCGTTATATTTTTCGACAGTCATGTTAAAGGAATTGCGGCGGTGGTGTAACGCTCAAGACGTACAAGTGGTGAACTAGTCTCTTATTTTATTATTTTTGTAATACCATAGCATTATTTGTGATTATTTAGTGCGCCCTTTATTCCTTATAATTTATTTAGTATGTATAGAAAGTAGTATTTATGATCCATCACTGTGATATGCGTACCGTATTGCAGTTTGTGAGTTCCTAACGGGGTTAACTTTTACGTACCATATCGGCGGCCTCATGTGACTATGTTGGCAACATCAACAACACGGGAGAAAATCTTTATCAACATGTTTCGTACAGACCAAGAATTAAATATATACTCTATAGTTGACAGGTTCTTGGTTGTACCCTTGTGCACACGGTGAAAAATATTGCCCTCCTAGAACGAAGATTTCATGACAAAACATACATTGCTTCACGGTTTCATGGTTTCGAAACCACAGATGGTACGGTTTCATTTGATTCGAAACCGTCAGATGTTTCAGTTTTCCCATCTCTAGTAGCCACAAGCAACACTACCCCCACCTTACTACCACTGCAGGTCCACAGAAAACGTGCAGGTGCGCTTTGTCTGTGCTGCCAACCTTACACGACCCGCTACGCGAGACACGCGGAAATCGCCACTACCCATGGCCCCCACATTCGATTACGGGCCCTTGACCCAGCATCAGAGACGGGCCCCCCTCGCCCTCCATACTTTACAGTCGCGTGATACATTAAAATTTAATGGTTATTTGTCTCCAGTACTGTGCTTACAATGTAATTTAACTAGAAAATACAGGATATAGTTAAAGTAACTATTTTATTAGTCCATACAAGACTTTTTTTAAAAATTGTTTTACTTAAAAATGATTACAGCAGGTAATTTATTTATCTGACAAAGATCAAAACAAAAATAGTTACAAAACACTAAAATTACAATCAGTGTCAGCCATAGACACTGGTTACATAGAAAGACTACTTGTAAGAAATGGTAAGCCAGTTAAAGGCGCCGCTAGGAAGTTCAACTTTATGTTTCTGTCTCTTTTGATAGGTAGATAAACGCCAACAATAGTCTTTGTTTTCTAAATAAAATGTTCATTTCGTCATCTTAGCCTACCTATAGGGAAAGTTGAGGAATAGTACAATCACTAACAATAACAGGTCTAGCTACAAATAAATTCAGTCTTAGGAAACGTTTAAGAGCTTTATTACAAAGGAGATACCTTAAGTAATCTTCTTCTTTTTTTTTTTTTTTTTTTTTTTTTTTTTTCATGAATTACGGATCTGATTTCAACGTAACGGTCATATGTTCAAATGTTTGTTAAGCTTAAGGGACTTAACTACGGGGTCATCAGTCCCTAAACTTACAAACTACTTATGAACTACCTTATACTAAGGACGACACAAATATCCATGCCCGAGGGGGGATTCGAACCCCCGACCGTAGTGGCCGTGCAGACCGTGACTGAAGCACCTCAGTCCCCTCGGCCACCGCGGCCGGCGTAACGGTCATAAAAGATATAATATACTTAATGTAGATGTCTTACCCGACCTTCCCCTAATTTGAACTCATTTGATGCATCCAGCTGAAGTTGTTCAGGCGTCTTTTCATCTCCAGTGACTTTCCTTTTGATAACAAACTCTGGTGTAATACCAACTGCCTCGAAAACTAGTTTAGCTTCATTTAAAATGGTTTCCCACGAATCTGGAAGGACCTGCATTTCATTAAGTGAATCTTTAATTATTTGCGTCTCTACGTTGAGAGAAATTCCTTTTTCTGTATAATGAATTTTTTCTTATCAATAGAGGCCATGATCTTGTGCCAAATTGATGTCATCCATAGGCAAAGTACTTCGTTTTTTTATTTTTATTTATTTATCTATTTATTTATTTATTTTTAGTATTCTTGACTGAACAGCACTTGTGTGACCTCGCATGTTGGAGCCATTGTCATAGCCCTGCGCACGACTATTGGCAAGTGCTATTCCGTGAGTTTCCAATGTGGGCAGTATTTCGTCAGTTATGGCCTGACCTGTTTTCCCGTTAATATTCATAAATTCAATGAATCTTTCATAAATTTCGAATGACATTTTCTCTATATTTTGGTATGCATAACGCAGAAGGGGCAAATTCTGCTTCTGTTGGGAAATGTCAGTAGTTGCATCAACAATAATTCCGTAGAATACAGACTCTTTTATCTGATGTAAAATAGTTTTTAATAGTTTTTCGCCACATAGGGAAATAAATTTATTTTGTGAGTACCATGAGAGATAGTGAGCCTGAGTTGTCATATTTTATTCATCAGTGTGTTTTATTTTACTATGGCTAGATGTTCACGAGTTACTTCGTCATATTTGCCAATAAGTTCCAAAATTGCTAAAAAATTTCCAGTGTGAACAACATCAACCTGTGTATTTTCGCCTTGGAAAGCTAAACCTCTACTACTCAAGATTAAAGTTGTGTCAAGAATTCTTTGTAATATAGCTTTCCACCTTGTTGCTTCACAATTAATCATCGGTTGAAGATTACAATCGACACCATGGCCTTTCAGGGATAAATGAAGGGTTTTCCATTCTAGGTAACGTTTTCGGTGCTCAGAGCTTTTTTCATGCATCGGTAACAACCTGTAAAGTCTTTTGTAGGTAGTTGTTTGTGGAGAGACTCCTTCTTTAGCAAGGTTTGCTTAGATTTGATTTACAAATACTGTAAGGGATACAATAAATACTGTTTTTCGACTCGCCCCACATTAACCATTCACGTGGAAATAGTTTACTTGCTCTGTTAGCTGTGTTCATGTACAACAATGTCTCATGAAAGAATTTCCCTGAAAGGTCAACTGGAAAAGACTTCTATCTGGTTTCAAAAACTGAAAACTCAACGTAATAGGACGCTATTTCCTGTCGCAGTTCATCACTCATCACTTGTGGCCAAGTATTAGGATCGTCCAAAATACAACAGTTGCTGTCATCAGTTTTCATACAAGGTATAAATTAACACATTGTTCACTAGATTTACAAAGGTTTTTTTTTAATTTTATTTTTTATTTTATTTTATTTATTTATTTTTTTTTTAAATTAGATGTTCATATATCACAGTATCTGGTTGTGCTGCGATCTTTTTGGGCTGAAACTGAATGAACTACAGAACGTGAAGGTCGGTTATCTGGGGCTGTTGTAGGTTCTGAAATAGAAGCTGGACTTCTTGCAACTCTCCTTTATCATGATACTTCAAAAATTTTATAATAATCTGGCGACCTTTAGCTAAGTTTTCTAATTTGTCTCTTTGTAGCTCGACATCTTAAATTGTTGTCATCTGAAACGAAACAATACATTACGTTTAAAGCACAGTGCTTTCAAGAGGCGCGGTTACAGTACGGTAATGGGATCACGGGGCAAATGCCCTCCTTCTTTGGATTACGTCCCGAATACTCTATTTTCATTAGCTGAAAAATTTTGTGAGAGTAATCGAATTTCTAAAAGTTTGAGAGAATTTACATCACTACGTAAATAATACAAAAATGTAAAACATTTTGATAAAATGTCTGAAACATCAATTCGAAACACTCCGCCCTTAGAATAACAAACGAAATACGAAAAATTAGACTTTCGAATAATATTGTAGTAGCTATTCATATGTTTGTAGAACTTATGTGACTTAACTACGGGGCCATCAGTCCCTAAGCTTACAAACTACTTATGAACTAGCTAAAATTAAGGACTGCACAAATATCCATGCCCGAGAGGGGATTCGAACCCCCGACCGTAGTGGCCGTGCAGACCGTGACTGGAGCGCCTCAGTCTCCTCGTCCACTGCGGCCGGCTTGTAGTAGCTACTCCAACATTGATGAGTTATAGAGTGCGAGAAACCTGCTCCCCATGATGCTTTATTTTTAATTATACCGATCAAAAATAGCCGGCCGCGGTAGCCTAGGGGACTTAGGCGCTTCAGTCACTGTCTGCACGGCCACTACGGCCGGGGGCTCGAATCCCCCCTCGGGCATGGATATTTGTGCCGTCCTTAGTTGTAGGTAGTTCATAAATATTTTGTAAGTTTAGGGACTGATGACCCCGTAGCTTAACAAATATTTGAACATTTTGATCAAGAATAAGAACTTCTTTACGGTCCCTCCACAACTATCAACATACCTGTAACTTTTCCTTCGTCACATCAGCGCACATCGTAGAAGAGCAGCATATTTAAGCTAAAGCCTACTATTTGCATTTTATTATGAAATTTACTAAATGGTATATTACTATCTGGAATGCTCTAGCCGACCGAAAGTTGAAGAAAATCTCCTTAAAAGAAAGGAAATATGAGCAGCCTAATATAAGACACGGAGATCTGATCCCCGGGTCAAAATTTAGTTATTAACGGATTCTGATAGGAATTTTCTGGCCTTTGCATTGGCGAAGTCCGTTTGTTTCCTTAACTGACTCAAGAGTGATAAACATTGAGGTCCACTGTTCACTTCAAAAGAGGTCATCTACACAGATGTTTGGTGTCAAAGTACGGAAATCTGCTGAATAAAGAAATCTGCACCAATGGTAACAGTGTATATGATCAAATGACCCGGAAAATCTGACATGGCGACAGCCTGTCCCAGATACTAAGAAACGCAGGCGGTACTTCAGTTTTTTAAACGTTTTTACAGGATTGTTACTAATAATTAATTTTTAAGTAAGTGCAATGAAACGAAATATTTCACTAGCCAGGCATAGCAAGGCAGAGATCTCGACGGCCTGAAAAATGGAAAAGACAAAATGGAAAGAAACAAGTGTAAGGCTTCTGTAAATTCCACAGTTCTATTTTTGTGTGTGTTGCACAATATCATCAATTGTCGGATAGAGTTTCGATGTCAGAAATAATGTAATTGTGCATAGAGAGCAATCAGACGAGATATTTAACTGGCCTTATGCTAAGAATTTTAGAGAGACAATGTGATGAAATGAAGTAATATTACTCTCTGAGAAATGAAAAAATTGTTAATCATTACTGATGTGTCTGCTAGTATGGTGACAGAAACTTAGGTTACGGGTTGCATTGTTGGCTAGAGGGCCACAGGGGACGGTGTGAATGATTCAGTCGTACACATTAAAGTAACATGAAAGTAAATATTAAAGTGCAATACTGGAAGCAAAAATGGAAATGTGTTTACAAGCTATTTCAGTTACCTCGCCTGGGGAGAGACAGCTGCGCGCGCTTCTCATGATTCAATTTGATTGGAAATGCACACCAATAAAAGTTCCGCGGTAATGCAAGTTGACATTCAACATAATGATGATGATGACCCTGGTGATTGTGAAGTGTCTAGTTATGCGATAGCTCTACAGATTTCGTCATTTTTGTACATTTTGATGACAGCTTCGCTGTGTGTGTACAAGATGAAGAGATTATGGCTGATGTGTGCCACCAACGCAGCTATGATCAAGAAGGTAAGAGAGAGAGTGACGGAGATGACGACATTAATCTTGAAACACCTGAACTGAGTGAAGTGTTTAGTGCAATCGATCTGTGTAGGCGTTATCATCATCATCATCATCATTATCATCATTAGAGACTGATTATGCCTTTCAGCGTTCAGTCTGGAGCATAGTACCTCTAATAAAATTCCTCCATGATCCCCTATTCAATGCTAACACTGATGCCTCGTCTGATGTTATGCCTTTTACTTCAAAATCAATCTGCACCGAATCTAAGTACTTTCTTCTTGGTCTACCTCGACTCCTCTTACCCCACCATCTCAGTCTGTTTGCTCTAACTGCTTCATCTATGGTGTTCATTCCAAGTTTTTCTTTGATTTCCTCATTATGGATACCCTCCTGCCATTGTTCCCATCTATTAGTACCTGCAATCATTCTTGCTACTTTCATATCTGTAACTTCTACCTTACGTATAAGGTAACATGTATCCAACCCAACTTTCACTCCCATACAACAAAGTTGGTCGAAAGATAGAGCGGTGCACTGCTAACTTAGTCTCGGTACTTACTTCCTTCTTGCAGAAGAGAGTAGATCTTAGCTGAGCACTCACTGCATTAGCTTTGCTGCACCTCGATTCCAGTTCTTTCACTATGTTGACATCCTGTGAGAAAATACATCCCAGGTATTTGAAACTGTCTACCTGTTCTAACTTTGTTCCTCCTATTTGGCATCTTTTTAAATCTCTTTCCCACAGACATTACTTTTGTTTTGGAGATGCTGATCTTCATATCATAATCCTTGCACCTCTGATCGAGGTCTGCAATATTCGTATGCAACCTTTCAATCGATTCGGCGTTAAGTTAGTGCAAAATTAGTAGTGAAAAATATCTGAAATAATTAATAAATTCCCAAAATGAGGGGTATGGAAGGTGAAACAAACCAAATATTTTAATCCCTTTAAAACATGGTCAAGTTCAAAATATCATCTTGTTAAAACAGTGAGAAGTGCTACATTACATTATTGTATGTATTTTTTTAACAGGACAAAATGAAAAGATTTTATTTAAATACTGTATCCTATCTTCATTGTTTATAAAGTGTGCGCACACTCCGCTGCAGAGTGAAAGTTTCATTCTGGAAACATCCCTTTCTTCCAGGAGTGCTAGTCTTGCATGGTTCGCAGGAGAGCTTCTGTGAGGTTTGGAAAGTAGGAGGCGAGGTACTGGCGGAAGTAAAGTTGTGAGGCGGCATCGAGAGTCGTGTCGAGATAGCACAGTCGGTAGTGCGCTTGCCTGTGAAAGGCGAAGGTCCCAGGTTCGAGTCCCGGTTCCGGCACACAATTTTAATCTGCCAGGAAGTTTCATTAGTTAATATTTTTATTTACAATACGTTTTTGAGAAAATAGGCAACGGACATAAAAACTGCTCCTCCCTAATAGAAATCCTGGATATGCGCGTCGGTATACTGTTAATCTACGTTTTTTCAAATTGAATTGTTAGTAATGATATCTCTTACTTTACGTTGATGAAGAATATTATCACATAAAAATCATCGTAGCAAAACGAAGTACTTTCTGTAATGAAACTTTACATCAGACTTAACCAAATAACGTAACCACTTTGGTAGCAGGTGGAGTTGGCTACAGTTTCATGGTTTCGAAACAAGGTTTCGATATACACAACGGTTTCAGTGTTTCAAAACCGGCATGTTTCACGTTTCGATACCATGCGGGTTCATTCCATTCTGTTTCGGATCACATTCGCGGTCGATTGTCGATACACTGAAACCGTTTCTTCCTGTCGGTTTCACAGTTCCGTATCGGTTTCACGGTTTCATGTCGGTGTTTCAAACCACTAATGCAGAAAGGCGGAACAGACTAATGGTATTGAAATGTGGTGTTTCATTTTACTGAAGCTCGACATACACATATAACTTAGTAGTATATAAACCATTTAGAGATTGTCAAATAGTAGTTTACGTTCGTGAGTCCTCAGCTTATAGCTACTGAAATCAAGATTCCGAAATGGCATAATATCTGCTTTATAAATGTAAAAGAACAATAAAACAACGTTCACTATATGCATGAAAATAACCAGTTAAATTCTAGGTTTATCTACCATATTAAAAACACACGAGTGAAACAACATTTGTTAAAAATAAGATACAACATGAAATGATAGATTTTATACTAACAAGGGTAGATCGCATATTTAATCTCGTGTTAAAGAATTAGTTTCTTACGGGCGAAAACGAAGTTACCTACTGTCGTTATAATTTTTCAACACTCATGTTAAAGGAATTGCGGCGGTGGTGTAACGGTCAAGACGTACAAGTGGTGAACTTTTCTCTTATTTTATTATTTTTGTAATTCGATAGCATTATTTGTGATTATTTAGTGTGCCCTTTATTCCCTATAATTTATTTAGTATGTATAGAAAGTAGCATTTCTGATCTATCACTGTAGTATGCGTACCGTATTGCAGTTTGTGGGTTCCTAACGGGGTAAACCTTTACCTACCATACCGGCGGCCTCGTGTGACTATGTTGGCAACATCAACAACACGGTCGAAAATCTTTATCAACTTGTTTCGTACAGACCAAGAAGTAAATATATACTCTATGGTTTACAGGTTCTTGTATGTGCCCTTGCCCACATAGTGAAAAATATTGCCCTCCAAGAACGAAGATTTCATGACAAAACATACATTGCTTCACGGTTTCATGGTTTTGAAACAGTGTTTCGAAACCACAGATGGTACGGTTTCATTTGTTTCGGAACCGTCAGATGTTTCAGTTTTCCCATCTCTAGTAGCAGGAGATAAAGATGTGAAATTGAGCACACCTGACAGGAAGCTGACAGGTGCATTGCATGCGCCTGGTGGCCAGTGCAAGCGGTTGGGCCTTGGCGCAGATCGTCAGCTGTCAGTGGAGAACACATACCGTCAAATGCGCCAACAGCTGCCGCGAGTGTGTCTGCCAAGGCACCTCCACCCTGACGTTAGCAGCACGCCACGCCGGTTGGTACACAACTTCACACGACATACGCAGTGACAGTAAAGGCTAGTCTACACGACGGCACCAGGTTGCGACACTCGTTGCGTGAAATGAATTGCCCGCAACTGGTTTCGTGTATGTCTGTAGGCACGTCACCGAAACTATACCCTTCAGTTTCGTTGTTTTGGAGTGCCGCAGTCGTCGTAAAATGAAAGTTTTGGCAGCTGTAAGAGTTGCAGCGGAGCTATTACTGCTCTTTGTGAAGTCACTTCATAAGACTAAACATAAAAAGACAAAGAAACGTATTTCGGTTGTTAAATGGAAGACGTCAGTTCGGTTGAGCCGGCCGCTGTGGCCGAGGGGACTGAGGCGCTCCAGTCACGGTCAGCAAGGCCACTATGCTCGGGGGTTCCAATTCCCCCCTCGGGCATGGATATTTGTGCCATCTTTAGTGTTAGCTAAACATTTGAACATTTTTTAGTTCGGTTTATCTCCGGCCTTGCTGAAAGAGATTGTAGTTGAAGACCCTACAAATTATATTAATTATCTTAAAATGTCACCAGAGCATTTTACGTTTTTTTTTTTTTTTTTTTTTTTTTTTTTTTTTTTTTTTTTTTTTCAGATATAGTAATGCAATAAGGAAACAAGATACTGTTATGCGTATAGCATTGTCACCAGAAATGAAATTAAAAATTACATTACGTTTCTCGTCAAGTGAGTATTCATATTCGTCTCTACAAACCCTGCATCGTGCTCCGAAATCCACAATTGCTTAACCAGGAAAAAGTGAACAATATGTTTAAAAGTACTTAGATAAAAAAAGACGAATGTAAATCCCTGTCACGTTTTATATAAATATTTACAAATAATTGTAAATGTAAAAGCTGTCACGTTTTAAACAAATAATGTTAAATAAAAGAATTCAGCTTAACAGATTTGTGTAGCCTTTTATTCTGTGTACAATTTTCCTTTAAAAAAGTCTGCAAGTTCAAACCACGCGATCTTGGTCTTGCCGGCCGCGGTGGCCGAGGGGACTGAGGCGCTTCAGTCACGGCCTGCACGGCCACTACGGTCGGGGGGTTCGAATCCCCCCTCGGTCATGGATATTTGTGCCGTCCTTAGTTGTAGATAGTTCATAAGTAGTTTGTAAGTTTAGGAACTGATGACCCCGTGCCGGCCGCGGTGGCCAAGGGGACTGAGGCGCTTCAGTCACGGTCTGCACGGCCACTACGGTCGGGGGTTCGAATCCCCCCTCGGGCATGGATATTTGTGCCGTCCTTAGTTCTAGCTAGTTCATAAGTAGTTTGCAAGTTTAGGGACTGATGACCCCGTAGTTAAGTCCCTTAAGCTTAACAAACATTTGATCTTGGTCTTGTTATTTTGCGCTGATCAACATCCAGATGTTTTACTAGATTGCATTTTGCACAGTTTCTTTGTACAGGTATTTTAACTGAATGTATTTTAGCCCGCCAATTAGCTACCGTTGACCCATCAATATTTAATTCACGAATGATTGCTTCAAGAGCACCAACACGCCACTACTTATTCCACAAAGCTTTTAAAAGCTCATAAACACCTATGTATCACATATATGTCCAAATACGGAACAGTTTCTTCCGTTCCCCACTTCATTTTGTGATTTGGTTATCACTTAACCTAAAAACTAGTGCAAAGAGTTTCGCCAAAGTTGGGAGGAGCCGAAACTGTTTTAGTTTCTATCGAGTCACTCGCTGATCATTCTGGGGTGGTGATAGAAGACAGCAAAATGAAGGCCGAAGTCAAATTTAATGTTTAAGAAATCATTCACGCAGGAGGACCATGTAAACATATCTTCATTTGGTAGTCGCACTAACTCTCAAATGGAGGACATAGTAATAAGCATAACTGGTGTAGAGAAGCAGCTGAGAGAGTTGAAAACCAATGAGTCGCCAGGGTCAGATGGGGTACCAACCGGGTTTAATAAAAATTGGCGGTATTGGCACCTTATTTAGCTTACATTTATCGCAAAGGCGATGGAACGGACTCAGGAAATTACAGACCTATATCATTAACATCAGTTTGCTGTAAATTCTTGAACATATTCTCAGTTCTAATATAGCAAATTTCCTTGAGACGGGGAAGCTTATAGCCATGTATCAACACAGCTTTAGGAAGCATCGAGCGTGCGAATCCCAGATTGCCCTTCTCTCCCATGACATCTTGCGTGCTATGCATGAAGGGCAACAGGCAGACTGTATATTTCTTTATTTTCGAAAGGCGTTTGACATGGTATCGCACTACATACTTCTAACGACGGGACGAGCTTATGGAACAGGTACCCAAATATGTTAGTGGCTCGAAGATTAACTAAGTAATAGAATCCAGTACATTGTCCTCGATGGCGAGTGTGCATCAGATACTAGGGTATCATCAGGGGTGCCCCCTGAGAGTGTGATAGGACCGCTATTATTTTCTGTCTATATAAATGATCTGACAAACAGAGTAAGTAGCAATCTGAGGCTGTTTGCTGATGATGCTGTGGTGTACAAGACGGTGTCGTCATTGGATGACTGTAATTTGATGCAGGATGACTTGGAAGAAATATCTAGGTGGTGTGAGGAATTTGATCTAGCGCTGAACGTAGAAAAATGATGATGCAGATGAGTAGACAAAATAATCCTGTACTGTCAACGGTGCACAACGATGTGATCAAATGTTTGTAGAGCTTATGGGACTTAACTACGAGGTCATCAGTCCCTAAACTTACAAACTAGTTTTGAACTAGCTAATCCTAAGGACGGCACAAATATCCATGACCGAGGGGGGGATTCGAAACCCCGACCGTAGTGGCCGTGCAGACCGTGACTGGAGCGCCTCAGTCCCCTCGGCCACCGCGGCCGGCCACAACGATGTGAAATGGAACGAGCGTAAACGTCAGTCGTGGGGAGGGTAAATAATCGACTTCGCTTTATTGGGAGAGTTTTGGAAAGGTGTGATTCTTCTGTAAAGGAAACGACATATAAAACGCTTGTACGACCTCGTCTTGAGTATTGCTCAAGTGTGTGAGATCCCCAACAGATCGGTTTAAAGGGGACATGGAGGCACCTCAGAAGCGGGCGGCGAGGTTTCTAAGTGGTAGATTCGATCAATGCGGGAGTGTTACCGAAATGCTTCGGGAACTCAATCGGAAGTTGCTGGAAGGGAAGCGACGTTATATGCGAGAAGCACTGTTTACGAAATTTAGAGGGCCTGAATTTGATGCGGACAGCAGAACGATTCTATTGTCGCCAACATACATTTCGCGTAAAGAGCACAAGATAAGATTAGTGAGATTAGGGCTCGTACGGGTGCATACAAGCAATTTTTTTTGTTCCTCGTTCTGTATGGGAATGGAACAGGAAAGCAAGTAACTACCAGTAATACTGAACACCCTTCGCCATGCACCTTTGGGTGGGTTGCGGAGTATGTATGTAGATGCATATCTAGTAATAAAGGATTTACAACATTAACGCTCAAGGAGTGTGTTCGTCTATTTATAAGATTTGAAGTATGTCTCCACGATACTGTACTCTCATACAAGACTCTAAATTACGGTAATATCTACATCTACATACATACTCCTCAATTCACCGTAAGGTGCGTGGCGGAGGGTACGCTGTACCACTACTAGGCATTTCCTTTCCTATTCTACTCCCAAATTGAACGAGGAAAAAAAGAATGCCTATATGCCTCCGTACGAGCCCTAATTTCTCTTATCTTGTCTTTGTGATCTTTACGCGAAATGTAAGTAGGCGGCAGCAAGATCGTACTACACTCAGCTTCAAATCCCGGCCCTCTAAATTTACTTAACAGAAATTCACGAAAAGAACGTCGTCTTTGTTCCCCAATGGAGTTGCCGGAGCATTTCCGTGACACCCGCCCTTTGGTCGAACCTACCGGTAACAAATCTAGCTGCTCGCCTCTGAACCGCCTCTATGTCTTCCTTTAAACTGATCTGCTGCGGGGCCCAAACACTTGAGCAATACTGAAGACGTGGCCGTACAAGCGTTTTATACGCGGTCTCCTTTACAGGTGAAGCACATCTTCCCAAAATTCTCCCAATTAACCGAAGTCGGCTGCCCGCCTTACTCACAACTGTCCTTACATGCTCGTTCCATTTCATATCGCTCTGCAATGTTACGCCTAGATATTTGAACGACGCGACAGCATCAAGAAGCTCAATACTAATGCTGTATTCGAACATTGTGGAATTGCTTTTTCTATTCATGCGCATCACCTTACATTTTTCTACATTGAGAGCTAGCTGCCATTCTTCGCACCAACTAGAAATTTTGTCTAAGTCAACCTTTATGCTATTACAGTCAGTTACAGTCGACACCCTCCCATACACCACAGCATCATCAGCAAACAGCCGCAAATTACAGCTTACTCTGTCCATCAGATCATTTATATAGATAGAAAATAATAGCGGTCCTATCACACTCCCTTGGGGCACGTCTGACGATACACTTGTCTCTGATGAACACTCGCCGTCGAGAACAACGTACTGCGTTCTATTACTTAGGAAGTCTTCCAGCCAGTCACAAATCTGTGAACCTATTCCATAAGCTCGTATCTTCGTTAGCAGTCTGCCAAAATGATACTCTGCAGCTATCAACTAAACTCATGGTTAGAACAAGCAGAAGACCTTGAAAGACCAGAGACAGGACATGTTCATTAGTGTGTTCTGAAGAAATTAGCTTATCAGTCACCTCCCTTCAGTATGTGTCCTGATGTCTAGTAGGCACAGGATCCACCATGGACCCTGATAATTTGTTCCATGCGAAATGTCATGGACTGCATCAGGCGCGATCGATGTTGCCATCTATGACGCATCCATCTGGTTCCAAAATTCTTCTGTAGTGGTTGCGTTTGGGTCAGAGCACCGCATCCATCGTTTGACCATAACACACTATTTTCAATTGGCGCCAAGTTTGCTGATATGGCCTGAGAAGGCAAAAGGTTGACAATCTGTGACACCGAGAGGGCACGTGTTCGTTCATTATCTTGCTGAAAAACTGCGTCTGGGATGTCGTGCAGAAAGGGAGAACCTACGGGTCGTTGCATGTCTACATCTACATCTACATGGGATACTCTGCAAATCACATTTAAATTCCTGGCAGAGGGTTCATCGAACCACAATTATACTATTTATCTCCCATTCCATTCTCGAATAGAACGCGGGAAGAAAGAACACCTGAATCTCTCTGTTCGAGCTCTGATTTCTCGTATTTTATTCTGATGGTTGAAAGGATCTATATGGGATAATCTGAAAATCAGCCGTGGTGGAGTACCCGAGCGGTCTACGGCGCCTCGCTGCGGAGAGCGCGGTTGCTCGCCGTCGGAGGTTCGAGTTCTGCCTGGAGCTTGGGTGTGTGTGTTGTCCGTAGGTAAAGTAGTTTGTAAGCTACGGACTGATGACCATGCAGTTTGGTCCGATAGATTTACAACATTTTTCTCCGTAAATCACATTTAATTGCCTGGCGGAGGATCCATCGAACCACCTTTATACTGTTCATCTCCTATTCCATCCTCGAATAGCGCGCAGGAAGAAAGAACATCTGAATCTCTCCGTTCGAGCTCTGATTTATCGTACTTTATTCTGATGATCATTTCTAACAATGTAAGTAGGACTCAACAATATATTTTCGCATTCGGAGGAGAATCTTGGCGATTGGAGTTTCGCAAGTAGCCCACGCCGCAGCGATAAGCGCCGTTGTTGTAATGATTCCCATCCCAGATTCTGTATCATCTCCGTAACGCTGTCTCCCCTGTATCGTGACAATACGAAACGAGCTGCCCTTCTTTGGACTCTTTCGATATCCTCCGTCAAACCCACCTGATAAGGATCCCACACTGGGCTGCAATACTCCAAAAATGGACGGACAAGCGTAGTGTATGCAGTTTCTTTTGTAGTTCTGTTGCATGTTTTAAGGATTCTGCCAATAAAACGCAGTCTCTGGTTCGCCTTTCCCACGATATTATGTACGTGTTCTTTCCAATTTGAGTCTGAAGTAATAGTAATTCCTAGGTATTTTGTGGAGTTTACTGCCTTCACATTTGATTGATTTATCTTGTAAACAAAGTTAAACGGATTTCTTTTCGTACTCATGTGGACGACTTCACACTTCTTATTATTTAGAGTCAACTGCCAATTTTTACACCATACTGATATCTTATTCAGATCGTTCTGCAGTTGGTTTTGATCTTCAGATGATTTTACAAGACGGTAAATGACGGCGTCATCTGCAAACAACCTAAGAGAGCTACTTAGATTTTCCCCTAAATCGTTTATGTAAATAGGGAACAGCAGAGGACCAATGACCCTACCCTGTGGAACGCCCTATATCACCTCTGTTTTAGTCGATGCCTTATCATCGATTAGTACGAACTGTGTCCTCTCTGAGAGGAAATCCCCTATCCAATCGCAAATTTGGGGCGATATACCATAACCAAGCAATTTGATTAAAAGCCGTTTGTGAGGTACGGTGTCAAAAGCTTTCTGGAAATCAAGAAATATTGAATCGATTTGCGAACCTTTGTCGATAGCACCCATCACTTCGTGTGAATAAAGAGTTAGTTGTGTTTCGCATGAACGATATTTTCTAAATCCTTGTTGCCTTGGGTCAATAGATCGTTCTGTTCGAGATAATTCATAATATTTGAATACAGGATATGTTCCAAAACCCTGCTGCAATTTGACGTCAATGAAATAGGCCTGTAGTTTAGTGGGTTACTCCTACTGCCTTTCTTTAATATAGGTGTGATCTGGCCAACTTTCTAATCTTTTGGTACAGATCCTTCTATGAGAGAGAGGTTGTATATGACTGTTAAGTTAGGAGCTATTGCTTCAGCATAATCAGATAGAAATCTCATGGGTATACTATCCGGACCAGAAGACTTGTTCTTGTTAAGTGATTTTAGTTGTTGCACTACTCCGATGATATCTACTTCTACGTTACTCATTATGGCATCTGTTCGTAATTCGAAATCTGGAATATTGGTTTCGTCTTCTTTGGTGAATGAGTTTCTAAAAGCTATGTTTAGTAACTCTGCTTTAGTAGCGCTTTCATCGGCAGGATCGGCATTACTATCACGTAGTGAAGGTATTGTTTGTGATTTGCCCCGAGTATATTTAACATATGACCAAAATCTCTTTGGGTTTTCTGTCAAATTTCGAGAAAGAGTTCCGTTGTGATAAATATTGTAGGCATCTCGCATTGAAATCCTCGCTAAATTTCGAGCTTCTGAGTACGATCGCCAATCCTGTGGATTTTGTATTCGTTTAAATTTATCATGCCTTTTCCTTTGCTTTTGCAACAGTGTCCTGACCTGTTTTGTGTACCAAGGGGGATCGCCTCCTTCTTTTATTAATTTATTTGGTATAAAACCGTAAATTGCTGTCGATACCACTTCTTTGAATTTGAGCCACATCTGGTCTAGACCTACGTTTAGTGTCATTCATATAGGTCAAACTAGTCACAGAACCCTGGAAACGCAACACTTGTGATTTGCGGCCCGCCTCCGTAATCCAGTGGACAGGGTGGTAGGAAGCTACGCAAGGGGGCCCGGGTTCGATTTCCGGTCGGGTTGGAGATATTCTCCAGTCGGGGTCTGGGTGTTGCATTGTCGTCATTATCATTAACGACGCGCAAGTCGCCCATGCTGCGTCACCTAAAGTTTTTGTTTATATATATATATATATATATATATATATATATATATATATATATATATATATATATTCTTTATTATAATATCAAACAATACAACCCATTACCTAAGACTAAAATGGGCAATAGTATAATACATAAATGTCATACGGCTAAATGGTGACATTACATTTCATTAAATTACATGTTTCTGCAGAAACCACTGGACATCTTGCTGGTTATTGATGTTTATACTGGGTGATGAGTATGATGTTTTGTCTTATGCTACTGCTGTGGTGTTACATGTGTGCCAGCATTACAAACCTGCTTGTGGTGGCCAGCTCACCGAGCGAATCCCAGTGAGCATGCCCCTGGCACTGGGCAGCCAATTTCTTTTGTCACCACAGCCCCCCGCAAAAAATTTTCCCCTATCTGTCTTATTCTACTATTTAAGAAAAACCTACATGGTCTAATTCGGTGTTTTGCCACATCTAACCCCCGAATCCAGGGGATGGCGGATTCTTCCATTGCTGGAGACCAGTCCATCCCCCGGCGGCATAGCAGATGTGTCTGTCTCAATCGGGTATTGGGTCAGATCCGGTTATTGATTCAGGATAAAGTAAAAAAATGTTCAAATGTTTGTAAAGCTTATGGGACTTAACTACGGGGTCATCAGTCCCTAAACTTACAAACTACTTATGAACTACTTACGAACTAGGACAGCACAAATATCCATGCCCGAGGGGGGATTCGAACCCCCGACCGTAGAGGCCGTGCAGACCGTGACTGGAGCGCGATGAAGTCCCGAAGCACTTTGCGCGAGACATTATTGGCGATTTCGTCGAGTACTCGGAACGTGTCTGGGGTTCTTATGAGCTCAAAGATGTTATTACTAGGCAGAGCCCTTCTGAGATCCGCAGCCACGTCGTCATACGTAGGACACTCATAAATGATGTGTTCTGGCGTGCCTATCTCGGCACCACAGGCACAAGCTGGCGTAGCCTGTCTCCTAAACCGACATAGATATGTCGGATAGGTTCCATGCCCGGTGAGGAAGTGCAGCATCCCCCTAGATGGTTTGAAATGTTTCATACCCAATCTTTCCTGGATATCTGGCAGGAGAGCGTGAGTTCTCCTCCCAGATTCCTCTTCGTCCCAAGATAGCTGCCAAATTGGAGCCCTTTCTGTCTGATCTCTGTTTTACTTAGAATTGGTTCCCCCATAATTTTTTCTACGTTCCCTCCATTCCCTTTCTTGGCCTAGTACCAAGCTACTTGCTCCCTTACCTTGATGTGAAGGGGGCATAGCCCCATCAACACCAAGAGGGCCCCGCCGGGAGTGGTCCTGTAGGCTCCAACTGAATGCAGGAGGATGTTGCGATGCACCCTTCTCACACCTAAAGTCTTGCACCAGGCACGCCGAACACGATCCCAGCTGGGGTTTGCAGCGGCGTAATAGCCGTGCACATTGAGGCACCGTGTTGCAGTGCGGGCGGCCGTTTGGCGTCGGGGATTCGAGTCCTCCCTCGGGTATGGGTGTGTGTGTTATCCTCGGGTTAGTTTAACTTCGTTTAAGTAAGCTAGGGACTAATAACCAAGCCGTTAAGTTCATAGATTTATAAACATTTGAACCAGCTTGGGTCTAACGACCGAAAATGCCACACGAAGTCATCATGTGATTTGCTGTAGTACCCAATAGCACCGCACACCGTAAGGCCTTGGATGGCGCTATATGTCTTGTGGTAATGTAGTCGCTATGACACCGCTCCCCCATAGGAATGGCGCTTATTGCTGAAACAACCGGTTTTCAGTTATACCGGTTCTTTTCATCTCCAGTTTAACCGCACTGTAAAAATTGCTCGAGATAACCGGTTTTTAAATAACCGGTTTTCGGTTTTTTATTGCTATTATTTCCAGTAGAGTTCGGTCGACACATATTTTGCGGCCGAAACAGAAACCGTAATCGAATTTTCGGTCCTTGTAGTTTTGGCCCAAACAGAAACTTACGAAATTTACTTAAAATTTAGGTAAATTTACGTTATACGACAAATCACTAGTCTTTCCAGATTTTGCAAGATCCCCTCCCAATACCATAAAAGTTAGTCAGTAAATGAACTTCAGTCAGTGCTGCAGAAGTATTTCGAAAAATAAAATCACAGTTCCGACCAACAGTATGATTGTTGTCAGTGTAAATTTACGCAAATTGAACTAGGAAAGCTGTGTACCATATGACCAAAGAATGCTCAAATGGGAGTGAGTTCTTATGAGACCTAACTGCTTAATCTAACTTAAACTAACTTACGCTAAGGACAACATACACACCAATGACCGAGGGAGGACGGAGGACTCGAACTTTAGCAGCCGTGCAGTCCGTAACATGGAGCCTCAACCGCACGGCTACCTCGCGAGGCACCATACTGGTTATTAAAAAAGCTTGTTCAAAAATGTTTGTATAGTTTATGGGACTTAACTACAGGGTCATCAGTCCCTAAACTTACAAACTACTTATCAGCTAGCTTATTCTAAGGACGGAACAAATATCCATGCCCGAGGGGGGATTCGAACTCCCGACCGTAGTGGCCGTGCAGACCGTGACTGGAGCGCCTCAGTCCCCTCGGCCACCAAGGCCGGCTATTAAAAAAGCCCCTCGCTTTCAAGGAATCACATTAATAAAACTTGTTAGCAAAATATGATAATACATGAAAAGTTATTCTTCCAAGCTTATAGTACATCACTTACATAATAGGTATTTGAATCGAATTTACCTTCTCTTCAAAGAAACATTTTTGGATGCTTTCTCATTAAATGACACAGCATCTTTGTAGTACCTCCACCTGTTATCAACTTTTTAAAGCAAATGGAGCATTGTACTTCGTGAAGCACTTCCACAGTCGGGATGTTGCCATTTAAGACACAACCGATGTCTGGCGATGACAGCAAGGAACTGCCACATGACCAGACGGAGGCAAGTCTTGTACACTGCCGGTGCACGCGCGTTGTCTAATAGGCCACGCCACACGGCAACAGGTGCATCGATGCCTCAATAGCTGCACCAGTCCTTAACGTTCTTATGCCACGCGTTTGTTGCGCGTTTCTGACTGCCGGGATTGTTCTTAAATTATCACTGATCGCTTTTCTTAGTTACTGCGATGACATAATATTTCACAGCAGTGGAAATTTTAGGAATAGCCCTAATTATTAGGGTGTACTAGTTTTAATTTTTAAAATTATTTACAAAAAACACATTTTGAACCACTACTACAGGAAGTAGTCGTACCGGTTTTTTTACCCGGTTCTTGGCAGTAACTAAAATAACCGGTTACAACCGACACCAAATAAATACCGCAAAAAACCGGTTATTCAAAACTAAAATACCGGTATCGGTTTTAACCGGTCGGTTTTTCCCATCCCTACTCCCCCAGTCTGCGGCGAAATAAATGAGGCCATCATATTCAAACAATAAGAACCTGCGACCATCAGAAACATTATCTCGTGCCACTGCTGTTCCCAGTGACGTCGTACTGTTTATCATTGCCGTCTATCATGTTTCTGCACGTCAGTCGAAGGTAGACGGAGAAGTGGACGACGTGCACGTTACCCATTCCGTAATAACCGGCGATAGTCACCCGTGATAGTGGACGGTGCGGACAAGGACGCAGATCTGTCCTGCAATGCCATTCGGGTTAGGTATTGATCTTCTCGGGGTGTGGTTAGGGTGATACGACTTAATCCATCTCGTCGTGTTCTGTGGCCTTCTATAAACCATTATGCACGCACTCGTTCCACTGCCGAAACACTTCGTCGCACGCGAGTAGTGAGGCTAGTCTACACGACGACACTAGGTTGCGACACTCGTTTCATGAAATGAGTTGCGCGCAACTGGTTTCGTGTATGTCTGTAGACACTGCGCCAATACTATACACTTCAGTTTCGTTGTTTTGTGTGTTCCGTAGTCGCCGAAGAATGAACGTTTTGGTAGCTGTAAGAGTTGTGGCGCAGCTATTGCTTCTCTGTGTGGAGTCGCTGCATAAGTGTAAACATAAAAAAAATTAGAAACAAGTTTGGGTTTGTGACTTGTGATGATACTGCCGGCACCCTCATCTAAATGTTATCGTACTATACCGTCTGCGTCGGATCCGGAATCGTGTGGCTCATTAGTGATGTATGTTGCGTGTGAAGTTACAAACGAAATAGCCAGCCTAGGAATCAGTGTAGGACAGTGTCTCGGTGATACTGTGATCAAAACAAGTGATAGATTTCATTATTTAAGAGATTTGTATAAGACGTTTCCAGACAGTTCTATAAACAATACTTTTGTTATCGTAAATTATTTCAATAAATAGACGAAGGGTACAAACTTTTGGAAAACATAAAGACATTAAAATAAATAGCATTGTATATATGTTAGGCTCATAAACAAGTTGTATTGACCAGATAATTATATTAATTAATTTAATAGCAGAAATTTGAATATTGTAATTCTTTATATATATTGTCTCACATGATATTTTGAACTTATTTTGAGAATTGCCAAGATAATTGATAGCTCAATATATGTTAGGAACATGTATGATGTACTCGTTAACTAATTAATTAACATTTAATACTTTGGTTTGTTGTCAAACATACATCGTAATATTGAAAAGATGAGTATCATTTGGAAGTTGTAGAATGAAGTGTAATTACTTATATAGCATACAAATGTAATAGACTGCGTAAAAAAAGACGTCAGCTCGGTTGCTCAACAACCTTGCTGAAATAAATTGTGATCGAAGACCCTAGAAGTTATTTCAGTCAACTCAGAATGTCACCAGAGCAGTTTACGTTCCTTTTAAACAGAGTTAGTAATGCAATAAAGAAACAAGATACTGTTATGCGCGAAGCATCGTTACCAGAACTGAAATTACAAATTGCATTACTTTTCTTGTCAAATAGATTTTCGTCTCTATAGTATCTGTAACGTGTGCTCAAATCCACAATCGCCATTGTTCATTTGTATAGGTATTTGGAATTGAATGTACTTAAATCTGCAATTCAATAATCGTCAACTCATCAATATGTAATTCACGAATAATTGCTTCAAGACCACTAACACGGCACTGCTTATTCCTGAAATTTTCATCGTTAAAATGGCACAAACACCTATGCATCGCATATATGTTCAAAAACCGAATTATTTCTTCCTTTCCCCCTTTTATATTGTGTTTTGTTCTGTATTGGTTATCACCTAACCTAAAAACACGCGCAGTCAGTTCCGCCAAAGTTGGAAGGTGCTGAAACTGTTTAGTTTCGCCAACTAGTTGCGCGAACGCCTAGCGCGCATGCGCACTGGCCAGTAGCGCAGTTTCATGAAACGTAGTGTCGTCGTGTAAACTAGCATGTAATCTCCCAGATGGATGATGTTCATTCTCTCGTGGTAAATATGCGTCCCCTTTCATACTAACTGATCTGTCAATAAGGTTCGTGTATAGGTCCAACAAGGGACACCTTTGACTTCGAACGCTCGGAAGAGCACTAAACCATGCTTGGAATAACAGGCCATCATAAGCAAGCAGTGGCGGCCGGTGTTTCAAATGACTGGGGGTTCACTTCTTTTAGTGGCGCCCCCCCCCCCCCCCCCCTTCCCCAGTTCGGTCCGTCGATGTTTCGGCGCCCCCCAACCACTGCTCGGCGTCCAAAGACATTTTGGCGCACCTCTGCGAATGGCGCGGGGGAAGCGCCCGGGTCCGGTTTGCACCCCCGCCCCCTTAATATATATATATCAAATGTTCAAATGTTTGTAAATCTATCGGACCAAACTGCGTGGTCATCAGTCCGTAGCTTACAAACTACTTAAACCTAGGTAAACTAACCTAAGGACAAACACACACACCCATGCCCCAGGAAGGACTCGAACCTCCACGTCGAGCAACCGCGCACTCCGCAGCGAGACGCTTTAGACCGCTCGGCTACTCCACCGCGGCCCCGCCCCCTCATTTTTACATATTTTCGTTAAAAGACCTGTAGAATGTCTTACCTCGGTTTGTTTGCGCTTGCTTCGACTCTAGCTGAGGCGTTGGCCTACCAAACTTCTTTATTTCACACTCTCCTTCCAAGCTTAAAACTGAGAAATTTGTTTCTAAAAAATACTGAACGATGTTCATTTTTCTTTGATAATAAACACGCAGAACATAAGAATATGCACATGAACACTAAACACAGTCGCAGAACATAGGAATATGCACATGAACACTAAACACAGTAAATTATTACACTGTTAAGTGTTTGTAACAAAATGGATCTGTTACGTTGAAGAGACAAGCTACCTTCGAGTCACGTGACACTGTAAGCAGCACCCCTTCCTAACCTTACGCATGCGCAAAGGCTGCTCTCCCGCATATCTTTTCAAACAGTTACACATTTGCAAAAGCGTCCAAAGATATGTGGCAAGTAGCAATACAATTGTCATTGTTGTTCCCGTATCTGTTAAAAAGATGAATGTGTTTAAAAAATTGCTTGAATTCGGGCCTGAACCTAACATCTTCGACACTGCAGCATGTTGTCGCTAACCTCACGGCTATTTTTTGCTGAGTGGAGAGTTCGTTATTATTCATGTTCGGATCTTCTGAAGGCTTTTACCGTTGAGGCATCTTTAATTTATGGTTGTAAGATATTCAACCAAATATGACGTGTTTCTAAAGAATCTTCAATGACCCAAAAATGTAGCCTTCATGCACGACTTTGTGATATTCCTGGCCTATGGCCACTTCATATTTCTGGCCGCTGGCCGTTTCTTTGCTAACATCGTACGTGTCTTAAACGCAGAAGGGAGACAGACGTGCAGCATATGTTGAAATGTGGGGTGGGGAGCAGTAGCATATGGCACAGTAGGTGCTGGTTCCCGTGGGAAAGCCCGCCTATGTTGCTGGTACTCTCCTCGCATTGGCTGCTGCATTTCATGTCACGTGATATCTTTTGAAATTAGTTTTGTTTATTATATACTAAATATTAATTATTCAGAGCTGAGAATTTATGATAAATATCTCTCAAGGACAGGCTAAGTTTTGACAGTTTAAAAAGTGTAAGGTTCATTCTCTTATTGTAACAAGAGATGAGCGATTTTGCAGAAGGCGCGCGACGGCCCTGTTTTGGCGCGAAATAGAGCGTCAGGTGCCCTCTAGTCTCGCAACGCGCCGCAGTTTCAGTCTCGAGCTGGCCACTATACGCGCCGGACCGCGCCGGTCATGAGTAAAGATTTTTGTAATATTACACTATTTAGTGATAACAGTCGAGGCCTCAACCTGAGCTATGGGCAGCATAGGCCGTGTCATATTAACAATAGTTGCTCATATTTAATTATGTATTTAATAAATGGCATCCCTGACAATTAAAACTCTAGCGAGTCCCTTATTATGCTTCCATCATACAGAACTTATTTTAGCCTCACTTGTATGCTGTAGAAGAACCAACGACCTATGTGCTGTCTTCTGCGCTGGGGACACAACTATAGAAGATAACAGGTTAGTCAGAACTCTCATTCTTTCCATAAAGACTTGGACAGCAACTACGGCACCTCGTGCGTACTGTAGGGCGGCACAAACGCACACTGCTACGCAACAGCATCCGCAAGGATGTGGAGGTTTTAGGGGACTTGTGGGAGGTAGCAGTACTAACTTCTCCGTCCGCAAATAAAACCATAGGAAGCTTGTAACTTCCGCATGCGCAAGGCGAGGTGCGCAGTAGCTCCATTGTCTATGCTTCGGGACCATTGGTATGTAACAGCCAGAGCTCGAGTAGCCAGGAGCTGGTGTCTCTGCCAGCTCCTACGCCAATGTTAAAAGCGGCGTTTCCCGTCGCCTCTGCCTGCCGCGGGAGTGCCCATGTGCTGCCTCCAGGGTGTTCAGAAAATTTGAAACTCAGCCGCACATGCGCATCCCAACGCTGCAGCCACTACAGCCTATATTAGGCGGCTGCGCTACGACTCATATACGTCTGTGTCCGCTGTAGTATTACATTAAAAAAATTTCATTCGATAAATAATTTATTCACGATGCTTATCGCTGACCACAGCTTTCTCTGGCAGCTAATTACGTTCGTCTTATATTTTTTAATGTTCATCTGTCTTTTACGAGCTGCCCATAACGCGGTTGTGAACTTGGTTTTTCATCTTTATTACCTCATTGAGAACAGTCGCACGTCAGGGACTTCTCCATTATTAATTGTGTGTGTGAGATCGTTTTTCTTACGAAGTACGATGAAAATATATTTAGTTACGTATAAATCTTTTACTTAGTTCAAATGACCCACCTTTAATAATTCATGAAGTGTTTCTATTTTTCCAGCAGTAATCTTGATTATTTAATAAGATGCTTGGACCCATTGTTGGACTTGTATCTATAATTTACTAGATGTACTTCGAGATCTCATTACTTGTAATTTTCATGAATGTGACTTTCTAGTAATGCCTGCAAAGAAATCTTCGAAATTAAACGAAATCCGATCGATTTCAGGAGCCTTTTGTCAAGAAAGTTAACTTAACATTTTTTTAACGGTCATTCCGTTAGTACAATCTGCTCCAAGCCAACCAAGCATCATTTTACACAATGCAGCAAGAGTTTTTACAGCTTCATCTGCTACATCCAGTCAACATAATCATCATGGTAAGAAAGGTCATCGCGGAATCTGATAGTTTCTTTGTGTAATATTGTGCTCAGGTGTTGCTTTCATTCGAAATTACTACTGCCGCTAAACTTTAAAAGTCAGGTTCCGCTTCCTTTTTTGATTCTTCTAATTATAAAGTTACCTAAATGTGTCAGATCCACCAAATTATTTTCTTGTATTATTGTACCGTTAGCGAACTTTAATAGCGGCTACGAACAGTAACTACTACTCCAACACCTGATCGGAAGAAAGAAACGCAATATTACACCTCGACGTAAAACGTTTCTTATGCGATAAAAATAATTTGAATGTGCATATAAAATGATCTGATAGAAGAACGAAACTAAGATTTTTTTTCCACGGCGAGCTTTTTTCGGGGGGTTCACTGAACTAGTGAACACATAGGACAAACCGCCACTGTAAACAGGACAGTGGTGTACGTCATTTCCATGTAAAACATCGCATTGTACCTACAGCAACATTTTAACAGATACAAACAAAGTCACAATATGTCAATTCCATGGGAAGGAAATTATATGTAATTTAATGGCGTCATTGTGGCACTACATATTCAATCATCAGCACCAAAGCTATATGCTTACTTACTATAGCGCAAAACACACGTACACGTCATTAGAACACACCTGAAAGTACCTATATTACTCCTCAAAGCGCAGATGCGGTATTTCGATGAAGTGATTAAAACAAAGTGGGAGAGAGCAATGTGAACACCTCACTAAAGCCACGTTGTCACATTCCAAATCACTTTCCTATTCACGCAGTCCACTACGAAAAGCCACACTAATTACATTTTCAGATGACGATGTTGGTATATCAATGTCATACCCTGGCTTTCGCCAAGCGCAATGCAACATAGGCTTATATATAAGTGCAGCAAATAGACTCTAAATCATTAAGTGATGTTTCACGATGAAATAACGATCATGTACCTTATCCTGACTCAGATTTCAATTCCATATTCAGCACGTCGCAACTTGGTGACTAATATTTGGATCAAATGCGTAGGCTTAATTCTCTTCCTGATATCACTGCACTGTACCCAGTTTACACAGTAACTCGTTTCGAACACTCCAAGAGACAAATACGTACTGCAGCTGTGCCACTTACGCAACTGGAGCACTGGTTAGTGCAGCTACACTATGCCACCATCTAGTGGCGCTAGCAGGAAAGTGCGGAGTTTTGTATCGAAGTAACGCACACCACTGATTTGTTTATGATTGCTTTTTTACTCTAAGCACGGTTTGGTGAGGTCCAGAGCTTTCGATGTCATAGGTGTCCCTTGTAAGAGGCATCCTGCACGTCGACTTGGTAAAAGTGCAGTTTATTAGTCCGCGAGTTGTGGCTCATGCTTAGATGTTGGTAACGGCGCGATGAATGATGCAGGTGAAGGCGGCCAATCAGATTCCACGTTTCATGTGATGTGAATTTGGCCTTTCTTCACATGCTTTTTCGATCAGATTTAATAATTTGTTTCAGTGTAAATTCAATTAAGAATTTCTCTCTCAAGTAGGGATGGGAAAAACCGACCGGTTAAAACCGATACCGGTATTTTAGTTTTGAATAACCGGTTTTTTTCGGTATTTATTTGGCGTCGGTTGTACCCGGTTTCTTTTAGTTATTGCCAAGAACCGGGTAAAAAACCGGTACGACTACTTCCTGTATTAGTGGTTCAAAATGTGTTTTTTGTAAATAATTTAAAAAAGTTAAAACTATTAGACCCTAATATTTAGGGCTATTCCTAAAATTTCCACTGGTGTGAAATATTAGGTCATCGCAGAAACGAAGAAAAGCGAACAGTGTTAATTTAAGATCAATCCCGGCAGTCAGAAGCGCGCAACAATCGCGTGGCATAAGAACTTAAGAACTGGTGCAGCTATTGAGGCATCGATGCACTGTTGCCGTGTGGCGTGGCCTATTAGACGACGCGCATGCACCGGCAGTATACAAGACTTGCCTCCGTCTGGTCATGCGGCAGTTCCTTGCTGTCGTCGCCAGAAAAAATGTTCAAATGTTTGTAAAGCTTATGGGACTTAACTACGGGGTCATCAGTCCCTAAACTTACAAACTACTTATGAACTACTTACAAACTAGGACAAATATCCATGCCCGAGGGGGGATTCGAACCCCCGACCGTAGTGGCTGTGCTGACCGTGACTGGAGCGCCTCAGTCACCTCGGCCACCGCGGCCGGCTCGTCGCCAGACATCGGTTATGTCTTAAATGGCACCATCCCTAGTATATCGAAGTACTTCACGAAGTACGGTAGCAGTGAGGTACAATGCTCCAATTGCCTTAAAAGGCTGAAAACGGGTGGAGGTACTACAAACATGCAGCATCCAAAATGTTCCTTAGAAGAAAAGGTAAATTCGTTTCATATACCTATTATGTAGGTGATGTACTCTAAGCTTGGAATACTAACTTTTAATGTATTATCATATTGTTATGCTAACAAGTTTTATTAATGTGATTCCTTGAAAGCGAGGGGCTTTTGTAATAACCAATATGGCTTTAGGTAACATTGATCATGTGGTGCCTCGCGAGGTAGCTGTGCGGTCTGAGGCTCCATGTTACGGACTGCGCGGCTGCTCCAGTCAGAGGTTAGAGTCCTTCCTCGGTCATGGATGTATATGTTGTCCTTAGCGTAAGTTAGTTTAAGTTAGATTAAATAGTTTGTAAGTCTAGGGACCAATGACATACGCATTTAGGTCTCATAAGAACTCACACCCATTTGAATATTCTCTGATCATGTGTACAGAGCTTTCCTAGTTCAATTTGCGTAAATTTACACTGACAACAATCATACAGTTAGTCGGAACTGTGACTTTATTTTTCGGAATACTTCTGCAGCACTGATTGAAGTTTGTTTACTGACTGTAACTTATATATATTATGTGTATAATGAGATATTCCTAAGCGCTGGCTCACAAGTCCAACTTATGGCTCAATATTGCCAACTGCCGGATGGAAATACTAGGCCAGTAAATCTGTATACTTCGCAAATCGTCTTCTACGGACTCCTGGCTAGGCTTACACACATCAAGAAGGCGTAGTATTGGGAGGGGACCTTGCAAAATATGGAAAGACTAGTGATTTGTCATATAACGTAAATTTACCTAAATATTAACTAAATTTCGTAAGTTTCGGTTTTGGCCGAAACTAGAAGAACCGACGACTACTGTTTCTGTTTCGGCCGCAAAATATGTTTCGTTCGAACTCTACTGGAAATAATAGCAATAAAAACCGAAAACCGGTTATTTAAAAACCGGTTATCTTGAGCAATTTTTACGGTGCGGTTAAACTGGAGATGAAAAGAACCGGTATAACCGTAAACCGATTGTTTCAACAATAACCGCCATCCCTACTCTCAAGTAATATGACTGACAATTTTTCCATTGAACTGCAATACGGGAATAATGAACGTTATTAAATTAGTGTTCACTTCCCCAAGAAAAAACCAGATGTTGGGTAATTTGGAAGAATCCGTGTAGCTCGAAGTTCCGGTTCTCAGCCGGAGATTCGGGCGCTACGCGCCCTCACGTGTCGGGGAAAAAAAAAAAATAAAAAAATAAAAAAAAAATAAATAAATAAATAAATAAAAATCTTGTTTAATCTATACCTAACCATCTGATGGCTACGCTACAGATCACTTTTTTTAAAATGAAAGGATGCTTCCAAAACTTTCAGACTAAAATTTAAGACAGTATTGATAACTTCAGAAACAACAGGCCAGCACAGCCTTAATGTTAGGTACATGGGTTACACAAGAAGTTTTGTCTCGTAGTAGCGCCTGAATATCCGGCTAAGAACCGCTCAGTATAAGTAATTGCGCTCGTAAATGCTGCGAAAGTCGTGCAATCACCACAACTAAAATCACTGGTGAAAATAATTTTGACTACATAGTACAGCCAGTAAGCTCAATCTACATCTATATTGATACTCTGCAAATCAAATTCAAGTGCCTGGCAGAGGGTTCATTAACCACTTTCAAAAATTTTCTCTACCGTTCCATTCTTTAATAGCGCGCGAGAAGAAAGAACACCTAAATCTTTCCGTTTTCGATCTGATTTCTCTTATTTTATTGGTATGGTCATGTCTCCCTAAGTAGGTGGGTGCTAGCAAAATATTTTCACATTCAGAAGTAAAAGTCGGTGATTGAAACTTCGCAAACAGATCACGCCGCAATGAATATCGTCTTTCTTTTAATGATTTCCACCCCAATTCGTGCAACATTTCCGTGACGCTTCCCCCTCCCCGTAACGTGATAAAACAAAACGAGCTGCCCTTCTCTGGACCTTCTCAATGTCTTCAGTCAGTCCCACCTGGTGAGGGTCTCACAATGGGCAACAGTACTCCAAGAGAGGACGCACAAGTGTGATGTAGGCAGTCTCTTTGGTGGAACTGGTGCATCTTAGAAGCGTTCTGCCGATGAAACGTAACCTTTGGTTCGCCTTCCCCACAATATTTTCTGTGTGTTCTCTCCAGTCAAAGTTGTTCGTAATATTAACTCCTAGGTATTTGGTAGAATCTACGACCTTAAGGTTTGACTGATTTATCGCGTAATTGAAGTTCAGCGGATTTCTTTTAGTGGTCATGTGTATTACTTCACTCTTTTCTTTATTTAGTGTCAATTGCCAATTTTCGCACCATGCAGATATTTTGTCTAAATCGCTTTGCAGTTGCTTTTGATCCTCTGTTGACTTCACTAACCGATAAACGACAGCATCATCCGCCAACAGTCTAAGGGAGCTATTCAGATTGTCTCCTAAATCGTTTATAAATACGAGGAAGAGTAGGGAGCCTATAACGCTTCCCTGTGGAACGCCAGATATCACTTCTGTTTTACTCGATGACTTACCGTCAATTACAACGAACTGTGTCCTTTCTGATAGGAAATCGTGAATCCAATCGCACAATTGGGGAGATATTCCATAAGCACGCAATTTCATAAGAAGCCGCTTGTGGGGTACAGTGTCAAAAGCCTTCCTGAAATCCGGAAATATGGAATCGATTTGAGATCCCTAATCTCCATTACATAACGTAAATATAAATCCCACACTTATTGCAATGCATTATGTTGATCTAAAAGACCTTTACATCCACTACGCCGATTTGTTTACAAACCATAAAGAGAAAGCTGTTTGTTATTGGCCGCGCGAACGCGAATGCTGATTGGCTCCTGCGCCGTTAACAACGTCCAAACATGAAACGCTACTCGCGGACTCAAAAACTGCACTTCAGTCCATCGACACAATTAACACTGATTCATTACGTTGGGTTATACCGACAACGAAAGCTGCAAGTACTTTTTACAGGTAACTGATATTTCACCGCGATATCGATGGTCAACTTGAACCCGGAGGCCGACATAATTCAAATGCTATTTTTTGCAAAACATATTAATGTACACGTCCTTTAAATATCAGATTCCTACCTCTACTCTCTAATGATGTTATGCCATATCTAAACATCACTGTATATTCAAACCTTGGTCTTCATCTACAGTTCTTATTCTCCACCCCCTCCCCTTCCGTCAACTTCCTTCTATTACCAAAGTTATCATCCTTGGTCATTCCGTTTCCGCTCGTTTCCTTTAGACAAGTTGTGAAATAAAATTATTTTCTTATACTGTCAATTGCTTTTTTATACATTAAACGTCCCATTTGTGTCAAAAACCTGCAGCGGTGGAATGGCCGAGCGAGCTAAGGCGCCAAGCTGCCTAACGCGTAGTTGTTCGCAGTCAGAGGTTCGAGTCCTCCCTTTGGCATGAGTGTGTATGTTGTCCGTAGTATAAGATATTTTAAGTAGTTGAGGAGCCTAGGGACTTAGATTTACAAACATTTGCTTTCCCATAAGTCATCGTAAAAAAAAGATAATTACTTGATTTCAACATGTGTTAAAAGGGCAGTAATCATCGATTTTTAAGAAGGTCTCTAAATAGAGAACTTGAATAAAATTATGTTTTCATATCAAGTATCTCTCTGAACGCTAGTTCCACAGATAAGTACCGATGAAATCTCAATCGAAAAATTGGCCAAATTTTTTTCTGGATAAAACAGTATTAATCGTTTTACTAAAAGTTTGCCGCAATTAACTAATGTCTCTTAACTTCACCGATTCATGCGACACATCTACCGATGAAATCTCAATCGAAAAATTGGCCAAATTTTTTTCTGGATAAAACAGTATTAATCGTTTTACTAAAAGTTTGCCGCAATTAACTAATGTCTCTTAACTTCACCTATTCATGCGACACATCTTATATCTTTGAAAGAGAAATTCTTCTGTATACAGGGTGAATCACCTAACACCGGCATGGCAAATATTGCGGAAACGGAAAGTACGATTGATGCGCGGTTTTCACAGAATGGATTGGTAGTCAAGGACTCATATTGTTAGCCAATAAATAGATTGTAAAAATACCTAGAAAGTGTATTTTTATGCAAACATACAATTTTTCAAATGGAACAATGGTTGTTTCTATCATGCACTGGAATATTTGACACCAGAATCTTGAATGACATTTTTATCGTGTTTAGTTTGGCAGTTAAAACCATTCAAAATTTTCGGGGGGCGGAGGCTACGACAGCGTAGCTCACTGGCTGCTGGTAATGAGACAGTGGGCCGTGCCCCAGGGGCTAGCCACTCGACCATTCTGCTAAGCTATCGCAGCCTCCGCCCCCGAAAATCTGAACGGTTGTAGCTGCCAGACTAAAAGTGATAAAAATGTCGTCCAAAGTTCTTTGTACACAGCTGGTGTCAAATTCTAGAGCATGATAGAAACAACCATAGTTCCATTTAAATTTTAATATGTTTGCATACAAAATACACCAATCCATACTGTGAAAATCGCACATCAATCACACTTTCCGTTTCTGCAACATTTGCGGTGCAATTGTTAGGTGAGTCACCCTATATATATATATATATATATATATATATATATATATATATATATATATATATATGTGTGTGTGTGTGTGTGTGTGTGTGTGTGTGTGTGTGGCTCTAACGATTTCGATGAAATTGTGTATTTACACTGGTTTTTTTTTTTCTTTTGAAGTTTACCAATATAGTTATATTTTTCGCAAAAACACGATTTTCATATTAATTTCGTTTCTTTCGGATCACATTAAATACGTTGGCCGAGAAAACGGAGTGAGTAGCACCGTCGCACCGAGAGAGGTGGCGCAGTGGTAACACACTGAACACGCATTCCGTAGGACGGTGGTTCAAATCCACCTGCCGTCATCCAGATTTAGGTTTTCCGCCATTTTCCTAAATCACTCCAGACAAATTTCGGGATGGTTCCTTTCAAAAGGGCACGGCAGATTCCCCCCCCCCCCCCCCCCCCCACATCCTTCCCCGAAAAGCCAAGCGTAAGCTGCGTCTCTAAAGACCACGACATCAAATGTTCAAATGTTTGTAAAACTTATGCGACTTAACTGTGGGATCATCAGTCCCTAAACTTACAAAGTACCTTATACTAAAGACAGCACAAACATCCATGCCCGAGGGTGGATTCGAGCCCCCAACGGGGAACTACCTCGCGCATCGCATCATGGCGCCTCAACGCGCTCGGCCGCTCCGCCACGGCACCACGTTGTCGATGGGACGTTAAAACCAAAGCTTCCTTCCTTCGTAGCAACGTCGCCACTGGAGCACTACACTAAATGTTAGATACGGTTTTCTTCGGCTGCACTAACGAACTGAAACAGTCTCTACATTTCTAGCCAACTGTGCACTTCGAAACATCTAGGAAATTTTGAACAAAAATATTTACTGTGACACAGAAGTAGGTACATTGAAACGTGTCCATAGAAAATGTATGTTGCTGAATTTGTAAGAAAATGTCTAATATTGTACCTCTTGTTTTGTGTCGAGTAACGTGCTTGCAAGAAAATGTATAATATCGCTTCTACTGTGTGTATCGATATGTGTACATAAATCTGTGAAGTTTCATCTTTGGCAAAGATTATTTATCGCATAGCATTGTAGCTCGTGCAGAAAGACAGAGAGGGACTTGGGACTTGTGGTTCACATCGCTTAGAGAGCAGTTGTGTTGTGTATATGGCTCCGATGTAGAGCAAGGGCTGCTGTGCCAGCAAGTTGATTTGATTGTATTTCTTATTATGTGAAAATGTTGTACCACCACTGAAATGAAGGTAATTGCATTTCATGTAATTATGAAAGGTTGTATCATTTAGGTAATGTAATGGTGATTATTAATAATAAGTAACAAAGTTGACCTTTCTTTCCTGTTTCATTTACGTAGTTAGAAGATTAACCTACTTCCATTATTTAATAATTAGTTATTTGTGGATTTAAAGTGCAGTATTGATTTTGGTAATCTTGTTGAACAGATATCGTTATTGGTACCGTAGTAAATGATTGTTATGCAATACTGCAGTTAATTGACTATGATACAGAATTTTGATAATCAGGTAATTAACTGCATAAAATTCTCATAGTCAAACGTTAAGAAAGTGGTTTGTGTTTTTAATATCTTTCTGGCAGTCAAATTTTTCAGTATAGTCAGTGTGTGTTTCATGCAAGCTACTTGTCACAGTTGTTTTGTTAAAAGATCCGATGCGCACATAATCAATTTAATACAATTTCTTATTTAACAGTATATACATCAATATCAGGGCCATAATTAAACCAAATTACTGAGTTAATGAACAATGTACGTGTTCAGTTAAATTTTGATTAAGTTATCTGATGACTTAGTGATTCTTGACTGTTAAACATCAATATATGATAACCAGTTCTACTGCAACTAATACCAGGTCACGTTTTGAATGAGTAACTTTAAAATAAACTACTTTTGTTGTCTGATTAAACGATAGATTCAACTTCAAGCAACACACATACAACTTTTAACATTTATGGTTATTTTTATTTAACGGTTGCAATTCCTGCGTAGGTAGTGTTGTAAAATGTAGGTAGTGTTGTAAAAATATATAGGTCATAAAAATACTAGCCCTACTATGTAACAGAAATAAATTAACCGAGCAACGGTCGGTCGTCCGTTATTGTCATTTACACGTCCAAGGACGAAACAAATTGATTTCAGATACCATTAAACCTCCGATATCACGAGAAATTGGCAAAGAGAGATTTTAATACTACTGTAAGTTAAGTTGTTATCGAGTCCAACGAAGCTCTTGTTTGGAGAAAGAGGTGTAGACGTTTAGCGGTCAGTAAAGAGGTAACGCTCGTCGGCGAATCAGCTTAGTCAATACGCCAACAGGACACGACGGGCAAGCAGATAAAGGGAGCGCGAAGGAGAGATGGGAAAGTAGGACAAAGGCTGTCGGATCGCATTCACGTGCGGGTGGTGGCAGCCCTGCGTGCAGCCCCATCAGAACGTTTCATCAGCGTAAAAGCGAAGTTTGTTATCGTGAAGCAGCTTTACTTCCATGAATTCACAACCTAACAGCACCACATTTTTTTGCGTTCCCTCGCTAGTTGTGTGTGTCACGTTAATTATAAAAAGCGAGCCTTCGTTTGCGACCAGAAAAAATTACGTATTGTTTTAGAATTTTCGCTCAATTGTGGATTTCCACTGTGGCTAACAAACTCTCCACTGCGATATATAAAGGACAAGAAAAGCACGTGATTTATCCTCTTTTTTAGGAAATGGATACGGCATGTACGCGATATGATGTACAATTCCGTGTTGTTTACTGTTGTTAATCGAACAGTGTGATAATATTAATAGCCCATGTTCCATAAGCTAAGAGGTATGTCCACAAAGTAGTTCCGTTTGGTTATGTAAAACAAACGTGTACAGATACAGAAAAAAATGTTTATTGTACAAAAATCTACAACTGTTAAACTACTTTTCTACACAGCTATCGAAATTTTGTAGGCTCTTGTCATAGCGTGGTACAAGATTTTGTATGCTTACTTCATAGAAGGATGCCGCCTGTGTATTCTACCATATAGTAACATGTTGTTTCAGCTCGTCATCATCGTTGAAGTGTTGATCAAAAAGGTCAGTATTTAGGTGTAAGAAGAGATGAAAGTCGCTAGGAGCGCGGTTCGGGCTGTACGGAGGATAATCGAATTCGTCCCAATGAAATTCCTGTAAGAGATGTCTACTCGCATTCGCCGTGTGCGTTCAGGCATTGTCCTGGAAAAGAAAGAAAAAAAATCCTTTTTGATGGTAATCACTCAACATTTTGTCCGTAAATCTGCCAGATTTGCTGATGAATTTTCTTCGGTTTAGCTTTCTCTGCATTTAGAAATCGAATCACAGATATAATTTCACACGAGGTGACATTTTCATCTACAGTTGACATTATAAAGAAGCACTACATAGCACTCGTCGACAGCAGCGATCTGAAAATTACGTAGATGACTTCTCCTTGAGTCAGAGTAACTGACGCGCATGCTCGGAACTGCGATCGTAGCGCTGCCGCAGATAGAAATAGAAACGGAACTTTCTTTGTGGACAGACCTCGTATTTTAGAACAGTCATGCAGGAAAGCAACGTGCTAATGTCTCTCACTATAGAGAATAAACGTACTTCGTCTAATGCTGTATTTAAAGTTTTAAGTTCCTAGTGGGTTTTCAAAACCATTGCTTTAGTTTCAGACATCTGTTTAGTAATGCAGGTGCTGTAACTGATTTATTCCAGTCTTAATATTCATTCATACTGATGGATGTGTACTTCATAACAGGACGGAAGACCTTCACATTTTAATGTAGGTAGTAAAAGGTGAGTACTGTACTGAATCAGTTCATCCAAGAAGAAATCATGGGCTCCGCTGTATGGACTTAGAAAAGACGCTTAAACTATACTGAAGATAGATGAAATATTAAAACAAAATTTAATGATTCGGTAGTCTGTACTGACAAGTCATTCCATCTGCCTGGCCTCACTGCAATATTTCCAGTTGACTGAAGGGTGTCGAGGAAGAATAGAGATGAATCTCAGCATCAAGACTAATTTCATCGACAGAGTGATGGTGAAACGTGACGCTATTGCAATAAAATTTCTATACACATAAAATCCTTCATGGCAGTACATGTAATAACAAAGTGACGATTCATAACAGTTCAGAAAATTATGAAGCTGGTAAAGTATACACGTGGTGGAAAAAGAACAGAAATAGGCCTTGGAAAATTAAGTAAGAAACAGAAAAGACAGATTACGATAACACAGATCCATTTGAGGATATAACAAGCCATTGCATCAGGGACAAAACCAAGTAGTTCTACGTCCTAGTGGAAATTTCTGTCAAATATACATGAAATATTACAGGAAAATTGCCCGAATTTTGACATTTCATATAAAATAAGAGAACAACATGTAACATGAAATTTTATATCGCTTTTCGGTATCCAGGCTTGGCCTGCAGTAACTACACCCCTGAGATGAAAGTGCTAACTACAATATTGTTTGGAAGTTTAGTTGACGACATGTAAAACAAGACTTCAAAGAAGTTAATTAGATTACTATTGGCCTTAAGACACACAGAGTCAAGGTTGAAAAAATTTATTGCAGAAAGAGAAATGCTCGTTTAGGAAGCTGAAAGACTAATGAATCAGAAGTAATCTACAATGCCTACCAAAAAGATTTATTCTTAGCAAATGTAAATAATAAGAATGTCTATTAAAATAGACAGCTGACTAAAAGATTATTAAAAAACTTCAGTACTTAGTCCTTCTATTTCACAATATTTGCATATTGGTTTGTTACGAACCAGCTTTCGGCTTCTTAGGCCATACTAGATATTCCACACAACTGGGTGAATTCTTAGTTGTACAAAGATGGCATTCCAAAGATATGTGAATCTTTTTTACAATGGATCGAGACCAGAGAACAAGCGTAATATAAAACATAATATTGTAATCTGAATAAATACCTACGTCTAATTTTCGTCTAAATTGAATATTAAAACTATAGATAATATTAATATTAAAATATTGTCCAGGTATGTGTGTTAAGTCATCCTCGTTGCCATTTGTTGAGTTCTCGTCCCGGTCTAGTTGTCAGGAAAGGTACGGTGCAGGATGCGTAGCTATAACAACTATTCAGATTAGTGATACAAGTTTTTTGACTGAAGAATACAATACTCAACTTCTATCTGTTCTCTCTTCTTACTCCCTCCAGGATGCGCGGTGCCGGCGTGCGATTGGCTGCCGATTGTCACATGCTGCCTTCTCCACGATCGTTGTCTTGCGTCTGGCGTGTGGCGCTGACATTACGCCACAACAATGTGATAGTTAACCATAATGTAAATCCCAGAGAAGCGTTTATAGTTTAATATAGATTGAGAAACCCTGAGAGGGTTTTTCGTCTCGAATATCTCCAAGACATTAAAGATAAAACGTAAAGCAATGAATTGAAATTTGTGGTGACTTTGAATGACACCAGATAGTATCACATGTATCTAACTATATCAGTGGATTCGTTAGACGTAAATGTCACTATACATTTTACTAATATGCTGCTTTGAAATTGCTGACATCACTGAAGATGGTTTCTTGGAAAACCGCAATTTATTTGCCTAAATAAAGCAAAACATTTTACGGCTAATGCTGCTCCTTCCATTATTGATAAAATTTGTTTAAACTCCCGGCTCGGCTCGGCGCGGCCGGCAGTGTGAACACGGCCTTAGCTACACGAATAAGTTTCGAGGAACTGGTGTTCTGAAACCGTAATTGCTTGCGCAGCTATACCCCCATAACTTTTGTAATGGCACACACGCATGAGTATGTGAATTTTGGCGTTAATCTTTCCTTACAGCAGACTATTCAATAGCGAGTAACACCGAAAGAGGCAGCTAGTAAGTAATAAATAATATAAAATTTAATATCTAAAATGTTTTACATTATATTATTATTTTATTTATTTAATTTCGTATGATTTTATTAATATTTTATGTATTATTGTTTTTATACATTTAATTTTATATTACTCATATTTTTATTTTTTTGTTCTAAATATTTACAAAAACCATAAAAATACAGATTAACTTTGAGCACACCGTAAAACACAGGAGTGCGTTTTTTTTCCTTTGAATTTATTGACAGAGGTACAGTTACACACCTTCTATATAATAGCTCCTGTCATTTATGACGTTTTTCCAAATGTCTGGATGGCGCCGTATACTGTGCGTCTACTTGTGAGATAGTAATCACAGGGAGTGACGTCGGGCGAGTACGGTGGATATTCCAGTGTATCCCATAGCCAGGAGCAGCTGCTACTGTCGTCCAGGTCTCATCACCACTGGAAAATGAATGGTCTGGAACGTCCACCGAACTCACTCGCCATAACCTCCTTTCATTCAAATGTTCAAATCAAATGTTTGTAATTCTATGGGACCAAACTACGTTGGTCATCAGTACCTAGATTTACAAACTACTTAAACTAAGTTAAACTAACCTAAGGACAACACACACATCCATGCCCGAGGGAGGATTCGAACCTCCGATGCGGGAGGTCGCGCGATCCGTAACGTGGCGCTCCAGACCGCTCGGCTACTCCAGCGCGGCTCTCCCTTTCATTACGATCTCAAAGTAGACGTGCAAATGCGTATACGACGCCTTCCGAACGCTTGGAAAAAGGTTACAATAACGGGTGGGATTTATATTGAAACTGTGTGTAAGTACCTCTGTCATTTCAGAGAAAAATTACAGTCCTCATTACTTTTCATCCAGCCCTTGCATTTCGTTAGAATGATAATTTCTCCACATTTTGTGATGATTCTTTTCGCTTTGCCCAAAACAAACAGTATCCAGCCATTGCTCTCTCTCTCTCTCTCTCTCTCTCTCTCTCTCTCTCTCTCTCTCTCTCACACACACACACACACACACACACACATATATACAAACATACACACAGGGGGGGGGGGGGGGCGCAAACGATAAACACTCACACTCTCATTCACGCAACAGACAACGTTCTTTTTTTCTTCTAGCGTTTAAAAACATTTGAAATCGAGGGCTTCTCGAAATAAATACCCGGTTAAACAGCGGCAGTAGTAATAACACACGAGCGTAACGCAGAAAATGTTCAAAAAAGTGTTCAAATGTTTGTAGAACTTATGGGACTTAACTACGGGGTCATCAGTCCCTAAGCTTACAAACTACTTATGAACTAGCTAAGACTAAGAACGACAAAAATATCCATGCCCGAGGGGGGATTCGAACCCCCGACCGTAGTGGCCGTGCAGACCGTGACTGGAGCGCCTCAGTCTCCTCGGCCACCGCGGCCGGCGCAGAAAATGTAAAGATTACATTAGGAAACGTTATTACGATTTCCTGTATATTCGTAGAAGAGATACACAATGTGGTAATCTGTTTCAAAATACAGCAGTTTCGTACACAAACAAAAAAAACATACCTAGAACTCCATGTGTTATGTGTCGGTTACTTGAAAATATTCTTGCCGGTGGAAAAAAGCTTTGTAACTGTAAAGAGAAAAGATGATAGAGATTTCATTGATACAAGTGACTAATTATAAAAGTGTTTATTCTGTGATACTGTTGACATAAGGTCAATAATATTATGTAAGTAACTCCAAATGTTTCATTGCCTTATTTACATAAACAATTTATAATCGTACTTTTAGTAATAAGTGTTAGGATCAAATGTGAAAATCATGTCTACAACAGTTTCATAATGTGTTACGGCTTTGGAGTACATGTAACAACATGCGTGTGTCAGAAACAGTTAATAATTTTACTTTCAAGAAACTTTTAACCTTTGACGAAAATATCAGTCAGGTAAATAAAATACCAAACTACCTAAAGACTTCCGGATCAAGGAAAAATTATAAAGTCTCGCAAGTTTCCATTCCTGAAGCCTTTCTTAAGGGAAACTTTTCTTCTATAGTTGTGTTAATTTCGGAACTAAACAAATGTGTACAGTCATTCTGGAGACCAAATTCTTTCTTTCTGTAACTCGTAGTATAGCACTCCAACTTCACTACAGAATACAGTTTTTATTCTTATAGTTGTTCGTAGACTCTAAAACCTTTGAACGACACGTTACTTAGGTAATGATAAATTACTTGAATATGTGAGTGTTTATCTGGTGTATTTTTGTCTCAGCTGCTGGTAGTTGTTTTAATCAAGCAACACATTTGCAAATTTCTGTTGTGGCTAGGACTCGAATCCGGGTCCGCTGCTTACTAGACAGGTGCGCTAGGTTTTGCACCACCCAACCACGTGGTCTTCACATACCCGCACGAACCATTCTAGCACGTTCCTCGTCCCACATTCTCATGTCTTCTACTCTTTTAACACCTACCAGCAGCTGAATTAAAAATACCCTAACTAAATTTATTTTATAACAGCTGCAGCATTATATAGCTACGTCTGACGTCGCAAGTCTTATTTCATCGTATGTCATATTCCTGATAGGCCAATGGTTTTCTTTCAACCCCCTTTTTCGACAAATTCTCCGTCAGACGGAATGTCCCAGTACTAAGGCAACAGGTATTCTGGCCTACTTTGAGCTATGGCCGTTGGGTTGTCTATAAGAAGTAGTAGGCACTCGCCTACATACAGGGGCAATTACATTAACTTTACACTTAAAATCAGTATTGACATTTCGGATAGTTTTGACGCCAAGTGCTGCATGTGAGAATCTGTTAGAAATACAGGAAAGTGTCTGAATTGTGCACAACGCCGAAAAGTCAATTATGCTTGCATATCGGATTAAAAAGATCGACAAACTTCTTAACTGGTCATATCAATAAATTTTATTGTAAACTCTAAATCATTCACCATGCAACAATAAAACACACATACAACGTACTCTCCTTCAATAGGTAAAACCAATATGTAGTTATTACCACATGTTGCTGAAGGTAAGTTTTGCAGAAACTTCTACACCACGAAACTTCAGAAACGCGAAATACAACCTACCGCTACTTCAATGCTTCCGATGATAAATTTTCAGCAACATATCACAGCACTAATGAAGCTTTCAACGTTTGATTGCTGTTCCGTAGTACATGTTACATCAAAGATTCTAATTATTTTTAATGGATATATTACGATTGTCAAAAGTTACAAAATTATTTTCAAGTCTGTAAACGTCTATCAACAAAATAAAATTTCAATATTTACGTCAAGTTGGCGTAAAATATATAATGGAGAACTCTAAAGATAAGTGCCAAGTACTATTTTAATACCTAAACATATATAGCCTGTTAAACAGATAAGTAATGTTTTTATGGGTATATTGAATATAAAAAACAGTGTCCCTAAATAGTTTAAAATTAATATAAGGTTATACAAGAAACTAAAGAATTAGCTATAGCCGCGCGGGAGTAGTCGAGCGGTCTGGAACGCCACGTTACGGATCGCGTGGTCTCCCGCGTCAGAGGTTCGAATCCCCCCTCGGGCATGGGCTGACCAGGTAGACTGAAAAACCATCTGCAAAGATTCTCTGGTTGAAGGCAGACGCGATTGCCATATGTGAATAGCACTTGATGCCAATCCTCTTCAGCATGCTGTTGGGCCCATCTGCACCCTGCTAGATTGTGTCCAGGTGTCGAAGTTGCTAACCCCTTAGGCGTCCAGAGAGAGGCAACATCGACAGTTCCTGTATCTCGATACTTCCTCCACGTCCGAACAACATCGTTTTGGTTCGCTGCAAGACGTAAGGAAACTTATCTTGATGAAAACCCTCCTGACACCAAAGTAACAATGCCAATACTACTGCAGCCAACACAAGCAGATTACTTCCAGGTGTGATGACTGGAACTGATTGGCCGTCTTACCCACTCGGTCGCATTGGCGCAGCTCATGCCTGGTTGTTTACATCCTTGTGCGGGTTGAGTGACATGTATCGACAATCGACTGAACTGTGTCCTTGAAGCAACATACACATTCAACTTCCCTTTTCAGGAGATCTTGCAACCAGGGTGATGCAACACATTTCTTTATGTTTGGAGTTAATAGCCGAGATCTGCAGTCAGCCGATTACGCTGCAAGTTTCCTGCATGTCACACTGTCAGTAAGAACGGCTACGAGACTATGTGAATAAGCCAGAGAATAGAATAATCAGGCCAGATAGTGAGATATGTGGGTCAAAACAGTAATGCATTCAAGTGACTGACAGAATCGTCTTTAGTATGTGACGGCAAAATCTGAATTGTGTACCGAACTGCAAGACAGGTTTTCCTGTACGTTTCGACCACGAAGGCTTCCGCGGCCGTTACTGTGAATAAAATTCTTCTGGGTGTCTGGCCGCATTGTCAATGTGTAAAATTCCGACGTTTCACCCACTGTTCCAAGTGTCCGTTGCTTTTATAGTTCATAATACGTCACTCCAATTTTCCTACACGAAGTGTGACGGCACCCAGATTACCTCATTCATTAGCTGATAATTATTCGCGACCAGCGATCCAGGGGATAAATCGATACAAGCGAATGTAAGATTACGGCTCAGTTAATATAGTCAACTATTCGACATGGACGATATCAACAACGGTGACTCTGTTGAAAAGTAGATAATTATGTACCCATCTACATGGGATACTCTGTAAATCACATTTAAGTGCCTGGCAGAGGGTTCATCGAACCACCATTATTCTATTTATCTCCCATTCCATTCTCGAAGAGCGCGGTAAGAAAGAACACCTGAATCTCTCCGTCCGAGCTCTGATTTCTCGTATTTTATTCTGATGGTCATTTCTACCTATGTAAGTGGGAGTCAGTAATATTTTCGCATTCGGAGGAGAATGTTGGCGATTGGAGTTCCGTAAGTAGCCTACGCCGCAGCGATAAGCGGCGTTGTTGTAATGGTTTCCATCCCAGATCCTGTATCATTTCCGTAACGCTGTCTACCCTGTATCGTGACAATACGAAACGAGCTGCCGTTCTTTGGATTCTTTCGATGTCCTCCGTCAAACCCACCTTATAAGTATCCCACACTGAGCAGCAATACTCCAAAAATGGACGCACAAGCGTAGTGTATGCAGCCTCTTTAGTAGATCTGTTGCATCTTTTAAGGGTTCTGTCAATAAAACGCAGTCTTTGGTTCGCCTTTCCCGCGACATTATCTACGTGTTCTTTCCAGTTTCAGTCTGAAGTGATAGTAATTCAGAGGTATATAGTGGATTTTACGGCCTTCACTTTTGATTGATTTATCTTGTACATCTTTTAGTACTCATGTGGACAATTTCACACTTGTCATTATTTAGACTCAATTGCCAATTTTTACACAATAGTGATATCTTATTCAGATCGTTCTGCAGTTGGTTTTCATCTTCAGATGATTTTACTAGACTGTAAATGATGGCGTCATCTGTAAACAAACTAAGAGAGCTACTTAGATTTTTCCCTAAATTGTTTATGTAAATAAGGAACAGCAGAGAACCTATACCCTGTGGAACGCCCGATATCACCTCTGTTTTAGTCGATTCCTTACCATCGATTGTCAATATAATCTTTGGAACAAACCTTGTATAGTTTTTTTTTAATTATTATTTTCCTCTACAGGTATTACTGCTTATGACTTCTTCTAATATGCACACAATTACCCCACCCGATGCACACGTTTCCCCGACGTTCGGGAAAACGTGCGCTTGGATAGTGTCTTGTAATTTTGTTTTCGGTGTGTTTATTTCTCTATATCTTGGGTTATCTTAATTTTTTACAGATACTAGAATAGTTGCTCTAAGGTTTGATATAAAATAAACTTCATTTAACGAAGTGAAATTAAAAAAAAAATATCCGTGTAGGTACGCACGGTTCCCCTAACTTGGGTATCATACTTCAATGACGCGTATAAATGTGGCACCAATAATGTTTTAATTTTGATTTCACAGTCGTTGACAAACCAATGTCTTCGTCATTGATGTACAAATATACTCAACATTTTAGGCAGTTACATTTAACATAAATTTGCGAAGTATGCAATTCAGTAATTACATACCTGGTATCAGATTACGACATAAGTCTATCGCAACTGGCCATGAGAAAATAATAATCTATATCTATACCTATCATAAAATATATGTATATATGTTCAACATCTCCTCCTAAACTACTGGAACAATTTTTATCAAAACTGGTAACTTACTGTCGGACGACAAACCCTGTGAGGGTTGCGAACCACATAAGACACACATAGTTCAGGAGATATGATCTGATAAACAATAAAATTTGCGAGAAACAGCCACATCATGCGACAATGTTCCATAACTACTCCTATTCGAACGGACCAATTTCAAGTTTAAAAAATATTCTTCTACGGAACAATAGCTATGGTTTTAAAAATCACCTACGACATATAATTCTGAAGATGTGACATCATAAACAATGAAAACTGCCACAATAACGAGAATTTGTTTATCTACTATTTGAGAATGAGAGCACTTAGCGAACTGCACATTATTTAATACTTTTACAAACTTTTTCTCACTGGAAACCCCAGAAAAGTGATGAAAGAAAGGAATTTTATCGCTTACTACTTTACCGCTGTTCCTGTAGTAAAACTACTGCGTTGGACATGACGTTACAATTTATTACTACTACACTGATAATTGTATTCACGAGACATTTTATAGACAGTATACACACATACCACTAAATGTACCTTGGAAATTACATCGTACGAGAAATGTTTTACGCGATATGAGGTCAAAAACAGTTTGCTTCATGAAAAAACGCACCATCACGCATAAGATTTAGATTTATTAGGTTTTTACTACTAGTTTTATGTCTGAGATGTTTCGCAGGCAGTATACGCTACACCCGAAATTATAGTACAAAACAAAGTTCGGGATATATGACGTCAAAAACACCTGAAATGTCTGAAAATTCGTCGCAGTAGAGAAATTTCGTAGGCTGTTTCCTAATATCCTCTCTATGAAGCCGGAAGACTATAGGACACATAATTTGTGAGTTATGAAGTCTTAATGACTGAGCTAAGTGAAAACGAAACTGAAACGTTTTGAGGTGAGGGCGAGAAGGAGATCGACAGAGAGGAATGAGATGGAATAACATAAGAAAGAAATAATAAAATACGTAAAAACTAGCTGAACCCCGCTGCTTCGCATGCGTAGGCTGGTTGGTCTGCACCAGTTCTTTTTAATTCTGATGAAGAATCCACATCTTAAGTTTCGTAGTTATAGCTTGAAATTTGAGTTAACAGCAAGATATTTTTGAAAATCAATTTTTTGCTACGTCTATTATACCCCCTTATTGGTTGAATTTCAAAAAACGCCGAAACACATGTATTTTTAATTCGAACCCCGAATCCAAATCCGAAAATTCGTAGTTCTAAATTCAAAATTGCCTAAATAGCAACATATTTTCGAAAAACACCCCCTCTCCAATTTAACCCCGTTGATGGTTGAATTTCCAAAAACACCGAAACACGTGTTTTTTAACGTCTAACCAACTATACAAATATAATAATGGAAAGTCCAGGTTGGAATAAATAATATAGTAAGGACAGTTTACTACTCACCGCAAAGACGTGGCGACGAGCTGCGACAGGCACATACAAAAGACACACACATACAACACATTCAGCTATCGGCCATGGCCTTCTTCAGAAATAGAGCACTCACGCAATCACACAGGCACACAACACAGTCATACAACCATCACCTCCGACTGCCACACTTCGAATCTTCGAATCTTCGAATTCGAAGTGTGGCAGTCGGAGGTGATGGTTGTATGACTGTGTTGTGTGCCTGTGTGATTGCGTGAGTGCTCTATTTCTGAAGAAGGCCATGGCCGATAGCTGAATGTGTTGTATGTGTGTGTCTTTTGTATGTGCCTGTCGCAGCTCGTCGCCACGTCTTTGCGGTGAGTAGTAAACTGTCCTCACTATATCAACTATACAAATATCAATTTTTGCAGCTCTATCTTGAAAATTGTATCAATAGCAACGTATTTTGAAAAAGAATTTTTGATCCTCTATTTAACCTTCTTACTTGTCGAATTTCCAGAAATACTAAACATCATGGGTTTTTAATCATGACCAAGATTCCATATCCGAAGTTTCGTAGTTGTAGCTTAAAATTTGAGTTAACAGCAACATATTTTTGAAAATCAATTTTTTGCCTCACCTATTTTACCTCCTTATTTGTCGAATTTCAGAAAAAGCCGAAACACGTGTCTTTTAATTTCGAACCCAGAATTAAAATCCAAAATTTTGTAGTTCTAGCTTCAAAATTGCGTAAATAGCTACGTATTTTCAAAAAACGTTTCAACCCCTATTTCACCCCCTTATGGACGGAATATCGAAAAATCGCTTCTTAAATGACGCCTACAGAGTAAGATCAACATCCTCCACAAATTTAAAGTTTCTATCTTCAGTGCTTTGGGCTGGGCGATGATGAGTCAGTCAGTCAGTCAGTCAGTCAGTCAATCGGGACACTTCCTTTTATATACAGAGATTGTTGCGACTTTGGCAATGTTGGCGATGTTATCCTTTCAACTAATAAAGACAATAACGACAAATTTTGCTAGACATGAGTAATTTCCTGTCAGAGAGGACACAGTTTGTAGTAATCGATGGTAAGGCAGCAACTAACAAAGGTGATATCGGGCGTTCCACGGGGTAGTGTTACTGGTCCTCTGCTGTTCCTTATTTACATAAACGATTTGGGAGAAAATCTAAGCAGCTCTCTTAGGTTGTTTGCAGATCGTCATTTACTGTCTAGTACAATCATCTGAAGATGAAAACCAACTGCAGAACGATCTAAATAAGATATCTGTGGTGTAAAACTTGGCAACTGAGTGTAAATAATGAGAAGTGTGAAGTCGTTCACATGAGTACGAAAAGAAAACCGTTAAATTTTGTTTACAAGATACATTAATTGAATGAGAAGGCTGTAAAGTTCACTAATGACTAAGAAATTACTATTACATCAGATAACGTCGTAGGAAAGGCGAACCAGAGACTGCGTTTTATTGGCAGAAAGCTTAAGACGCAATAGAACTACTAAAGAGACTGCATACACTACGCTTATCCGTCTTCATTTGGAGTACTGCTGACCAGTGTGGGATCCATATCAGGTGGGTTTGATGGAGGTCATCGAAAGAGTCCAAAGAAGGGCAGCTTGTTTCGTATTGTTACGATACTGGGGAGAGAGCGTCACGGGAACGATACAGGACCTGGACTGGGAATCATTACACCAACGGCGCTTATTCGCTGCAGCGTGGTCTACTTACGAAACTCCAATCGCCAACATTCTCCTTCGAATGCGATAATACATTGTTGATCCAAAGCTAAATAGGTAGAAATGATCATCAGAATAAAATACGAGAAATCATCGAGCGGAGAGATTCAGGTGTTCTTTCTTCCCGCGCACTATTCGAGGCTGGAATAGGAGATGAACAGTATAAAGGTGGTTCGATGAATCCTCTACCAGGCACTTAAATGTGATTTTCAGAGTATCCCATGTAGATGTAGAAGTAGATCCTTTCAACTAATAAAGACAATAACGACAAATATTGCTAGACGTCTGGAATTTTTCCTTTTTCATAATATTATCATGTCCTGTCAATCAACGACGGGCAAATTTAATTAATGTAATAAAGACTTTTTTATTTCAACATGTTCAAGAGTTTTCACATAAAAATTCGGTCCATTACTTTCAGCACGCCTTGGTACAAAACAGCTCAAAAAAGAAATTAACAGCAAATGCAGAGAATATAAATGTGGATTATAGAGATAAACGTGGTAATGTAACAAAATTAGTGACAGGGAAAGTAGACACTTCCGCTGGAAGATTTCCTGAGCACGTTGTAGTGGTCGATGTTCTCGCTGGACTCCTGGGCGCCCACTTCCGTCGGCTGTGCTGCGCCTTATCATCCATCCTTGGGCTGTGCCGACACCACGAGGAAGTCCGCAGCATCCGGCGCCGAAACGCACCCAGGAGCTCTGCTGTTCAGAGGGGTCTCTCCCTGTTCAAGGATGACCGCATGCCCTGCTGGAACAAGCACTATACATACGTGTACGTGATGTCTGTTCTTTCACTGCGGAAAGAGGCGTAGTATTCGGTGAAGCGGTCTAGTTAGCAAGAGGACCCGGATTAGAAACCCGTCTGGACGCAAATTTTCAACTTCCCCACTCGATTTCAGTGCGCACTGGAAGCTATCGTCGTAAATGCGTAAATGCGTATAAAACGCTTGTACTACCACGTCTTGAGTATTGCTCAAGTGTTTGGGACCCGCAGCAGATCAGTTTAAAGGAAGACATAGAAGCAGTTCAGAGGCGAGCAGCTAGGTTTGTTACTGGTAGGTTCGACCAATGCGCGAGTGTCTCGGAAATGCTCCGGCAACTCAATTGGGGATCGCTGGAGGAAAGACGACGTTCTTTTCGTGAATTTCTTTCGGGGAAATTTAGAGGGCCGGAATTTGAAGCAGAGTGTAGTACGATCTGCCGGCTACTTACATTTCGCACAGTGATCACAAAGACAAGATAAGAGAAATTAGGGCTCGTACGGAGGCATATAAGCATTCTTTTTTTCCTCGTTCTGTTTGAGAGTGAAATAGGAAAGGAAATGCCTAGTAGTGGTACAGTGTACCCTTCGCCACGCACCTTACGGTGGATTGCGAAGTATGTATGTAGATGTAGATGTAGAAATTCCTTTGTGAGTATTCCATGTCATTCAATCAACACTGTGTATTCTTTGGAGGCGTTGCGATTTTTTATACATCCTCGATTACACTACTTTCCGCTTGTTTCCTACACGCACACCTAAGTTTGCATCTCCTTTTATTTTGACAGTCCTCTTCTAGTATTCTCTGTCCTGCTCCGCCCATCTAACTCTATCGTTCCTGTTTTTCTGTTTAGTGGAGGTCTCCAGTGCCATATTTTAGAAGACAGGCTTTCCTTTGACATTCTTCTGTCATGTCTAAACATAGGTAAAATTTTCTCGGTTTACTTGCCACGTAAAATCGGGATAAAATCTCGAGCTTTCAACGATATCCACCATCGTCATCGTCAGGAGAAACTGACTGTCTTCACTGCTGTTGTGGTGGTCTTATATAGCCCATGGACGGCTTGTAATTGGTTGGAATTCTGATTGGTCGGCTACTACGAACTCGTATCGCAGGCTATGTCATCATCTGCGCTGGTGGATCGTAAACACTGGGAGGCACGTCTCTGCTGCTTCTCAGCATCGAGCGCTCGTTTCTTTCCATGCCTTGCTGGGATAGTGTCCACTGTTTCGGTTAAAGTTCTTCTCGCACATTCTTATTTTAACAGCCTCTTTGATAACAGAATTCCAGTATGTGTCAGCCTGGAAAAAACTTCTGTTTCATCAAACAGTATTTTATGTTTGTTTGTGAGGCTGTGGTCAACAACTGCCAATTTCTCGAGTTCTCTGTTTTTAATATGCCGTCGATATTCAGCAAAAGCTAAATTGTTCTGCAAACTTAAACTAAAATGGATCAACAAGTTTATAAACAAAGTGGTTCTCGAAAGAGCGGGTGAGAAGCTTCTGGAGTTTCGTTGTTAAAAGAAAAGTGCAATTAACAGGCCATCTATCAAGATATAAAGGACTCCTGAACACAATCATAGAGGGATATGTCGAGGTAAAAAGACCAAGAGGAAGACCACGTCTGAGGTACATGTATCAAATCGTGAAAGATGTTAGATGTAAGACATATAAGGAAATGAAGAGAAAACCGGAAAGACGTACAGAATGGAGACAAGCTTCCGTTGCAAACCAATGCTTGGATTGAGCACTACAGAAGAAGGAAAGATTCAGTACAGCGATCGGGAACGGTACGAATGGTCTGACCTATTTAATTGCATCCACACTCATATTATAAATCCCAGGAATCCTGAAGCCAAAACTGTCCTTAATTAATTACTTAGGAGAATGGAAGATAGGTCTTATACCCTGTCTACCCAGGACTCCTATTTTGCTAGATATTGGACCACAGAAAGGAAGGAACGAAGCATGTTAGCCATATATTTTCAATTGTGTCTACATGATTGTTGGCCAATCTCATCTGTTCTCGTAACGTTTATGAAAGGCTTCTTCCTGATGACGACAAAACACAGATACTAAAATGCACAAACAGCTTAGGAGTGAACTAGACAAAGAATACTACAATCAGAGGTTGTTGGTAACTTCCGCTTTCGCTGGAAAAGTTATTAATAAAATCGTGACAGCTACAGGAAAGAGACGAAAAATTCAAAAACATGCAAAACTAATAATTTTCGTATGCACTCTCCATCACAGCTGATGATATGTACGACATACTTGGTTAAACCGATCGCCATGACATTTCCACTTTTTGAAAATTCTCGATGAGAAACTGTTTGTTCCACAATCCGCCGTACGGTGTATGGACGAGGGTACCTCCCAATAGAGTTCGACGACAGGTCATCAGTTCAGAACGCCTCAACCGATTTGACTGATTTTGTTGTTGTTGTTGTTGTTGTTACGTTCGTAATTTACAGGACAGGATGTGTATTGAAAGGATAGTTTTTCAAAATCCACCAAAATATACGGAACTTTTTGATGGCATTCTGGTACGAAAATCTCAATAACAGACATATGACTATCATTTTGACATTTCCACTTTTACATAATTTTATTAAAAAATAATATAAAAAAGTTTAATTTGGCAATTCTGCAACCGCATATTTCATAACAATACCAAAATACGCATTAAATACTGATATTTTGAGAACAACAATACAACTGGAAGCGTTATTTCGGTATATTATTGGTAGAGATCATATCTCTGATGTCATTGAAACCATTTCGCGGTGATTTGTAGTGTTGCAGACATTCAGTTTATTTCCGTTCGTGGTTTATTTCATTGAAAAAAAAATTAAACCGGCGAGGAGTCGGTACATCTGTCAGCTTACGCGCAACGCAACGATAAATTCCGCATTGAATACTGATATTTATCGAAGAAGACAGCATCTGAAAGCGACATTTTAGTGTTTTAACCATGTTATCGGTCGTGATCATATCATTGGAACGTTGAAAAGATAGAATTGATGTCAGTTCGTCCTATTTTTTTATGTGTGTGTTGCAAACAGAGTACATATCGTGGTTCATATAGGCATCATAATATCGGTCCGCGTACTCGCAACGCAATCCAAGTACATGATCGTACAGTCAATGAGACTGACAAAGATCGTAGATAGCCCAATAAATTTCGGGTATGCAGAGGCGCGAATTCAGTTTCTTCCAATATTTCAGCCGAGTAACGTACGGCTATCTTCAGGGTGAGTCGCAAGACGACCTAATATGCCCCAGCGCGTCGGCAATGCGCATGCGTGTCACAGATGTACGTTCGGAGGCAGCAGCACTGTTACGACGTCTCTGCAATTACATTACATTTAGATCTGGGTTCCATGCCTTATCTAAATTAACACCATTGTCTCTATTTATTATTTGTTCTGCTAATCTAATTTCTATTGCTTCCTTAACCCTTAAATGCATGGTGTTGCATATCTGAAACATCGTTTGTAATATTGTTTTATCCACATCTAGTGGGAATTTTGTGAACTAATACGTGTTTAATAGATGCAGCAGAGTTTGTAGAAAGTGTCTGTGGTGTTTGTTGTGTCGAGATTGGCTGCAGTGTGAACTTCTGTTAGCTTATGTTTGGAGATAACGGCGGTGTAATAATTCTGCCGATTTTCACGTTTTGTTTTCATATAAACAGCCAGTTTTCGAAGGAGAAAAAAATCACACAAACTAAGACAGGTACGGAAAACCATAACAAACACAGAAATTCGTTTAAACTATCCAACTTTAAAAATTATATAACAAGTTTCTGTAGAAACGTACGAAATTTTTTCACAATTTTTCTGCTTATCAACAGTAGAGTAGGGGGAGCGATCTGTAAATGTTATATGGACTTCACGTAGAAGAACGCCTAGATCGCATAGTTTACTTCATACTGTACTACGTGACTAGTTTCGACAAGAAGTTGTCATTTTCAAACTAAAATTAAAATTATAAATCTGTATAAAAACTTTCGAGGGCGCATGCACCTGGTGTACACAGAACATATAATACTTCACCTGTAGACTGGTTACTGCGCTACCAGATTCAGAATTTTAATTTTAGTTTTGAAAATAACAACTTGTTGTCTAAACAAGACACGTAATATAGTATGAAGTAAAATATGCAATCTACGCGCTCTTCTATATGAGGTCTATATAACTTTTCTCTTCGTTTGTTCAACTTATAGAACACGAAATAAATTTTTTGGAAAAAAAAATCATGCATTTAAGGGTTAAAAATGGAAACCCAGAAGGAAGAGGTCTATGTTAAAATTTTCACGTCACTGTAGTTCATAGAGTGACCCGTACTGATACAATCTTCTGCCATGGCTGACTTTTCTGGTTGTAACAAACGTGTGTATCTTCGGTATTCAATATATCTTTCGTGAACAGTGCGAGTTGTCTGATCTATATATGAATTTTCATAGTTTTCACAGGGTATCTGATATACACCTGCCTTCGAAGTAACAAATCATCCTTCACAGAACCGACTAGGGCTGCAATTTTCGAAGGAGGTCGTAAGACCACTTTGTTTTTCAAGTATGCGACTAATCTTCGATGAAAGAGCACCCACGTAAGGCAAAAACGCTGTTCATTTGAAGACATTGCTTTCTTCGTCTCGTAGCTGACGTAATTGCATACTAGGCTTCACGTTGAATGCTCTTCGAATTTGTTGCTCGGTATATCCGTTTGCTTTAAAAATGTTCTTAAGCCCTCTCAGGCCCTGCATGCACAATTGTGCGGTCCTGGTTCTTCTCTCTTTATTTCTTTATGATTCACGCTAGGACGTTCGGCCCTGCATGCCACAATCGTGAATGGACTATGGTAACATGTGCAACTTGATTCACTTCCATGTTTCTATACTGGGTTACACCAGCAGACGGCAAAGTCGTTTACAATGACGGCAAGAAAGAGTTGTTGACAAGATATTGACATTCTTGTTTTGGCAAGAGTAGTGGCTGGCGTATTGTGACGAGCCAGTTGCCCGTCCACCATTGACCAGATGTTATCAGTTGGTGAGAGATCTGGAGAATGTGCTGGCCAGGGCAGCAGTCGAACATTTTCCGTATCCAGAAAGGCCCGTACAGGACCTGCAACATGCAGTCGTGCCTTATCCTGCTGAAATGTAGGGTTTCGCAGAGCCAATGGTCGTAACACATCTGAAATGTGACGGCAACTGTTCAAAGTGCCGTTGATGCGAACAAGAAGTGACTGAGATGTGTAACCAATGGCACCCCATACCACCACGCCGGGTGGTACGCCAGTATGGCGATGACGAATACATGCTTCCAATGTGCGTTCACCGCGATGTCGCCAAACACGTATGCGACCATCATAATGCTGTAAACAGAACCTGGATTCATCCGAAAAATGACGTTCTGCCATTCCTGCACCCAGGTTCGTTGTTGTGTACATCATCGCAAGCGCTCGTGTCTGTGGTGCAGCGTCAAGGGTAACCGCAGCCATGGTCTCCGAGCTGATAGTCCATGCTGTTGCAAACGTCGTCGAACTGTTCGTGCAGATGGTTGTTGTCTTGCAAACGTCCCCATCTGTTGACTCAGGGATCGAGACGTGGCTGCACGATCCGTTACAGCCATGCGGACAAGATGCCTGTCGACTGCTAATGATACGAGGCCGTTGGGATCCAGCTCGGCGTTCCGTATTGCCATTCTGAAACGACCGATCTCATATTCTGCTAACAGTCATTGGATTGCGACCAACACGAGCAGATGTCGAGATACGATAAACCGCAATCGCCATAGGCTACAAATCGACTTTGATCGACCTTTATCAAAGTCGGAAACGTGATGGTACGCATTTCTCTTCGTTACACGAGGCATCACAACAACGTTTCACCAGGCAACGCCGGTCAACTGCTGGTTGTGTATGAGAAATCGGTTGGAAAGTTTCCTCATGTCAGCACGTTGTAGGTGTCGCCACCGGCGCCAACCTTGTGTAAATGCTCTGAAAAGCTAATCATTTGCATATCACAGCACCTTCTTCGTGTCGGTTAAATTTCGCGTCTGTAGCACGTCATCTTCGTGGTGTAGCAATTTTAATGGTCTAAGATGAGTGGATGGAAGATGACTGGAGTACATGTTCAAGTAAGACATTAGGGAGAGAGGTGAAGGACAAGAAGAGGGGAGGAGAAAGAGATTACGTTGTGTATCGAATAGCAATTGAAGCATTGTCGGGTTCGTTAGTAATAACAAGTAGCTGTCATGTAACGCAGTGGTGCGCATACGCGTTGAAAAGGGCATTGAGGGTGGCCTACCGCGTAGCGCCTGTTGGTCGGGCGTGCCCGTGAGCGCTCGCGGATACAGATGGGAAACCTCCCTAAGGATCCGGTCCTAAGCTCCAGGGTGTGGGGAGGGAGGGTTTCCAGCAGATCCGTAAGATGTCCCATGATGGCGCTGCGGTCACAAGCAGCACTTTAAACTGGCCAGAGCAGGCGGCAGGTAGCGGCTGTCCCCACCAACACTTCCCCTCAAACGCCGGCACGCTGGACACAGCCGTGGCCTCGTGGCAGGCGGCACGAGCTCTCCCCTCAGTCTCCCCTCCACGCTACCCTCTGACGTGCGAGAGGCACCCTAAGCCAGCGAACCGTCTGCCACCTGCTAGCATCTTACGGAACTACGTAGGACAGTGGTTTAGGGTGGGCTGCTCCTCTGTATATGTTACTCTGTGCTCGCGGGCATCCGCGCTCTATGGGGCTGACTTGGAACAGCGTGGTGCAGAGCGTGCCCTCTAGCACAGAGTAACAGATACAGAGAAGCAGCCCCCTCTAAACCACTGTCCCTACGCTCTCTGTAAGATGCTAGCAGGTGTCGGGCTTAGGGTTCCTCTCGTGCGTCAGAGGGTAGCATGGAGGGGATGCTGAGGGGAGAGCTCGTGCTGCCTGCCACGAGGCCACGACTGTGTCCGATACCTGCCGCCTGCTCTGGCCAGTTTAAAGAGCTGCTTCTGACCGCAGCGCCATCATGGGACATCTTACGGAACTGCTGGAAACCTTCCCTCCCCGTAGCCCTGAGCGTAGGACCAGGCCCTTAGGGAGGTTTCCCGTCTTGTCTGTGCCTCTAGGTTTACTGGACGTGGGGGACGGGCGGTCGGCCGCGTCACCAGCAGAGACGCCAGGGCGCACCTCCGCGGCTGGCTGGCCGTCAGCCGTGGAGAAAGTGAGCGGTCTGGCTGGCGGCTGGCGGCGCGTGCGGCGTGGGCCGCTCCCGCCCACGCGGCCGCCTCGCCTGGCCTGGCCTGCCCTGGCCGGCCCTGATTACGGTCACCTGCCCCGCGCTGACACCTGCTGAGTAGCCGGCGCTCTGCACCTATATAACTGCCAAGGCGCCCGCCGACCTGTCCGTTTGTATAGGCGAGACACAGTCAGCACCTTCACTACTGCTACTGGCGACAGCGCTTCAATCATACTTACAATCAGAGGTGCCACTCCCCCCCTCCCAAACTGCGACCAACCCCCCTCCCACACACACACGCGAGATATTAGGTGCTGTTTTGCCATTTAATATTGAAATTAAATATATTTAATTTCACGTTTTGTAAACTGTTTTATAACCCGCCCCCCCTCAGACTGGGCGAAAGTACTAATTTTTCACACACACCCCTCAGAAATTTCAATGACGCAACTTGCGTCATGACCACCCCCCCCCCCCGCACTGTGGGCACCTCTGCTTACAATTAACAAAATCTAAAAAATATATTTAGTAGCATGATATAGCAACTCTCCGTGAACAAAACGGACAAAAAAATCATAACTTTAGGTCGATCCAGTGACCAACTCTAGGCAATTTTCGAGGAGGCCCTATTTTCAAAATAATAATAATAAAATTAATAAATTTAATAAATTATTTAATAAATAATAATTAATAAATCTCTAAAAATAATGATTTTTTTTCGAAAAAGCACTTTTACGACTTCTTTCGTGCCATACTTGTGGCAAGTAATACATTTGGAAACGTGAATGTTGACGAGTTATAAAGAATCTAGTTTTTAGTGATTTTTTAAAAGTTTTTCTCGATATCCCTTTCCACCCGAACCTATCTTGCAGGTTCGGTTTTTCTTTTATTTATTTCTTTTATTTTTAATTTTTTTAAATTTTTTATGTTGTACTTTTTATATTTTTTACGACGAACTGAATCTCTTGTCCTGATTCCAACCGACCTACAACGATCGTGTAGGTTGCCATTCGGTGCCAATAGATTGCAACACGTGTTGTTTAAGTTGATCGAGAAACGAGCATTTTACTGGCGCCAGGTTAGTAGCTGATAATTTAGTTAAATTGAATTGTTTCGGTGATTTTCTGGATCTGATTATTTGTAATAGTGTGTACAACTTTGTGATATTGATAATTATTAGTTACTTCATACCTTTCCATACCTTATGCGTTAAAGTTGTACTAGCACGATTGTTCGGGTTAGAGGTGTTGACTCTGTAACTTCATCATTAACTGGATATTGATGATTGTGTCATTGGCCTCTCTCTATTACTGATTTTCATACAGTTTTGAATGGAAAAGGTTTTATGTAGATTCCCGTTATTGTATGCTGGTTTATCAGACAATCAAATTCGTTCTGTATTAGAGGATACAGATTTGAGTGGCACTTCGTCAGATGAAGACCAGTTTATTGCTTGTCCTGCAAATAGTCAGCAGGAAGATGACTCGTCTGATGATGACCTGAGTGCCGAAGAAGTTCCTGAAGAGCATAGGCGTCGACACAGTGTCATGTCCAGGAGAGCTGAAGCACCGTTACATGATAGGTTTAGTACCTCTACAAAGGCAAAAGTTTACAAACCCCATCCGAAACCAGATTTGGACAAGCGGTGCGATGGGTATGATCGCTGGCCCACAGTGGATGATATTTTTTCACCACTAACATGTCAGTATGACCATTGCAGGTCCAGAACAAAGACTAAGTGCATAAAATGCAATCAGTACTTATGTCTTGCAATAGGAAAGGATTGTTTCAAATTCTTCCACGAAAAGTGAAGCAGTCTGCACCATGACTAAAACAGTCATAGTACAGACACTTTTTGTCCAAATCTGGTTTCGGATGGGGTTTGTAACACAAAAAAGAAATTAGAATTTTTTTGTGATTAATAAATTTTTGCCACAGAATATGATTTGCATCTGTGTAACTTTTTTATAATAACTAATAAATAAAAGTAATGTAAGAATTATTTTTTATTCATAACTGTTCCTTAGGTAGCTTACAATATAAAACAAACATCAGGAATCAGAGAGTAATTCTGGTGAAATAAAACCTGACCCTCACGATTGTGCTATTGGATTATGGGAGAACTTTCCCAGTGTCTGTTATGCCCAAGTATACAGAGAATTCAACTTTATTCACCATTAAAAAAAGAAAGGAAAAAAAGTTACATCTCGAACCGCATCAAAGCTGTCGAAAGCAATCGATAGATAATCTTATGGGGCTATAACTCACTAATTTAACACTTTCACGTCGGAGTTATCGTTTTATTATTCTTTTAAGAAATACCCTTTTTTTGCAACCTAGCGAATATTTTTGAAAATTTCGCCACCTCGGTTTGAGCTTCATAAAACAGAAACACTATTTGAAATTTAATTTGCTATAGGCTCATTTTCTTTTTTCAAGTAATAATATTTGCACCCACTTCTCCCTAATGCTTGGAGTAAATGGAAGGTGTACTTTAAGATGTAAACACAACCATTTAATTATTATTATTATTATTAAGACCACACAGTTTTCTGCATTGCCGGACCATAACATTTGTATTGAAATGTTGTTCTCCTTAACTTAGGCACAATGGACAATAGGTTGGTTTGGTGTTTGGAACTTTAAGGGACTGAACAGCAAGGTCATCAATCTCCTGGACGAAGGAAGAAAAATAGACTGACAACTGTGACTGTGTAAAGGAGATTTCAAGTATAGGATTATATTTAGGCATTTGATTTGTTACATCAGAAGCAAATTAAAGAAAAATAATTCGATTAAATGTAAAAGATACAGAGGGCATAGGTTCTGATGTAGATATGTCAGATTTAAGCACGAATATTCTTCTTTCTTTCTTTTGTAATAAATTTAAAATACGGAGCGTGTCCTCATGTTTCATCCTAAAATATGGAAAATGTCCTCTCTTTTCATCCTAAAACTAGAAAGTTTTAAAATCTTGTAACCTTAGGTGGTCAGCAGTCTATTACGTTCGTCACCCGGTTTAGAGCAATGCCACACGGTCCAGTATTTTGCGATTATGGAGCTACATCCCGCTTCGCGTCGTACAGTAACGCACTCGCCGTATTCGCTGTAAGCATTTGTCTCACTCATCTCGGCGATACGTCGCCATTACCAACAGTCATACACAGTTCCCAACGCAGCTTGCCATTAACACTAAGCACGAATGAGCGGCTACCTTGAAATAGTTGGTCAAGTGCTCATTACATCACACTCGCATCCGGTCATCCTGATTTAGGTTTTCCGTCTTTTCCCTAAATCGCTTCAGGCAAATACCACAATGATTTATTTCAAAGCGGACTGCCGAATTTTTTGCCCATCCATTACAGAAATGAGCGTATGCTTCTTCTCTTATCACAATGTCGACGGGACGTTAAACCAAAATCTCCGTTTTCTTTTTGACCCACATATTAAAATGTGGGTCTTATCTAATATCCATATGTGCTATTCCGGTCCTTTGCATGTGATTAGGCTTGGATCAGAAGATTTCCCCCTGTCTTTCCGATGATGATTTTGAACTGTAATCAGTTGTAATTTACCAGTCATTTTGTATTAAGAGCTAAGAGTTAACATTTTTAGCAGGAAACAATATTTTCTCCTAATTGAAAGATATCTTCACAGTTGTTGTTAGCTGGCCGCGGTGACCGAGCGTTCTGCGGCGCACCAGTCACGGTCTGCACGGCCACTACGGTCGGGGGTTCGAATCCCCCTTCGGGCATGGATGTTTGTGCCGCCCTTAGTATAAGCTAGTTCATAAGTAGTTTGTAAGTTTAGGGACTGATGACCCTGTAGTCAAGTCCTATAAGCTCTACAAACATTTGAACATTTAGTTGTTGTTGTTGTACCAGTTTAATCTCCTCATAGCCCCCCCCCCCCACGATTAAATGAAATGTCAGTTCTCTTTCTTTGTATTTCTCATATCTAGTTTAGACTTTTTCATGGCATGTTTATCGTCATTTAACACTAATAGCAACTCCAAGTGATTTCCATGAAACTAGAAGGGTAAATTTCGCAGCACTAGAAAAATGTCTGGCTTGCCTGCGACTGCGTCTACGGATCTTTTGACAGCATGGAGCAGGGCGTACAGTCTCCTCCTTACTGAAAGATGTGCACAAAACTAAAAAAATGTTCAAATGTTTGTAAATCTTATGGGACTTAACTACGGGGTCATCAGTCCCTAAACTTACAAACTACTTATGAACTACTTACGAACTAGGACGGCACAAATATCCATGCCCGAGGGGGGATTCGAACCCCCGACCGTAGTGGCCGTGCAGACCGTGACTGAAGCGCCTCAGTCCCCTCGGCCACCGCGGCCGGCAACTAAAGTCATAAGTGTATGTAGAAGAACTATACTCATGGCGAAACCTGTCATTAAAGCTGAACATCGAAAATTAAAGTGTAAATTAATATTACCAAAGATAGCGTTTTTTATTTGTTTCGGCTACCGGTTTTAGCACGATAAGCTACCATCTTATGGTATATGAGAAAAGGAACACTAGTCTAAAATAAAACATTGATTATCAAATTTCACGTATCAGTCACGTACCTGTTCTCTTGCAACATCTGTGACTTCACAGAAGTGCTAGACGTTACATCTACATCTACTTAGATACTCTGCAAGTCACATTGAAGTGCCTGGCAGATGGTTTATCGGACCACTTTCACGATATGTCTCTATAGTTACATTCTCTAATAGCTCGTGAGAAAAGGGAACACGTTAAACTGTCTGCTTTCGATCTGATTTCTCTTATGTTATGATGATGCTCATGTCTCCCTGTGTAGGTGGGTGCTAACAATACATGCTCGCATTCTGAAGAGAAAGTTCCTGGAAGAAACTTCGCAAATAGATCTCGCCGCAACAAATTATGCCTTTCTTTTAATGATTTTCACCCCAACTCGTGCATCATTTCCGTGATACTCTCTACCCTATATCGCGATAATACAAAACGAGCTGCTCGTCTCTGAATTTTCTCTAAATCGTCCGTCAGTACCACCTATTGTGGATCCTACAATGCGCAGCAATATTCCAAAATAGGACGCACAAGTGTAGTGTTGGCAGTTTCTTTAGTAGAACTGTTGCATCTTCTAAGTGTTCTGCCAATGAAGCATAGTCTTAGGTTCGTTTTCCCTACACTATTTTCTATGGGTTCTTTCAAATTTAAGTTGTTCGTAATTGTTATTGCTAGGTATTTAGACCAAATGACGGCTTGTACGTTTGTCTGATTTATTGTGTAAATGAAGTTTAGTGGTCATAGCGAAGACCTCACATTATTTAGGATCAACTGACAATTTTTGCACTATGCAGGTACATTATCTAAATCATTTTGCAGGTACTTTTAGTCTTCTGGTGACTTTACTAACCGATAAATGACAGCAGCAGCCGCGAACGATGTTTGAGAGCTGCTCACATTGTTTCCCAAATCGTTTACGAAGATTAATGGTGTGTTGCGTGATATGTATGTACGAACTTGAATTATCGTTCAACGTAACAAGACGGTTGGTTCAAAGTCTTTGTATATTTAAAACACTATTTGGCACCTTCACTGGAGACAGAAAATGGTGAGTAAATTTCTTTTTGTTTCATCTAAATCGTAGTTTGAAACACTTATGTTCTTATTTTAATGTTATTTATAATCATCTGGGCCCGCTGCGTAATATATGTCATTTAGAGACATTGTAAATTATTAATACCAAAGACGCTGCTTTTTATTAAATTATTTAACACGACAGGCCTGTTTCAGCGTGAATGCCATCGTCAGGTGTACTGTAAAATACAAAGGTGGGTATACTATTTAATTTAAGAAGATAATTGTACTTTATACACACATTGGTAGCTCTTCTTACCCATGCTCTATATAATAGCAAATATATAATTGCATTGTAAACTTGTAATATCGCTGGCATATCTGTCAAAATAGCTGTCAAACATCGACAACTTAAAAATTATTTTTAAAAAAATTATATATACAGCTATATAAGTACTATAACACCAACAGTTCTTTTACACATGTAAATAAGAACGTATACATATAAGAGAAGCAGCGATCTTACAAGGGTAAGAAGAGCTACCAGTGTATGTATAAAGTACAATTATCTTCTTAAATTAAATAGTATACTCAACTTTGTATTTTACAGTACAGCTGACGATGGCATTCACGTCGAAACAGTCCTGTCGTATTAAATAATTTAATAAAAAGCAGAGTCTTTGGTATCAATAATTTACAATATCTCTAAATTATTTTAATGTATTTTGATAAAAATTGTATTAAAAGATTCCTGCTCTTTTAAGGTCAGCTGTTCACATTATGGACATTGTCGATATTGTTGTGATCTGATATGATAATGATACGTAACGCGTAAATCTACGCTAGAATATGACCCACAGTCTTAACTAAAATTTTACAACTGAATAGCATTTCGCATTTCAGGCGCAAACAATATCTTCCGCCTAAAACGTAGAAATGCACATTCCGTGACGTAGCGTGTGCAGGCCGCTTGGGAATGCGCAGTCCCACAGAGACGTCAGACCGCTAGCCAGTGGCAGAGCAGAGCGCTTACTGCCCAACCTTATATTTATTAGCCTTGAATAGTCAATTGTCCGTCGGTGTTATAGTAACATGAACGTAATTCAGGAGCTGTCGCTACTGGAGGGATTTACGACCTTAAATGGTGGTAATTTTGATTGGGACGCATGAAATACATGACATCGATTGCAGGTAAAGGTAATTACTTGAGTTATCAGGCCAGTATTTCACCTAGTAAAGGTTCTATCGACTTGCATCAGGCATGAATAGAAGTTCAATTTGTTGAATTTGCAGCTAACAGAGTTAATTTAGATTAATTACGACATTGAGCAGCTAGTAACCATTGTGTGGTAGCAACGTCGTAAAATAAAATAAAATGAATATATTTTATGACAGAATGTAGTAGGAGGTTTGCTAATGATTAAGATAGGCATCTAGTGAGTGCGTAAGCTGATTTTCACTCGTTACAGGGGAAGTATTTCGTAGTCAGTCCTGAAGGCAGCTTCTAACGGTGTATTAGATCGTTATTTGGTAGAATAAATGATCCTGCGGGACTCTTACAAGGCAAAGAACCTCTCGTGTACTGTACACTGATCGACAAGTTTCGATTAATCACCTAAAATTTTACCCTCTTATTACGAGTGACGGCAATAAATTTTAATTCAATGGAACAGTTATTGATATTTTCTGTAAACCACTACTAGGGTCAAAGATGAAGATAGGTACAAGAAAAGGCCAATCTTTGTCAAAATGGACCACGCAAAGTTAACAAGAGCTAAATTTCAATACCCGCGTAGTCATCAACGCCTAATGTAGCAGAGTTTTGATGAAATAACGTTCTTCAGTTAAGGCTAAAAGCGGTTTTGTGTTACTTTATTTTATTCCACCTATAACAAGATAGTTAGCAGGCTCATAGAATAGGAATTGCTCGACAGTTTCCTATGTTCTTGTATATGTCTAATGAAATCGTATTTTTTTTCTAATAAGAGGTCAAGTATAAGCTTCATCAAATAAAAATCAAAGTTAGTAATCATTTTAAATTCGTAGGTGATACATTTTGATAAAATCACTAGAGAAATAAATAATATACAAATACTTTATTGAAGAGATACCTAAGGTTTGCTCTTAAAGAATTGTCTCTAAAAAAAACCAGACGTTACGCAGAAGGAAAAGGGGTAAAATTTTACCTTGTGGTGTTATCCTTGTGAGCAGTTTTTTAATAAAAAAGAATAAAGGGTTAATGATATAGGATGAAAAAACACAAAAACCCACAGGATTATTAAAAGAGAAAATTCCATATATTTTTTTTATTTATCTACAAATAAAAAAGAAACAGAAGAAAGTAATATTAGATTTTTGTATGAGTAAAACTGAGTTTACGTCAGTATATATAAAGAATCTCTGACAAAGTATGAATGTAAACATAATAGTAATATCTTAGGCTTCCAGTTGACAATATTCACGTAGCTGGTTAGTGCAGTTCGGAATTGAAAAAAAAAAAAAAAAAAAAGAAAAAAAAAAGAAAAGAAAAGAAAAGTCCAGACCTAAAACAAATAAAAGAAAAATACTAATGTAGCAACGAAAAAAAAGTGGTATAAATGTATTTTCCTTAATTTAATTAGATTAAAAGTATTTTTTTATCTCAATCATTCGTAATTAGTCTTCGAAGAGCTATACTTGTAAATGCCTATAAATGAAATAATAACACCCTTATAACACCCTTAAAGTTGAAGATAAGATCTAATTTGAGAATAAGTTAAGCTTTGATTATACATAGATGGAAATGTACCATTTACTGTTGAAAGTATTAGTCCTACTTTGGTAACGGTTAATTGCAAACGAACCTGGACATTTTTCTGTGACTAATTTAGTCTGTGCACTGTATTCTAGCACCGTTATCAAATAATTAATGATTGAAAACGCATTTATCTTTTTGTTACGCAAAGGCGACAGTGCCCTCGCTCGTTAAGTGTATATAATTAGACGGTGAGTACAAAAATTTACTCTGAATGTCATAGAGATAATTTATTTGGCTGTTCATTGAACAAATACGAAGTGTAATTTTAGACTTCCTACCGGCCCTGATTCAGAATTTCACGTCATCGAAGCGATGTTTGTAGTACTGATATGCAAGGAAAGTGCAGTGTTGCAGTCTTCCTCCTCGACTATCGGAAGATTGCAAAGGCCACAGTAGCGGACTCTGACTTGTAACTTTTGTTGCATTATATCCGGAATATTTAGCCTCTTTCTCTGAAACACATTCCGAATTCTTTTGTGCGCCGTTATTTTGCTCGTCGGCATTGTCTCTCGGTTCAGCACATTGTGATTTTATTGCAAAATGACATTGACCAGTATCAGTATTCAACGCGTATTTCGTTATTGAAAATAGGCGACAGTAAAATTGTGAAAATGATGCACACATTTCTTTTATTGAGATTTTCATACAAAAATGCCATCAAAAATTTCCGACTTTTCCGGTAGTTTTTTTAAAAACTTCTCTTTCATAGAACACTTTTTCTGTTTACCGAAAATACAAAAACAACAAAATAGCTAAAACAGTCGAGCCGTTCTGAAGCATAAAAAACCTCTATGAAAAAGTGATGGTAATCGATTAAACCAAATGTCTCCGTACGACAGTTACAATGTAGAGTGCATAAAAAAATTCCAACTTTCCTTTGCAGCTGTCCGGAATTTATATTCTCAAAACTTTTCCAGGACCATAAAGGAAAATAATAATAATAATAATACCCTACTTCAAAGTCGGAATCGTGAGTTGTTGGGTTGAATCATTCAAAACCACACTGCAAAACGCATTTTCAGTTTTTCTCGAATTTTCAAATTTGCCGTTCGATTTTCCAAAATCTTTTTTTCATAAAATCTTTGTACTGGGAATTACGAACACAAGAAGAAATTCATCAGCCAAATCGGTCATGCCGCGGCAAATGATTTTCATTAATATACAGTAGATTTGCTGCCGTCTTTACTCTTGACACGCTGATGTTCCCAGCATCCTGCTATTATGACGTAAGACTAATGGTTCACAAGTGAGTAGTGAACTTTTAATTATATTCATGATCTGAAGACAGCAGTCTACATCTGCCGAAACCGGCCAATAAAGATTTTTAAGCGATCTTAACTCGTCTGCATTACATCATCCACATAGGCTGACACAGTCAGAATCAGATGAAAGATAACTAGCTGAAAAATAGAATTACCGACAGTATAACGTGTTGCAATTCAAGGACATGGGTATCGTACTTAAAAAGGAAGGAAGATTAGGTTTAACGTAGAGCCGACAACGTAGTTATTAGAAACAAAGCACAAGCTCCGATTTTTACCGTAAAGGATAGATAAGGAAATAATAATAATAAAAGGTGCAAACGTTTGTAAATCTATCAGACTCAACTGCTTGGTCATTAGTTCGCAACTTACAAACTACTTAAACTAAGGTAAACTAATCTAAGGTAGGGATGGCAGTTATCGCTGAAACAACCGGTTTTCGGTTATACCGGTTCTTTTCATCTCCATTTTAACCGCACCGTAAAAATTGCTCAAGATAACCGTTTTTTTAATAACCGCTTTTCAGTTTTTATTGCTATTATTTCCAGTAGAGTTCGAACGAAACATATTTTTCGGCCGAAACAGAAACCGTAATCGTCGGTTCTTCTAGTTTCGGCCGAAACCGAAAACGAAATTTAGGTAAATTTACGTTACACGACAAATCACTAGTCTTTCCATATTTTGCAAGATCCCCTCCCAATACTACGCCTTCTTGAGTGTGTGTAAGCCTAGCCAGGAGTCCGTAGAAGACGATATACGAAGCAAACAGATTTACTGGCCTAGTGTTTCCATCCGGCAGTTGTGAATATTGAGTGAGCCAACCACTCCGTAAGTTGGACTTGTGAGCCAGCGCATACGAATATCTCGTTATACAAACAACATATATAAGTTACAGTCAGTAAATAAATGCCAGTCAGTGCTGCGGAAGTATTTCGAAAAATAAAGTCACAGTTCCGACAAACAGTATGATTGTTGTCGGTGTAAATTTTCGCAAATTGAACTAGGAAAGCTCTGTACCACATCATCAAAGAATGTTCAAATGGGTGTGAGTTCTTATGAGACCTAAATACTCAGGTCATCGGTCTCTAAACTTACATACTACTTATTCTAACTGAAACTAACTTACGCTAAGGACAACATATACATCCATGACCGAGGTAGGACTCGAACCTCCGACTGGAGCAGCCGCGCAGTCCGTGACATGGAGCCTCAGACCGCACGGATACCTCGCGACGCACCACATGATCAATGTTACCAAAACCCATATTGGTTATTAAAAAAGCGCCTCGCTTTCAAGGAATCACATTAATAAAACCTGTTAGCATAACAATATGATAATACATTAAAAGTTAGTATTCCAAGCTTAGAGTACACCACTTACATAATTAAGTATATGAATCGAATTTGCCTTCTCTTCCAAGGAACATTTTGGATGCTTTCTCCTTAAGTGACATTTCAGAGCAGTGGAAATTTTAGGAATAGCCCTAAATATTAGGGTCTACTAGTATTAATATTTAAAATTATTACAAAAAAAAAAAAAAAAAAAAAAAAAAAAAAAAAAAAAAAAAAAAATAAAAGTGAACCACTATTACAGGAAGTAGTCGTACCGGTTCTTTTACCCGGTTCTTGGCAATAGCTAAAATAAACCGGTTACAACCGACAACAAATAAATACCGAAAAAAACGGTTATTCATAACTAAAATGCCGGTATCGGTTTTAACCGGTCGATTTTTCTAAGGACAACTCAAACACCCATGCCCGATGGGGGACTGAAATCCTTCACGGCGAACGGCCGCGCGCACCGCAGCACGGCTCCCCGGTGCGCACGGCTAATCCGCCGCTGCGATAGGGAAATCAGCAGTGACCATTGGGAGGAAATATCTGACTATTTAACTGGATGATGTACGAAAATCTCGAAAAGCCCTAGTATGGGTAATGGGTTTGATCCGCCGTTCTCACAAATGAAACTCCATTTCCACCACCTATAGGTTACCTTTTCCTTTCCAGAATTTCCACACAGATCATCTATACAATTTTGTAACTACGAGTCGCAAACAGATAGTAAGTTTCCCTCTTTCTTTTAAGAAAGGCAAGATGGTTAGTCTACAAGATAAACTTTATTTAACAGTTACAGGAATGTCTGACAGATGTTTCAACTTAGTCACCTAAAAAATTGAGACACTTGTTATATTGTAGGATCAACATTTGTATTAAACATTACTGTTCATGTATTCAAAAAATATTTTCTTGCAACTATGTTGACCTTGCTTTAAATAGCCAGGAAAACTTTCTTTCTGGATGCGTTCGTGATCTCTTCCGGAATGAGCTGTGTATTTTGAGCCCTGTACTAGGCCGTCATGACTACACTAAATCAATCACTCACAAGATTTCAGTTTATCAGCACTGCTACTTTACCATTTTCTGTAACTGTAGCCTCTGGAGTCGTCAGTCAATGTCATAAATTACTTGTAATATTAAATGGACATCCCGAAGCACGGTCCCCCATCTGTTGCACGCAACCTATCTAACGGTATCCAGGACAAGGACAATTTTGAAATTCAATAATTCCTGTGAATCTCGGCCGATTTTAAACACTTTACATGATATCACTTTCTACTCATTAAAAGGTATAATCATATGTAGAGGGTAACACGATCAAACACGCATTACAATATTAGAAACTGTTTGTTTATCTTGAGGCTGTCGGCGTTTAAATACACCAAATTTATTAAACCATTACGCGAAAATGATAACACTTAGCTATATCCAACAGACTTCACATTCAGTTTCAAACCATTAAGAAACTATTCCTGGCTGACACCTCCCCATAAACTGATGAAAGCGAAAATGTCGTTTACTACATTTTCGGTGTTCGCTGGCTCAAACTTCACCATATGCCTTGACGTTTCAGTTTATTACCCTTTAACTACTCATTCCATTCCAACCCATTAAGCAGACTATATCTAAATGTAACTCTTAATGTACCTACAATATTACATTATTGTACGGTACATAGTTGAAGAGAAATGACGTGGGAACACTTGTTGTTGTTGTTGTGGTCTTCATTTCGAGGACATATATGATGCAGCTCTCCACGCTTCTCTGTCTTCTACAAGAGTCTTCATTTCTGAAAAAGAACGCAACCCACATAAATTCGACTCTTGGTCGCACTTTGCGTTTCTACAGAAACTCTATCTCCCACTGCAATACTCATTTTATGTCTTCTGTACTTCGACCATCGTATGTCATTTTACCGCGTCTAAAGCTACCTTCTGCGTACATTTGCGTGATATGAAACTTGAGCATCAGGGTAGGTTTCGATTGATTACTTTCCCTTTAAAAATAATAATAAAATAAAATAAAAATTACTTCGTTATATTTTGCAATCATTACCGACATATATCAATGAAGCAAACTGCATATTTGAATAATGGTATCATACATACTTCAGAGGATACGTCATTACTGTTGAGATACGAGAAAAAACAGGCATTTTCCCAAAATGGGAAGCATTTCTCCTCAATCCAGAAGTTGATAATCAGAGTATTTGCCGCGGTGGAGTAGTCGAGCGGTCTAAAGCGCCTCGCTGCGGAGCGCACGGTTGCTCGCCGTAGGAGGTTCGAGTCCTCGCTGGGGCATGAGTGTGTGTGTGTGTGTGTGTGTGTGTGTGTGTGTGTTGTCCTTAAGTTAGTTTACCTTAGTTTAAGTTGTTTGTAAGCTACGGACTGATGACCACGCAGTTTCGTCCGATAGATTTACGAAATTTGAACATTTGAAATGAGAGTATTTAGTGACTTACAACAACCTTTAAACCCATTTCAAATCATTTCTGATCATTTTCTCGACTTAACAGATGAAGTTAAACATTGGTAGGTAATCAGACGTTTGAAGTAGTTCTGCGCACAGTAATTGCATTCTTCATGGAATCGAGAGTTTTAGTAGTATTATTTAACATGTGATCCAAAAGTTAATACGTCAGACACCGGGATCAGCGTATTGAAAACACAGTGACAATATCAAGAGCAGCTTTTAATGCCAGGTATTAAAACATGTGATCCGTGCAAACGATAATGTAATAAACCCGTTTGCCAACACCAAACAAGACAGCCGTAAATGTCAAAACACTCGTACCTATCTGCACTCCTCGTTGTAATTTGAATATAAGCAGTATCTTTCCAAATAATCCCAATATGGCCGTCGGCTTTATTATGTTGTATTCGAAATAGATGAACTGTTTGAATTTAGCGTCACCGCATACTAATTTATCGGCATGTTTCGTCGATATTGTGACGGTTACTAGCCGTATTTCTTCTTATAAAATAAACCTACACACTTTTTTGGACGTTTCGGAGATATTTGGGTAGCACAGTTCTGCTCTATTCAGTAGCGGGTGAATCATGCTCCCTACCTCTGTACCGCCTAACAACTATGTCATCGAGGCACTGATTCAACTCCTGGTCATATGAACTTTATGATACCGGATGTATTCAAAAGCAATGATTGTCCAATACAGGGAAAATCAGGGAGACTGGTCAGAAGAGAATCTGAGGTGCGTACACTCCTCTAAATAGTATCCCAGATGTGCTCCACACGAATGACGTCACGTGCTCTGAGAAATAATGAATGTAATCTATCAAGAGATTGAAAGGAAGACCAAATTGGCTAAGTGGGAGTGGCTAGAGGACAAACTCAAGTCCGTAGAAGAATGTAAAACTAGAGGAAAAATAGATACCGCATACAGCAAAACAAAATAGAAGTTTGGAAACAAGAAAAGCAGCTACATGAAGAGCTCAAATGGAAAACCAGTAGTAAGCAAAGAAGGAAAAGCTGAAAAGTGAAAGATGTGTGACGAAACAAGACCTTCTGGAGTAAATGATATTCCCTCTCAACTGCTGACATCGTTAGGAGAGCCAGCCATGAATAAACTGTTCCACCTTATGTGCAAAATGTATCTATAATAATCCCAATATCAAATAAAGCAAGTGCGGATAAGTGTGAAAACTGCAGAAATCAGTTTAATAAGTCATGGTTGCAAGATGCTGACTCGAATTATTTACAGACGAATGGAAAAACTGGTAGAACTGACCTTGGGGAAGATGAGTTTGCATTTAGGATAAATAGCGAGGCAATACTGAGATTACGACTTATTAGTCATACGACCAGAAGCCCTGTATGTCATGGAATGTCTTCCATGAACCGCAGAAGTCTGCTGGAGAAACTGGAAGTCATAGAGAGGAGAATCCTTAGGACGATCCTAGGCCCGGTAGAAGAAGATGGAGGAATTCAGAAGGCGACATAACTCGGAGCTCTGCGAACATAAAGAAGGATCTGACTGTGCATGAAAAAGAGGAGTAGCTTTCTATAACCGTGTTGCAAGATTGCCTCCAGATTGACCGACCGTCTACTCACCTTCTGGGGAGAAAGAAAAGTTTCGCACCACTTCGCTGACAGAAACCGAGAAGGACAATAAAGAACTGAAAATAACGGATCTCCAGAACCGTCTGTGAGACGCATCCTGAAGGAAGTTCGAGGGTTTCAGGAAAAACCCCAAAGAACAACTACTCTCTCGACAGAAGAAACGAAGGAACTACACCGGCAGAGGACGTGACAGTGCTGGGCAAAGATCAAGCAGTTGAACAAGCGTGGTCCAAAGTAGGCCCATCCGAAACAAGAAAAATATTAAGGGGAAATTTCGTTACCAAAACTCCTAGAGTTCTTGTCCAATTTATCAATAATAGTTGAACGATTACAATATATAAAGCGGAAACATCATAGAAAAAAATTCGAATATATACATATTAAACGAGAATGTACTAATTTTCTGCTAAAATCGAATGTGAGACAAAAAAGACTGTGCTGTCAAAATGTACGTTTTTCTTTCTTGGAGGTAGGTGCAACAACGATAGCAGAAAGCGTAAACTGTCAGAGAAATAGTTTTTCCGATATGAATTATTTATCCTGAAACATCATTTTAAAAATTTGAAAACATAACAATATGGTAGTTGCGTTTTTCCTCGGCGTCGGTTTTAAAGGAAAGAGGAAATATATAGTTAATGCGACTCGTCTTGGGATAAAAATACTATTTTAGAACTGGAGCTTTTTAATCCTCCACATTCGCAGAGAAAAACTATGGTTACATCGTAGAAGATCCAGCAGTTGGAGAAACACCAAACACCACTGGTCCTAACCTATTTGTGCATTTTAAATGACTTTATTTCTCAATTGGGATTTCATTTGTAATAACAATTAACTCGCGATCATGTGAAAGAAGTGGCATGAGAGGACACAAGTGCAGAGAAAGGAGGTTGGGAGGAAATGTACTGATAGGGGACGGGGGATGGGAATGTGATATATGTAATAATAATAATGTGGTGTGGCTCATTGGCCTGGTGCAAGTCTTTCAATTGGACGCCACTTCGGCGACTTGCGTGTCACTAGCCTGCCCCAATTGTCCAGCCGGGGAAAGGGGACCTGCAGGTTAACGTGGAATCCGAACCACGTGTCGTTTCTGGCGACTCCTCTCATCGTTGAGAGGTGAAGGATGGGTTAAAGTGCAGACTGAAAAATTCCGAGGTCCGACCGGGTTCTGAACCGGCGACCCTTCGGTTTCTAGTCGAGCTCTTCTCCCCAAGACCACTGGGCCCGACATATATGTAATATATATGAGAGAGAGAAAGGGAGGGACGTATTGTAACCCTTTAATGCATAGTGTAGCTGATTAGCTACATACCTTATTTTCCAACTCTGTCTCGGACTCAACACTTAAACCACAAATTCATTTGTAACTGCTTCTATACGTAGTGTTAGACATGAAAGTAGTTCGTCGTAGAAATTGAAATTGCAGAGTGCTACTGAATCCGTTCGACAGTAAGCTGCATTGAGTTACTCCTAACATGTGTGATTGTGTACTTTAGTATTCCTTCTTTGCCATGTAAAAGTAGTCAATCACATACTGCTGTTGCATTATGAGTTACTTTCTGGAAATATTAGAGGCTTAATAGTGGCATTTACTGCATCGGGTACATCATGGAAGCGCCATATAACTGACCAACTATGAACTTTTTAACCTTTTGTTGCTAGTAATCGCCGCGGTGGAGCAGCCGAGCGGTCTAAAGCGACTCGCTGCGGAGCGCGCGGTTGCTCGCCGTCGGGGGTTGGAGTCCTCCCTTGGGTTAGTTTACCTTAGTTTAAGTAGTTTGTAAGCTACGGACTGATGACCTCGCAGTTTCGTCCGATAAATTTACAAAAATTTGAACATTTTGCTATTAGTCAGGGGCGGATCCAAAAAATCGTCAGCTAAACTCTGGTTCAGTAGAAAGACTCTACTACCGCCCACCCCTTTTTACTCCACGCCCAATCAAACAAATGTCGCACATTTTTGAAGACTCAGTGCAGTGTGATAGCACGCTAGCTTTGCATTAGAATAATAATACTGATAATAATAATAAAATAAAGAAAAAAAGGTTGCTGGGAGGGGCGAACGACACTTCGCCACCCCCCCCCCTTCCGCCTTGGATCCGCCAATGCTAGTAGTGTATCATAATTTTAAGGATTTCAATATTTTTCTCAGTATATATGTTTATGCAGTTCATATAAATAATTGGCAGGTTTGCTAGGTAAATAGTCACGCATTAAAGGCTTAATATGTTTATGCAGTTCATATAAATAATTGGCAGGTTTGCTTGGTAATTTGTTCACTTTCTCCTGTAATCGTACAAGATGTCGTAGATCCCTCTTCATTCAAATTACTTGTAAAAAAATTCATCAAGGAATTGTGTGTCGCATCAGAATCGAGTGAGACAATTCTACACATCTTATACTACCCCACTGGTTAATCTGGTGGTGAACTGACACATGATACGCATGCAAGTTGTTAGCACGCAGAAAGCCAGGAATGCTGGACTGGCTTATTCCAGAGAGGCTCACAGTGTGTCTGAGGCTAACATGTGAATTACGACCAGCAGCTGCCAGAACATCCAATTACTTCGCTACGCTTGTTGCAGACTTGCCTCTTCTCTACCCGCAGCATTCCAGGGCCCTTCTAACAACAATTGTTTGCACATTTGCTAAACTACCAATCTTATTTGATACTCCAATCTAATTCTACAGTTTCAGTTTCCTTAATCTCGGTAAAGAACAAATTTTTATTTTAACAGTAAACGGCATAGGCTACAAGCGAGCTATAGTAACAAAACTGAAGGTAGTGGTATCGCCTTCTTGTCTATACAATTTCCTGTTTCATTATTATCCATCGTGTCGTATTTCCTTACTCTAGTGTGATATGAACGTGCGTGAAAGACAACAATGCGGTGAGATGTTCACAAAACATAAATCCTTTAAGTTCTAAATACTACCATAAGTTCTATACATCAGCCACTCTTTACCGTACTTCGGAATGTGAAAGTGACTGGATTCGTCTCTTATACACTGTGTCACCAACAGCAAAAATCGTCATACTTTCACATAAAAAGAAATTATAACTAATACCCACTTAATTAATATCGCTATGACCAGAGGCTACAATTCTTGCAGAGAACGCTTTATAATTATTTTAGTTCTGCAACGTGATATTTATCATTCTTGCGTAAAATATTTCATGGATGTGTCATGATATTTTATGGTAGTTACTAAGTTTTCAAATATTGTCGAGAAAATCGAGTTTGAAATTTTGCAAGTACAGGTAAGTACGAATAATAATAATAATAATAATAAAGGTGGCAGCATTCTTGCATCACACCCATGGAATCGAGGGTTCTAATCCCGCACTGACATATATATTTTCCCGTTTTCGAATACAGTTTTATAAACATTTTTAGGATCTCTAATTCCTCGCGTTATGACAGTTTTTGTTTATGTGTATGACGACGAGCTGAACACCTAGTCGTCACCTAAAACGATGATTGAGTAGGGTAGCTGCTTGGAAAGCCACCTGCGGCGGAGTGACCGAACTCTTTGATGCGCTGTGCTCCGATGCGCAAGGCCGTTCCCCGTCGGGGGTTCTAATACTCTCTCGGTCATGGATGTTTGTGCTGTCTTTAGTATAAGTTAGTTTATACATAGTTTGTAAGTATGGGGACTGTTCACCCCGCAGTTAAATCCCATAAGTTTAACAAACATTTGATTTGGAAAGCCTGTAGTAGCTAAGAAGATGGAGAAGACTTTCCAAAAACAGCGACGGTAGCTCTTCACAAACAGAACAATCAAAGACTACCGTTTTCAACTAACAGTGAAACCAATACTGTAAAAAAAAATGTAACTTATGTTTCTTTGATTGAAACGATCATTATTAAGAACCTTTTATAAAATAGAGAAAATTAAGAATATAGAAAAAAAAACGTGCATTTCTCGTAAAAATTACCATTAGATATTAAAATTGTATAAGTATTTGAACACAACGAAAAAAAAATATCTGTCACGGCAAAATTTGAATCAAAGACTCTGTGGTTGTAGGACTTCAACGCTACCACCTGAGCTACACGATAGATGCTGCAACTGATGTAGTTATTGGTACTTACGCTTACTTGAAAAACTTAAAAGCCGATTTTCTCGATAATTTTTGTCAGTTGAGTCGAATGGCTTAGGCTGATTATTTGAGTTCTGATCTTCACGTACCATAAGGATAAAAAAATTCTAAAATCCGAAAGCCATGTGGTCTTCCTATAAGTGTTGGTCCATAATTATTCTTTGCCGAGGAAGAGAACGGTATTACTGTGACGTGTGGAACCGATTCTCTGTACTGCTGGGTAATAGTCCCGTTTGCGTTTTCGATGAATGTAATTTCAAACCGATATTTTGTGTCCACTTCGATAATGGACACAGTTCGTCATTACACGATGGATTGCTTTGTACTGGTCTCTTGGGCTAGCGAATATAACTGATGGTCATCCGCTTAAAGGTGGAATTTTCAGTGGAAGGGAACTTTTGACAAGCCATGAACATATAAAGAGAGCTGTTGTGGGCCCAGTACTGATCCTTGTTGGATCACTGATAATGCATCCTTCCGCGATCATGGTGCGACACATAGTTAAGGATATATGGCTTTATAAAGGTTGAAATTCGTGAAAAACTAGCTTAGCGTAAAATATATTGTAAATTATCCTGTATTCATCCACTGTTCGATAACGAGATCATTCAGTGATCTCTAACAAACATTCAACATAGTTTCAAATAATTTCTAAACGTATTGTCGATTACAGACTTAAAGTCAAATGTTTAGCACATTAAACTCATTGGTAAGGTAATCAAACTTTTGAAACAGTGCTGTAGATGGGAATTACATTCTTTATGCAGTCCGGTATTTAGCTATTAAAATAAATTGGTTGTGAAGGAGACCTGCCTGGATAATAGACAGCTTTGTGACGTACCTTACAAGCGACTTCTAAACAAACTGCATGCATATGGAATATTGCCACAATTGTGCGATTGGATTCGTGATTTCCTGTCAGAAAGGGCACAGTACGTTGTAATTGACGGAAAGACATCGAGTAGAACAGGCGTTCCACAGGGAAGTGTTACAGGGCTCCTACTGTTCCTTATTTTTATAAACGGTTTAGGAGACAATCTGAGTTGCTCTCTTAGGTTATTCGCGGATGATGCTGTTACCTATCGGTTAGTAAAGTCAGCAGAAGATCAAAAGCAACTGTAAAATGATTTAGGTAAAATATCTGCTTGGTGCAAAAAATAGCAGTTAATCCTTAATAGCCGCGCGGGAGTAGCCGAGCGGTCAGGAGCGCCACTTCGCGGATCGAGCGGCCTCCCGCGTCGGAGGTTTTTAGAATCCTCCCTCGCGCAGGGATGTTTGTGTCGTCTTTAGTATAAGTTAGTTCATAAGTAGTTTGTAAGTTTAGGAACTGATGACCCGCAGTTAAGTCCCTTAAGCTTAACAAACATTTGAACATATTTGAGCCTTAATAATAAGAAATGTGAAGTCATCCATATGAGTACTAAAAGAACACCATTAAATTTCATTTACACAATAAATCAGTCAAAACTACAGACCGTAAATTCAACTAAAATATAGGAGTGAGAATTACAAACAATTTTAATTGGAAGGAAAAATGTTCAAATGTTTGTATAGCTTAAGGGACTTAACTACGGGGTCATCAGTCCCTAAACTTACAAACTACTTATGAACTAGCTAATCCTAAGGACGGCACAAATATCCATGCCCGAGGGGGGATTCGAACCCCCGACCGTAGTGGCCTTGCAGACCGTGACTGGAGCGCCTTAGTCCCCACGGCCGCCGCGGCCGGCAATTGGAAGGAACACACAGAAAAATATTGTAGAGAGAGACTACGTCTAGTTGTCAGCAACAGTTCTACTATATAAACTGCCTATACAACACTTCTGTGTCCTATCTTGGAGTATTGTTGCGCATTGTGGGATCCCCATCAAGTGGGATTGACAGATGATTTAGTGAAAGTGAAGGACATCTCGTTTTGTATTATCGCGATATAGGGGAGAGAGAGTCACTGACATGATGCACGAGTTGGGGTGGAAATCATTAAAAGAAAGGCGTTACTCTTTGCGACAAGATCTAATTGCGAACTTTCTTTCACCAACTCTCTCTTCCGAACGGAAGCATATTTTGTTAGCACCCACCAACATAGGAAGACATGATCATCAAAATAAAATAAGAGAAATCAAATCCAAATGGAAAGATTCAAGTGTTTCTTTCTTCCGCGAGTTATTAGAGAATGGAACAGTAGAGAAACATCATAAAAGCGGTTCGATGAACCCTCTGCCATGCACGTCTGTATGACTTGCAGAATATTTATGTAGATGTAGATAGGAAGTCGGTTCCAGGATTCAGGATTCGGAAGACACCAAGTATTATCACTTTTAAGTAATGGATCGACAAAGTTGCCAGTTTTGAGCCCTGTCACCTGGAAAACAAAAACACGATTTGTAATTGCAATAATTGTACAATCGTGTTACACTTTTCATAAAAATATACCTCTTAATGAGAAGAATATGATAGCATTTAATATTTTTTAATTACGTGAATTACTACGGGAACGATTAAAAATCAAATTCCTTTTCGCAATGAAGGCGTTAGAGAGGTGACGTGCAATACGATAGCGTTTTAGGAATATACAGATCGCAATCCAGAGAGGAGGCCAGACAGAGAGAGAGAGAGAGAGAGAGAGAGAGAGAGAGAGAGGCGGTTTCAAGGCAGTAGAAATAAGTTACCGGGAACAACATGAAGAGAAAAAGAATCTGACAATAAAGTTTGAGTATTTGGAAACGAGAAAAAAAAGGTAAAGTAACTGGATTGTCATGAAATTCTGTCCGGGTACCACGAAAATATAAAGACGATTAACAGTGTCATACAATGAAAATATGATTGGTGGATGGTATGGTAAGTCTGTGACTGTTGCGAATTCATGCGATTAATGAATGAGAATGTGTCCATCCCTTATTGTTACCTTCAGGCTCCACAATATGTTTCCTAATCATTACTCTCTCCGAATGCAAACATATTTTTTTAGCGCCCAAATAAATAGGAAGACATGATGATCAAAATAAAATTATAGAAATCAGAAAGAAAATGGAGACATTTACTTGTTCCTTCTTTCCGCGAGCTGTTAGAGAATGGAATTGTAGAGAAACATCATAAAAGCGATTCAACGAACTCTGTCATGCGATTGAATGTGACTTGCAGAGTATTTATGTACAAGCTGTGGGATGACGGGTTTCTTAGCCACTACACGCCCATTACGGTTCACTGTCTGAAGACGCCTTTTCCCAGTACATACTCATCGGCTTTTCCCTATTACGGTCGATTCTGCTGCTAAAAGTGGCACTGATTTGAAGCGATCATGTTTACTTGTGACTATATACATTAGTCATCACTCTTTGAAGTGATTATTGGTCTATCCTTTCGAGGTCTGTCCATATCCTGGTAAGTATCCACATGTCGCAGCAAGGTATAATGGACACATCCCAAGGAAACACATTCTTGACGGGCTATTTGTCGCATAGTAAGACCGGCTACACTTGAAGACACAGTTGCAGACCGTTTTCCTGTTGAATGCTTCTTTCTTCATACCAATGTTTACACTGAGCCCTCATTGTAGTTGCTATCCCGCGCGTAACAGAATGCGCCTTTCTTACCTGTAACAGTTTCTACTGATTTGTTGGTGTTCTATGAACGCCATCTAGTGAGAAAAGCTTACATTATTCGTGCAAAATACAATTTTGACGCCATGTAATGCTTGGAACGTGAACGTGATAATAACGGTAAGTAATGTTTTAACGATTTCTTTCTTTATATATATTTATATCATGGAGTACTACTCTTCGAACATGACACTGGGGAAATAATTTCGCTAATTCGTATTTAAATCTAATAACTAGCTTTTCTTATCTTATTTCCAAGGCGTCGAAAACATTTGTACGATGGTGTATTTACATGTAAGTCCAACACTGCCGACGATCCTTTCTTCAGAGCGGCTGCACACCAGGCTTGAATTTTTACGGAAATCAGTGAAATGCAATGATTACTGAGAGATAATGCGCAGGGACACTACATCATTAGTCTAGCAATTTTGGTCTGGCAGGAGACATGCTAGGGTTAGTCGGTAAAATTGGTGTAGTGGTCAGCGTGACTGTTAGTAAGCACGAGACTTTGGGTTCGAAACGCACCCTAGCAAATATTTTCATGTTTCTCCATTTATTAATTATATATTTAATTCAAACTTCAGTGGCTGCTCAAGTCGAAAATTCCGTTGTGTCTTACTTTAATATTTGTCACGTTCATAATTGGGTTAAAACTTGAGGCATATTGTTTGAATGTTGTTTCTGTGGTCTTCAGTCCGCAGACTGGTTTGATGCAGCTCTCCATGCTACCCTGTCCTGTGCAAGTCTCTTCATCTGAGAATATGAATGGCAACCTACATCCTTTTGAATCTGCTTACTGTATTCGTCCCTCAGTCTCCCTCTACGATTTTTACCCCCACACACTTCCTTCTAATGCTAAGTTGACGATTCCTTGATGTTTCAGAATGTGTCTCACCAAACTATACCTTCTCTTAGTCAGGATCGCCAGAAACTCCTTTTCTCGCCAATTCTGTTCAGCACCTCATTAGTTACGTGATCTACCCATCTAACCTTCATCATTCGTTTGTAATACCAAATTTTGAAAGCTTCTATCATCTTTTTTGTCTGAACTCCTTATCGTTCACGTTTCAGACCCATGCAATGCTACACACAAGACAAATGGTTTCAGGAAAGACTTACTAACATTCAAACTAATATTTTATGTTAAAAAATTTCGCTTCCTCAAAAACGGTTTTCTTCGCATAGCCATTCTGAATTTTATATCTTCATTACTTCGCCGATCAGAAGTTATCTTGCTAGCCAAATAACAAAACTCGTCTACTACTCTTATCGTCTCATTACCTAAGCTAATTCCTTCAGCACCGCCTGATTTTCTGACACTACTTTCCATCACCCTCGTTTTACTCTTGCTAATGTCCATCATATATCTTCCTTTAAAGATACTGCCCAGTCCGTTTAATTGCTCTTCCAGGTCCTTTGCAATGTTTTTATTCCCTCTCCCTGGACTTTTAATTCCCTCTCCGAATTTCTCCTTGGATTCCTTCACAGCTTGCTCAGTGTAGAGATTGAACAACACTGAGGAAAGGCTTCAACCTCATTCCCGAACCATAGCGGCCCTTTGCTGTCTGATTTTTGTACAAGTTGAATATAGCTCTTTGCTTCCTATATTTTACCACTGCTACGTTAGGAATTTGAAAGATTATATTCCAGACAAAATTGTCAAAAGCTTTCTCCAGATACACAAATGCTAAAAATGTAGGTTTCCCTTTCCTTAGCCTAACTTCTAACATAAATCGTAATGTGAGTATTGCCTCGCGTGTTCGTACATTTTTCCTACATCAAACTGATCTTCCTCAAGCTCGGATTCCACCAGTTTTTCCGCTCGTCTATAGTATTTTGCAACCACGACTTACTAAATTGATATTTCTGTAATTTTCATATTTGTTTGCATTTTGCTTTCTGAGGAATGGGAATCACTATATTCTTCTTCAATTCTGAGGGATATTCTTCTGTCTCATACATCTTGCATACCAGGTGGAACAATTTCTTCATGACTGGCCCTCCTAACTTTATTAGCCGTTCAGACGGTATATGCTCTACTCCAAGAGCTTTGTTTCCACCCAAATCTTTTAGTACTTTGTCAAATTCTTTTTCGCAGTGTAGTATCTCCTATATTATCTTCCTCTACTTCGTCTTGCATTTCTAGAATACTGCCTTCAAGTTCATTTCCTTTGTATAGGCCTCTATAGATTCCTTCCACCTTTGGGCCTTCCCTTCTTTGCTTAGTACTGGTTTTCCATCTGCGTACTTGATATTCACACCGCTGCTTTTCTTGTCTCCAAATATCTCTTATAGGTAGGAGGTATCTATCTTTCCCCTAGTTATACATTCTTCTAAGCTCTTTATTTCTCCTCAAGCGACTCCTGCTTAGCCAGTCTGCAGTTTCTGTCACTTCCTGTTTGAATATTAACTCTTTTTTGAATGCTATTATAGGTTCGAAATTGGCTGATTCTGTTAAATCTAATACCAAGTACGAGTTGGAACGCAGAAATTAAATGCAACTTAATAATCTGTGACTGGTGATAAGACTTTTGTGTAGGAAGTAAATCTAAAAAAGTAAAAAGTTACTTTTTATTTATAATATTTATTTCTAACGACTACAATTTCAAAATCCCGACATTTTGAATTTTAATTCACACGTTTTACTCTTCCAATCTGGCAATTATTATTGTACTGGACATGAGAAAGACTTCCCTACCAAGGTAAATTATAGCATATAATCGCGACTTACAACCAATTGTGGCGCGCCAGTTTTAGCATGATAGTAAAAGCAGTAAAATTGCGTCTGATAGGTCCTGACTCCATCGGTCAACTGCCAATACGACTTCTGTAGTTTTCATCCGTAAAAAACGCAACAATGGCTACAATTGTTCTTCTAACAATAAAGGCAATAATGAAAAAATTCAGCGACCACATAAACACCACTACGGCTATTCTCAAAAGAAAAAAAAATGAGTTGCCACAAAATCCCCTCGGCTCCTCTCCGACTTGTCCAGACGCGCCGTTGCTTCGCCGCCCCGCTGATGTGCCACCCCGTGCGGCCGCACGTTTCGCACGTACCTTGCGCCGGCCCTGCAGACATTGGGTCGTATGAATAAAGAAGAGCACATGCTTCACAGAAGATTCTCAGAGCAAAAGAACGTTCTCTGAGTAAGTTCTCAATTTCGTAGGAATAAAAACTTCGAAGCATATGCTCTGAGCAGGTAGTTCATCCTCGCTACCTCCCCTCCTACTTGAGTAAGTTCTCCGCGTGTCATGTCCGCCAGAGATCAGCTGTCCAATCGTGTATTTCTTTAAACTAGCCGAATCAGGCAAATTATTAAGTATACAAATATGGAGTAGGCATCTATGTGTTCAGAAAGAACTGTACTATGTTTAGATATTAGTTTGTTGTGAAGGAGCATATTATTAATACTAAATATGAACTTTTTACGAAAATGTATTCTCCTGGCGATACAAAATTTTCGTCACGCGAGAAACTCGTTTGTTAATGAAGTAGGGTTAGCACAATTTGCGAACAATATTTTAAAAATGCATCACATATTCATCTGTTACAATGTGGAATGCTGTCGGAGTGTTCAAACATGAGATAGACCTTGTTAAATATGACACCCAATGGTTTGCTCATAAGCGCTAGGCCATGCGATTTTGAACAAGAAACAGACAGCTAGGTATGTAATTAATCAGTTATTAATTTTCCTGTCGTGTTTACTTACTTCTAACATGACAGAAGTTACGATTACGAAGTCAGAAAAAGCATCATAAATAGGTCAACCGGTTTGGATAGAAACAGTACTTCAGTAGGCCTACCTGGTATTGCAGTAATATTTATTTTGTGATAGAAACTGTGAAGTCCTGGGATACACTTTATTTTGAACTAACAGCATAAGGTCTAATAGACCCTATTTAAAAACGATATTATTTTCCTATGTGGTTGTTTACAAATGTAAATATACGCGCCAAACAAATGAGTAAAACACGCAGCTGAAGCCATTTGTGTTTCATTTTTATGTAGGTAATGAAAACACCTCCTACATCACTCTCGTCACTGTATAAAATGCTGGAAGTGTCACACGATTTTTCCGAAGGAAGATGCTCGTCACCAAAATGTTTTTATTTGTATTAACTTTATAGATCCCCTCGTATTTCTTAAAGACTACCTATAAAGGAACTTGTTTTTACCTTCTAAGTAACAAAATTGTTGTCATTTTTATTATAAACCTCAGTAAAACGTAACCTTAATAGAAGTTACTCAGCACGGAGTATGCCATAGAGCTCACTCCAGAAATCTGAGAATGTTCTCCCGTCGTGAGAAACATCTGTAGTTTTATTCATATGAAATTGGAGAATGTTCACTGCTGTGAGCAACTTCTCCCACCCCGTTATTCACGCCGAGAACGTACTCGGCTGAAGTATATTCTCCGACTGCCTTCATTCATGCGAACCTGAGTATGTTCTCTGGAATTCAGAGTATAAAGTAGATACTACGTTTGATTCATGCGGCCCATTATATAAGGCGGCCAACCGTCCCGGATTCTGCAAGACAGTCCCGCATTTAAACTCCTTGTCCCGCTTTGAGATAATTACTGAAAATATCCCGCAGAATGGTAAAAGCGTCACGCATTCCAGTAATTTTAAAACCGTTGGTCCAAGAGCACAAGCCGAAACTATTTGTGTACGGAACGCTATGTCACACTGCTTGCAAGTTAACTTCACAATGCATCACCTACGAATAAATGACAGTCTTCTTACTTTAAATACAAAACAATAAAAGACGATACACATTATCTGACTATTTCAAAATGACAAATTCCCTAGGTACTGGCGGAAGTATAGTTGAGGCAGCCTCGTGAGTCGCGTCGGGATAGCTCAGTCGGTGCCGGGCGCCGTGGCTCAGCGCGCCCGGTCAGAGGGCTCAACGCCCTCTGTAATAAAAAAAAGCTGAGCTAACAACACACCGAACAATAAAGAACAAAAAAAAAAAACGACCAGCGTCCGTAACGAAGAGAATTATCCATAGAACAAAAAAAAAAAAAAAAAAAAAGTCGGTAGAGCGTTTGCTCGCGAAAGGCAAAGATAAAGGTCCCAGGTTCGAGTCCCGGACGAGCAAAGTAACAAATTTTACTCCTTATGTAAATGTAGTTCTTATTATTTCTTAATGTTACGCTCTAAACTGATCAGTAGTTATTAAATTGTTCTCTCTCTCTCTCTTTCTCCCACTAGCGCACACTTTCTGTTTTCTTTACTGTTGTTTACATGATAGTCCACATGCGAGTTCTGCCTAATCCATTTCATTTGTAGCAACTATTAGCCTTACACTGTACTTTATTGCTCATATGTTACGTATTATCAGCTTTTCTTTGTTTGCCTTACGAATTTATCTTATGTGTTGTTTTTTTTATGTTGTCTATGATAGCCCTTGTTTGTCCTATACGTACCCTGTTTAGATGAACGCCTAGCGTATATTTTTTTCTAGTTGATAATAATTTGTCAATGTAATAGTATGCTCCATATTTGCCCACTAATTTTGCTGGTAGCCTCAAACTTAGCTTTGCGATTGATGTCATTGTCCATGCATTTTCTTTGTGTGTTGCCCAAGTTTTTCCTTTATTACAATTTTATCTTACAATTATTTACTTAATCGTGTTTTTGTTCTGCCATGAACATCGAAAAGGATGCAAAAATAAATAAATAAATAAAAAAAAATAAAAAAAATAAAAAAAATCAAGCAAAATTACCGCATAAGACAGAATAAAGCGAAACTAAATCAGTGAAAAAAAGACAAAGTAAGAAAAGAACTCATTAATGCATTTCTATCATTAAAAAATAGTTCATAAAATTCTTTTTCTTCTCTTTCAGGGACACTAAAAATGATAAAATGTAAAACATAAAACAAAACTTACTCATGTAAAATCAGTGTAAATATTGTTATTTGTACATCAAATTTTAATAAACGTTATTTAAAAAAAGTTCTGCCATGCAATTTTAATCTGCCAGGAAGTTTCATATCAGCGCACACTCCGCTGCAGTGAGTTTCATTCCCTAGATTAAGCTGGTAGTGGATTTGGTGATAGGATGACTTATTAAAATCTGTTTTTGGCTTATTTTCTGTGCCTTCGTAAGTACGTTTCAATAAGTAATGGAATATTATTCGGTGCTCAATGTGACAAACTTCGTGTATAATAACCACAGTATGCATAAATGTTTTTAAAATCTAACATGCAAATACAAAATCAGCACTCATCTTACTTCCTTCAGGAATAAAAAGATGGTGAAATTCTGAAACTGTTACACCGAAAGTGAGTGAGCTTGCATGTAGAAAGGAATAATTAAATACTGTACTTCATCGAAAGAACTTCTATAACAGTGTACTTCAAATGGTTTTAAAAAGTAGTTTTTATCAAATTTAATTCGAGGTTATTGCAAAACTTAATTCTTTAGGCGGAGTACGCTAGTTATCAAAATGTTTGAAACAAGATGCTCTAAGACCTGGAACAAGTAAAAGTAGCACAGACAACGAAGGTGATCTGAAAAACATAGCGGAGAAAGAATATGTAAAAATTGTCAGACTCTAAAGTTCAAAGTAGGAACGCGAGAAAATATTTATGAACTGTAAATAAACATCTAAAATTAAGAATAAATCTCATTCATGTTAGATAGTAAATGAGTAGTCCTAGCCGCGTTAGAGTAGCCGAGCGGTCTAAAGCGTCTCGCTGCAGAGCGCGCGGTTGCTCGCCGTGGAGGTTAGAGTCCTCCCTGGGGCATGGGTGTGTGTGTTGTACTTACGTTAGTTTACCTAGGTTTAAGTAGTTTGTAAGCTACGGACTGATGACCACGCAGTTTGGTCCGATAGATTTACAGACGTTTGAACATTTTTGAGTAGTCCTACTCTGCGCGCCAAAACTTCTTTGCTAGTTTCAGAATAACTGGCGCAATCACGTGATCTTAGTCCTCCTTCACATTCTCGAAATGTCCCGCATTGAGTTTTGAAAAAGTTGGCCGCCTTAAGACATTCTAGTTGCTTGGCGGGAAAGCAAACGCGTACGGTCCCACCCTCAACCTACATCGGACCATATTTCCTGAACAGAGGCGTACATAACCCAAATACGGGCAAGTAGTGTTACGTCAATACTGCATAGTTTGATCAACACGTGAAGGTACGTAAAGTCCCAAACCTCCTCAGTAAGTAAAATTTATTCTCACAAATTATTATTATTTTAAGATTAAAAGTGCCTTTTCTCAGTGAATAAACTGTTGTATTGTGTAAAACTAGACAATGTCGCCAGCTATCTTTTATTTAGATGACCGATTTCGGCCAATTATACTGCCATCATCAGATTTGTCATTTACAAGCGCCACATCAATGAGTCATGTCAAATGACAGGTCTGATGATGGCAATAGCTTAAATAAAAAAATTTTATATAATAAATCAACTGAACAGGTCGCCCTCCAAGAATGACGAACTTCTATCAAATAAACAGTTGATGTCATCAGATAACGTTTCAACAAACCGTCCTTAGTCCACTGCTGAGGAAAGGCGTCTCTCCATAGACCCAGCTATGTAATTAAACAGATCTCGACCTGAAGATGATGTGCAACCAGCGAAACGCACAGTGACAAAAGTAAATAACACGCACAGATAACTGTTTCATTTATATTTATTCGACGAAACCATTTAAATCAACATTAAATATGGTAGTGGAAAATGACTCTGAGATAACAAGAAAAACACAATTTCATTGAACAGAAACGTGGAAATGGAGAAAACATATTGGGTTGAAAGAAAACATATTGAACAAATAACATCTGAAAAAGAGACGTTGTCTATCATTATCCGGAGAGAAAAAACTAATATTACTTACGAATTATTTCATCACTTCTTGGTAGAAAATTGACAAATTTAAAGTTGAAAATTTTTGCAAAATGTTTCTAGTTCAACCATATTTTATTTATGAACTAACCAGCGCCCGTAATATAATTCTCCGATAACCATAGGTACCGCCCACAAACAAAATCTTTGGCCATGTCATTAGTTGAGAAGCTGTTAAACTAAGCACTCCCCATGTATGGTGTGCAATAGACATGTTTTCTGACTGTTAATTTAAAAAAAGAACAAAACTGAGCATGTGCATTATTAAAAGACTCGATATTCCTATATTGCAATGAATGTGGTAATCTTTTGAGAACTGCCAAACTGGGTAGTTGCCACAGTTGTTGTGAACCAAACAAGCTTTTTAAAATGTTTGTAAAGCTATGGCCTAATCTGCTATGGCAAACAGTCCCTACACTTACAAACTACTGTAACTCACGGTACACTAAGGACAACAGACACACACACACACACACACACACACACACATACACACATGTCCTAGGAAGGAATCGAACCTCCGGCAGGAACTGCTGCCCAGTCCGTAGGATGATGCCTTAGACCATGTGCCCATTCTGAGCGGCAAAGCTTTTTACAATGTAAACAACGCGAGTCCTCAGTTTGACTGTTTACCATGTAACTTATTTACGATAACTCTAAGTAATTTAATAAATTATGTAATGTTACCTCTTGTCGTTTTGTAAATAAGCTGTTAACCCTTTCAACTCCAAATTTTATTAATTTATAAACAAAAATATTTATTTGGCTATCTCTAAACATAATGGTTGGGATATTATATATATGACAATTTTTATTTTGTTAATTAATTAATTTTGTTTTCAGGGAAATTAGGGATGAGTCCATAGGGCATCATTTGGCAGGATATGTTTCCTTTATCGCAACTAACATCATTTAGACATTTGACAATAGTTAATGAAATTTTCATTTTATTTTCTTTCCTTTACTTTGATATAAAATTTTGAAATTCTTGCTGCATGTATTCCAATTTAGACACGATGCAACCGTACATATTTTGCCAATACACTGTAGCCTAATGGTCTCTGTTTCTTCGAAATAATGGTAGACAGTCACAATGGATTTTAGAAAGTCCTGCGGTGTTGCTTACAATTTTGGACGCTATGGTAACACTGGGAAGGAAAGGGTTAAAAAGTTATGATAGGTTCCAAAAACGATAAAGTCAAGATCGCTAATATATAATTTTATTTAGATGGTCTCTGCCATCATATTCTGGTCTATTTTATTTTTTTCCTTTACAATCCCGTCATATTGTTATGTCAGCAGTGGCTGTATAAAATAATTTAAAGTGCATAGATGTACTGTGTCATTGTAGTTAAGATTTACATAATCAGTATAGGTGACTGTAGGCTGTTGACATATGAAACAAGTCAAAGATATGATAGTTTGTCTCATATCTTTGACTTGTTTCATATGCCAGTAGCCTACTGTCATTTATACTGATATGTATAACTCCATCTATGCACTTTAAATTATTTTGTACAACATCAAAATATGACGGCTTTGTAAAAAAAAAAAAAAATAAAAAAAAAAAAAAAAATTGAAACCGGTCGTCGAAATAAAACTGTATATTAGCGATCTTGGCTTTATCGAAACCTATCATACTATTGGATCGCCTCCTTTCAATATAAACAGATAAAGTTAACATGTTACATGACGAGAGCTCAGTTTAGCTTCTCAATCAACGACATGGCCAAAGTTTCTGTGTTTGTGGGCGGTACCTTCATCACGATAGGTTACTTCAGAATTATTGTGTCTTGCCCGTGCTAGTCAGCTGTTTCCTGAATTTGACCTAGTAAGCCTATAACTAGTTCGAAATTTACAGAACAAGAAACAATTTATTTGGAAACTTATTATGAGGTCATCATCCTCATCATCATCATTAGCGACTGATTATGCCTTTCAGCGTTCAGTCTGGAGCATAGTACCTCTAATAAAATTCCTCCATGATACCCTATTTAATGCTAACATTGATGCCTCGTCTGATGTTATGCCCTTTACTTCAAAATCATAACCTCGCAAAAACACTGACAAAAAATCAAAACACTCGACCAAGAAGATCCACATTACAGAGTGTTACGAGCAGAACGGAATCCAGTTATGACAAATGTGGTGAGGGGCAGAGGTGGGTGGCTACATCAACAAATCGTGCCTGTCGCTGACAACAAATGAGACGTTTCCCCACCCATTCCCGCCACCCCATTACTCAAAAGGCTGAGTAGCAGGGCCACTAGCGCGGTTTCCCGCGCGGCGGAACGGAGCGACACAGCAGCCTCCGCCAGTTGTCAAGGAAACCGGCGATAAGTGGCCAGCTTATCGGGTTCCGCGAAGACAAGAGCGCTCCGACCTGAGAGCGTGCTTCAGCAGAAAGCGCGGACAGCCTTGGTAACGGCGTGAATCAGAACGGGCCGTCGCGCCCCGCCCTCTCCCAGAAAGGTGCTCGCTCTCGCCTGCTCGCTCACGAGACGACGAGACGCACACACGCACCACGTGGACGGCGGCATGCGGAAGCGCTGACGACTTGTTTTGACGCCGCAGCGAAGCAACAGTTGCGCCGGCTTCACGGGCGAGCTAACTCACCGTATGTGAGTTCGTGGGTGACGGTCTCCGTAGCGACGATGACGGGCTGCCGCGCCTGCTGCAACAATATCTGCTGTTGCTGCGCAGCCTCCGCCGCGGCGGACGACGTGCCGGGAACAGCTGACGATGACGTCGGCGCGTCCATGGCGGCGGCGGACAAGGTCGACGGCGACGACACGACTCCGGCAGGGGGGGAATCACTGCATGTCAGTGACGGCCGGCGCGTCGCGATGCACCGGCGGGCTGAGCGCGTGCGCGAGTCTGCGCGGCCGCTTCCCACCGAACCTACCGCGCGCGCTGTCACGATGCGACTGCTGGGCCGGGCGCTCAGCGCGTGCCAAAGAGCTCCGCCGCCGAAGACGGCCCAGTCGACGGCGCGCCCGCGGGAGCATTTCGCGACGCGCGACGCCGCTGCACGCCGACCGGCACATGTTCCGCGTTCCTCAAACGGACAGCCGGCATCTGACGATGTGATACCTCGTCCTTAACACGAGCGCCGCGGCGTTTATTCGTGTACTAGCCTTTGCCGGCGAGTTAGTGCGCGTGAATTGCGCGTGAACTTGCGTGAATTGTGAAAAACCCTGACGGCCATTCTGGGTAGGAATAAAAAACCGCAATAACTGATGATGAAGCTGTCAAAACGTCGAAACAGTAATGTTTATTTTTGTAAGGTCAGACAGTAAACATCAACCGAATATTCGGTTTCGGTTACGGCCAGTTTCGGCCAAAAAAATTGGTTTCGGCTGCTGCAGAGCGACCGTCACATGTACCGCGTTCCTGAAACCGACAGACGGCATTTGACGCTGTAGTAACTCGTTTTACCACGAGCGCTGCGTTTATTCGTGTACTGGCCTTTGCCGGCGAGTTAGTGCGCGTGCATCTCGAACTTGCGTGAATTGTGAAACACCATGACGCTCATTCCTGGTGAGAAAAAAAATTAAATGCAATAACTGACGATAAAGCTGTCGAAACAGTAATTTTTATTTTTGTAAGTTCAGAGAGTAAGCACCAACCGAATATTCCGTATCGGTTACGGCCACTTTCGGCCAAATAATTGGTTTCGGCCGTTGGAGAGCGACCGTCACATGTTCCACGTTCCTGAAAAACACGGCCGGCATCTGACGCTGTCGTACGTCGTCCTTAACACGAGCGCCGCGGCGTTTATTCGTGTACTAGCCTTTGCCCGCGAGTTTGGATCTCGAACTTGCCTGAATTGTGAAAAAATCCTGACGCTCATTCTTGATGAAAAAAAAAAAAAAAAAAAAAAATGCAATAACTGACTATGAAGCTGTCGAAACATCGAAACAGTAATTTTTATTTTTGTAAGTTCAGAGAGTAAGCACCAACCGAATATTCGGTTTCGGTTACGGCCAGTTTCGGCCAAAAAATTGATTTCGGCCGCTGCAGAGCGACCGTCATATGTTCCGCGTTCCTCACACCGACGGCCGGCATCTGACGCTGTCCTACCTCGTCCTTAACACGAGCCCGGCTTTTATTCGTGTACTGGCCTTTGTCCGCGAGTTACTGCGCGTGGATCTCGAACTTGCGTGAATTGTGAAAAACCATGACGCTCATTCTTGGTGAAAAAAAAAAAAAAAAAAAAAAAAAAAAACCTCACGATGAAGCTGTCAAAACGTCGAAACAGTAATTTTTATGCAAACGTAGGCTTCCGCAGCAGTTGTCACTATCAATGGAATTCTTCTAAAATGATTTCCAATCCATGGTGTACAACAGCAATCAGTTAGAATAAATATTCCTTCAAACCGTCTTGATTGCAAATTTATTTATTAGTTAATGACGCGTTTCGCCCTTTAGCAGGTCATCTTCAGATTATCTGCGTGACAATTTACACAAAATTACAAGGCGGAATTACAAACGGTTATAATGGTACATGGGCTTATTTTGTGTTAAGAAGACAGTATAAATGGTAAACAAAGCGTACAATGCGCTCTCCGTGGTGTGACACCGTAAGTTGTTATTGCGGTGTTTTTATTTTCTTGGAATATTTTTTTGGTTTTCCTTGTGGCCCTACAGTTGTTACCCTTACATTTGTAGGGCCACAAGGAAAAAAAAAATCCAAGAAAATAGAAACACCACAATAACAACTTACGGTGTCACACCACGGAGAGCGCATTGTAAGCTTTGTTTACCATTTACACTGTCTTCTTAACACAAAATAAGCCCATGTACCATTATAACCGTTTGTAATTCCGCCTTGTAATTTTGTGTAAATTGTCACGCAGATAATCTGAAGATGACCTGCTAAAAGGCGAAACGCGTCATTAACTAATAAATAAACTTGCAATCAAGACGGTTTGAAGGAATATAAAATTCTTCTGGGTATGACACCGCGTCGTCATTTTATGAACTGTACCGACGTTTCGGCCACTGTTGCAGGCGGTCTTCATCAGACACAGTCCCTGATGAAGGACGCCTGCAACAATGGCCGAAACGTCGGTGGAATTTATAAAATGACAACGCGGTTTCATACCTAGAAGAATTTTATTGCTAGTAATTTTTATTTTTGTAAGTTCAGAGAGTAAGCACCAACCGAATATTCGGTTTCGGTTACGGCCACTTTCGGCCAAAAAATTGGTTTCGGCCGTTGCAGAGCGACCGTCACTTGTTTCGCGTTCGTGAAACAGAGGGCCGGCATCTGACATTGTCGTACCTCGTCCTTAACACGAGCGCTGCGTTTATTCGTGTACTAGCCTTTGCCCGCGAGTTAGTGCGCGTGGATCTCGAACTTGCGTGAACTGTGATAAACCATCAGGTTCATTCTTGGTGAAAAAAATGCAATAACTGACGATGAAGCTGTCGAAACAGTAATTTTTATTTTTATAAGGTCAGAAAGAAAGGACCAACCAAATTTTCGGTTTCGGTTTAGGTTACGGCCAGTTTCGGCCAAAAAAAAAAAAAAAAAAAAAAAAATGGTTTCGGTTGCTGCAGAGCGACCGTCACATGTTCCGCGTTTCTGAAACCGACAGACGGCATCTGACGCTGTCGTAACTCGTCCTTAAACACGAGCGCAGCGTTTATTCATTGTGGACTTTGCCCGCGACTTACAAGGAAAGTACATGGGCTCGAACAAACATATCTGTATGAACGTTTGGTTACACGATCTCTACGTACACTTCAATGTGCTGGTGGGTGTCGTTTTTCTGCAAAGCTATGCAACCATGCTCTAGATAGCACTGTAGATGTAATTGTAGACGCCATACGTAATGCAGATGTCGTAACTATAACTTATGTAATAATCATCGTACTTGTTCTCATGTTCTCTAGTGAATTGTCATCAAAAGCCGTGATGATAGTTGCAACTTTAACCTTCTTCCCGAAAGACTGTTGGTATTCACTGCTATTGCTTCCATCGCCTCTTCCCGCACTTACCATAGCACTACCGCTTGCAATGATTTCTTCGTCATTATCATCCCTATTATCATTATTATTAGTTTGTAACGACAGTATCTAACTTATGCCCATATTTCTGTACCATAACAGATACGAGAAAGCATGCGAATGATTCATCTTCTACACTAATACCATCTTCAGAAAGAAGGGTTCTTCTTAACTTCATCTCAAATAATCGCAATACTTTAGCAGGATTGATTAGCAATCGTCGCCCAATCTGACGCTTCACCACACAAATAACATCACAAAACATAACTTCGGAGGCACAGTGCACCGTCCCTACTGGCGAACCGACAGGTCAAAGTGCAATGCGGCATGGGACACGCAGAGGCCTCTAACAGACGACTGCAGAGTTTTGCAGATGTGGGAGTATCACTAGTGCAATAAGGGATCTTTACATTATCTCTCATACGATTTTGGTGTGTAAGTGTTTGTCCGAGCCTAAGTACTTTCCTTGTTAGACCGCGTAGATCTGGAAAATGCGTGAATTGTGAAAAGCCCTGACGCTCATTCTCGGTGAGAAAAGGAGATGCAATAACTGACGATGAAGCTGACAAAAGGTCGCAACAGTAAAGAGCAGTTAAAAAGATTAAAAACAAGTAAAAAAAATAATAATAAAATAAAGAAAAAAGAATCTTACAACGAGAGAGTCTGACATGTGGGTCACCGATTTCGATCGCACTTTTCATGGACGTTCTATTATTATTATTATCATCTGGTTTTACAATGTAATTTAGTTTACATTTTCCGGTACCCCAAGATTATAATTACATTATTTTACACTAATATAATTACCTTATTTTATTTTCATTTTTGTCTATTTGCCCATTAATTTTCTTCTATATTCCTTCTTTGGATAGATGCTTGACTTCCTTGGATCCATGTAGTTGGCGGTCTCTCTCTTTTCTCTGTTCCTGCTGGCCCCCATTCCATAAGTATCTATGGTAGTCTTTCCTTTGTCATCCATTAGTAATTCCATACCATAAGAATTGTTTTCCTTCTATGAAATCTATAACTGAATTTTTAACGTCTATTTTCTTCCTTCTAAATTCATTTCTGATTGTTTTTCCCGCCTAGATATTCCTGCACATCGTCTCCAAAAGTGAATCACGGATGCCATTAGGAAAAAAAAAAAAAAAAAATGTTTTTAATCCTTTAGCACCAAACTACGTTGCTCATCAGTCCCTAGTCTTACAAACTACTTAAAGTTAAACTAACCTAAGGACAACACACACATTGCCGGCCGCGGTGGCCGAGGGGACTGCGGCGCTCCAGTCATGGTCTGCACGGCCACTACGGTCGGGGGTTCGAATCCCCCCTCGGGCATGGTTATTTGCGCCGTCCTAGTTTGTAAGTAGCTCATAAGTAGTTTGTAAGTTTAGGGACTGATGACCCCGTAGTTAAGTCCCATAAGCTTAACAAACATTTGAACATTTGAATTTTGGAAAATCGCGTTTTCAGTGCCATTCATCGAAATAGTGTCTATAGGATCATAACCGTAGCTACACGTCTCATCAGCAGTTGTTTCCTCTTAAGGAACATGCTCTTCACAGATTGTTGTTTGTAGAGCTTATGGGATTTAACGATGGGGTCATCAGTCCCTAAACTTACAAAGTACTTATAAACTAGCTTATACTAAAGACGGCCACTCCCATGAACCACAGACATTGCCGAGGTGGGGTGGCTTGCGTGCCTCAACGATGCAGATAGCCGTACCGTAGGTGCAACCACAGCGGAGGGGTATCTGTGGAGAGGCCAGACAAACATGTGGTTCCTGAAGAGGGGCAGCAGCCTTTTCAGTAGTTACAGGGGCAACAGTCTGGATGATTGACTGAGCTGGCCTTGTAACATCAGCTAATGTGGCTTTGCCACACAGCTACTGCGAACGGCTGAAAGCAAGGGGAAACTACAGCCGTTACCTTTCCCGAGGACATGCAGCTCTACTGTATGAACATATGATGATGGCATCCTCTCGGGTAAAATATTCCGGAGGTAAAATAGTCCCCCATTCGGATCTCCGGGCGGGGACTACTCAGGAGGATGTGATCATCAGGAAAGACAATACTGGCACTCTACGGGTCGGAGCGTGGAATGTTAGATCCCTTAATCGAGTAGGAAAATTAGAAAATTTAAAAAGGGAAATGGATAGGTTGAAGTTAGATATAGTGGGGATTAGTGAAGTTCGGTGGCAGGATGAACAGGATTTCTGGTCAGGTGAGTACAGGATTATAAATACAAAATCAGTTTGGGGTATCACAGGAGTAGGATTGATAATGAATAAGAAAATAGGAATGCGGGTAAACTACTATGACCAGCACAGCGATCGCATTGTCATTGTCAAAATAGATACGAAGCCAACACCGACAACAGTAGTACAGGTTTATATGCCAACTAGCTCTGCCAATGATGAGGAGATAGAAGAAATATATGAGGAGCTAAAGGAAATTATTCAGACAATTAAGGGAGAGGAAAACTTAATTGTTATGGGAGACTGGAATTCGGTAGTAGGACAAGGAAGGGAAGGGAAGATAGTGGGTGAATATGGTCTGGGCAAAAGGAATGAAAGAGGAAGCCGCCTGGTAGAATTTTGCACGGAACATAATTTAGTTATAACAAACACCTGGTTTAAGAATCACAAAAGAAGGTTGTATACGTGGAAGAGACCAGGAGACACCGGGAGATACCAGATAGATTTTATAATGGTAAGACATAGATTTCGGAACCAGGTTTTGAAGTGTAGGACATACCCAGGGGCAGACATAGACTCTGACCATAACTTGTTGGTTATGAACTGTAGGCTGAAACTGAAGAAACTACAGAAAGGTAGGAAAATAAGGAGATGGGACCTAGATAAATTGAAGGAACCTGAAGTTCTTAAGAATTTCAGAGGGAGCTTCAGGCAACAATTGACAGAAACAGGGGAAAATAAAACAATTGAGGAGGAATGGGTAAAATTGAGAGATGAAATAGTGAAGGCAGCAGAGGACAAAATAGGTAGGAAGGCAAGACCTACAAAGAATCCTTGGATATCACAGGAGATACTAAATTTAATCGATGAAAGGAGAAAGTATAAAAATGCAGTAAATGAAACAGGCAAAATGGAGTACAGACGACTAAGAAATGAGATTGACAGGAAGTGCAAAATGGCTAAGCAGGAATGGCTAGAAGGCAAATGCAAGGATGTAGAAGAATGTATAAATAGGGGAAAAATAGATACAGCCTACAGGAAAATAAAAGAAACATTTGGAGATAAGAAAAACAGCTCTATGAATATCAAGGACACTGATGGAAAACCAGTTCTCAGCAAAGAAGGGAAAGCTGAAAGGTGGAAGGAGTATATAGAGGGGCTCTACAAAGGAAATGAACTTAGAGACGATGTTGTAGGAAGGGAAGAGGATGTAGATGATGATGAAATAGGAGATACTATACTGAGAGTTGAATTTGACAGAGCACTGAAAGATCTAAGTCGAAACAAGGCCCCTGGAGTAGATGATATCCCGTCAGAGCTACTGAAGTCTCTGGGAGAACCAGCCATGACAAAATTGTTTCACATTGTGTGTAAGATGTATGAGACAGGTGAAGTACCCTCAGACTTTAAGAAAAATGTTATAATCCCCATTCCAAAGAAAGCGGGTGCAGACAGGTGTGAAAACTACAGAACCATCAGTTTAATAAGTCATGGTTGCATAATATTAACACGAATTATACACAGAAGGATGGAAAAGCTGGTAGAAGCCGACCTCGGGGAAGATCAGTTTGGGTTCAGGAGAAATGTAGGAACACGGGAGGCAATACTCACTTTACGGCTTATCCTAGAAGATAGGTTAAGAAAAGGCAAACCAACATTTCTAGCTTTTGTAGATTTGGAGAAGGCTTTTGACAATGTTGATTGGAATAAACTCTTTCAAGTTCTGAAGCAAGCAGGAGTAAAATATAGGGAGCGTAAGGTTATTTACAACTTGTATAAAAACCAGACAGCGGTTGTCAGAGTTGAAGGGCATGAAAGGGATGCAGTGGTTGGAAAGGGAGTAAGACAGGGTTGTAGCCTTTCCCCAATGTTGTTCAATTTGTACATTGAGCAAGCTATAAAGGAAATCAAGGAGAAATTTGGAGAAGGAATTAAAGTTCAGGGTGAAGAATTAAAAACATTGCGTTTTGCCGACGACATAGTAATTCTGTCAGATACAGCAAAGGACCTGGAAGAGCAATTGAACGGAATGGACAGTGTGCTGAAAGGCGCATATAAGATGAACATTAACAAGAGCAAAACTAGGGTAATGGAGTGCAGTGTAAGAAAATCAGGTGATGCTGAAGGAATTAGATTGGGAAACGAAGCAATAAAGGAGGTAGATGAGTTTTGTTACTTGGGCAGTAAAATAACAAATAATGGTCGCAGTACAGATGATATAAAATGCAGAATGGCAATGGGTAGAAAGGCGTTTTTGAAAAAGAGAAATTTGTTAACATCGAATATTGATTTAAGCCTAAGGAAGTCCTTTCTGAAGGCATTTGTATGGAGTGTTGCCTTGTATGGGAGTGAAACATGGACAATAAGCAGTGTGGACAGAAAGAGGATAGAGGCTTTTGAAATGTGGTGCTACAGAAGAATGCTGAAGATTAGGTGGGTGGATCGCGTAACTAATGAGGAGGTACTGAACCGAATTGGGGAGAAAAGGAATTTCTGGTATACCTTGACTAAAAGAAGGGATAGATTGGTAGGACACATTCTTAGACATCAAGGAATTGTGAATTTAGCGTTGGAGGGAAGTGTGTGGGGTAAAAATCGCAGAGGGAGACCAAGAGGCGCGTATAGTAAGCAGATTCAAGTGGATGTGGGTTGTCGTTCTTATGAGGAGATGAAAAGGCTTGCTCAGGATAGAGTAGGTTGGAGAGCTGCATCAAACCAGTCTCTGGACTGAAGACCACAACAACAACAGGGTCAAAAGTTAATGTCGTTTGAGAAATGAACTTTTGTGTTTTCATGCTGAAGCTTAACACCGTCACCAGTTAAGCGGTTACCGGCGTGGTAGCTCAGCGTGCTGGGTCAGAGGGAAGGAAGGAAGCTTAGGGTTCAATATCCCGTCGACAGCGTGGTAATTAGAGACGGAGTTCAAGCTGGGAGTTTTGGGTAAGGAAGGGGAAGGAAATCGGCCGTGCCCTTTGAAAGGAACCATCCTGGAATTTGCCTGGAGTGATTTAGGGAAGAAAAACATAAATTTAGATTGCCGGAGGTGGATTTGAACCACCATCCTCTCGAATACCAGTCCACTGCTTTACCACTGCGCCACCTCGCTCGGTAGGTCAAAGGGCTGCGCGCTCTTTGTAACAGAAGAAACTGACTCGACGACGAAGCAATCAACATAGTATAAAACAAACAAACGTCCGGAAGGGCCTATCAGAACGAAAAGCAGAAAAAAGAAGTGGCGCAGGGGTTGCACTGTCAAACAGATTGTAAAACACCATGTGCATTATTCACGAAGAACAGCTGTGAACCCAAGTTCTCGATTTGAAGAATGGAAATTTTCTTATATTTTTGGTTTTTTATGAATTCGATAATATTCTCATATTTGTAATACACTATTTTGCCTTATTATGATGCAGAGCATCGAGAAATGTTATTAATATTCAATTACGTGTATTATCTGCTTTGTTTTATTTGTGATGCAAAGTGCACGGAATATCCCATTACCAAACGGAACGCCACCTGTGCATTCTAGGACATACGATTTTATCCATTTTCTCACTCAAATTGACGACAGACCCGGCCTTTTTTACTTATTTATGGAATGAGCATAACAAGACGCGGATACAGTCGCTGCTAGGTTCTTGCATGTTGCGCTTGCACATGCATTCACCAGAGTGAGTCTGCAATTCTGTATGTGACGATCATACCGGACGTCTGACTTTCATTAGTTAACCGTCTCCTCTCGGGTCAAACACGGAAATAATATGAATGAAATTGAACGGAAATATGTGTTTGTGTTTTGTTATTCAACTTATAATTTTGCCGAGGAGAGGCATGTTTTTTATTTTTTTTTATTTTTTTAAATTTATTTTCGTGGTGTTTACGTTTGTTTCACTACGAGGACAAGTTTCTTTCACTCCCTTCATTATTTTTCTTCGTCTAAGGCAGGGGTGTCCAACTAAATGTCGACGCGGGCAACATTACTAACTTTTATCACTGTGGCTGGCAAGACAAAAGAAAATTGCGAAAGTATCAGTGGAAATATAACACTGTTTTTTCTAGGTAGGATGTATTTATAACAGAACAAGAACATTATAAACTTCAAAGAAAATAATATTACTGAAAAAAAATGAAAAAGTAAACTAATGAGACATTTTTTTGCTTGTAGAATTCCTCGATATTTGGTGAGATGTCCGATGTAGAAATTTGGAGAATTCCGCTCAGATGGGCATCTGTTTGTGAAGATTTCGTTTTAGATTCTACATTTTTCGTTCGTGAAAAATCTGTTCACAGATATATGTGCTTCTTAACAAGGAACCCTGCTGAAATGACAACTAGTTTCCAGGCTTTCATTGGTTTGAAGTTCAGTTAACTCGATCTGAAGGTGTAACATGGCGTGTTCAATCTTAATTTCAAACGGATTTTGGATCACTTTCGTATAGGGCTCTTGATTTCTATAATCTGATAATCTCTCCCCAAACTCAGTCCTTATTTTCGCAGCAAAGATATGTACTTGTCGAAATCCAGTGTCTCTTTATTTCATGTACACAACGTTTCCCAATGACCCAGCTGTCTTTCCCCTATGTGTTTCTCGAACAAGATGAGTATTTTTAATAAATGCTTGAATGTGTTCATACATATTCACAAACAGTTGATTGTTGCCCTGAAGTTTTGGATTCAGGTCGCAGAGATATTTAGTTATGTCAACTAGAAAAGCCACGTCATTCAACCACTGCTCATCCTCAAAAAATTTGACATCGTGTCCATTCCCGGTCATAAAACTTTTAATTTCTCCCAACAGAGAATAAAATCGTGAGTATGGTTCTGATCTGCTGATAGCATCATGCACAGGTCGGGCTTGGTGGTTTTGGGGTAAAGTCCTCGACTGGAATCCGAAGGGTCGCGCGTTCGAAACCCGGTCGGATATTTTCATTCTGCGTTTTAACCTATCATTCACCTCCCAACGATGTGAGGAGTCGTCAGAAACGATACGTGGTTCGGATTCCACGTTGAGCTGAGGGGCTCCAGACACGGTCTGCACGGCCATGCCTCGGGCATGGATATTTGTGCCGTCCTTAGTCTTAGCTAGTTCATAAGTAGTTTGTAAGCTTAGGGACTGATGACCCCGTAGTTAAGTCCCATAAGTTCTACAAACATTTGAACATTTTGATAACTGGGGTAGACTAGGGATACGCAAGTCGCCGAAGTAACGTCCAATTGAAAGACTTGCACCAGGCCAATGAACCACAGAAATTATTATTATATCATGCACAGAGCTTACTTCAGACGGAAAGGTCTGAAATTGTCTGTGATTCAGTCCTCTCGTGCGAATGAAATTGGCAGTCCATATTACCTTTTCCATCAAATTCTTCAAATCGAGAACTTGGGCTCACAGCTGTTCTTGGTGAATAATGCACGCGGTGTTTTACAATAGTGTGTGTCATTCTATTACTCATCAAAATAACAAAACCGTTTCTCCTCCCTGTCATCGCTGATGCACCATCTGTTGTTAAACCGAAAATATTTTCGTATCGAAGCACAAACTTTACAACTTCTTACTTCTTCATATATGTCCTGTCCTGTTGTTTTACCTTTCATTGAACGCAAGTCTAGCTGTTCCCCTATTACTATTATATAATCTCTGTCACAAAGACAGTCAGCTGGGCTTTATATGAGACGTCAGCACTTTCATCAACTGCTGAACTGTAAAATACACATTCTTTTAATTATGCTTTCAGTGAAATTTTAATATCGTTTGCCATGTCGTCAACTCGTCGCGCTGTGGTTTGGTGTGATAAGCTTGTATTTTTTAATAACGACATCAGTTCCGGAACACTGTTCACGCAAATAATTCGACACAGTCTTTGATGTATTCTGCATCAGATAAAGCTTTTCCTCTTGTGACAATAGCTTCTGCTATCTGAAAGCTTAGTATTGTTACTGTTTCTGACATTTGTCTTGGTTTTCTGAACATGGCCTGTTGGCCGGTCATTTTTGTCCCCAATGAATTGATTCGGTCGATTCTCATTTGGCCACTGTATACATCATACCTATAAGCACGTTTCGTAGAGTTATGGCGCTTATGTTGTACTCCTTACAAACTGATATTCTGTCATTACAGATGAGACACGGTATGTTTCCACTTTACTCTGTCAAAAAATGTGTTTCAGTCCTACTAGGTTTGAAAACGCGATATTCTGTGTCAACTTTCCACTTCTTCATGGATGACTGCATTAAGAATCCTGGATTATTAATTGACAATGTATACAGCCAAGAAATATACCAGTCTCCGGAATCGTGCGCGTATTCTGGAACAAAATTACATTATCTTAAGGCTTGTTAGTCCATCAAAAACCACAATGAAATGTAGATAACTTGGTAGTGGAAAGACGTAGTCGACATCTTACAAACTTGAATTATAATAAAATTGATTTCTTTCCTAACCCTACGAGCATCAAAGGGGAATAAATTTCAGTATGATTTGACATCAGTTAACAAGAATACAGTGTTCTTTCAACTTCCGAGCAAACTCGGCAATATTGACGCATTACAGTGGGTCGAAAAAAAAAAAAAAAAGATTCGAATCCCCGAATTCCTTGCACTTAAATTAATATTCGATGCTAACAAATTCCTCTTTTTCAAAAACGTTTTTCTTTCCATTGCCCTTCTGCATTTTATATCCTCTGTACTGCGACCATCTCATGTTATTTTACTACCCAAGTAACAAAACTCAACTACCACGTTTATTGTTTTGTCACCTTATTCCATCAGAATCGCCCGATTTTCTTAGACTGCACTCCATTGCCCTTGTTTTACTCTTGTTAATGTTCATTTTGTACACACGTTCCAACACACTGTCCATTCCGTTCAACTGCTATTCCATGTCTTCTGCTGTCTCTGACAGAATTACAATGTCATCGGTAAAACGAAATGTTTTTTTCTTCACCCTGAACTTTAATTCCTTCTCCAAATTTCTCCTTACTTTCCTTATACCTTGCTCAATGTACAAACTAAATCGCATTGGAGAAAGGCTACAACCCTGTCTTACACCCTTCCCAACCTCTGCATCCTTTTCATGCCCTTCAGCTCTGATAACTGCTGTCTGGTTTTTGTACACGTTGTAAATAACTTTCCGTCTCCTATATTTTACTCCTGTTGATTTCAGAATTTGAAAGAGTGTATTCCAATAAACATTCCCAAAAGCTTTATGCAAATCTACAAAAGCTAGAAATGTAGGTTTGTTGTTGTTGTTGTTTAGAGGGGACTAGACTGCACGGTCATCAGTCAAATGTAGGTTTGCCTTTCCTTAATCTATCTTCTAAGACAAGCCGTAAAGTGAGTATTGCCTGCCGTGTTCCCACATTTCTCCTGAATCCAAACTAATTTTCCCCGAGGACGGCTTCTACCAGCTTTTCCATCCTTATGTAAATAATTCGTGTTAAAATTTTGCAGTCATGGCTTATTTAATTGATGGTTCTGTAATTTTCACATCTGCATGCACCTGCTTTCTTTGACATGGGGATTATTACATTTTTCTTAAAGTCGAAGGATATATCGCCAGACTCGTACATCGTATACACCACGTGAAATAGTTTTGTCATGACTGACTCTCCCAGAGACTTCAGTAGTTCTGAGAGAATGTCATCTACTCCAGGGGCCTTGTTTCGACTTAGGTCTTTCAGGGCTCTATTAAATTCTTCTCTCAGTATAGTATCTGCTATTTCATCTTCACCTATTTCCTCTTTCCTTACTACCATATTGTCTGTAAGTTCATTTCTGTGAAGAGCCCCTCTGTATACTCTTTTCAACTTTAAGTTTTCCCTTATTTGCTAAGAACTGGTTTTCCATATAAGTTATTTAAATTCATACAGCTGCTTTTCTTGTCTCCAAATGTCTCACTTATTTTCCTGTAGGCGGTAGCTATTTTCCTCCTATTTATAAATTCTTCTACAGACTTGCATTTGTCTTCTAGCCACTCCTGCTTAGCTATTTTGCACTTCCTGTCAATCTCATTTCTTAGTCTTCTGTACTCCATTTTGCCTGTTTCATTTACTGCATTATTATATTTTCTCCTTCCATCAATTAAATTTAGTATTTCCTGTGATATCCAGGGATTTTTTGTGGGTCTTGCCTTTGTAACTATTTTGTTCTCCGCTGCCTTCACTATTTCATCTCTAAATGCTACCCATTCCTCTTCTCTTACATTTCCCCCCGTTTTTGTCAATTGTTGCCTAAAGCTCCCTCTGAAATTCTTAAGCAATTCAGGTTCATATAATTTATCCAAGTCCCATCTCTTTATTTTCCTACCTTTCTGCAGTTTTTTCTCAGTTTCAGCCTACAATTCATGACCAATAATTTATGGTCAGAGCCTATATCTGCCCCTGGATATGTCTTACAGCTTAAATCCTGGTTCCGGAATCTTTCTTTTTTCTCATTGGGATATTTCTTATCATAGGCACATGTCATCTTGTTTATGTGATGTTTTCCTTTTTGATGGTGTTACTGTTGAATATCTTTCAGTTACCAACTTTTGAATGTGAATTAGTAATATTTTAGCATTATGTTAGTCCGTTTTGTGTGTGACAGAGGGAAAGAGAGTGAGACAGATTGAGAGAGAGAAGGGGAGAGCGAAATGCTTACCATAAAAAAAAGAGGGTCAAGGCGAACAGTGGCCCAAAGTTGGAAATCCGAGTTAGAATCCCGGTCCAACTCAAATTTTCATCTTTGACATTGGATTTATTTCAATTTCCTGAAACTGTCGAAATGATAAATATTTCGATTTCATAAGTTAAAGTAATCCGTAAGTCTAGGGACCGATGACGTCAGACGTTTCATCCCTTACAATTACAATCGTTTGAACATTTCAAAACTGTACAAAATACTACGTTTTACGGATTCAATCATTTATGCCCTGATAATCAAAATATCCGCGGTTGTACTGCCGGTCTATAGTGTCCAACGGACACAATATTTCGGCGATCATACATGTCGCCATCATCAGGTGAACTGACAGACTGAGCTCCTGTAAACGCGCCGGCACAGAGATCCGCACTCTACGCCGGCTCGAAGGAACTTGGCTCTAGCCCGATCAGCTCCAGCGCTTTTTCAGGAGCTCACTCCGTCAGTTCACCTGATGATGGCGACATGTATGATCGCCCAAATATTGTGCCCGTTGGACACTAAAGACCGGCAGTACACCCGTAGATATTTTGATTATCAAATACGCCGGGAGAAACTCAAGAATCACATTAATGCACTGGTTTATTTAGTTTTATAGGATATCTGCAGTTGTGATATTTTCATTCTAGCATAGTTATTCTTACACGAAACTGAGAATTTCCACTTTTAAAATGTCCAAATTTTATTCATTTCATGGACTAATAATTTTTGTCCAATAATGACAAACTATTTTCAGAAGAAAGTTCCTAAGGTTTCCTGACACAAATGTTTCAGATCTCCTGATCTATGGATTATGAATTGCCCATAATGCGTCAGAATATATATATGTATTTATCGATAGGCCTAAGCAAATGTCCATGTTTAACATCAAGACGAATTACGTGAATCGCTCCATTTGAAATATGCGTTGTGTGGGCTGAGCTAATGACACCATTTGCACGTCGGTATATAAATGGATAAAAAAAATTAACTTCAACTATGATAACCCGTTGCCGAGGTATCATTGCTCACAGTCAAGCTAAATTTAGTGCGTGCTAGACTTGATGAATATTTAATCAATGACGGATTAAACCTTGACAGCATTTTGTGGTTGCGTAAACTTCCCCGGCGTAATAACTGATGACATCATTCTCGGGTCTGCAACGGCATAACGTCGTCACCTTGAAACAATATTTCAAAAAACCAACTGGCTGCCATCTTCAGGTGAGTAATCCGAATGCACCGACTCGCCGGAAATTGTTTAGGACAGAAAGTGCGATTCCTTTATATACCGCTGAGGGTCCACCTCTCATGAGCTAAACCGAAGTAGTCGCCTTCTAAGCGCAATGGAACTCGTGATTGCAACGGCAGGGAAAATCGGTAAGAACGATGGCTCGAAACAAGAAATAGTTAAAAGAAACTGCAGACCGTTCTTGTTTAATATATCAGATGAAGTTGGGTTACAAGTTATACTTAAAGGGAAACCACTGTCCCTATTAATAATAATATCGGAAATACGAATTTCTATCGATTCTTTAAAAACACATTCACAGTAGCGGGTAGCAGGAACACACAATTGTGTCTTATTACATAACATCATGTGTCTCTCATTAAAACAATGTTCTGTAATAGCCAACTTTTCAGGCTGAAGCAACCAGACCGTAAGTGTTCCGCACACCAAACCTGAAAAGTTTGGAATGTTTGGCCAATGTAAGTCTTAGGACAGTGACATTTAATTCTGTATACACCGGGATTTCTCAGTCCCAAATCATTCTTGACTGACCCAAGCAGGACCGCAGTCTTTCCTGGTGGCACGAAAACACTTTTAATATTACATATTATTAAAAGTCTTGACATTTTCGAAGATCCCTGCGAAATTAAAAAAAAAGCAACAGATTTATCTACATCTACATGGGATACTCTGCAAATCACATTTCAATGCCTGGCAGAGGGTTCATCGAACCACCGTTATACTATTTATCTCCCATTCCATTCTCGAATAGCGCGCGGGAAGAAAGAACACCTGAATCTCTCCGTTCGAGCTCTGATTTCTCATATTTTATTCTGATGAATATTTCTACCTATGTAAGTGGGAGTCAACAATATATTTTCGAATTCGGAGGAGAATGTTGGCCATTGGAGTTTCGTAAGTAGCCCACGTCGCAGCGATAAGCGTCGTTGTTGTAATGATTCCCATTCCAGATCCAGTTTCATTTCCGTAACGCTGTCTCCCCTATATCGTGACAATACGAAACGAGCTGTCCTTCTTTGGACTCTTTCGATGTAATCCATCAAACCCACCTGATAAGGATCCCACACTGGGCAGCAACACTTCAAAAGTGAACGGACAAGCGTGGTGTATGCAGTTTCTTTTGTAGTTCTGTTGCATCTTTTAAGGATTCTGGCAATAAAACGCAGTCTCTAGTTCGCCTTTCCCACGACATTATCTACGTGTTCTTTCCAGTTTAAGTCTGAAGTAATAGTAATTCCTAGGTATTTTGTGGAGTTTACGGCCTTCACTTTTGATTAATTTATCTTGTAAACAAAGTTTAACGGATTTCTTTTGGTACTATGTAGACGACTTCACTCTTATCATTATTTAGACTCAATTGCCAATTTTTATACCATAGTGATATCTTATTCGGATCGCTCTGCAGTTTACTAGACGGTAAACAAACTAAGAGAGCTACTTTATAGTTGTTGGTCCAAACTAAAGCGCGCGACAAATTTGTCGAAGAATGTATCCAATTCTATTTTTTAAAAATCTTAAGATATTCCAGTTCCTCATTCAAATCGACAGCATCAGAGACGACGTGGGCGTACGCGAGACCCCTATGCGTTGGTGTAGCGAAGGTCAGCTAATCACAGGAAGATAACGATCAATGTGTGAGATATACGCTATATGACATACTTTTTTTTCTAATTCGCATTCGCTGTCGATTATGTCAGCTAATCAATTGTAGTAAAATAACGGTTGGACATCAGAATGGAGAATGTTCGTAACACAACACTGAAAAGTCGAATATTTCCTGGTAGTAGCCATTATGGAAACGAGGAGAACTAGCTTCTGGACTTGCCTGGCGGCTTCAGAAGCATTTGCATGATCAGCCAACACATTACGACAGTCTACTTAATATCCGATATGTTAATCTCTGAGACGGATTAACAGTCGCGTCGCGTCTTACCACGGAAACAATGAGAGAGCTGTAGAAGAGCTCTGACATTCCAGACGTGTCCCATCGGGTTCATATCTGGGGGCCAGCACATCAATAGCAGCCACGGCGGATTAGCCGTGCGTACTGGGCCGCCGTGCTGCGGTGCGCGTGGCCGTTCGCCATGGGGGGTTCGAGCTCCTCCTCGTGCATGGGTGTTGGTGTAGACCTTAAGCTAGTTTACCTTAGATTAAGTAGTTCGTAAGCTACGTACTGATAACCAAGCAGTTGAGTCCGATAGATTTACGATTTGAACATCAATAGCAACTCCCTACTGACAATATTAGTAAAATTATCCGGGATATTATTCCCTGGCCTTATGGATTTGTTACTGAAACCCAGTGTTTCGTCTCCGTCTGCGGAGGACTTCTCAAGGGGGATCGTGGCTCTGTTGTACGTCCGATACACACCTTGCCTCGTTACTGACTGCAGCCGAATTCCGTTTACGAGGGCTCGCGCGCATTAGTGTGACGTCAGATGTTTTGGATAGGCGCGGACATTTCGTCGTAGCCGATCGCCGTTGTCCGTTGTTAATATCGTCACACGGTGGAAGACTGTTACATTTCTTCTATAACTTGGTATAGAAACTGTAAAACACTCCAATAATTTCTGTACGATGGAGGAGGGCGTGAAAATGAATGAAATCTGGATTCCGGAGTTAAAGAAGAAATGTAACAGCCATCCACCATGGGACGATATTAACAACGGACAACAGTAATCGGCAACGGCGAATTGCGCGCGCCAATCCAAAACATCTGACGTCACATCTTTGCGCGCGTGCTGTCGTAAACAGACTGCAGGCAGTAACGAGCCTGAGGTACAGAAGAGCCACGATCCCCCTTAAGAATGTTCTCCGCAGCTGGGGACGAAACGCTGGGTTGCAGTAAAAATTCAATAAGACCACGGCTTAATAGCCCGGATAATTTTAGTAATATTTATATTTCCGGCCGTGAAAGTTTACACGCGACAGATGGTGGACAAGATGGGCGCGGACGTCCGTTGGAGCACAAGGGAAGCCACAACACCTCAGGAGCAGCGCCAGACGGGCGCGGACCATGGAGGGAGCACCCAACGTGGGAGGGGCCTCAGAGAGTTGCCGCTGCCACAGATGGCGGCCGATTGGGGCGCGGACGTCCGACGGAACGCCAGGGAAGAGACAACACCCTACAAGCAGCGCCAGCTGGGCGCGGACCGCAGACAGAGCGCCTAGCGTCTGCTGGGCATAAATACTGGACCAGGTCCTCCAAAAACGGCAGTCTCAGGTAGCACCTGAAGAAGGCAGCGAGTTACGCGGCCGAAATATTGTGCCAGAACGACGCATACATCCGGCAGTAATCCCGTTTATCCAAAATGTCAAGATCTCGCCGGGAAAGCATAAAGAATTACATCAGAAGTCTCCAACTATTGTTCATGAGAGCAACAATAAGTATCACAGGCACTCGAGAGTAAAAGATTCAAATTATCACTCGTAAATTGGTGAAGTCCATCGAACATTACAGTTCCAAATTAATCAGCGATAAATTACAGTATTTGTTATGAAACACAGTTTGTCACCACACGAGTACACGACTGCTGAATTATCGCAGTTCCACAGCCCTACTACCGTGCATAGTTTACCAGTTTTCACCAGAAACTAAGTTCTGCAATCACAGTCCCCTAAATTTTCTAAGTCCACACATACCTATCTCTTCAAATCACAAGTTCGTAACACGGCCTCAGACCGCCCAGCGTCACAACCTTTCACCACCATGTCCAAGTTACGAGTCCCTTCCCACGCGTTCGAAAGCGTGCTCTCCCTGCTCCCAAAATTGTATTCTTCCGCGCATACTAACACCTCATCTTTAAAATACAATTTCCCTTCCAAAATATTATACATTTGAACATCACAGTATTAAATGCTTTGACCACCTTCCTACAAATGTTGTTTACATTTAACAAACAAATACATATTTAACAATACTAAAATCAGTTGAGACTGAAGCTCTTTGCTCAGATAGCTATTAAACGTGGCGTCTCACTGTTCAAATATACTGCCGCCGTCGAAATATAGTTACACAATTAATATTTAATTTATCATGGCTTTTATGCAAATATATTCAGTTGTTGTCCACAATTAATACATACAATTGTTCATGTATAAATTATCTCTTGCATATCTACTATTTTTAGTCGGCTATTAAATATTTAAGTGGCACTCTACAAAATAAAACGAACGTTACTAAGAATAATATGAAATAAAGTAAAATACATATATAAATGTAATGCGCTTTGCTGGGTTCATGTTTTGTGTTTCTGTGGTGGAATCTATAGTCTGACACAAGAATATTACTGTCCCAACGAAAGTAGAACAAGTTGTATTTAAATAATCTCTATTTCAACACACCACGACTTTTTATATTACTTTAGTTAATTTTAGGATTTCAGGTGTAGTGTACATTGTAATTTCATTCATAATGTTTTTAAGCTGTAGCTGCCCTTCCCAGAAAACTATTTGTATTTTAATAGATTTTTCTTTAATGACTGCAGCACTGAAGAATACCTGGACATAGGAAGGTATCTCTGGTTCGAGCTATCTATCGTTTTATAAAAAGACAAATGCATTTTTGTCTAAATCAGGATAGGTACTTTGATAATCACACATGGCCGCTTCCGGACTATTTATCTATCGTTTCATTCACAAATAGTGCGCGGAAAAGAGGAACACCTAATCTTGTACATCTGATTTCTTTTATTATGAGGATCATGTCTCCTATGCAGGTGGATACTAACATTATATGTTTGCATTCCGAGAAGAAAGTTGGGGAAAGAATTTTCGTAAATGTATCTCGCCGCAACGAATAAAGTCTTTCATTTAAAGGGGAGCCGGAGATATTCATATAAAAAAATACGATTTTTTTGCCATCAACAATTAATTTGTACATTCCTCTTCAATGCAAACTTTGAATTATTGTTCTACTCGTTCTAGAAGTGGAATTATTACCATTTTCTCCCTCGCCTGCACAGGAAATTGTCGGGGCCGCTGAATGCATCTAACGACCTTTCGTACTCCTGGTGCAAATATAATGCCAAAAAAGAACGATGATCACAAGCATGGTTTGCCAGCAGCTGTGATAAACACAATAAGAACAATTTTTCACGACTTAGCACAGCCAGAATTTTTACACAAATGTCTGCACGGAAAAACGCAGAAACCTAATGAGAGCGTAAACATTTTAATTTGGACATTGATCCCCAAAAGAGAGTTTGTAAGCCTAAAAACACTACACTTCGGCATGTGTGAAGTGTGAAGTATTGAAGGCATTAGGATTTCAAACGGAAGTGAACACTGTACGAGCACTAAGAAATATTGACAGAGAGAGGGTAAGAGGAGCAGAAAGAAGAGAAAGGAATATGAAATATGATGGAACAAAAGGCCAGAAGAGAAGACGAAAACGGAAGCTTTTGGAGGATGAAGAAGAAGACCGTGATAATCCATTCTATATAGGCCAGTCGCCAGGTATGTTTAGGTCCAAAAAAATTGCAGGAAGCTGAATTTTTGGTATGTTGTTACGACGTATTAGAGTAGTATTAAACCAAGGTTGCAGCTTCGAAATCCTTTAGCTTAACTTTTAAGAGCCAAAAAACCTCGAAATTTTCGGACTCTTTTCTGGTTTTGGCTTATAACTCGTGAAGGGTGGTTTTTTGACGAAAAGTCACTCGAACCTCTACTAATATAGATAAAATATTCTAAAATTTAAGCCAAACCGCAGCTCTGTAAGTCCAATAGTTTCCGAGATATTGGACTTCAAAAATTGACTTATTTCTCCAAAAAGTTCAAATTTCTGATTTCAGTCATCTTTCGGCTAGAATATTGGCTCTAATGATCATCCCACGTGGAACGTCATACAAAACAAAGTTATAGAGCAGATATTTAGCTTTAATCTAAGTACAGAACGAAGTCCATAGGCCCAACAGATTTGTAGATATCGTTAAAAAACGAAAAGTTGGAAAAATCGGATTATTCAATAAACTGACCCAGATGAATTGCAGTTCTCTTATCCTATAGATGTTAAAGGAGGAATTACTCTTTGACGATGATTATTAACGCATTCCATATAAATAGTTGTAATTTATGTGTTAGTGCATACCAATATATTTTTGAAAGTAGGTATTGCTCTAAAAACACCGAAAGCCTCTTCGTTTGTGAGTATTGGTCAGCCATTAAGAGACTTGGACTTTCGTTCGTAGCGAGGCCCTTACTCCAGCGGCTGTTCGTTCTCCCTCCCAAACTTCTTGCCTCCGAGGTCTTCCTCACTACACCCAGTCTGTCATTAGAAACGGCCGTATTCGGATCTGCCGTTTTCTTGGACCTAAGGCCATTTTTTTGTCTACTACGACTGGCCTAATAGTGCAGGAATGAATTGAAAAACTTTGATAGCCATTTCCCGTGAATTAGAATTTTACGAATGTAAGGAACATTTTCTCAAAATCCACTGAAACTAGGGAGATAAAATTTTTATACAGCACTCCTAGTGGTCAAACTTAAATTGTATCACAGCCATTTAGCAATATATTCAGTAGTTTCATTTCAATTTTTCATTAAATAAAGCATTTTTTTGTAAAAAAAAGTTGGGTCATTAATAAAAAAAATTGAAAGGAAACTAGAAAAGATACTCCAATAACCCTGCATCATTACTGTACTAAACCACTCTACATGTTGAAAAAATTAAAATTCTTTGGTTTGGTAGATTGTTATAAATATTCCTCAAAGTTAGTGATTTTAACATGGCCACCATAGGCACCTCCCGCTCCCCTTAAGGATTTTTCTCTCAAGTCGTGAATCGATACTCTCTCCCATGTAACGCGATAATACACGCCTAGAAAATGAAAAAAAAACCGTGAATTCGCGGGCCCAGCAGGGATAAATTTTATTGACGCAATATTGAGGATATGTACAACACAAGATGTCACAGACAGAGCCACACACACGTGAATACAGTCACCAGAGCATTAGCAATTTCGGTTAGTATCGTGTATACCCTCCTTTTGCTACAATGCAAATTGCAGTATTCCCATGGAGACGATCGTAGATGTGCCGAATGTAATATTGCAGAATAACCTGCCACCTGGTGCTTCAGTTTGGCCAGATTTCATGTCGGTCGTGTAGACCGCGTAAGATGACTTTTCATCCGGTTCCAAACATGCTCAATGGGGGAAAGATGTGGGAATCGTGCTGGACAGGGTAGTTGACGTACACCTAGGGACTGATGACCCCGCAGTTAAGTCCCTTAAGCGTAAAAACTATTTGAACATTTGACGTACACCTTGAACAGCACGTTGAGTAGTACAGGATACGCGTGGACGTGCATTGTCATGTTGGAAAAGCATTTGGCCTTGTTCTTGCTTGAACGGCAGCAAGACGGGTTGAATGTTGGTTTCAGTGTATCGTGCACTCTTCAGTGTTCCCTCTACTATCACCAAAGGAGAACGACCAGTCTAGGGTATGGCAACCCACGTCAAGATGCTCGATCATGCGTGCCGTTAGGGCGTCTTCTGGCCACGAGCGAACTTCGTTCAGCCCGCCTCCAGTGGTGTCGCAAAAGGCGCTTAGGGAAGGACGAATGTAGAAGTCTTCAGTGATCAGAATCGCTTCTGTTTCGGGGCCAATGGTGGTCGTACGCATGTGTGGCGTCGTGTAGGGGAGCGCAAAAATCTGGTGTGTATACGACAGACACACACGAGGCCGACAACCGGCATCATGGTGTCGATGGAAGTCGCTAAATCTAGTATGAAAAAAATTCTTACATAAAGCTTGTACGATAGCAAGAAATTCATCAAACAGTTCGCTCATTGTCTTTTTTTTTTTAAGATTTAAACCTAACCTAACCACCATAGATGAAGCAGTTAGAGCGAACAGACTGAGATGGTGGGGTCATGTTACACACATGGGAGAAGGAAGGTTACCTAAGAGACTCATGAGCTCGGCAGCGGAGGGTAAGAGGAGTCGAGATAGACCAAGAAAAAAGTACTTAGATTCGGTGCAGAATGATTTTGAAGTAAAAGGCATAACATCAGACGAGACATCAATGTTAGCATTGAATAGGGTATCATGGAGGAATTTTATTAGAGGTACTATGCTCCAGACTGAACGCTGAAAGGCGTAAGCAGTCTCTAATGATGATGATGATGATGATGGTACTGAGTATTCAAGAAGTGCATCAATGACCTTCCTGAAAGTTTCTCTATCTACAAGAGCAATTTTCTTTTAAAATTCGAATACAGTGCCAAAAATATCGGAGTTAGTTGCCTAGCAAAGTTGTGCCAAAAACATTCGTGCTTTTTAAGGTGTCTTAGAAATGCAAGATCTAATACCCAATGTGGTCATCATTTTCGATTTCAGTATCTCAAAACCTCCTCAGTCACTTTATTCCCACTACTTTTATTCTACTACATACAAGGTTAGGCACAAAAACACTAACGATAAGAACTAGAAAAATTCGTCTTGAAGCTTGCCTTCTTAGAAAGTACCGATGTTAGCAGAGAGGTGGAGGGAGAACAGTCAACTGGCAAGACGTGCAAACACACGCAGACATCCGCACTCGTGTTACCACACTTTCCCACCTGTGCTTTAGCAGAACTGTTGCATCTGCTGTTCTGACAATGAAACACGGCTGTTGTGACGTAAAGTCAGCCCCACAGGCCAGATGCAAGAGAACGATCTTGGAAAAGGCAGCGGACGACCGGCAGCCAATCGCACGCCAGCTACGCGCATCCTGAAGGGAGAAACCTAGATGCGCGCCCTGTACAAGCAACTATATCTAGGCCGACATGTGTCTGGAGGATCCCATCTGAACTCGGCTACGAAATAGGCAGTCACTAGGAGTCACCACAGCTAACATCAAGGAAGACGACTCCACGAAAAGAGAGAAGAGAAATACTTTATAAAAGTTAAGTAATTGTATTCTTCAGGAAATAAAACTTGTATTAGTAATCTATATACTTGTTCTAGCTGTCCACGCACCCTGCACAGAACCTTTCCTGAAAGCTAGGCCGGGAACAACTAAACAGGGTCTGACCAGGACGACAAAACAACAGCCTTTGGTTCGCCTTTTCCACAGCAGTTTCTATGTGTTCTTTCTAATTTAAGTAGTTCGTTCTTGTAATTCCTAGGTACTCAGTTGAATTTACTGTCTTTAAATCCGACTGAATGAAATTTTCGAACGCTACAGAAATCTAAACCGTTCTAAGAGGACTGCTTAATCTGTCTTCTAAATCGTTGATAAAAGACAAGGAATAGTAGGAAGGAAGGATTAGTAGCGTTTAACGTCCCGTAGAGATTGTAGTCATTAGAGATGAACTACAAACTCGGATAGTTTTGCCAGGGGAGAAAAGAAGGAAAGAAAATGAGGATATTTCCCAAGGATGGGGAAGGAAATTGACTGTGCTTTTTTAGAGGAACACGATTAATTTTCGTCAGTTACTACGTACTGTGTCATTTCTGACAAGAAATCGTGAATTTAGTCGTAGAATTGCGACGATATTCCACAAAAACTCAGTTTGGTCAGTAGTCGCACTGAATATTGATCACACTTCACATTGCTCTCAAAATAAGGCAAGAAATAGTATTATGAAAATAATATCAGAATCATCTAAAATTTAAAAAAAATGCCATTTAGGAGTTTCGAACCTCTATTCAGGGTTTGGCTGACCAAGCCCTGGACAGCTCGACTGGTGACGGCGGTGTCTCATGTTTACGAGTGCCCAAGCTACAGCATGGAAGCACAAAAACATTAATTGCTCGAGCGTCATTAACTACTGACCCCACACATACTGGTAAAAAATGCTCGTCTTCAGACGATCTTTCTATGTATGGCATTGAAGACGCGATTTCCCGCTATCAACATTGACCCTGATCTTTTGAAAAACTACTGTTTAGCAAAAAAGCTGAAATACGTGTCTCTTCGTATTCAGTATAGAACGTCCATGCAAAATGTGTTCTAAATCGCTGACCCACATGTCAGACCTCTCATTAGCAGTGAGAGCCACAGCTACCAGCCACAGTCTCATGTCCTTCACATAGCAGACAAAGGCCAAAAACTCAATCAGTTGGAAGCACTTAGTAAGAACCAGTATACACCCCTGATTTAATATTAAATTACCAAACATAACTCAAACATTCTATCTTTTGAGTATCACTAAATTATCTCTTTTTTTCCATTATCTCCCACACCGTCCGTTTCTGTCTCTCCATTCATTACTTCTTCTTGCGTTCTTCTCTTCTAAGGACCACGTTACAATTTCAGTTCTTCGTCCTTAGTTGTTCAAATGTTTATTAAGCTTATGGGACTTAGTTGCGGGGTCATAGTCCCTAAACTTACAAACTACTTAAGAACTAACTTATGCTAAAGACAACACAATCATCAATGCCCGAAAGAGGATTCGAACCTCCGACTGGGAATGGCCACGCGCATCGGAGCATAGCACCTCAATGCGCTCGGTCACTGCACCGCGGCCCTTTGTTGTTCTTTCCTTTTCTCCCAGTATTCTTTCATCGTTTTTCTGTGCTTAGTTTTCCTGTCTTCAGTGCACGTAGTGCCTTTTTTTTCTTTTTCTTTTCTTTTACCTTGAGATCCTTCTATTTGTAAGATTTTCTTCCTAAAAATCTTTCTTTCCATTAATTCTTCTACACATATATTGTTCCTTTCCAGGTGTTTCTTGACTTCTTGAATCCAGGTGATAGTTGATTTCTTTCCCAAAGGTATTTAAACATTAATTTAATTAGTTTATTGTCATCCATTCTGTAAATGTGTGCAAGAAATAGCAGTCTCCATTTTCTTTTTGTTTCTAATATTTTTCTATGTTCTCGTAAATTTGATGGTTTCTTCTTAATTTCCAAAATTCTGCAATACTTAGAGGACCCAATATTTACTTATAGTTCTTCTTTCTAATAATTCGCTGGCATACATGCACTCTAGTTTCACTACTGTGTTATAGTGCTTTATTTTAAGTTTTTTTGATAAGCACTTTTTGTTGTAAGTATTCTTAGAAGCTATATCTTTTGTATCCCCACCTCTATTGCTGATTTTTCTAAACATCTCGAATTGTCTTACCCGGATACTTTAATTTTTTAACCTTTCCTATCTGATCAATATATGTTACCAAAAACTTCTGGGCACTTTTTATACTCTTCAAAAATTTTGTTCTCTCGGCAGGGATTCTCAAACCAGTCATGTTGGTTGTCTTTCCAAGAAGACTGACTTGCATTGTTGCATCTGTAAGGCTTCCTGAAAGTATGGCAAAATCATCTGTAAATGGTAGACAATTTATTGCAATACCTTTGTTCTTTCAAAAAATGTTCAAATGTTTGTTAAGCTTATGGGTCTTAACAACGGGGTTATCAGTCCCTAAACTTACAAACTACTTATGAACTACTTACAAACTAGGACGGTACAAATATCCATGCCCGAGGCGGGATTCGAACCCCCGACCGTAGTGGCCGTGCAGACCGTGACAGGAGCGCCTCAGTCCCCTCGGCCACCGCAGCCGGCTCTAAGGGTTTCACGAATTAGGTTTGCCATTTTAGTTTTAACTTCAAATTCACGGATTACTTTATCTAGGGTGTCTCGATCAACTGAGTCAAAAGATTTTTTAAAGTGAATAATTGTTAGAACTATCTCTTTAGAGTTTATTAATCTGTGTCGAATTATAGATTTCAGGTTGAAAATTTGTTCGGAACAAGATCTTCCCTCTCTAATTCCACCTTGATATTCACTCAGTCCATAGTCCAATGTCGATTTTACTCTGTTTAGAAGTATTGTTGAGAATACCTTGTAAGCAACTTGCAAGAGAGGTATACCACTGTAGTTGTTACCCATCTTGTGTAGTGGGTGACTTTCCAATCCTCTGGAATCTTTTCTGTTTCTCAAATTTCTTCAAAGATTATTGGTAGATCTTCTATAATTTTTGGTTCACCCCACTTTAAAAGTGCAACTGTTATTTAGTCTTCACCATAATCTTTGTTATTATTAAGATTTTTCAATGCTTCCTTAATTTCTTCAGCTGTTGGAAGTGAAGATTTTCGTGAATTTTTAAATTTCCAATTTATGATTTGGCTCAGGGTAGTTCAGCAGGTGTTCGAAGTGTTTTGCTAGAATCTTACAATTATCGACATTTTTAAGGCCAATTTACCATTTCACCTCTGAAGCAAATACTCTGGGGATTGATAAACTTTCAGTGTATTCTTAAAGGTATTATAGAAATTTAGGGAGTTATTTCATACATAATTATTCTCAATTTCTACTAGCTGCGAATTTCTAAAATACCTTTTAACAAGTCTTATTATTCTTGTTATTTTTTCCTTTGTAATTTTTACAGCTCATAGTGTTCACTCTTCCTGGAACTTTTCCCATTTCCCCCAACTTTTTCTTTCTTTCAATTAATGCTTCCTCACATACATTATTCCACCATACTTTCTTTTTAGTTTAAACTGATTCAAATACTTTCTTTGCCGCACTATTAATCTGTTTAGATAATTCCGGCCATCTGTCATACTGGGTTATTTCAATTTCTTCCTGAATGTTTTCTATGGTATCTTGTGTACTATCTATGATGTATTTCATTAATTTTCTCGGTCTTCTTTTATTCTTGCGAGGTAGAACATTTAGCTTGATTTTAGATAGGTAGTGACTGGAGTCAAACTCCCCACTTCTTATTACTTCAACATTCATAATTTACTTAACACTTTTTTGAAAAATAGCTACATGACCCAATTGAAATTCAGCTAAAATCGAGTTTGGGTACATCCATATTTTAGCCTTGTTCGAAGTTTCTTAAAGAACATTGACATTCATTTAAGGTGAAGGATTTACAGACTTTAATTAGTCTCATGCCATTTTTGTTTGTTCTTTTGTGTGCCGGATATACCCCTACTGTTTTGCAGAAAACGTTTTCTTTGACAGTCTGTGCATTAATATAACCTACTAGAATAATAACATTTTATTTTGGAATTTTTGATATTTCATCGTCTAAAAGGTCCAGAATTCCTCAGTTTTACTTGGGGTCTTCCTATTACCTTAATTTATTGGTGCATGACAGTTAACAAATGTATACTTTTTGTTCTTACATTTAAGTGTCAGAAGAGATAACCTTTCTGAACAATATTTGAACTCCATAACATTATCAATTATTTCTTTATGGACAAAAAAGGCGGTATCTAGTAGCGGCATTCCTTTCATAATTTTGATATTTAAATATTCTATAATCTTTGGTTTCTGTTGCATTCTCATCCACAAACTGTGCTCTTGAGCTGCTAAGATGATCTAACCAGGTCACCACATTGCTATCTGATTTTTGAGTCTTTTTATATTTATGGTACGTGAGCTTCAGAACTTAAATAACAATCAGCCAAAGTCGTTCGACGCAGCTCTCAATCATTCTTGGGGAAATCGACCTTGAAGTTTTGCAATTACACGGTTAAGTACCAATTACTTAACGTACCGTAGTGCATACAAATACAATGGACGTATTTTCGTTGATTCGTAATTTTCTGTATTTTACAAAAGATTGTTTTAAAATATTGGTTTAAATTAAAAAATAGAAAGCACAAAATCATTGCTAATTCCATATTTGTGGCGATGCTGAAAAATAAAGAAGTCCTTCATTTCGATGTAGCCCCACACATGCCAGGCTGAGATGCACCGTAAAAACATGGAAAACATCGTACAAATGGTGCATTTTTACAGGTTTAGTTTTTTCTTTGATTCCAAACTTCATTTATGTTCATGAAGATTTATCTTGTACCGCACAGTTTAGAAGCGAACCATGCGTACCTGATCATTTCACCGATGATTGGAGAGGGCAGCTGGTGTGAATAATTGAAGGAAGTCTGATGCAATCTCCTCTGTCACTAATTTCACGCCCTCGTTCGATCAGGTAGGCATACTTCTGCAGGCGCTTCATCAAATTTTGTACTTGACAGTAGAAATACAAGCCACAAGGCTGCACCAGTGGGGTGCATTTTGGTGGAATTACTTGCACGGTGCTGGTAGGTAGACGCCTGTTGTTTCGAAAAATTTCATTATACAACACTAGATCGGTGAAACCTTTTGCCTTATAATGTATGGCTATACAACATTGACTAAAAAGCCTTTATATACGATTGCTTTGAAGTCAACTTGCCAGATTTCGATGATGAGACAATGACAATTGTATTAACTGTTTGAAAAGCCATTAGTAGCTATGAAGATGACTTTCCAAAAGCAGCACAAAGAAATAAACTGAACAAAGATAACCGTCATAAAATAATAGTGAAGCCAATACTGCAGAGACATGTAACTTGTTATGTTTTTTCTTTTTTTTTTCAAATAAATCATCAACATTAATCCTTTAAAATACAGAAAATTACGAATAAACAAAAATACGTGCATTTTTCGTAAAAATTACCATTACGTATTAAAATTGTGTAACTATTCGAAATCTTGTAATAACGAAAGAAAATAAAAAAATAAATGACGGCGAGACTCGAACCACCGACCTTATGGTTACAACACCACAACGCTACCACCTTTTTTATTTTTATTTATTTACTTATATTTTAACTACTAACTTTATTTGTCTTTTGTGCAAATTTACATAAAAATCAAAAAGTGACAAGCAGTTTTTACGTATCAGTAGTTTTTTTTTTTTTTTTTTTTTTTTTTTTTTTTTTTTTTTTTTTTTTTTTTTTTTTTTTTTTGAAGATATTATTTGTGATTTTGTTAGCAGATGTCCATTATTGTCTCCTTTCTATTATGTCTGTAAAAATCATAGTCTTATCTATAAATTATGTTCTGTAGTTGGTCTTCTCAGAATCTCCATCAGCTACACCGCCAGACGGCGCAACTTGCTTAATTATTGGTACTTACAGGTACTTGAAAAACTTCAAAGTCGATTTTCTCGAGAAATTTTGAGAGTTGCGTCGAATAGCTTTGGCTGATTGTTATTTAAGTTCTGAACTTCCCGCACCATAAATATCAAAAAATTCTAAAATTCGATACCCATGTGGTCTCCTTATAAGAAAATTTCGAGTTCTTTCTGTTTGCCGGTTTTTAGCAAGGAATTTACATTAAGAGAGAGAGCCTTAAAAAGAGGTTCCTCTTAAATTTAAGTCGGAAATGATTCCAATGATGCTCCGGCTCCCCTTATTGCAGATGTCGCGACTCCCCATAACCAGGGGTCCCGATGCATTGCATAACGCAATGGTGATTTCTCTTCGTCGGAGTAGTGAAGCAACTAAAATCACTTAACAAGAACAAGTCATCTGGTCCGGTCTGTATACCCATTAGATTTCTTTCTGATTATGCTGAAGCGATAACTCCTTACGTAACAGCGATATACAACCGCTCTCTCAAAGAAGAATCTGTACCAAAAGACTGGAAAGTTGCACAGGTATCATCTATATTCAAGAAAGGCAGTAGGAGTAACCCACTAAACTACAGGCCTGTTTCATTAAAGTCAATCTGCAACAGTATCTGTATTGAAATATTATGAATTATCTTGAACAGAATGATCTCTTGCCCCAAGGTCAGCACGGATTTCGAAAAAATCGTTCATGCGGAACACAACTAGCCCTTTACTTACACGAAGTTTTGAGTGCTTATCGACAAGGGTTCGAAAATCGATTCCGTATTTCTTGATTTCCAGAAGGATTTTGATACCGTACCTAACAAACGGCTTTAATCAAATTGCGTGGTTATGGCATATCGCCCCAAATTTGCGACTGGATAGGGGATTTCGTGTCAGAGAGGACACAGTTCGTAGTAATTGATGCTAAAGCATCGACGTAAACAGAGGCGATATCGGTCGTTCCACAGGGTAGTGTTATTGGTCATCTTTTGTTCCTTATTTACATAAACGATTTCGGAGAAAATCTAAGTAGCTCTCTTAGGTTGTTTGCAGATGATTCAGTCATTTACCGTCTAGTAAAATCATCTGAAGATCAAAACCAACCACTGAACGATCTCAATAAGATATCACTATGGTGTAAAAATTGGCAATTGACTCGTGAAGTCGTCCACATGAGTACGAAAAGAAATCCGTTAAACTTTGTTTACAAGATAAATGAATCAAAAGTGAAGGCCGTAAACTCCGTAAAATACTTGGGAATTACTATTACTTCAGACTTAAACTGGAAAGAAGGCGTAGATAATGTCATGGGAAAGTCGAACCAGAGACTGCGTTTTATTGGTAGAACCCTTAAAAGATGCAACAGAAACTGCATACACTACGCTTGTCCGTCTTTTTTTGGAGTATTGCTGCCCAGTGTAGGATCCTTATCGGGTGGGTTTGACGGAGGACATCGAAAGAGTCCAAAGAAAGGCAGCACGTATTGTATTGTCACGATACAGGGGAGACCGCGTTACGGAAATGATACAGGATCTAGGATGGGAATCATTACAACAAAGGCCCTTATCGCTTTGACGTGCGTTACTTACGATACTCCAATCGCCACCATTCTCCTCCGAATGCGAAAATATATTGTTGACTCCCACTTACATAGGTAGAAACGATCATTAGAATAAAATACGAGAAATCAGAGCTCGAACAGAGAGATTCATGTTTTCTTTCTTCCCGCGCGCTATTCGAGAATGGAATGGGACATAAATAGTACAGAGGTGGTTCGATGAACCCTCTGCCAGGCACTTAAATATGATTTGCAGAGATGTAGATGTCGATGTATTCCGACCTCCACCTGGGGTACTGCTTTCATTCAGCTGTAGCGGAATGTCTCCCCCTGCCCATTGCAAGGCCCCCCAAAATTTTGGTACATGTCTAACTCCATACAGGAGTGGGAAAATTTTCTTTTTTTTTCTGCCACACCGGCAGTGACCGGGCGGGCGTTGGACTTTGTCCATCACACGTCCGTCCACGTGCCTGCATCCTCAGCCCTGCGTGGTGGTTCGGCACTGCTGACCACGGTACGCTTCCATCTAGCAGTCTGCACTATTGGCCCACCAATCGGTGAGCTCCATGTAATCACGTGGTCGCCGGGTCCGATGCCTTGCAGTTCCGTCGGTTCCACCACGCTCCTCCTTCGATCTCGAGCCTCCGCCCTGTTAGGATGTCCTGACTTTTAGCTCCAGCTAATTTCTCTCCATCTGTAGCCATGCTCCACAGGGACAGCTATTTCCCCTTCCTTATTCTGCCTTCTCGGAAATGTACGTTTCAAGTTATTAAATGCAGAGTTAATCCACATCCCCATGTTTTTATTCCACATATTGCCACATGCACACACACCATCAGCCTTCCTGTTACACAGTGGACTTTGCATTCTGCAGTTGAAGTTGTACAAGGTAGGGAATAAATTCCGAGATAAGATCGGAATGTTAGACCGAAATGACATTTTATTCGTGGTTTACTTCACCAGGTTCATACGCTCTCTCCGCCGTTCGGACCTTACATTCTTCATCCGCCCTCGAAACCGTTGACCAGGTTCATCTCTAACCCTAGGCAGGGGCCCTTACAGGGTGCTACCATCCGGAGCCAGATAGACCCAGGTTTTTTATGAGGTTGTTACTCGTCCGCCTTCTCCTTCCCTATCACTTAGAAGTTGTACGTGTTGCTTGATGTTGAATCTATTGGTTAATCAGACAACAAAAGTAGTTTGTTTTAAAGTTACTCATTCAAAACCTGATCTGGTATTAGTTGCAGTCCAAATAGTTGTCATATATTGATGTTTAACAGTCAAGATCACTAAGTCATTAGATAACTTCATTAAAATTTAACTGAACACGTACATTGTTCATTAACACAGTAATTTGGTTTAATTGTGGCCCTGATATTGATGTATATATTGTTAAATGAGAAACAGTGCATTAAACTGATTGTGTGCGCAACGCATCTTTTAACAAAACAAATGTGACATGTAACGTGCATGAAACACACACTGACTATACTCAAAAAATTTGACTGCGAGAAAGATATTAAAAACACAAACCACTTTCTTAATGTTCGACTACGAGAATTTTATGCAGCTCAGTACCTGATTACCAAAACTCAGTATCATACTCAATTAACTGCAGTGTTGCATAACAATCATTTACTACGGTACCAATACAGAAATCTGTTCAATAGCATTACCAAAATCACACAAATCCACAAATAACTAATTATCAAATAAAGGAAGTAGGTTAATCTTCTAACTACGTAAATGAAACAGTAAAGAAAGGTCAACTTTGTTACTTATTATTAATAATCACCATTACATTACCTAAATGATACAACCTTTTCATAATTACATGAAATTCTATTACCTTCATTCTAGGTGTGGTACAACATTTTTCACTATTATATGAAATGAAATACATACTTGCTGACACTCCAGCCTCTGCTCTACATCGGGGCCATATACACAACACAACTGCTCTCTAAGCGAGCTGAACCAAAAGTCTGACTCTCTGTCGCTTTGCACGAGCTACAATGCTATGTGATACATAATCTTTGCCCAAGATGAAACTTCACAGATTTATGTACACATATCGATACACATAGTAGAAGCAATATTATACATTTTCTTGTAAGCAAGTTATTCGACACAAAACAGGGCAGATACCACAAACGCTGCGCATAATGCACTGCGCCTTCTAAATGTGGTGCGGCCGAGTTGTAACGTCGTCGGTGTCACGGCGCGAGAAGCTTCCTCGACGCGCTGTTAGACTGCCGACTGTCGCCGCACACGGCAGTATACCCGACAGTTGGAGCCACACAAACAACCGGTGCTCAATATACCACAGTTACTGACATCGGATGACGATAGCATACACGAACAACGAGTACGTTGACATGTTGCTGATGCTCGGCGAGTGCCGACGCGATGCCACAGAGGCAGCCATGGCGTATGCCGTGAGATATACTAGGCGAAGAGCCCCAGCAGCCATTACGTTCTTACGTACCGAACAACGATTTCGGGAAACAGGCTGCTTGGTAACGCGCCGCAGTAACAGACGAAGACCCGCAAGAAGTGAGGAGACGGAGGTGTTCGTTTTAGCTGCACTACACCACGATCCTCATGTAAGCTTACGAGCCGTTGCTGCAGTCGCTGGTGTCAGTCTCACATCTGTGTCGCGTATAGTACACGCCCACAGGTTTCACCCGTACCGCCTGTCACTGACCCAGGAGCTGCATGGGAACGATTTCTGGGCAAGAGTGACATTCTGTGAGTGGGCCATGCGTAATTTCACGCTGGAGTCTTTACAAAGTGTTATGTTCTCTGATGAGTCCACGTTCACAAATTATGGTGCAGTGAATCGCCATAACATGCACTACTGGGCCGCAGACAATCCTCGGTGGGTACGACCTGTCGACCGTCAACGTAGGTGGTCTATTAACGTGTGGTGTGGAATCCTTCGGGATTAAATCATTGGTCCACACTACTTCCCAGGTACACTGACAGGTGAGTTATATTACGCTTTTATAGCCGACAGTTTGGGTGGTCTCCTTGAACATGTGTGTCTACACACGAGAGTCCATATGTGGATGCAGCACGATGGTCACCCAGCCATTGCCCCCACATTCGATACCAGGCCCTGGACCCAGCATCAGACACGCCCCCCCCCCCAATTTTATAGTCACGTGCCGCGGCCGAGCACATTAAGGCGCTATGCTGCGATGCGCGAGGCCACTCCCCGTCGGGGGTTCGAACCCCCCCCCCCCCCCCTAGGGCTTGGATGTTTGTGTCGTCTTTAGTATAGGGTAGTCCATAAGTAATTCTTCATGCTTTCCCGGCGAGATCTTGACATTTTGGATAAACGGGATTACTGCCGGATGTATGCGAAAACTGACTTGAGCAGTTGAACCGGCAACCCACGCGCAATGGAAATATTCTAGACCTTATAGCCACAAACAGGCCTGACCTTATTAACGATGTCTTTGTAGAGACAGGAATTAGTGATCATGATATCGTCATAGCGTCGATGGTGACCAAAGTTCATAAACCAATCAAGAAGGCTAGGAGCGTGTTTTTGTTGGGAAGAGCCGATAAGAAAATGTTACGATCGCACTTAGACAATGAATGGGCATCGTTTAATTCCGGGACTATGATTGTAGAGGAATTGTGGACTAAATTTAAGTGCATTGGTAATAAAGGGTTAGAGAAACATGTGCCAGTAAAGACGATTAAGGATGGAAAAGATCCACCGTGGTATAATAATAATGTTAGAAAGCTGCTGAGAAAGCAAAGGCTGTTGCACTCTCGATTCAAAAAAGAACACGCAAATGATGACAGGCAAAAGTTAGTAGAGATTCGTGCGTCTATAAAATGATCGATGCGCGAAGCATACAATAATTATCACAGCCATATCTTAGCAAAAGATCTTTCCGAGAACCCGAAAAAATTCTGGTCCTATGTAAAATCGATAAGCGGGTCAAAGCCCACTGCCCAGTCACTCGTTGATCATTCCGGGGCAGTAATTGAAGAAAGCAAACGGAAAGCTGAAGTTCTAACTTTAACCTTTAAGAAATCTTTCACGCAGGAGGTCCACACAAATGTACCATCATTTGATCAACGTACTAATTCCGAAATGGGGGACATAGCAATAGGTATTTCCGGTGTAGAGAAGCAGCTGAGAGAGCTAAATACGAAAAAGTCTGCTGGTCCGGACGGAATACCAGTTCGGTTTTACAAAGACTATTCAGCGGCATTGGCCCCCTACTTAGCTTGCATTTATCGCGAATCTTTAATTCAGCGCAAAGTTCCTAGTGATTGGAAAAAATCACAGGTGACTCCCGTTTATAAGAAAGGAAAGAGAACTGACCCACACAATTACAAGCCAATATCGTTGACATCAGTTGCATGTAGAATTTTAGAGCATATTCTCAGTTCGAATATAGTAAACTTCCTTGAAACGGAAAAGCTTCTTTCCATGAATCAGCACGGGTTTAGGAAACATCGTTCATGTGAAACTCAGCTTGCCCTTTTCTCACATGACATCTTGCGAGCCATGGATGAAGGGCAACAGGCGGATTGTGTTTTTCTCGACTTCAAAAAGGCGATCGACGCGGTGCTACACTGCAGATTGCTAACGAAGATACGAACTTATGGAATAGGTTCACAGATATGTGACTGGCTGGAAGACTTCCTAAGTGATAGAACGCAGTACGTTGTTCTCGACGGCGAGTGTTCATCAGAGACTACCGTATCGTCAGGCGTGCCCCAGGGGAGTGTGATACGACCGCAATTATTTTCTATCTATATAAATGATCTGATGGACAGAGTAAGTTGTAATTTGCGGCTGTTTGCTGATGATACTGTGATGTATGGGAGGGTGTCGTCTGTAACTGACTGTAATAGCATACAGGATGACTTAGACAAAATTTCTAGTTGGTGTGAAGAATGGCAGCTAGCTCTCAATGTAGAAAAATGTAAGGTGATGCGCATGAATAGAAAAAGCAATCCCATAATGTTCGAATACAGCATTAGTAGTGAGTTTCTTGATGCTGTCGCGTCGTTCTAATATCTAGGCGTAATACTGCAGAGCGATATGAAATGGAACGAGCATGTAAGGACAGTTGTGAGTAAGGTGGACAGCCGACTTCGGTTTATTGGGAGAATTTTGGGAAGATGTGCTTCACCTGTAAAGGAGACCGCGTATAAAACGCTTGTACGGCCACGTCTTCAGTATTGCTCAAGTGTTTGGGCCCCGCAGCAGATCAGTTTAAAGGAAGACATAGAGGCGGTTCAGAGGCGAGCAGCTAGATTTGTTACCGGTAGGTTCGACCAAAGGGCGGGTGTCACGGAAATGCTCCGGCAACTCAATTGGGGAACAAAGACGACGTTCTTTTCGTGAATTTCTGTTAAGTAAATTTAGAGGGCCGGAATTTGAAGCTGAGTGTAGTACGATCTTGCTGCCGCCTACTTACATTTCGCGTAAAGATCACAAAGAAAAGATAAGAGAAATTAGGGCTCGTACGGAGGCATATAGGCATTCTTTGTTTCCTCGTTCAGTTTGGGAGTGGAATAGGAAAGAAAATACCTAGTAGTGGTACAGTGTACCCTCTACCACGCACCTTACGGTGAATTGCGGAGTATGTATGTAGATGTAGATGCGTCGTTCTGGCACAATATTTCGGCCGCGTGACTCGCTGAATATTGCGGCCGAAATATTGTGCCAGAACGACGCATACATCCGGCAGTAATCCCGTTTATCCAAAATGTCAGTTCATAAGTAGTTTTTAAGTTTAGGGACTGATGACCCCGCAGTTAAGTCTCTTAAGCTTAACAAACATTTGAATTATAGTCAAGTGTTACATTAAAATTCCATGGTTATTTGTTATCAATACTGTGCTTAGAATGTAATTCAACTAGAAAATACAGGCTATAGTTACAGTAACTATTAGCCCATACTAGACTTTACTTATAAAACTGATGATGATAAATGATCACAGCAAGTATATTTATTTATCTAATAAAGATTAAAATAAAGACAGCCATAGACACTGGCTACAGAGAAAGACTACTTAATAATAGCCTTGCGCACTTTCTTCTGACTAAACTGAACAATTACGTCGAAAAAGTCGACTTTCTTGGCCAGCTCATTCTCAATTGATAAAATTGCTAGATTATTAAGACGACTTTGGCCTTTTGTACTCCTTTGCCAAGTTTTTAAAGAGACTGTCACTGGAATTGTACAGAAAAATCTAATTGGAGTACATAGGTTAAAAAAATTGAGTTAAGGTTTTTGTCGTATACGGAATTTAGAAGTCTCATCGGGTCCCTTTCTGATTGGAAGACTGTACTATAGACGCTCTTCATATGTAGAATTTCTTCAAATAAGCTGTCTGAATCTGAGGAGTCTGAAGAATATTTTGAGATAAGATTGGTGGTTTTAACTTGCAGTTCATCATTTTCTGTCCATGAAATCCAGAATTGGTGAAAACAGATCACAAATTTGTTCACAACTTGCAAATCGTATTGTCAAGTCTGTCATGATGAAATCCAAAACAGGAAGGAAAACAGATAATTTGCACTTATTTGAGGCTTCCAGCTGAAGGTGTTCGGGTGTCTTTCCATCTCCACTGGCTTTCCTTATAATATCAAACTCTGATGTAATACCAACAGCCTCAGCAACTACTTTAGCTTCGTTTAAAATGGTTTCCCTGAAGGACCTGAATTTCATTAAGTGAATCTTTAATTAGTTGCGTCTCTACGTTGAGAGAAATTCCTTTCTTTTGTATAATGGTGTTTTTCTGATCAATAGAGGCAAAGATCTTGGGCCAAAATGATGTCATCAATAGGCCTTTGAGAGATGCAAAGTACTTCTTAAGTCCCAAAATAGTATTTCTTGCTGATGGAGTTAATGTGGTGGTTACCTTATCCACTTGGAGTCTTGAAGTCTAAAAGTATGAGGACTGAAGAATAGTGCTTCAAAATAGGCCGCACAGCTTGTAGTCTTTCACTACAGCGAGTTTTAGAAAGGCTTTGCAGAGACAAAGGGACATGCTGCTTCAACGACCAGGGCTACTAGAGAAGAAATTATAGAAAATTTCAGTGTTTCCAAAAAATGTCACATCAGAATTCAGCAATAATTACGAAAGCCAGAAAGTGTGCGAACAAGGGAAGCACAGACCGATGATAGTGAGCTGTTAAATATTAGCCTATTCACGAATTACACATGACAGAAACAAAACGCAGCGAAATACACAGCTGCCAATACATACGAATATACGTCTTTTATACAGTTTACATATTATGTATTTAAATGAGCAATCCTTACACTTTTGTGTGTTTAGAGAGGTTTAAGCTTATCGAGTTCATCTAGGTAGTTGCAGTTTTTGTAAAAATTCAATTTCACAGAAATATTATTTTTATATAAAAACGCGATTTTAAATGTTTTTAAAGCCACGTCAAAATTTTTTTTACTTTGGTTTTTACGTTTTCAGCTTTCCTGAAAGAAACCGATTTTACAAAAAAAGAAACATTTTAATAAACGTGAATTTCTTGCATCTCGAAAGAAATTTACTATTTAGAGACGGATTTTTATTTTTAATGTTTATTTCGTGTTTCCTTAAACTAATTGATTTCACATAAGTATTTTATAATGATTAGATATCTGTTAATTACCATAAATTTAATTAAATGTATATTTAAATGGCTGAAGTATTCAAACAGAACGAAAAAATAATTTATAAGGTTACAGCAGGATTCGAAATAAGTGATCTACGTTTACTAAACCTACAACGCTACTAAATGAGCTATGATGACAGCAGAAATAGTTGGTAGTGTAATATGTATTTCTAACCGTTCGCAAAACTTCAGACTATTTACTCGAGAATTTTTGAGAGCTGAATCGAATGGCTTTGCCTCATTATTATTTTAAGCCTGAACTTTACGCACCAAAAATATTAAAAAATCCGATAGTCATATTGTCACCTTTTCGGCATTTTGTAAGAATCGTGCCATCGCAGACGAGAAAGAATCGTGAAGGTTAAGATTTCAACATTCATGACACAGACATGTATCGATGAGCAAGATGTAGAAGTAAGAATCGCGCCAATGCAGACTAAAGAATCGTGAACGAATCGCAGGAATCGATTCACAATGTGGGATTGAATCGCAAGAATCGATTCCTAAAAAAGAATCGTGTTGCCCAACTCTAATGACAAGTGAAATCGGCTTGGATGTCTGGCACGTTTTCCGTGGCACAGATGGCCAGCTTTCAGTGGAGAACACAGCAGTCAAATGCGCCAACAGCTGCCGCGGGGCGGTGCGGCGAGTCTGTCTTCTGAGGCAACTCCAGCCTGACGTTAGCGTCACGCCGGTTGGCACACAACTTCACACGACATACGCAGTGACAGTAACTGCTAGCACAAGTTTCATGAAATTGTTACAATAAACGGTTTATCATAATTATCTGGTTTAAACATTTGTCTGTTAGTTAAACAATATTCTAACATTCAATTGGATAAAAATATTTTTCCAGTTTGAATTAACGTAACAAAAAAGTTATGCTGCATGTGACCGTTTCCTGGCCTCCTTTAGGTCCGGGACCTGGGCCCAGGGGGCCACCCAGCACCAACCGTGTGGGGGCCATGCACCCAGCCCATTCTGCACGTGCTGTTGTGGAAGAACTAAACAACAGATTAAAATTGTGTGCCGAAACCGGAACTCGAACCTGGGACCTTTGCCTTTCGCGGGCAAGCGCACTACCGACTGTGCTATCCCGACACGACTCACGATGACGCCTCACAACTTTACTTCCGCCAGTACCTCGCCTCCTACTTTCCAAACTTCACAGAAGCTCTCCTGTGAACCATGCAAGGCTAGCGCTCCTGGAAGAAAGGATATGGTGGAGACATGGCTTAGCCACAGCCTAAGGGATGTTTCCAGAATGAAACTTCACTCTGCAGCAGAGTGTGCGCTGATATGAAACTTCCGGTTTCGGCACACAATTTTAATCTGCCAGGAAGTTTCATATCAGCGCACACTCCGCTGCAGAGTGAAAGTTTCATTCTGGAAACATCCCTTAGGCTGTGGCTAAGCCATGTCTCCACCATATCCTTTCTTCCAGGAGTGCTAGTCTTGCGTGTTTGCAAGAGAGCTTCTGTGAAGTTTGGAAAGTAGGAGGCGAGGTACTGGCGGAAGTAAAGTTGTGAGGCGAAATCGTGAGTCGTGTCGGGATAGCACAGTCGGTAGTGCGCTTTCCCGCGAAAGGCAAAGGTCCCAGGTTCGAGTCCCGGTTTCTGCACACAATTTTAATCTGCCAGGAAGTTTCATATCAGCGCACACTTCGCTGCAGAGTGAAAGATTCATTCTGGGAACTAAACAACAGGTTTGCAAGAAGATGGTTGGGGCGCCATGGTCCTCATTCATTGTCCGCAAGGTCGCACGATTTAACACCAGTAGATTTCTTTTTGTGGGGATATCTACAGGATCGTGTTTATGTCATTGAGCCCACATCCCCAGATGATCTGAAACGGCGCATCGAGGTCGCATGTCGCTCCGTCACACCGGCGATGATAAATCTCGTCCGCAGATCCTTTCGACGGCACATTGCATTATGCATTGAGGAACATGGACACACATTTGAACATCTCATGTAAATCAACTTCCCACCGCCATAACATCCATCACCCACCACACAGCCATGTATTATGTACAGCGTGTGGTATCTGCCCCTAAAACTTTGAAACCGTTGTAGCTCCCGAACTAACAGTGATAGGAATGTAGTTTAAATTGATTTGGACGCAGCTGGTTTCAACGATTACAATGCACGATAGAAAAAAACTATTCTTCCATTTAAAAAATTATATCTTTGTGCTGTAACTCTTTGGAAAATGATACAATAAATTATGTTCATAGCTCCACAGAAAGTGTAACATTTCTTTCGTTGACCTACCGCTTTAAAATTTCCCGTCACCTATTATATTATAAGTTACAGAGGCAAACACACTTAGTGAATCACCATATATATATATATATATATATATATATACAACGCAATGTCCCGACTGACTGACTCATCATCGCCCAGCCCAAACCACTGAAGATTGAAACTTGAAATTTGTAGAGGGTGTTGAACTTACTCTGTAGGCGTCATCTAAGAAGCGATTTTTCGATATTCCGTCCGTAAGGGGGGAAATAGGGGATGAAACTTTTATTGAAAATACGTTGCTATTTAGGCAATTTTAAAGCTAGAAGTACAAAATTTCGGATTATAATTCAGGGTTCGAACTTAAGACACACGTGCTTCCGCATTTTTTAAAATTCAACCAATAAGGGGGTAAAATATGGGACGCAAGAAATTGATTTTCAAAAATATGTTGTTGTTAACTCAAATTTTAAGCTACAACTACGAAACCTGGGATATGGAACCTTGGTCAGAATTTAAAAAAAATCACGAGTTTCAGTATTTTTGTAAATTCAACAAGGGGGTAAAATAGGGGATGAAAAATCAGTTTTGAAAACACGTTGCTAATAAGACAATTTTGAAGCTCTAGCTGCAGAAATTGATATTTGTGTTGTTGGTTAGAACTTAAAAAAGGACGTGTTTCGTTATTTTTTGGAAATTCAACCATAAAGGGGGTTAAATTGGATAGGGGATGTTTTTCGAAAATCTGTTGCTATTCAGGCAATTTTGAAGTTAGAGCTACAAATTTTCAGATTTGGATTCGGGGTTCGGTAGTTTGGGAAATTCGACCAGTAAGGGGGTGAAATACGGGATGCAAAAATTGATTCTCAAAAATATGTTGCTGTTAACTCAAATTTCAAGCTATATGGATATAGACTCTTGATCAGGATTAAAAAGAGACGAGTTTCGGTATTTTTGGAAATTCAGTAACTAAGGGGATAAAATAGGGGAACAAAAATTATTTTAGAATACACATTGTTGTCAAGACAATTTTGAATCTAGAGCTGCAAAAATTGGTATTTGTATCGTTCGTTAGAATTTTAAAAATACGTGTTTCGGTATTTTTGGACATTCAACCATCAAAGGGGTTAAATTGGAGAGGGGATGTTTTCGAAAATCTTTTGCTATTAAGGCAATTTTGAAGGTATAATCACAAGAATTGGTATATGTTTTCTTGGTCAGAATAAAAAAGAAACGTATTTCGGTATTTTTAGAAAATTAATCATTTAGGAAGTGAAATACAGGATGAAACTTTATGTACTCTTGGTCAGATTTAAAATATACGTGTTTCGCTGTTTATGAAAATTCAACAACTAAGGGAGTCAAATTGAGGATCAAAAATACGTTACTATTGGGACGAATTTAAGGCTAGAGCTACGAAAATTAATATTTGGCCTGAAGAAAGAAAAGTGTTTCGGTATTTTTGGAATTTCACGCATCAAGGGGATGACAAAAATGTTGCCTACATAGTTCGAATTTAAAAGACACATGTTGGGGTAGTTTTCGAAATTCGACTATTAAGGGGTGCCATAGGGGGTTACAAGTAGTAAAATCAAATGTTCAAACGTTTGTGAATCTTAAGAGACTTAACTATGGGATCATCAGTCTCTAAAGCTTACAAACTAATAAAAACTAACTTGACGAACTTATGCTAAGGACAACACAAACATCCATACCCGAGGGGCAAATCGAAGAATCGAACCGCCGACGGCGAACAGCAGCGCGCACCGCAGCATGGCGCCTCAATATGCACGGCCATTCTGCCGCGGCTACAAATAGTATCACAATATTTCATTATGGTAGTACTTAAGTTATATCTATGAAAATTCATATTAAGAGGGAGAAACAACTGGTGCAGACCAACCACCCTACGCATGCGAAGCAGCGGGCGTTAAGACACACACACACACACACACACACACAGACACGTGTATGTATATAAACTTCCAACTCTGATTTACAATAGGTAAATGGAGTTATGGCATATAATTCATAACAACCGTTTGTGATATTTAGGTTACCTGAGACATAATAATTTCTCTGAGTGAAGATGCGTTGTCGGACCGCAGCAGATCACACTTTTTTTCTCATTTTTCTAAATGTATCTCGCCACGCCCGCTCTAGTACAGTGATTATGGCACAAGATTCTACTGACACCTCTGCATCGTTATCTGTTAGTTTGTGACTGTATACGGTAAGGTGGTACAATTTCGAACATTTCGGGCAAATGTTATTGTAACTGCAAATATATTGAGAAAAGAAATAATTTTACCTATGGCACTTGTTCTTGAATGTTTAATGAATATGTAACATAAATGTTAGACAATTACAAATGTTGGTAGGACCACAAAAAAGCTTACAGAATTGAGAAAAATCGATCGAAAATGTACCACACTAGGTACAATTATGATCACTTCCTCGTACAATTATGATCACTGACTTTTTCCACGTGAAAATCACTTTTTCCTTCGGGCAACAACGCATACTTCGTGGTACCAAACGTTGCACAATAATGAATTTACAAGCTCGCGGAAAATAGAAAATTTATAAGAGCGCGTTCGACGAAGTAGCTCCACGTACATCTTTACAGGAAAAAATTTATATCTCCGTAGCACAAAGTGGTGTATTCTTGGAAAAGTCTGAGAAGCTGTACAAAGCCTGTTACACTACAACGCCACACAAAGGCAAATGCTACCAACACTACGAGACTGAAAATTTATGTTGATCGGAATTGTACCTATATCGAATTTGTACCACCTTACCCTATGGCTCTGTGATGTGCGTACGTATAGGTGCGATTAACCACTAATACGTGCTCATTTGGTGGCAGTTTGAAGAAGAGGCGTTTTAAGGGCAGAGGGGATAAAATGCCAATGAAAAAGAACCTCTATGAGAGACTGAAAGGATAGTAGAGTACAGCGGATTTCTCGCTATCAGGTACAGCTCGCTCAGTAGTAGTAGTAGTAGCTTATATTCGTAAAATGGTTGTCAGTGCGGTAAGATGAGGAGCATTGCTATTGCTGGACACCGACGATATCACCAGAGTTAGCGTCAACGTGTACGTACCTGTAACATCCAGAAACAACATTTGTCTTGTCAGTCATACAATACATAATTTCGGAGTCCTATCTGACGATCTGCTTGGAGCACAAAAAATTTCATTATCATTACTTCGCATAATTATTGCTCGAAACTAAAAACTGAAAATGCTCTCATAATCCACTTATTAAGAGGTAACATCGTATGTTAAGTTCAGCACGTATTAAGGCAAGTATTACAAGTGTTAGTCTTGAAGTTATCGGCTGTCAAATATTCCAGTTTTGATCGTCCACTTTTCAAAAAGCATAACATTTGTCGACTTATAACAAACTTCACATATAATTTCAAACTTTTAGGAAATGTTTTCTCTTTACACTGCCCAAAAAAATAATTATACGAAAAATATTTATTGCTACTACATTTTCCCTGTTCATTGCTGTCAAACTTCACCACTTGATGTGACGTTTTTATTTGTTAATTTTTATCCACTAACTTTATTTGCTACACTCTTTTCAGGCAGTATTTTCATAAATCACTGAATATAGTAGCTAAACTGTATCACTGTACGACGTGTAGCTCTGGAACTATGCACACACTTAGGTAAGTCAAAAACAACTTCTGATTACCTGAAATGCTGTAAAACTCAACATCAGGCGTGACTTTTTACTTTGTTACTACTTAACTGCTGATGCTATTCCCAACACATTTCTCATATGATGTGTATATATGTACACGTGAATGCATAATATCACCATACGCAGTATAGTTCAGGAAATATGTTATTAACAATGAGATGCTTTCAAGACGTGCTTTTGTTGGACTTGGGCGCAAATTAATCGTTCTAAAATCATCCAACAAACTTCAAGCATAATTTAAACAATTTACTAAACCTTTTCTTACTCGCCTGCTAATCGTTAAAATTAACGGAATTACAGCACTATTTTGATTGCTGCACTGAGAAGAGCACGTGACCAAGCCGCGCTACCCTTAGTTTCTTTTTTTTTTTTTTTTTTTTCTCTCTCAATTATTTTGTTGATTGGGAGGTTCGCGTGATCGCTGTCGGCCGGTCCTTTATAAACTCAAAATTGTAAGTATTGTATAGGGTTTATTTACGTTGTTACGTTCATTTGGTTTCCATTCTTTAGCCCGTTTGTCGGTCTTATGTTTCCGGCAGGCGATTTCAATTATTGGTCCACTTTAGGTTACGGTAGTAACACTAAAAGTGGGCCTTTGCGATCGTCTTTTGACAGCTCGAAATTTAAATGAAAATAACGGCTTAACCATTCATCTGACACGAAAATTGGATAACCGAATTTGTATAGGAGAAAATTCTCTACAACTTTGCTCTCATCTGTTTTTTTCATATCTCGTATCGTTTCAGAGATATTTGCAAAAATAACGGGGATTTTTGGATGTCTGTCTGTCTGTCCGTAACGTGTTCCCTGTTTTTAAGACGAACCGTTCAACCGATCAGCACCAAATTTTACAGACATAATTGTAGGCCATCAGAGACCAGAACCTTCCTTTTTCAAATTTTTCTGACAAAAAATACGGTAGTAATAAAAAAAAGCCGTTTGTAATATAATTGTAATTGCAAACGAACCGTTCATCTGACACGAAAATTGAATAACCTAATTGGTAGAGGGGAACATTCTCTACAACTTCGCTCCCTTATGTTTTTTCATATCTCGTATCGTTTGAAAGATATTTGCAAAAATAACGGAGTTTTGACACTCTCCATTTAATTAACGAAAACCAGCCATCCGCAGATGTCACGTGACATTCCTCGCCCACAACTCTCTCTGGCATACGCCATCTTACACGTTGTCATTTCAAAGCAATGGCGCACTGAAGAATTAACAAAAACACGTCGTTCTTCGTACGATAAATGATAATCTAGTGTCTACAAATACCATATTGGCATCAGTTAACAATGACCATCTAGTGTGAAATTAAAGAACGTAACTTCTAAGTCAGTAATTAAAACTTCCGGGCTGAGAGGCCGTGGTCGAACAGTAGAAATTTCTTCCCCTGACGTTTCGTTGCCGGCTGCGGGCAACATCTTCTGCATCTTCTGAGGTGAGTCGACGACTGGCTGCTGGGCCGTGGAGATCCTGCATATATAGAGGGCATAGAGGGCGCCACCACTCGTCACGTGATGTCAACAGTAAAACTATCTCTGGCTGGCGTCATTACTCTCGATCGAAGGTAATCGATTGTCACATCTTTGGTACAAAACAGACCGCCATATCTTATCTAACTTCAAGCCTTCTTCCTTCCTGTTAAAATTATTGTGGTGTTTAAAAATATATGCAGGATCTCCACGGCCCAGCAGCCAGTCGTCGACTCACCTCAGAAGATGTTGCCCGCAGCCGGCAACGAAACGTCAGGGGAAGAAATTTCTACTGTTCGACCACGGCCTCTCAGCCCGGAAGTTTTCATTACTAAAGACGCCGGCCGTGAAAGCCTACACGTAACTTCTAAGTGTTATCTGTAGCGTAGTAGGCAATGTGTTGAACTGTGACGCTGAATGTCAGTGGTTCGATACCGACCACTACCCGAATGTTTTTTCCTAAAAGGGTTTCAGACACTCTTATTAATTAATTTTTTATTATTTAGATTATTATTTTAGTCCAAAATGTTTGGAAAAACTTATAAAACTACAAATCTAAAAGTGGGCCGTAAAACACGTCACTACGATTATTTTTTCTACGGTGAGGAGTTCGCCAAATTATTGCTCGCTAGTACACGAAGTCTGTGAAATCAGGCTACAGGAGCGAAATTATTAGCAGTAAATTTCAAAGTATTAGCAACAAAGTTCCCGAATTTACTGCGTTGCAGGAAATTTGCCGCGCCCAGGTAATCCTCGAAACTGAGAGGTGGCTGAATCCCGACGCAGGAAGCTCTGAACTTTTTAGCGTAGCATGAAATGCACGTCGGAAAGATAGATCAGGTAAATTAGGAGGGGGATAATTTCAGTCGACAAAAATATTGTTTCTACCGAGGTCGAAGTCGAAAGTGACTCTGAAGTTAGCTCAATGCTTGTAACAGGTATGGCCGGAATCAAGTTAATGAGCGGATGTTTTTATTGGCCTCTACCCCCTCCCCCCAATCCCCGATTCCTCTCCACCCGGTTCCATCGTCACATTTCTAGAGTCATCCAAAGAAGGTCTACGCTCAAAAAAATGTTCAAATGTTTGTATAGCTTATGGGACTTAACTACGGGGTCATCAGTCCCTAAACTTACAAACTACTTATGAACTACTTACGAACTAGGACGGCACAAATATCCATGCCCGAGGGGGGGATTCGAACCCCCGACCGTAGTGGCCGTACTGGCCGTGACTGGAGCGCCTCAGTCACCTCGGCCACCGCGGCCGGCGTCTACGCTCAGTAGCGCAAATTAGTCTTGTGTATTTCGCGAACGAACTAGTTCGGAAGAGCGCTCCCACAGGCGAACTACGCGAACCCGTTCGCAGATCCCTTTCCTCTTAGTTCGTCCGCTCCTTTTCCGATGACTGACGGGTAACAGCGAGAGAACGCGAGAGCGTGCGTGTTTTCCTTCTGCCAGTTGCCGACATTTCGAGCTGAGATGCAGCTCAGCTGTAGTTTTAGTAGCGGTAGCAAAAGCCAAAACGAGCGGACGAAATAAAAAGAGCGACCTACTTCGCGGCCGACCTGCGAACTACAAGGAGAGCTACCGGTCGCGAAATAAAATATGCGCGATAGGTCGCCAACAGAATTAAAAATCACGTGTTTGCCTTCTGCTGATGAGAGCCATTTCGAGGTTAGCCTCTGCCTGCTAGATTACATAGTTCAGTGCTACTGAATTTCTTCTTTGAAGTATTCTGCACTTTTCAATATCTGACTAATAAATTCCATAATGCCAAGATATAGAGATAACTCTAAACTTAAACGCGAGAAATTATCCACAAACTGTTTGTTTTGGTTTGCGTGATATCGTTAGCGGCTCAAGCAGCAAGCGCATGAAGCAGCTAGGTGGGGGAACTTCTCCCTCCACCTGCATACGCAGACCACGCCGCTCAGCCGTCACTGGGAGCGGACGAACTAAAAGAACGAACTAGTTTTCGGCAGAGCCGGGAATTAAAGTGAGCGCTTCCGATCGCGAACTATTATGCGCAAGTCTAGCGCAAAGGTCTAGGACCGTGCGAAATTAGTTGGGATGACTTTAACGTACAGAGTATAGGATGGGACGTCTATGATTTCGCTGCAGGTGGTACATACAAGCAGTCACGTGAACTACTACTGAACGCGTTTTCCGAAAACGGTCTTAAGCAGCTAAATCGACAGCCCACACGCAATGGAAATATTTTAGACCTGATGGCTTCAAACAGCTGTGATCTTGTCAATGATCATCACAGTAGAAACAGGGGTTAGAGATCATGATGTCGTCTTAGCGAAAATGCTTACGGAAGTCCATAAATCGATCAGAAAAGCTTGGAAAGTGTTTATGCTAGAAAGAGTTGATGAGTAGTTGATAGCGTCCCAGTTACAGAATGAATGTTCATGGTGTGGTACAATGGACATAGAGGAACTATGGGCAAAATTTAAATGAATTGTAAATGAAGCACTGGAGAAACAAGTTCCTGCGAAGTGGATAAAGGATGAAAAAGATCAACTGTGATTTAATAATAATAATAATAGGAAAATGTAAAGAAAGCAAAGACAGTTGCATTCTCAGTTCGAAACAGAATTAGCAAATCAAGACGGGCAAGAGATAAGTTTAGTTGCCGTAAGCTGATCGCTGACAGCTGCTGTAATTCGGTCATAGCAGCTTCAAATGTTCCAATGTTTGCTTACCTATTGGACCAAACAGCTATGGTCGTTAGTCCCTAGACTTCAAAACTCCTTAAACTAACACTATGGACAACACGCACCCATGCCAGAGGGAGGACTAGAACCTCCGGCGGGAACAACCGGCCAGTCCCTAGCATGACGCCTTAGACCACGCGGCCATTCCGTACGGCCACAGCAGCTTCATGCGCCTGCTTGTCAACAGCCATATTTTGTAAATTTATCTATGTCAACGCAACTATAATGTCTTCTTCTGAAGCCGTTTGCGTTTCGTCGTTGAAAGCTTACAGCCGCGGTGGAGTAGCCGAGCGGTCTAAAGCGGAGTGCGCGGTTGCTCGCCGTGGAGGTTCGAGTCCTCCCTGGGGCATTGGTGTGTATGTTGTCCTTAGGTTAGTTTACCTTAGTTTAAGTAGTTTGTAAGCTACGGACTGGTGACCACGCTGTTTGGTCCGATAGATTTACAAACATTTGAACATTTGAAAGCTTATAGCAGCACAGCAAGTTGTCAGGGATCAACTTACGCGAAGCTAACTATAGTAGAGATTCGCACTATATGAATAATTAAAAAAAGATCTAGGTACGGAACATACAATAACTAAAATTCCCATATCTTAAGAAAAATGTCTTGCCAATATTGGTTCTATCTAAAAGCGATAAGCTAGTCAGAGAGGCCTCTATCTAGTCCTTCGTTGACTATCCTGCGATGGTGATAGAAGACAGCGAGCAGAAATAGCAATCACATATGTAAGAATGCATTGACCTGCGGCGATAACACTGAATTAAAAGTTTTAAGGTTTACGTTCGCGTTAAGTGGTTAAAACTCCACGAGCTTTCGGCTAAGAACTCCTTGGCCATTGTAAAGTGGTATGACTGCCTAGTGACTGATAGTACTGTCTTATATGCACTAGCTGCCGGCTGTGACGTCACTGGTGCCCCGCGACTTCGCCTTATATAGGCAGGCGTTGAGTCGGTGTTCGATGCACCCGGCAGCTAGTGTTTATGTCTATATCCTTTCTAGCAGCCAGTAGTCAGTCATATAACCAGTTGAAAATGGTCAAGGAGTTCTTGGCCGAAAGCTGGTGCAGTTTTAGACACTTGACGCCTACGGAAACCCGAGAACTTTCTATTCAACAACCCCATATGGTCAAATACATAATCAGAATTGTAGCGTCGATTAAATATCTAGGAATAACGGTACAGAGCAATATCAAATGGAAGGCACATGTAAGAACTCCCGTGCGTAAGGCGGATGGTCGACTTCCGTTTATTTGGAGAATTTTGGGAAGGTGTGATTCGTCTATAAAGGAGATTAAAAATGTTCAAATGTTTGTAGAGCTTATGGGACTTAACTACGGGGTCATCAGTCCCTAAACTTACAAACTACTTATGAACTAGCTAAAACTAAGGACGGCACAAATATCCATGCCCGAGGGGGGATTCAACCTCCCGACCGTAGTGGCCGTGCAGAACGTGATTGGCGCGCCGCAGACCGCTCGGCCACTGCGGCCGGCTATAAGGGAGACCGCGTATGAAACGCTTGTGCAACCCCTTCTTAACTATTGCTTAAGTCAATTTAAAGAATCCCTGAGACGGATTTACGTCTCTAATATGTCAAAGACATTATTAATAGATCTGAAGCATTGAATTAAAATTTGTGGTGCGGCCGGGAATCGAACCCGGACCTCCATGCTTACTAGGCAGACGTCTTAACCGTTAGACTACCACACCACTAACCATTAAGGCGCCTCGGAATAGTCTATGTACGATTTCCTTCCACAACACAAACTTTAATTCAGCTTCTTTGTTCCAAAGATAATTGCCACTACTGCCAAGGCTCTCCATGCAGCGGAATAGCACCTCAGCAATGGACATGGTGGAACAATCCTGTTACGGTGATATAAATATCAATACCGTAACAGGATTGTTCCACCATGTCCATTGCTGAGGTGCTATTCCGCTGCATGGAGAGCCTTGGCAGTAGTGGCAATTATCTTTGGAACAAAGAAGCTAAATTAAAGTTTGTGTTGTGGAAGGAAATCGTACATAGACTATTCCGAGGCGCCTTAATGGTTTGTGGTGTGGTAGTCTAACGGTTAAGACGTCTGCCTAGTAAGCATGGAGGTCCGGGTTCGATTCCCGGCCGCACCACAAATTTTAATTCAATGCTTCAGATCTATTAATATTGCTTAAGTGTTTGCGATTTTCAGAGGCGGGCTGCTCCGTTTGTTACTGGTAAGTTCGATGAATGCGCAAATATTCGGAAACTTAAACGGAAACAGATACAAGGAAGATGACATTCTTTTCGAAAAATACTGATGAGTTAATTTGAGGGCCGGAATTTGACTTCTTAAAGATTCTAGTGCCGCCAACTTACATTTCGTGTAAAGACCAGAAAGATAAGAGAAATTAGGGTTCGTATAGAGGAATACAGACGTTCGTTCTTCGCTCGTTCTATTTGGGAGTGTAACAGAAAAGGAAACGCCTAGTAGTGGTACGACGTACTCACCGCCATGCACCTGGCGGTGGATCACGGAGTGTGTATATAGATGTTTGTGTGCTTAATTTGCTTTCCATACCTGGTTCAGTGTGCCTAAGAAACAATGTCATCATCATTAACGCTAAAGGTACATAAATAATGAGCATGAATAAGGGACGAATGGAAGGCGTAGAAAGTTCTCCGTGGCTCGAGTTACTGTAATAAGATCCAACAATTAGCATACAGTAGTACGCCATTTGTCTTGAATGTTGACGGGCTAGGTTGTGGAGCGAGGTCGGTCAGCTAGTTGCCTCCCTTCACCGCTCACAACATTTTCTGTCTGGCCGAGCCGACTATATCAAGTAAGCTGACTGTTGCGATGCAGAAAATACAATTGTGCTTCGCCATAATCTTGAATATCACCCAACATTTGAACGACTCGAGCGTGCAGTAACAAATTCTGTTCCTTGCCGAGTATAAATCAGGCTCGAGTATAAGATTCAGAACACAAAGCGTTGCATATATGTTAAGCATCAACTTTTTCTCACGTTATTTGTTATGGTACTGAAGCTTCCTTAATCGAATCGATCGATTTATCAGGCGTTATTGAACATGAATACCTAGGGAATTCAGAAAGTCAGTAAAACTTGACGTCCCACGATAAGATCGTTTGCACAACATGAATAGTACATTGTCACAGCTGAGTATGACATGATCAAACTCATGGATACATTCGGCGGTGGCATCGCTCTACACAAGATATAAAAGGGCGGCACAGCTATCATATTTTGTACCACACTGATACGCGAGAAAAGGTGTTCGCCTGATTGTCTACGCGACGGGAGTTAACAGACTGCAATTGGGGAATTATAGTTACAACAAGAAGCATGGGACATTTCATCATCTTTCTTTCAGTGATTAGGCTGTTACCTACTCCGAACTCACAAATAGTAATTTCCATCTTTTCCGTGGTCTTCCAATATCTCTTTTACCATTCCGTTTGTATTTCAGGATCTTCTGGGGGATTCTGTGCTCTGGCAGTCTAGGAAGGTGTTGCCTCCAGTTTTCTCGATGTTGTGTGATTTTCTCGTTGAGGCTGAAAATATTTAATTCAAATCTGGTGTCGTCATTCCTGATCATGAACTTTGGATTTTATTTTCTTGTCTCTTTGTAGTAACCCAGCTTTCGCTTCCACAAGATAGTACAGGAACTGCCATCACTTTATAAAATTTTAAATTAGTACCTTTTTGTACTATATGGCCAAATGTCCTGCTTATGGTAGCATATACAGCTTAGAATATTTGTATTTTATTTTCAATGTCGGAATCAAAATATAAACTTATATATATATAAGGTTTGTAGAGCTTATGGTACTGAACTACGGGGTCATCAGTCCCTAAACATACAAACTACTTATGAACTAGCTTACACTAAAGACGGCACAAACATCCATGTCCGATATGGGGGATTCGAACCCCCGACGGAGATTGGCCTCGGGCATCATAGCATAGCCCCTCAATGCCCTCGGCCGCTCCGCAGCGGCCCAAAACTTATATCACAGCCTAAATATGTGATATGCGAGATTTGTTCTAAAGGTGAATTACCCAAGACAATTTTTGATCTGATTGGGTATTTTCCACGGAAAGCTATTATTTTAGTTGTATTGTTAAAAAATTTAAAGCTATATTTCCTGCATATTTCATTCAGCTTATATACTGATCTTCGGAGGTCATCTTCACTGTTTTGAATAATAACGATGTCACCTGCAAGTAGAAGCTCATTCAGCTATTCCTGATTCGAATTATTAATTCCTTTCTTTACTTTAAGGTTCCATTTCCAAAGAATGTAGGCAATGTACATATTAAAAAGGGTAGGTGAGAGTCCACGTCCTTGTCTTACTCCTTTATTAATATTTTGTTCCTCTAATTTATTCTTGCCTGCGTTTATTACGGTGCGTCTATTTTTGTAAAGACCTTTTACTACATCTATTAGCTGATAAGGATACCCACATTCGGACATAATCTTCCATAGACCATCACGGCTGATACGTTCAAAAGCCTTCTCAAAGTCGCTAAACGCCATATGGGTTTCTATGTTAAACTCTCTGTGTTTCTCTATGACTGGCATGGCCAAACACCGCGGGTACGGGCATCTTTGCAGCGTCCCTGACCTGCGCACTGTTCGCAGTGGCGTGTGGGGCAGATTGGCGAGCAGTTGTGTCGATGTTCACCATACATATATATGTAAGTACTCTACTACATTACCAATTCCACTTAGCAGCCTCACTGTGTTGCAGAAAGTTCCTTCCTTCGTTTCCCCCTTGCAGCGTTAGGCAGATAGCCGTCTCACTCCCACACATGCTGCAGGCATTGCAGTGGTAGGGGCAGTAGTGCGCCAGTCACAACGGCTCTAGCCCGAAGTACACTAGCATATCTTCAGAGGAACTGGGGGAAAATACACCTAAAACTGAATCATTTTTGTTACTTCTTTATTTGCGATTTAACAAAAAATACTTCTTGTAAGAAAGAGACTCTATAGCCCTCCCATACATGTATTTTTAAAATAGCATATTTATGTGACTAGTTCAGTTAAGAAACATATATCTTTCAGAAGAAGCCTACTGCATATATGACGAGTGTGCATGTACAATAATAATAAAATCAAATTTCGGTCACAAAATTACTAAGCTTTTCTTCGATTCGTTTTTTGGATATTTTCTAAAGCTTCGCTTAGTGATTCTGCCATACAAACACTTATAGTTACCTAAACAGTAAATGGTTTTCTTGTTATACCTTTCTTCGACCTCAGTACAGTGCTGTGCGGTCTCACTCTTTCCGCAGCTATCTCTGTCGCTGCGTTGCCGACACTAGCGACACACGGTCGCAGCGGGGCGGTGAACTACAGTGTACTCCGCCCGCGGGGCGCGGGCGCGCCTGCCGGGTGGAAATGTTAGCCTTACCTGCTCTATGATGTTCTAAATTGCAAACACGAAGGACCTGATCTAAGGCCATTTTGTTCTTCCGAAATAACACCTTCTGTTTTAGTGCCGGCCGCGGTGGCTGAGGGGATTGATGCGCTTCAGTCACGGTCTGCACGGCCACTACGGTCGGGGGTTCGAATCCCCCCTCGGGCATGGATATTTGTGCCGTCCTTAGTATAAGGTAGTTGATAAGTAGTTTGTAAGTTTAGAGACTGATGACCCCGTAGTTAAGTCTCATAAGCTTAACAAACATTTGAAACATTTCTGTTCTAGTCTTCAGGCGGTTTTTTTATTATTTTTGAGTATTTAATACAAATAAACAATCCCTTCCACGGATCTTCGTCTCGATTATGTCAAAGATATTATTGATAAATCTGAAGCATTGAATTAAAATTTGTGATGCGGCCGGGAATCGAACCCGGACCCCCATGCTTACTACGCAGACGTCTTAATAGTTTTTTTTTTTTTTTTTTTTTTTTTTTTTCTGTGGGTACTACTCTTCGTTGCGGACGCTGATCGTTTATGTTCGTTCTCGTTCGGTGTGTTACACCACCACATCACTAACGATTAAAGCGCTTAGGAATAGTCTAAGTACGATTTCCCTCCACGTCACAAACTTTAATTCAGCTTCTGTGTTCCAAAGATAATTGCCACTACTGTCAAGGCTCTCCATGCAGCATCACAAATTTTAATTCAGTGCTTCAGATTTATCAATAATGTCTTTGACATAATCGAGAAGAAAATCCCTCTCAGGGATTGTTTATTTGTATTAAATTGATATTTATATCATCTTAACAAGATTGTTCCAAATGTTCAAATGTTTGTATAGTATATGGGACTCAACTACGGGGTCATCAGTCTCTAAACTTACAAACTACTTATGAACTACTTACGAACTAGGACGGCACAAATATCCATGTCCGAGGGGGGATTCGAACCCCCGACCGTAGTGGCCGTGCAGACCGTGATTGGAGCCCCTTAGTCCCCTCGGCCACCGCGGCCGGCGATTGTTCCATTATATCCATTGCTGAGGTGCTACTCCACTGCATGGAGAGCCTTGGCAGTAGTGGCAATTATCTTTGGAGCACAGAAGCTGAATTAAACTTTGTGACGCGTACTTAGACTGTTTCAAGGCGCTTTAATCGTTAGTGATGTGGTGGTCTAACGGTACAAGCAGCATCGGGCCGGGCGCCGTGGCTCAGCGCGCCCGGTCATGGGGCTAAATGCTCTATGTAATAAAAAAAGCTGAGCCAAATATGCAACGAACAATCACGAACGAACGAAACCAACGACCGCAGAGCACAGATTTACCTGAAGAACCACCAAAAAGAAAGAAAGAAAAACGGTTAACACGTCTGCCTAGAAAGCATGGAGGTCCGGGTTCGATTCCCGGCCGCATCACAAATTTTAATTCAATGCTTCAGATTTATCAATAATTTTTGAGTAACGGACGGAAGGGTTTGCGTGCTTCGTTGAAGTCGAGAGCTGTACCGGCGGTAGCGTAGCCACTGGCAGGGTCACCCAAGCCGCATTGGTCTCGACTGAGGAGCCACACAACATAGGGCAGGGGCCTCTAGAGGCACGGTGAAGCCAGCTTCCCTAAGGGAAGAAAACAGGCAGGGCGCGATACCTAGAGGTGGCAGCCCCACCACGAGACTTTACCTGTGCAGTATTCGTAACGCAGCTAGGGGATTGTAAAATTACTGGCAAACTCACAAGCAGCATCGGATGCAGGACAGGATCAAATGGTGACAACCGGAAATAGGACATTTGATTTCAGAAATTGAGTGGATTCACTGTTCCAAGATCCACAGTGTCAGAAATGTAGCGAGAATGCTACATTAGAAGCATTACCTCTCATCACAAATAACACAGCGGTCGACGGACGGCAGTTAATGACCGAAAACATGGTGTTTGCTTATAGTTATCAGTGCTAGCAGAAAAGGAATATTGCTTGACAGAATCGCAATGTACGACGTACGACAAACTTATCTCCGACAGTACGACCGACTCGAGTACTTTTTATTAACAATACGACTTCGCTCACAGTTCCTCTCCTGTGCTCATGAACACATCGGTTGAAGTGGAAAATGTAGCTAGTTACCAACAGCACTGAAGACATAAATATATTTATCTTAAATAATTGGATCCGCAACCATTTTACATAAACGTTTTTATTTCTATTTCTATGCACTACCCGCGTTTTGAGATCTGTGTCATCAACTGCGTCTGCAAATTAAATCAAATGAAATAGTGACGTCTGTCATGTAATAAACTGGTTACCCTGCATCTTTAATAAAATGGTACAGTACAAAGGGAGTATACGTATTAAGTGAGTCCTTAAAATTGTTACATGTAGCTACAAATTGAAATAGTGGTGCCAGGTATATGCAACATGCCTGGAGATACAGTTCGCGGCTTGGGTACGACTTAGCCATTCACAAGGCAGGGTCTGCACGTAAAACAATAAGTAGCATAATTGAAAAGCGGGACATCGAAGAGATGTTCAAATGTTCAAATGTTTGTATAGTTTATGGGACTTAACTACGGGGTTATCAGTCCCTAAACTTACAAAGTACTTATGAACTACCTAAGACTAAGGACGGCACAAATATCCATGCCCGAGGGGGGATTCGAACCCCCGACCGTAGTGGCCGTGCAGACCGTGACTGGAGCGCCTCAGTCTCCTCGGCCACCGCGGCCGGCTCGAAGAGATGGAAAATCGCACTGTAAAGAACAGAAAAGTGGCTGTGTATTCCTCGCACCTAGCCATAACGAACCTAAAATGCAGAAATGCAACTTACCGAACCGCCCAAGCACCGAGAAACACATCTGCCTTTTGTGGAGAGTCAGGAGCATTTTTCAGCTGGTTGTCAATGTTTCCTTGATACAGCAAGGTATGCTGCTTTACTTAAGCCAACTTCAGCAGAGATTTGGCAATATGTTTATATTGCTCGCTGCTTTATGTACGTGGTATGACGAATAACAAAAAGAAAGAAGATATTTTACTGTAATAGTCGACAAACAGTTTTTTTACAGAATAGTTCTGTCAAAATGAAACGATCAGTATTTCGTAATGGTTCCGGAGTCCGTCTGTACAGAAGTCGAGCGGTGTACCGTAGGTCTCTAGAAGAGCGGAGCGTTGCAAAAGACTAGAAAATGGCGCCGGTTATCCCCGTTTTCAAGAAGGGACATCGTACAGATGTGCAAAACTATAGGCCTATATCTCTAACGCCGGTCAGTTGTAGAATTTTAGATCACGTATTATGTTCGAGCATAATGACTATTCTGGAGATTAGAAATCTGCAGGAATCAGCATGGGTTACGATAAAGGCGATCGCGTGAAACCCAACTTGCACTATTCGTCCACGAGACTCAGAGGGCCACAGACACGGGTTCTCAGGCAGATGCCGTGTTTCTTTACTCCCGCAAGGCGTTTGATACAATTCCCCACAGACGTTTAATGAACAAAGTAAGAGTGTGGTGTCGCACAAGTCCAAAGTGCGCGCCACCTACTTTCGCCGCGCGCCGCCATGCACGCACGGCGCGGCGTTCTTACGACGTCAGCCACGAGCGCCCTCTGTGACAACTCCGCTCGTGGCTGTCGTCGTAAGAACGCCGCGCCGTGCGTGCATGGCGGCGCGCGGCGAAAGTAGGTGGCGCGCACTTTGGACTTGTGCGACATCACAAAGAGCATATGGTCTATCTGACCAATTGTGTGACTGGAGTGAGACGTTCCTAGATAACAGTACTCAGCATGACATTACAATGAAGAGAAGTCTTCCGAAGAAAGAGTGACGTCAGGTGTGCCACAGGGGAGTGTCGTGGGACCGTTGCTATTCACAATATATATAAATGACCTTGTGGATCACATCGGAAGTTCACTGAGGCTTTTTGCGGATGATGCTGTATTATACTGATATGCAGGGGGATCTGCAACGAATTGACGCTTGGTGGAGGGAATGGCAATTGAATCTCAATGTAGACAAGTTCAGTGTGGTGCGAATACATAGAAAGAAAGATCCTTCATCATTTAGATACACTACAACAGGTCAGCAACTGGAAGCAGTTAATTCCATAAATTATCTGGGAGTAGGCATTAGGAGTGATTTAAAATTAATCGTCGATAAAGCAGATACCTGCCGGCCGCGGTGGCCGAGGAGACTGAGGCGCTTCAGACACGGTCTGCACGGCCACTACGGTCGGGGGCTCGAATCCCCCCTCGGGCATGGATATTTGTGCCGTCCTTAGTATAAGATAGTTGATAAGTAGTTTGTAAGTTTAGGGACTGATGACTCCGTAGTTAAGTCCCATAAGCTTAACAAACATTTGAACATTTGAAAGCAGATACCAGAGTGAGATTCGTTGGAAGAATCCCAAGGAAATGCAGTCGGAAAACAAAGGAAGTAGGATAAGGTACACTCGTTCGCCCACTGCTTGAATACTGCTCACCGGTGTGGGATGCGTACCAGGTGGGGTTGATAGAAGAGGTAGAGAAGATCCAACGGAGAGCAGCGCGCTTCGTTACAGGATCATTTGGTAATCGTGAAAGCGTTACGGAGATGATCGATAAACTCCGGTGGAAGACTCTGCAGAAGAGACGCTCTGTCGCTCGGTACGGGCTTTTGTCCAAGTTTCGAGAACATACGTTTACCGAGGAGTCTAGCAGTATATTACTCCATCCTACGTATATCTCGCGAAGAGATCATGAGGATATAATCAGAGAGATTAGAGCCCACACAGAGGCATACCGACAATCTTTCTCTCCGCGAACAATACGTGACTGGAATGGGTGGGAGAACTGATAGTGGTACTCAAGGTACCCTCCGCCACACTACGTCAGGTGGCTTGCGTAATACGGATGTAGATGTACATCAGTACATGTACTATCCACCAGGAACAATGGAGGTATCACCTCTACAGCCCTCCTTGGCCAGAACCCTAGTTACACATCTTGGCAACGGCATTGCAGTCGTTCTCTAGATATGTAGATATAGAAGTCGGTACATCGCGAGGTTTCTTGCGATCGATAATAAAACCAAATATCTCGAGAACAAAATAATATATTGTTGTGCTCTCAGTTGTAAGTAAAATATCGATATCTCCTCTGAATTTAATCCATTTCTATGTCTGAATCAAAATCACACACAAAATTTGCGCAGCGAGCTTTTACTTCTGTTAACTCTTTAAATTATCTTACTTAATTTGATGCGGCATACAAACTCTAACGAATAACGGAAATAAAATGAATGTTTCACCGAGCGAATATATAGCAGACTGTACGATGTCCAAAAATCATTTTTGTTACCTAGCTGAATTTTTAAAAATCGGATGATAAGTTTCATAGCGGCCGGAATGCTTGACAGCACATTCGGTACTTTTGACACCCAAGCATCACGGTTTTTCAGGTATATATTGATAAGGGGTAATGTGTACGAAAACAGAAAAATGGACGTTCCAGATAAATATCTACAGAATATATCGTTAAAATTTGAGACATTTTTTGTCCATATTTATTTAGAAATATCGACTAAATTCCATTTTTCCGTAATTATTATAGATTTTAACTGTTGGAACTTGCTAACAGATAAAGATACACAAAAAAATTAAAAGTAGCTCGGCAATATCACGCTAAGTGTAAAGTTGTAAAAGTGGCTATCCAACACAATTCGTAGTTTCGATACCCAAAAATCTTGGTTTATCACGGCTTTCTTAGGAACCGCTCATCACCAAACGAGGCTAGAAAAGCACAACATTAACGACGTCTACAGCACAAAAACAAACTGATTTGGTCAAACTGACTACGCTGCAGGAAATAAGTAATGTTTCAATGTTGTCCCTATACTGTACGGTAGTTACAGTATACTTACTTCTCTGATAGGTACAGGTATTTGGCATAGGATCACTGTGCGAAAGGCTATCCCAAACACTTTCCTTCTTATCTCTGTGATCAAGCGAACCCAAGATACTGGACCCTGGAAACCGCATTTTGAAACGCGGCGTTTTCGAACTAATGAGTACCATGTGAAGTTGTACACGGTACAGTATACGTTCGCATGACCGAAATAGAATTAGTGGCTACGATAGTATTTCCTTAAGATCTGTCCAATGCAAAAGTGCAAAAGGAAGGGAGACCACCTGCTCATATAGATTTACAAGCTGATTTCCTTTCGGTTTATTGCAGTCGAACTGGAATTTACTAAACAACATTTCGTGGAAGCAAGAAAAAGCTCGAACTCCAGAATACAAGTTACGGTGAAGAATATTTTTATACGACAGAAATCGGAAGCACGAAAAGGTTTCCGTGTGTCAGGCAAGTTCAGTATGTTACAACTGAAGTGACGAGGGGTTGGGGGATATCGTGTGCCTTACTCTTTTTATCTGCATTTTACACACATATTCAGAAAAAAACAGAGCTATCAAGTTCACATGTTAATTAGTATCTTCTGCAGAAATTATTAGCATCTGAACCTTGTCGGCCCGCGAGTTCAAGGTCAACATCGATATCGCGGTGCAACACCGCCTATCGCTAAAATGTGCCTGCAACTCTTGTTGTTGCTGTAAGCCGAATGTGGTAGATCAGTATGACTTCAACAGACGTATTGTACGCCTCATAGACGTTTGCGCGAACTGCCAGTGAGTCGCAAAGAAGGCGCATTATTGGCATGAGAGAACGGGATGTATCAATTCGTGAAATTGCTGCTCTTGCGGGACGAAGTATTTCGGTAAAGTAACGGGTGTGCACAGAACGGTTCCAGAAAATCCGTGGAACAAGACGAGAGCGGTCAGATCGCACCACTGAGAAGGTCGCCACCTCACCCGAATAGCTTTGCATGACAGCGTTCTCCTCGACTCTGGCGCAACAGTGAAACCCTATAACACGTCTTGCGCTATCAGGCATGAGAATCCGTCGCCGTTTTTTGCGGCATTGATTACGTACCCCTTGCTGACTTCGCCTACCTTTGACTAACGTGCGGAAACATACACGACCACATGTTGCCGCACCAGCATGTTACTTTTTATGATTTTGAAGGCGTCAGGAGCCGCAGTCATGTAACATTTTTTAAAAGTGCTGACCGCCATTTGAGTGAAAGTTATGTTCATTGTCACTACCTGGTTTCGGCCTTAGGCCATTTTCAAGTGCTGTGCTATCATTAAAAAAACATTACTAGAATTAATATAAAGTAATATGAAATATAAATATAAAGCACATTACATTGTATAAGTTAGTTACTTAAATAAAAGTTGTCACATAGGTTTCCTTAGGTCATGGTCATAATAATAAAAACAATAAAATATTCTCAGTTGAGTCCATGTAGGAATTATAAAATGGGTGACACATTTCTCCCCACATCTTAATTGAAAATAATTAAATAGATATGTGTTCACAATAAGATCACAAAGACAACTGGTTGATGAGGACAAGGATACATCAAAGATTATCACAAATCCAACTGTAAAGGTATGCCATCACATTCGTATTTGGAGTGGTATCTGTGGGAATGTATTGCTGGATAGATGGATTATCTTTAGGGGATGAGTACAGTGTTGTTGTTTGCAGTTAATAGATGGATTATCATGTCTACGGCACCTACAAGCTACAGAGTTGTAAGTCATGATGTCACTATACAATCATAGAAATACACCATATATATACATTGAGAAGCAATACACATTATAAAATAATGTCTAAATAATAAATGAACATTACAGTGCATCATCACAAATTACGTCTGTACTGATAAAATGTGCCAAACAGGACCAGTCCCTCAGGTAGGAAATCAGTGGGGGTGGGGTTGGTCAGCATATAGGATATATACATGATTAAGAATAAAACAAAAGATTAAAAATAAAACAAAATAAGCCTAAATGCAATTGGTACCAATGACTATTATGTGTTGGAGGGGGCAGGGTCTCCAAGGAAGTGGTTTTAGGTGTGAGAGGCCCATCATCACTTTATGGTGAAGACAACATAATATTAAAAATCTTTAAGCAAATTACAATAACAATTTGTGGATTACCATAAAATTTCAGTGAGTTACCAAGGTGAAATGAAAAAGTTTACATATTTACATGGAGGCAATTGTTGAATACTTTTACAATATTATTGTGAAGTGATGCTTACCATCACAAAGCAGCTAGATATAAGTAATGTAGCATGCACAAATATTTCTGGCAGATAAGTGTCATATACATTTAGACTGTACATAGGGTAATAAAGGTGGGGAGGGGGCTTCATTAAGTAATTGGTAAGCTCTTGGGGTATACTGTTACAATACTAAGAGATATAAATCCATGGTGGCCAAATCAAATAGTCAAATGTTTGTAGAGTCTATGGGACTTAAATACGGGGTCATCAGTCCCTAAACTCACAAACTACTTATGAACTACTTACAACTAAGGACGGCACAAATATCCATGCCCGAGGGGGGATTCGAACACCCGACCGTAGTGGCCGTGCAAACCGTGACTGGAGCGCCTCAGTCTCCTCGGCCACCGCGGCCGGCGCATGGTGGCATGCAAGTACGATAGACGAAGTGAGTTGGATCCATTTATATAATTGTGGTAGTTATGTATACGTGTCGGTCTCAAAGCTCTCCTTATCTCTGTGGACTAATAACCATTCTTAAGTAAAGCATTACTCAGGTGTTTCAATTCCGCGTCGAGTAATTCCGGTTCGCAGATGTTCCTTGCTCTGTGCGCCAACTTCTTTATAATGCCCCGCGTTTGCTGTGGGCTATGGTTTGAATCCCGGTGCAGATAACGGTCAGTGTGTGTGGGCGAAGGAACCAGTTCGTGACATGCACTTCAGAACTGTCTCACAGATTCTATAGGGAATAGACCGCTCCATTCGCACCATTAACAGAAAAGGCTCTTTCAACGATATACTAAGCCTTCCATATCGCTGGCGACGGTTTCTACACAACGCTGGCGTCTACTCTGACGGACAGTAACAGGTGCAAACAAGTAACGCTTTTGTATTGGTAGTGAATAAATAGTTGTTAGTATTTAAGTTCCAACTCTTATATTTGAAGGTGCAATCATACTTGTTACTTTGATATCCGAAACCTCAACCTTAATAAGGTAACCTGTATCCACTCAGTTTTCACTCCCATACAACAAAACTGATTGAGTGAATGGTGCTCTGATAACTTTCTCTTGGAACTAACTTCCTTCTTGCAGAAAAGAGTTGATCATAGCTCAGCGCCCACTGTGTTAACTTTCATACACCTAGATTCGAGTTTTTTTCAACTATGTTGCCAACCTGTGATAAAATACATCCTAAGTACTTGAAACTGTCAACCTGCTGTTCCTCCTGTTTGTCACTCGAGTTTAATTTTTTGTTTTGGTCTTCATACCACAACCGTTACATATCTGATGTAGCCCTGAAATATTATTTTGCAACTTTCAATCGAATTTGCCATCACAACTAAGTCATCCGCATATGCGAGACTGATTTTTTTCCGAACCTCTTTTAATCTAATCCCGCCAGTCTTTCGTTTTCGACATACAATCAATAAATAATATGAGCAACAGCGGTGACAGTTTACAGCCTTGTCTTATCCCTGAACCATGAGCACAATTTGCTTTAATTTCTGTCTGAATGTCTACTTAAAGACCTTTAATTGACTTCAGAAGTTTGCCTCCTATTCCATGATCTCGTACAACTGACAACAACATCCTCATAGGAACACGGTAATAAGCTTTTTTATATATCTATAACAAAATACAATCTACTGTTGCATAAGCTAAAGATCTGGTCATTGATTTTCATGTAACTTGTCTTCAATTAACACTCACACTCTACTTCCCACCATACCTGAGATTTTTGGCTACAACGCTGTTTTCAATCTTGAAGATTGGTATGATTTGTCTCACAAATTGTCCTTGAAGACGGTTTTAATTGAAACAAGGATACTTATCCTTCGACACATTTTTAGATACGAATAGCTGAAAACCCGGCGTTGCCAGGGTATTTATTAGTTTATTCAAGCTTTGAGTTCATGCTTCTCCTATCCCTTCTCTCTCTGTCCATCTCCTATTTTTGTAAAAACATGTTATATATGTATATATGGGGGCATATGTGAGAAACAAAGCTGTCTTGCCCGATGTACAAAAGTATAAGTGTAGTATCCAAACAAAGAAATACAGTAATCAAAATACAAATTATATTAACATTCATATATTCACTTAATTCAAAACTTGACTTCAAACAATATGCCTTGTTACTTGTCCAGGATCTAATATGAATAAATTCTTTGGTGAGCCCACCCTTCAGCAACAGACATAAAGCTGTCCGCGTGAGAAACATGGAAATCTCAAAGCCATCCCGCAGTATTTAATTGATTGTCCTATGATTTACCAAGGGTAATAGGAAGTCCAAGTTTCGCTGGAAACTGCAGTCTCCTGTAGTTAAAAGATAGATCTGTCGGAAATAATAGTTACTCTTTGCAAGTTCGGTGTACCATGGTCTTCCTTTCAATGTAGCTCTATAAATGTCTATTGCTTTCGCCAGCAGCTGAGTTCAAAGTTGTCAACAGCATCGTCAACTTTCAGGAATTTCCTTAAGCTGACTGGATTAGCAGTAAATGTATTAAAACTCGGTTATTGATGTAAGAAGTTTTGGCCTGTCGCAGTATGTATGATCTCATATTTATTGAATTATATGATATACTATAGTTAGTGGTAAAGAAATAATAGGTTAAAACCTGATGCGTGTTTTTCCATGAACTTTACTGTTTGTACCCTCACATCTAATGAACAACGGGTCGTACTGTGATATAATTTCTGAAGTACATATCGCTATATGTGTGTATACTGTCTTTAAAATATCCTGTAAGTACAATTTGTAGTGTATAAATTATAAAATGTAATATCGAGTGCCATAGTTTTACTCAATGAATAGCGTAAAAGTAGTAAGCGAGAAACATTTTTCCTTGCATTATCTTGATATGGTTGTCAGCGAGAAAAAGTACAATAAAGGTTTGACATTATGTTAAAATTTTGTTGCAACTCGCTAAGTACTCTCATTTTAATACTGTGTATGAGTAAAGTCTCGTCGCATGATGTGGCAGTTTCTTACAATTTCTATTGTTTATGACATTACAACTCCTGAACCATGTGTCATATGTTATTGTCCCTACAGCAATTGTTATATCACGGTAAGGAATATTTGGACCTAATTTGGTTGAAATCGGTCCAGTGGTTTAGGAGGGTGTGTGCAGCGTTGTCGCTTGATGCAGCAGTTTTTCGCACATCTCATTGTTTATGACGTCGTATCTCGTGAACTATGTTGTTGAACGTGATCCTTAAACTTACGGCGACCGTCCTCTTGTTTGGAGGTCATGTTTGAAACATTTCATTAAGACTGAAACAAAACTCTAGGTTTGTATGCAATTCGTAAACACAAGCAAACACACAGACACTCTGCTTTATGTATAAAAAAAGATTACTACACCGCAATTTCCAGAGCGTTAGAAGCTCCATCAGATGTAAACTATTGTCTTAAATTATTTGATCTTAGAGGCGCCCGATACATTGTGTTTGTAGCAAATGACATTGTTCGATGAATATGTACTATTGCGATTACAAATGAACTGCCACTCTATATGGAGTAAGATGAATACCAAATGGGGTACTTGCTTCCCTGTCATCCGTTTTAGTAAATATGTTTGAATATGCTGTCACTGATAGAACCATAAGTCAAAAATGGCAATTTAAATCGCCCATCCTTCATTGGGTTTTGTACTGAAGTGTGCATTTTATATTAATTAATGTATAAAGATACAAAACTTGCTAGGGATGACACCCAAATCCATTTGCCTGTTTGAGATATATATATACAATTACAGTTGTGTCTATTCTTTTCGGGCAGGAGCGATAGGACAGGCACAATATCTGCAAGTCTATATGTGCCTCAAACAGGCAAATGACAATTTCATTGTGGATGCACAATGAAGTCCGATCCCTTGCGAGAATCGAAAGATACAAACAAGTGGAATAATGGGCAGAGGGGGCTGCAATATTTGACTGCGATAAGTTGAGAATTTTGGAAGATGGAAAAGCGTGCCTCAATAGCTTAGTAGCTGGAAATCAATGTTCGAGTTCCGTCCGGCAAATATTTTCAACTTTGCAGGAGAATGTAATTCAATGCCCTGAAACAGCCGCGATTTTGGAATGTTTCTAATTCGTATATTTATGACTACAAACGTCTTCCAATTGTGTCTGATCTTGTGGACGTGTCACTTTAGTCTACCCCGTATAGAATGGGACGTCCATGATTTCGTTGCAAGTGATACAGACAAGCAGTCTACTGTTGAACACGTTTTCCAAAAACTGCCTTGCGAATCTTAATCGACAGCCAACACGCAATGGAAATAATTTAGACATCATAACTACAAGCTTTCCTTCCCATTGCCTTTCTGCATTTTATATCATCTGTACTGCGACCATTTTACGTTATTTTACTGCCCAAGTAACAAATCTAATCTATCTAATTCCTTCAACATCGCCTGATTTTCATAAAGTACATTACAATAACTCTGTTTTCCTCTTATTAATGTGAATCTTATACCCTCATTTCAAGACACTGTCCATTTCTTTCAATTAATCTTCCAGGGCCTTTGCTGACTCCAATAGGATTAAAATTTCATCGGCAAACCACAAAGTTTTTTTTTTATTTCTTCACCCTATAATTCCTTCTCCAAATGTCTCCTTGATTTCCTTCACAGCTTGTTGCACAAATTGAATAACATTGGAGAAAGGTTTTCTTACCCCCTTGCTGACTTCAGAATCTGAAAGAGTGTATTGCAGTCAACATTGTCAAAAGCTTTCTCCAAATCCGCAAAAGCTACAAATGTAAGTTTGTCCTTTCTTAATCTATATTCTAACACGGTTATTTAATCGATCAGGAAGTCTAGGAGCATGATTTGACAGAGAGAGCGGATAAGCAATCGTTAGCGTCCTACTTACAGAATTAATGGCTATCCTTTGAAATCAAATGTTTGTAAATCTATGGCACTTAACTACTCTGGCCATCAGTCTCTAGACTTACAAACTGCTTAAACTATATTACGCTAAGGACAACAAATACACCCATACCAGAGGGAGGACTCGAATCTCCGACGACGAACAAGGCAGCTAGGCGCCTCGAAACGCTCGGCTACTCCACTGCGGCGGCTATACTTTAATTGCAGTGCGATAGACGTAGAGTAATTATGGGCAAAGTTTCAATTGATTGTAAATATCAAGTGCCGGGGAAAGTAGCTTAGGGATAGGAAGACACGCTGTTATTTCCCGCCGGAGGTTCGAGTCCTCACTCTGGATGGTTGCATGATTTCCTTAGTGTACGTTATTTTAAGTACAGGGTGTCTCACGTAAGACGCCTGCCAGGCGTCCGCAGATCGCGCGGTACAGCTCCTGGCCGCCGCGACCGCATCCGCCGACCACGACCGCGCCAGATTCTCGGAGTCTGTTGTGTCACGGGCGCATACACTGAGTTAAAGTCTAAAAAACATTGTCATCTGAGTAACTTAAGCTTACCTTTATTTACAGTAGATGTTCAAAATGATGTCTCTCTATGGAAAGAGCGGCCTGACTTCTCTTGAACACATTTGCGAACATTCGACGAACTTCAAGTCACGAACTCAGATGCTGTTGCTCGACGTCGTTACTGCTTTGAATGCTTTCACAGTTGATGCGCCATTAGTTGACGTTTATTAATTAAAATTTTTACCAAATATGACATTTTTATCATATATCTTCAAAGCGGCAAGGACATCTTTGAGGCGTGGATTTAGCCTTCCCGGAGAGTTTGCACACGCGCAAGGTGAGGTACGGAAACTAGTCACATTGTCCTCCGTTCGGGCCGATGCCTGCGTTTCCGCCAAAGTCCGAGTAGCATGGAAGCTGGTGTCTTTGCCAACTCAAACGCACGCTTTGCTAGCGACGTGTTCCCTCACCCCTCCTTGCTATAGGAACGCCTGTAGGCTGACCCAGGGGTTCGAAAGTGTGTCTGAACCTCAGCAGTACCTGGGAAACTATGGCAACGTTTTCGTGCTATCTTAAGAACTTAAAGGTTTGTCAAGCAATAAACATACTTTGAAAATGTAGGTACAGTCGGGGATTCACTGAACCAGCGAACACATAAGGAGGTGCCGGCACTAGCTGCTACAGCGTGATCGGCTGGACGCTTGGACAGGGCAGCCAATCTTCGAGAGTCCAGGTTGTGAGTTTGTGCGGCCTCCTGGCGGCAGGCAACCTTCAGCAGCTCTACGGGCGAGGCTGCCGACCTTGCATATAGATCGGGGATTCCCCGACTATTGCCTAACACCCGCTGCTGCCTCGCATTTGTCTCTTCCTTTTCGTCGAGTGTCTGCCAGCGTAACTGATAAAAAAATGTTCAAATGTTTGTAGAGCTTATGGGACTTAACTACGGGGTCATCAGTCCCTCAACTTACAAACTACTTACGAACTAGCTTTTACTAAAGACGATACAAACATTCATGCCCGAGGGGGGATTCGACCCCTGACCGTAGCGGCCGTGCAGACCGCGACTGGCAAGCCGCAGACCGCTCGGCCACTGCAGCCGACTGTAACTGATACATCGATCATATAAATACTCTCGAAATCACATTCACGTGCATGCCAGATGGATCATAGAATCGCTATTATGACATTTCTCTATCGTTCCAGTCTCTAATATCACGAATGAAAAAATATCTTTCCCTTTTTTCGATTTTATTTCTCTTATTTCATTATGAAGATCTGTCTCCCTAAGTACGTGGATCAGACCAAGGCGTTGGGGCCGGGGTATACGGGCTGCAGCCGCGACTGGAGGGTGTCATCTCTCTAGGAAAACTGGCCTCAGTACTCCAGGCCGAAATCACTGCCATCAGGGCGGGTGTAGAGGGGAATTTGCGTAGGTGCTACAAAGACCGTAGCATCTACATCTATTCAGACAGTCAGGCAGCCCTGAGATCACTGGCAGCTCCTGCAACAAGATCTAAAATTGTTGCAGAATGTCATAGGGTTCTGGTGGAGCTGGGGGGGGGGGGGTCCCTGGCCACTCGGGGATCACTGACAATGAACCTGGCCACTCGGGGATCAGTGGCAATTAACATGCGGATAGATTAGCCAGGATGGGGGCAGAGACTCCATTTATTGGACCGGAACCTGTCCTGACAATCACCAAGGCAATGATCAAATTGGAGCTACGTAACTGGCTCAGAAGACAGCACGTAGGATATTGGACCAAGGTCTATAAACAAAAACATGGCAAGGTAATGATGCCAAAGCCACGTTTTAAAAGAAGCTCTGCAATCCTGGGTCTGAACAGGAGAAAGATTAGACTCATGGTTGGATTGCTGGCAGGCCATGGGAATTTCAAAAAACACCTACATACAATGGGAATAACAGAAGAGGTCCCTAAATGTAGGATCTGTGATGATGGTGATGAAAGTGCATCACATCTAAACTTCGAATGCATTGCATTGGAGAGCAAAAGGCACAGAACATTTGGGACAACCAGACCAGAAGAAATTGTGTCTAATAAAGAACTGATAAAGGGACTCCTTGTACTGTTCAAGGGCATTGGTTGGCTTTACTAGATATACAGGGAGCGATACCGCACAATAAACTTAGTTTCGGTGCGGGCAGTAGCGGGTTGGACCAAAACTATTTTGGCTTCCCTGACAAAATCAATCAATCAAACAATCAAATAGGTGGATGTTCGCATTCGGAAAGCCGCGGTGGAGTAGCCGAGCGGTCTAAAGCGTCTCGCTGCGGAGCGAGCGGTTGCTCGCCGTGGAGGTTCGAGTCCTCCCTGGGACATGTGTGTGTGTGTGTGTGTTTGTCCTTAGGTTAGTTTACCTAGGTTTAAGTAGTTTGTAAGCTACGGACTGATGACCATGCAGTTTGGTCCGATAGATTTACAGACATTTGATTTTTGCGTTCGGAAAAGAAAAGTTGTGAAAGGAATTTCGCAAATCAATCTCGCTACAACGAATAACGCCCTTGTTTTGATTATTTCCATCCCAACTAGTTCATCATATCTGTGTAACTCTCTCCCCTACATCGCCTCAATACAAAACGAGTTGTCCTTCTCTGAACTTTCTTTACATCCTCTGGCAATCCCACAATGCGCAGCAATACTCCAAACTAGGACGCATAAGTGTAGTGCATACAGTCTCTTCGCCTCAGTGGAATGGCCGTGCGCTCTAACGCGCCTTGCTGACGAGTGAGCAGTTGCTCCCCGTAGCAGGTTAGAGTCCTCCCTCTGGCATGAGTGTGTGTGTGCTGTACTTATCTTCGTTTAAGTTAGATTACGTAGTTTGTAACCTTAGTGACTGATAACCAGAGTACTAAGTCCCATAGATTTACAAACATTTGAACATTTGCTGCTTCTTTCGTAGAACTGTTGCATCTTCTAAGTGTTCTGCCAGTGAAATGTAACCTTTGTTTCGTCTTCCCTCCAATATTTTCTTTGTGTTCCTTCCAATTAAAGTTGTAGGTAATTATTATTCCTAGATATTTAGGTGAACTTACTACCACATATTTGGATGATTTATCTTGTAAATGATCTTTAAGGGATCTCTTTTAGTGCTCATATGGATGACTTAATAACTTTCATTATTTACGACAACTGCCAATGTTTTCACCATTCTGATATCTAAATCATTTTGCAGTTGCTTGTGATCTTCTGGTTATTTTAATAACCGATAAATAACATCAGTCGCGTGGAATGGCTGTATAGATTAAGGCGTCATGCTACGAAAGCCGGAGGTTCGACTCCTCCGTAAGGTATGTATGTATGTATGTATGTGTGTGTGTGTGTGTGTGTGTGTGTGTGTGTGTGTGTGTGTTTGTTTACTGTAAGTTAGTTTAAGTCGTTTGTAATTCTAGAGACTGATGATTATAGCAGTTTGATTCAATAGGTTTATAAACATGTGAACAAATGACAACATCATCCACGGTCCAAGATAGTTACATTGACTCCTAGATCATTTATAAATGTAAGGAACATCATGGATCCTATAGAGATGATTTTCCGTCGTCTAGAACGTACTATTTCGTTTTGGACACGAAATCAGTAATACAATTGCACAACAGAGGATATATTTAATATTCACGCATTTTGATTAAAAGACATTTCTGAGGTATAGTATCAAAAACCTCCCGGAAATCTAGAAATATGGAACCGATTTGAGATCCCTTGTCGATAGCACTCATCACTTCATGTGAGTAAAGAGCTAGCTGTGTTTCACAAGAACGATGTATTCTGACTCATTGTTGACTATGGGTCAATTGGTCGTTGTCTTCCAGGTAATGCATAATGTTTGAGGAAATTATATATTCTGAAATCTTGCTGTATACCGACGCCAATTATGTACGTACGCCGGTAATTTTGCGGATCATTCGTTCTGCTTTTCTTCAATATTGGAGTGACCTGCGCAACTTTTCCGTAGTTGGGTAGGTTTTTTATAATAGCTAGGTATGGAGCAATTGCATCAGCATACTCTGAAAGGAACCTAACATAGTGACAGAGAGGCTTGCATTTGTTAAGTCATTTAAGTTGTTTTAATATTACAGGGATATATAGTTCTAAAATAACGCATCCTGGTAGCTGTTCTCGTTTTGAATTCTGGAGTATTTGTCTCCTCCTCTTTGGTGAAGGCATTTCAGAAAGCTGTTTTCAGAAATTCTCCTTTAGCACAATTGTCATCAGTAACATCACCGTTGCTATCGCTTAGTGAAGGTATTAATTGTGTTTTTTTCGCTAATGTATTTTACATACGATCAGAATTTCTTCGGATTTTCTACCAAATTACGTTACAGGTTTCTTTTTGGAAACTATTATGAGCGTCTCGTATTGAGGTTCGAGCTGAATTTCGAGTTTCTGTAAAAGACTGCCAGTATTGGGATTTTATGTCTCTAACTTTGGCATGTTTTTCGTTTCTTCTGCAAGAGTGATCTAACCTGTTTTGTATACTACGGCTGAATTCCCCTCTGTTTTGTTAATTTGATTGGTATATATCTGTCAGTAGCTTGGCTTAAGTACAAGCCACATCTTTAGGTACGTATCTTTAGGTTAAAACTTATTCTTTTCCTAAGTACCTAGGTGCAAATAACCTTGTACTTATGCGTTTAGTGACTAATTAAATCCGAAAACACTAATTTTGTATTACCTAAAATAACCTATTTCGACGTTAACGCATACTTCTGTGTATTTCAACTTTAATATCCTAAAAGGCACCTGTTTCTTCCATTTTCAAAACGTTTGACGTGCTTAGGTTTCGAATGATAGGAAGTCCCACTTAATGCAGGACGCATATGGAGTGTTAAATAAGGCAAATGTTCTACGAAAATCGAAATTGAAGCAAACGCTTTAAGGAAGATACCTGATGAATCCACGAAAAGGAGTGAGATCTGCAGTGATTTCTACCATGCTGTAATGGTAGCAACCTAGAAAACTAGAAAATCCTGTTTACAAAGTTTTTTCTTAAGACGTCTGAACCTGCAGTCAATTTTGCTTAAAAATTATGTTTATACAACTTACACTGATGCATTACATATGGATTTCTTTTGAAACTACTGACAATCTGAGAGTTGGCAAGTTGTACACAGACGCGCCATCAAGAGCTTATTAGACTCGTTCAAGACAACTCATAAAAACGAAACGATAAACAGTCGCACACAGTGGCAACAATGGGTTGAAATTGCTATATCCAGAAACCAAACAAAGTTTTCATTTAAGTTTTTTCCCGAGCTCACTTCGTTCATGAGATACTGGTAACCTGAGAAACGTACAATGAAGTGTCATCTGGCGACAAACAAATTAGTTTACCGCAAAAAAATGTTCCCTACAAAAATGCGTGTTTCTTCCACGTAAAATACGAATCTAACAGATAAAAATTAATGCTTCTTTGTCTTTTCGTTCGTATTTTATCCATGGCCAAACGGATTAAACTTTGTCAACTCATTGCCTGCACTCGCGCGGAGGTTATAGGCATACTAAAATTACTTTCCTTGGTTTGCGCTCCACGACTGTGATATGTTTCCAATACTCTGCGAATTTTCAGCTATCAGTCTACCTTTTTTTAAATTCTTTATTGGCAAATCATGATTTCGACCAGTAACTGGCCATTATCAATGCTAAAAAGTACAAGAGAAACACGCTGTTACTACATGAGAATGTTACATAAGTACCACTTGTGACATTATAACAGACATAACAATGTTATAATTAATTATACATACCATGTGTTTAACTGTAGCTGTTATTAATGTGGAAAACTCACACCACGCCAAGTATGACAACTGGACATTTTTGCCGTTTCAAATCTACGTACTCACTATTTCGAAAACGAAAGTCGCTGACGTCATAGAACATCATTTAAGAACAAATGAAATAGAGAAGTCAAAATAATACTTTATTACTTTGACTTCTCTATTTCATTTATTCTGTTGATAAAAAACTGTTATATTCGTTATACTGTAGAGGGCAGCATTTATGGCGAGACTTATTTCCGAATTAAAAGGCTCAAGTAGACCTATCTACAAGAACATTGCATTGCGAGAGAAAGTGGAAAACAATTAATGAAGTGCTAGGGGAAGTAAGATAAAAAGTACGGATAAAAATGTAGCATGTTTTCTAGAAGAACCTCAGGCAGAAGCACATGTACGTGGCGTCCAGTATCACTGAATGCAGCATTCCTATCCGACAAGTTCTGATAGTGAAGTACGACCCTGTCACAACCGTTGATGTAGTTCGTAGATATAAATTAATACTTACCGACAAGCGGCATAGATTTTTCTCTGCGAAACTTAAATTTAGTCGTTTACTGTGAATCCAACTACAGTCAGAATCTTAGAAATATAAGATTTATTCACCGATTTGAAAAATTATATATTGCATGAATTTAGACGTGTGGCTTCTGTTCAGTACTATATTTTTATCTTCGAAAAGCTGTCCGTTTGAACATTAATGTTGCTAATGTTTGCTTTTTTGTGTAACTATTCATATTTTTTGTTATTGTAAAGCAATAAAAATTTCCACGTAAATCAGCAATCTGTAGTTCATATTATGACTATTTCTTCCTTGTATTAGTTTTAGAGCATGTGTCATATTTCATTTGGCCTAAATGAGCTAAGGGCCTATTTAAACGCCTAAAATTCACTTTTTACAACCTAAAAATTCGTGCTCAGAACATGTGACCAACATATGTTTGGCCGAGATTCCAACCCACGAAGCATTTTTACCTGATGTAACAGCATCTCAGTAGCAGGGGAAATACAGGTCAGGAGCTACATGAAGGATAATTAGCAACTGAAATATCGCAGTTTGGGAGTAAGGTTTGGCCACTTAGGAGTGTCCATCAAAGACACCTACGGCAGAGGATGAAAGGAGGATGTATTTGTAAAGTCGCATAGTCCCGTGGACTTCAATTAGGCGTTCTTATTCCACCTCATTCAGACGCATAAAAAAGAAAAAAAGAAAGTTTTAACGCCACGTTGACAACACGGTCATAGCTGACAGATCAAACTGTGAGACTTGGCGCTCTGAAACGCAAACACACAGTGTTGTGCGGATTCTGAAGAACATATGAGTAATCCAGTTACTATCTGCGACTACACACTCGTGGGATAGCTCAGATACAGGTGGCAGTAGCGTAATGTAATGTAGATAAGGTTTAAAAAGGTGATACATTTCCAGAGCTGTCATTTATATGTACATCTTTACTCCGCGGGACACGCTGTGTGGCGGAGCCACGGTAGAACGACGGAGCGCTCTAAGGCGCCTTGCTGCGGAACGCGCGGTTGCTCGCAGTCGGAGGTTCTAGTCCACCCTCGGGTATGTGTGTGTGTGTGTGTGTGTGTGTGTGTGTGTGTGTGTGTGTGTCCTTAGGTAAGTTTAAGTAGTTTGTAAGCCTACGGACATAAGCACAATAGTTTCAAAAAAATGTTCAATTGTTTGTTAAGCTTATGGGACTTAACTACGGGGTCATCAGTCCCTAAACTTACAAACTACTTATGAACTACCTACAACTAAGGACGGCACAAATATCCATGCCCGAGGGGGGATTCGAACCCCCGACCGTAGTGGCCGTGCAGACCGTGACTGGCGCGCCTCAGTCTCCTCGGCCACCGCGGCCGGCACAATAGTTTATTCCCATATATTTACAACGTTTATTTTGTATGGCGGAGGATTTTTTGTCCACCATTGACACTTCCTACTCCAGTCGCGTATGGTTCGCAGAAGGAACTATTGCCGCTATGCTACCGTGTGGCGTCTAATCTATCCAATTTTATCCTTATACACTACTGGAAATTAAAATTACTACACTAATAAGAAATGCAGGTGATAAATGGGTATTCATTGTACAAATATATTATACTAGAACTGATATGTCATTACATTTTCACGCATTTTTTTTTGCATAGATCCTGAGAAATCAGTACCCAGAACAACCACCTCTGGTCGTAATAACGGACTTGATTCGTCTGGGCATTGAGTCAAACAGAGCTTGCATGGCGTGTACAGGTACAGATGCCCATGCAGCTTCAACACGATACCACAGTTCATCAAGAGTAAGTGACTGACGTATTGTGCCGAGCCTTTTACTCGGACACCATTGACCAGAAATTTTCAGTTGGTGAGAGATCTGGAGAATTTGCTGGCCAGGGCAGCAGTCGAACATTTTCCGTATCCGGAGAGGTCCGTACAGGTCCTGCAACATGCCATCGTGCATTATTCTGCTGGACTGTAGGGTTTCGAAGGGATCGAATGATGGGTCGAGCCACGGGTCATAACACATGTGAAATGTCACGGCCACTGTTTAAAGTGCCGTCGATGCGAACAATCACGTACAATCACGCCGGGTGATACGCCAGTATGGCGATGACGAATACACGCTTCCAATGTGCGTATCATCGGAGTAGTGCAGCAACTAAAATCACTTAATAAGAACAAGACTTCTGGTCCGGATTGTATACCCATTAGATTTCTATCTGATTATGCTGAAGCGATAGCTCCTTACTTAACAGTCATATACAACCACTCTCTCATAGAAGGATCTGTACCAAAAGATTGGAAGGTTGCACAGGTCACACCTATATTCAAGAAAAGCAGTAGGAGTAACCCACTAAACTACAGGCCTATTTCATTGACGTCAATTTGCAGCAGGGTTTTGGAACATATCCTGTATTCAAATATTATGAATTATCTCGAACAGAACGATCTGTTGACCCAAGGTCAACACGGATTTAGAAAATATCGTTCATGCGAAACACAACTAGCTCTATATTCACACGAAGTGATGGGTGCTATCGACAAAGGTTCGCAAATCGATTCCGTATTTCTTGATTTCCAGAAAGCTTTTGACACCGTACCTCACAAACGGCTTTTAATCAAATTGCGTGGTTATGGTATATCGCCCCAAATTTGCAATTGGATAGGGGATTTCTTGTCAGAGAGGACACAGTTCGTAGTAATCGATGGTAAGGCATCGACTAAAACAGAGGTGATATCGGGCGTTCCACAGGGTACTGTTATTGGTCCTCTGCTATTCCTTATTTACAAAAACGATTTAGGGGAAAATCTAAGTAGCTGTCTTAGGTTGTTTGCAGATGACGCCGTCATTTACCGTCTAGTAAAATCATCTGAAAATCAAAACCAATTGCAGAACGATCTGAATAAGATATCAGTATGGTGTAAAATTGCCAATTGACTCTAAATAATGAGAAGTGTGAAGTCTTCCACATGAGTACGAAAAGAAATCCGTTAAACTTTGTTTACAACATAAATCAATCAAATGTGAAGGCCGTAAACTCCACAAAATACCTAGGAATCACTGTTACTTCAGACTTAAACTGGAAAGAACACGTAGATAATATCGTGGGAAAGGCGAACCAGAGACTGCGTTTTATTGGCAGAACCCTTAAAAGATGCAACAGAACTACTAAAGAAACTGCATACACTGCGCTTGTCCGTCCATTTTTGGAGTATTGCAGCCCAGTGTGGGATCCTTATCAGGTGTGTTTGACGGAGGATATCGAAAGAGTCCAAAGAAGGGCAGCTCGTTTCGTATTGTCACGATACAGGGGAGACAGCGTTACGGAAATGATACAGGATCTGGGATGGGAATCATTACAACAACGCCGCTTATCGCTGAGGCGTGGGTTACTTGCGAAACTCCAATCGCCAAGATTCTCCTCCGAATGCGAAAATATATTGTTGACTTCCACTTACATAGGTAGAAATGACCATCAGAATAAAATAAGAGAAATCAGAGCTCGAACAGAGAGATTCAGGTGTTCTTTCTTCCCGCGCGCTATTCGAGAATGGAATGGGAGATAAATAGTATAATTGTGGTTCGATGAACCCTCTGCCAGGCACTTAAATGTGATTTGCAGAGTATCCCATGTAGATGTAGATGTAGATGCGTTCACAGCGATGTCGCCAAACACGAATACGGCCATCAAAAATGTTCAAATGTATGTATAGCATATGGGACTTGACTACGGGGTCATCAGGCCCTAAACTTACAAACTACTTATGACTACTTACGAACTAGGACGGCACAAATATCCATGCCCGAGGGGGGATTCGAGCCTCCGACCGTAGTGGCCGTGCAGACCGTGACTGGAGGATGCGGCCATTATGATGCTGTAAACAGAACCTGGATTCATTTTGAATGACGTTTTGCCATTCGTGCACCCAGGATCGTCGTTGCGAACACCATCGCGGACGCTCCTGTCTGTGATGCAGCGTCAAGGGTAACCGCAGCCGTGACTCCGAGCTGATAGTCCATGCTGCTGCAAACGTCGTCGAACTGTCGTGCAGATGGTTCTTGTCTTGCAAACGTCCCCATCTGTTGACTCAGGGATCGAGACGTGGCTGCACGATCCGTTGCAGCCATGCGGATAAGATGCCTGTCATCTCAACTGTGATGATAAGAGGCCGTTGGGATCCAGCACGGCGTTAGGTATTGCCCTCCTGAACCCACCGATTCCATATTCTGCTAACAGTCATTGGATCGCTATCAACGCGAGCAGTAAAGTCGCAATCGCGATAGGCTACAATCCGACCTTTATCTAAGTCGGAAACGTGATGGTACGCATTTCTCCTCGTTACACGAGGCATCACAACAACGTTTCACCAGGTAACTTCGGTCAACTACTGTTTGTGTATGAGAAATCGGTTTGAAACTTTGGTCATATCAGCACGTTGTAGGTGTCACCTCCGACGCCAATCTTGTGTGAATGCTCTGGAAAGCTAATCATTTACATATCACAATATTTTCTTCCTGTCGGTTAAATTTCGCGTCTACAGCACGTCATCTTCGTGGTGTAGCAATTTTAATGGCCAGGAGTGTATTACATAAATGTGAGTTACAGTGGCAGAAAAGTAATGTTTGGTGAAAGCATACATTTTCCTTTATCGCAATAAGTGCCACTGAAACCTTAGTTTTGCCTTCTTGGCCAATTTATTTCATACCTGTACATCGCTACCTGCCGGTAGAATACCGGGATACAGCAGTTAGTAGCAAAGAAATGCACCGTTGATAAAACAACTGGTAATAACAAACCCTACAAAGCTATAAGGGCTAAAACAGGACGGTTATATATTAAATATCCGGTAAAGCCTTACCTTGCGTAAACTACGTTCGTTTTCATAAAAGTCTCGCTGTGGCTTATTGATGTCCAGTGCGTTTAGAAGTTCGTTCGTTGTTGCAATTAGAGCTTTCGTTGGAGCGAATATCATGCGACAGAAGCAAACTGTGTGCGTATTTTATTGGCACTTGTCACATTGGCGTCATCTGCAATCCAAAGCCAAGCTAGAGCAAAACGAAATGATAGCCGCACTGAAATGAGTTTTAACGTTAGTCTGAACATTTAATCTGCTCCCCGGTTGCCCCTAATGGCCATAGCCTCAGAAAATATCATGCTATCGGACAAATGAATACATGAAACTGTATCTTCTTTGTTAGGCGATCAACGTAGCATGAAGTGAGAATGAAATCATGAAACTCGAAACGTAATCGGGCTAACGAAAACGAACTGTAACAAGAATGCTACGAAACATAAATGGAAACACTGGAAGCAAGTAACTGAATATCTATCAACTAATTGCAAGTTAGGCAGCAATCGGGAAATCGAACACGTGAATACTGAATTACAAATAGTGTTATAAAGTATTGAATAAATAATATTCATCTCTTGGGTACCCGTTTGCATTAAATACAATCATTCTTATTTGTTGAAGCGATTCTGGAAAAATGAATTATGGTGGCGAAGAAAATTTCACAGAAGTCGCTTCTTGTGGGATTCATTTTCGTTGCTCTTTTCCGTGAAGTTTACTCTTCTCTTTGTCTTTGATGGATTGCTTCATCTTTTGTGTGATAATCAGTTTGGTGAAGTTCATTGGATACAATGGAATGAGATGGCTCTTCCAGATTATTGTACCCTTCGTCGAAGTTATAGTCACAAAATAAATTCGCGAGATTTACAACTTCAGCTTTCATTAAGAATTTAATCTTGGAAGACATTAACCACTTGTGTACTACTGTGCAATGAAACTCAGAGAATAGGCCACAAAATGTAATACACTCCCCCAGTTTCTTTCGAATAATTATTCCGATCGCGTGGTCCGACTAACCACGTCTGAAGACTCCACATTAATTAGTACCATGCTGCTGACGGACACAGTATTCGTTACGGCCAGAGATGTTTGTGTTCGAACGTCACACAGCCTCTACTTGTTCTCGTATCGCACAAACGATCACATGTTGCGACAAAGTCCATTGTTCCAGTGTTTGGAATGTGTATCCAGTAGATATGATACTCGTCATCGTACGAATAAAGAGACGCTTTACCAGGAAATTAATGAGTTGTTGTTGCTCACACCTGTGTGTAATACCCATAACCAGAGATAATAAATGGTAATCTTTCGAATGAATGATTTGTCAAATCGCACTTCGTAAATTTAGATGTATTTGTGAAGAGAGTCACGAAGGAACCTGGCAGACCTCATGTATTGGCCAACAGGCAGGTCTGAAAATTGCGGAGGGTATCAGAAGATATCAGATGAAATGAGTTCAGGAAAGGCATGCTAGTGAGTATGCACTTTATGGGTGGTTAGGAGGAAGTGCAGAAGACGGACTTCCAATGAGGGCAAATTATCACGAGATTCAGCTCACCTTTGAGCCCTGTGGGTTGTGAGACTCGGTAGGCTAACTACTACAATTCAAGGGTACTTTACTATTCAGTGTATAGGCTGATAGCGAACGACAGGGACCTGGTGCCCAAATCATCTGACTGAGAACTTCCCTCTTGATACAAAAAATCCAGAGATTTTAAAGGCTCGAGCGGTTGCACTACTTCTTCCCCACTTATCGGTGTCCGTCGATTACTTTTGGCCACCTCGAGAAGTAAATAATCAATAACAAAACATTTTAACTTCATTGAAATCCTAATGACAAGTCGTCCAGGTAATCAAATATGAATAATATTTCAGTTGTTGTTGTGGTCTTCAGTCTGGAGACTGGTTTGATGCAGCTCTCCACCATACTCTATCCTGAGCAAGCCTCTTCACTCCTCATAATAACGGCAACCTACATAGATATGAATTTGCTTACTCTATTCATCTCTTGCTCTTCCTCTGCGATTTTTACTCCACACACATCCGCCCAACGCTATGTTCACAATTCCTTGATGTCTAAAAATGTGTCCTACCATCCCTTCTTTTAGTCAAGGTATGCCAGAAATTCCTTTTCTCCCCAATTCTGTTCAGAACCTCCTCATTAGTTACACGATCCACCCACGTAATCTTCAGCATTCTTCAGTAACACCACATTTCAAAGGCCTCTATTTTTTTCCTGTCCGCACTGTTTATCGTCCATCTATCACTCCCGTACAAGGCAACACTCCACACAAATGCCTTCAGAAAAGACTTCCTTACACTTAAATTAATATTCGATGTTAGCAAATTTCTCTTTTTCAAAAATGCTTTTCTTTCCATTGCCATTCTGCATTTTATATCCTCTGTACTGCGACCGTCATATGTTATTTTACTACCCAAGTAACAAAACTCATTTACCACCTTCATTGATTCGCTACCTAATTTAATTCCTTCAGCATCGCCTGATTTTCTAAGACTGCATTCCATTACCCTTGTTTTGCTCTCGTTAATATTCATCTTACGTGCTCCTTTCAACACACTGTCTAATCCTTTTAACTGCTCCTCCAGGTCCTTTGCTGTCTCTGACAGAATTAAAATGCCATCAGCTAAACGCAAGGTTTTTATTTCAGTATGCTTCCAAAAAAGGAAATTTTGCCTTTTTGTAACTCAGCCATGTTTCTGTAACCATTATTCCACAAACAAAAGTTGACTGACTAAAACGTAGCGTACCTCCCCCCCCCCTCTCTCTCTCTCTCTCTGCTGCAACTCTGACAATCTTCTCTCTCTTTATTTCTCTCTTTCTTTCTGTCTCGCTTCCACCAAACAATACTCTCAAAGCGCATTCGTGCCTCCAGCGATTCAGTAGTACCGTCGTCAAAGACAAACTAACTCCGTTGTTGCCAAAATATCAGAACGTAAAACGAATTTGCGTCAGAAGCAGAAATCCAAAGAAGAACTGTACCTTACAACGCCTAACAACAGCGTCTACACGATGTATGAAGTTACTTGTTTATTCTTCCAACTGAAACTCCTACCCTGTGACCGTTGCCAGGGGCGTCTGCAATTAGCAAGTCTATTAAGTTACAGTTTATGTAACCTTTACGCTATTAGTCTGGCTCGTTATCTGCGACGGTGCTTAGTTTCCCTTCTTGGAGTGCGTCTTTATGGCTCCTCACAGCCTCGGCTTAACAATACAGGACAGAGCTACCAGCAATGACATCTAGGGAGTTAAAGATGATGAGGTACAGCGATCGCACGTATCCTCATGAGCCAGACGTTTCTGTACTCAGTGGTAAGCAGCATTTGTTGTGGGGGTCCAGAGCGACACCACGCGACACTTGATGACTGGAAACGAGTGATGTGCAGTGATGAACCAGGCTCTAAACTGCAGCAGTGTGATGGATGTTTCGGTGTTCGGTTAATGTATACAGAACGCTACCTGCCATCTTGCTTTGTGGCGACAATGAAGTTTGACGAAACTAGTTTGGGAAGAGTTTCTCGTGGATAGAGTGATTCCTTTATGATCATTCTCATCACTTTTGTGCTGTATTCGCAGTTCCCTTTTGCATCTCAATTTTCTACGCTCCATTGTTTCCTTCTTAATTATGCGTATGTTCTACCATCCATCACATCATTCAGGATATGAAATTTCTTCCTACATCACCTTCTCTTCCGTTCCACATAGCACTCTGTTTTTACAAGTCCCTCCTTATTTCGTAAAAATGCCAAATCCAGTTTATTTTCCTACTTTTTATTACATCCGCTCTTCTCAGTACCTCAAAATTCACACTCTGTCCACCATACCTATTCTTTCCATCATCCACCATGTCGACAACTCAAAAGCCTCTAGCCTTGCCATGACTCCCTTCCTCAGAACCATACAGAAGAAAATTGTTTTTGTTTTTGTCTTTAGTCAAAAGAACTTTGTCCATAATGTTGCAGCAAATTCTCCTTTTTCTATAGAATGTCTCTTTCACCATCGCTATATATTCTAGTTTTAATTTCTGTGCTGCTCTTCCAGTTGGTTTCTGTCATTCTTCCGAGGTATTTAAAGCCTTTCTTCTGTTCTAATACTTCTCCATTGGAATTACCTTGACTTCTTCATTTTCTCCTATGCTTTTGTTTCTTTATAATGCTTATAATTTATTAAACGTTTCCTTTATTTTCATCGCTATCCATTGGGTCCCGTAACTCTTTTTCATCTGTTGATAAAAGAACCATGTCATCTTCAAACCTCAAACACCATATTCTTCTTCCTCGAATTTTTATTCCCTTTTCATGTAGTAGTCAGTGATGAATCTTGTTTTCTAAGTATAGATTGAAAAGAATAGGAGACAAACAGCAGCCTTGTCTTACTCCTCTTCCTACTTCTATTCAGTGGCGCTTTTTGATTTAAATATGATTTTAACAACTTTCTGCTTTTCCAATCCACTCTCTTTTCCCTCATTATAGAGGCACACTTATCCCAAGCCACATTATCTATGGACTTCTCCATAAAATAGATATATAGCTCCCTTCCCTTTTCAATAAATTTCTCTCCCAAAATTTGTAAGTGTCCGATTGCATCTTTGTGCCTGCATTCCGTACAAAACTAAATTCTTCTTCAACCAAATTCTTCTATTACTGATACCTGACAATTTTTGCAAAGTGAAATTATACTAATTGTCCTGTCCCCACTGCATTTCTAATTCTTGGTTTCTTTGGTACTGGTAAGTTCTCTTGCAATCCTCCTGTCATATTTTATTAGATAACTACCATATTTTTCCTCCCTTATTGCGCTTAAACAGTAAATGCAGGAGGATATGAAAACAATATACAGTTGTTTTTGTTTTGTGTCGCTTCTCATAAGGTAGCATAAATTATGTTGAGACGATGATAACATTTTTGTAATGGACTGTCCTGCCAGTGTGGCAACCCGAACTTAGTGGGAACCTGAAGTGAGTTGGAAGGTCGACTTCGTTGCAGACCCTAGTGTCCAACATCATTACTTCGGTTTTCGGCTCTTGAAACGAAATGGCCCACTGTTCCTCCACAGATATTCAGACGCCTGACTGAAAGTGTCCCATCCGTAGTTGAAGCTGTCAAATGGAAAGGGTGAGAAGAATTTCGAAATATTAAAAAATGTTTAAAGAAGTGTTTGGCCATTTGCAAAATGCAGTAGCAGCCATGGTAATTATGTTTGAACATTTTTGCAATATCTCCTATTGTTTTGATGATATGTGCTCAGAAAGATAACAATGGCATTTTCATCGGAACGGTTTTCCCCACTACATCAGCCGTGTGGTCACGTATACATAAGTATATGTGTCATATTCGAAGTGGATCGGAATCAGCGAATGGCACTTGTGTCGTGTTACTCCTAATAATCTATTTTAAGCCATCGTACAAGTGTTAGTCAAAGCTTTGACGCAAACTCACGCACCATTTGTCATATAAAGGTTTAAGTCAGTACCACAAGTTTCGGGACTACAGTATCTTAGTCTCAAGCACTGAAAAACGACGAAGCACATACACAACTGGCCATTAAAATTGCTAAACCAAGAAGATATCCAAATGGTAAACGTGTACTATTTAGACAAATATATTCTACTAGGTCATGTGATTACATTTTCACGCAATTTAGTTGGATGCCGCGGTGGAGTAGCCGAGCGGTCTAAAGCGTCTCGCTGCGGCGCGCGGTTGCTCGCCGTGGAGGTTCGAGTCCTCCCTGGGGCATGGGTGTGTGTGTTGTACTTAGGTTAGTTTACCTAGGTTTAAGTAGTTTGTAAGCTACGGACTGATGACCACGCAGTTTGGTCCGATAGAGTTACAATCATCTGAACATTATGAACAGGCCCGAACAGGACCAGCAACATGCGGTCGTTCCTTATCCTGCTGAAATGTAGGGTTTCGCAGGGATCGAATGAAGGGTAGAGCCACGGGTCGTAACACATCTGAACTGTAATGGCAACTGTTCAGAGTGCCGTCGATGCGAACAAGAGGTGACAGAGATTTGTAACCAATGGCACCCCATATCATCACGCCGGGTGATACACCTGTATGGTAATGACGAATACACGCTTCCAATGTGCGTTCACCGCGATGTGCCAAACACAGATGCGACCATCATGATGCTGTGAACAGAACCTGGATTCATCCGAAAAAATGACGTTTTGCCATTCGTGCAGCCAGGTTCGTCGTTGCGTACACCATCGCAGTGCTCCTGTCTGTGATGCAGTGTCAAGGGTAACCGCAGCCATGGTCTCCTAGCTGATAGTCCATGCTGCTGCAAACGTCGTCAAACTGTTCGTGCAGGTGGTTATTGTCTTGCAAATGTTCCCATCTGTTGACTCAGGGATCGAGGCGTGGCTGCACGATCCGTTACAGCCAAACGGATAAGATGCCTGTCATCTCGACTGCTAGTGATACGAGGCCGTAGGGATCCATCACGTATTGCCCTTCTGAACCACCGATACCATATCCTGCTAACAGTCATTGGGTCGCGACCAACGCGAGCAGCAATGTCGCGATACGATAAACCGCAATTGCGATAGGCTGCAATCCGACCATTACCAAAGTCGGAAATGTGACGGTACGCCTGTTTTGAACACCAGTTGACTGGACTATAAGCGCAGCGCGCCGCCTGTAGACCGCTAAAGCCGCCTTTATCGGATGCCCATTCAGAGCGCGCGGGCCCAGTGAAACCGGTAGCTCTTCCTGCGTTGCGCGTCGACCGGAACGCGTGGGTGTCAGAACCCGCTTCCACGCAGCGCAGATTCGGCTGTGGAGCGAACGGTCTCCCAGGCCGGTGCAGTGATTGGCGCAGCGCCAGAGCGCGCCCAGCGGCAGCCAATCAGGAGCGGCGGCGCGGCGTCTGCAATGAGGCCGGCCTTCGCCGGGCATTAACTCAATTCTGACGGCCGCCGCCGAGGAGCCGGGCGAGCCGAGCGTCTTCAGCTGACACCGCCCAATTACGGACGCGCATTCCAAGCGACGCGAGCATCACGCCACGCGCCAGCGCCACTGCTTACCATCCAGCGATATCTGCACTACCTGGATGTCGAACTTCAGTTGTCTGAGTGTGCCAGCCATATATGTTCATACTTCGTTTCTTGCCAAATTCAAATATGGCTGCTACAAAGTATTACAAGAAAACGAAAGAAAATAATTTTTAATATTTTTCTCGTGTTTCCTGCCGGATCAATACTTCATATGGACACAATATTTCGGCGGTCCACCTGGCCGCCATCCTCAGGTGACAGTGCTGGTACACCGACTCGCCGAGACTGAGCACAAGCCGCGATCGGCGGCCCCTATATACGCCGCGGAAGGCCGAGGGCGCGTGCGCAAAAATGGACAGTTCTGCCCTCTACGTTTCAGCGCCGCCACTGGTAGCAGTAGCGTAGCTAGGGGGGTGCGGGGGATGCGGTTCGCATCGGGTACCAACTCCAAGGGGGTGACAAAACTTGCCAGAGGTTTCTTTTTTTTTCTTTTTTTTTTTTTCCTCGCTAATGTACCATTGTTAATGGTCTGAGCCGACTGCGTTGTTGCCATTCTTCGTCTATTATCGTGAGTGACAGGACGCCAGAGTTTTCTTCCGCAATATTCAAAAGATCGAATGAAATATTTATTCATTTATATGTAAGTAAATAAAATTATTTATGAATTTTTTTAAGACAACTTTTTCTTTCCATAGTTGTAAGAAAGATAACAAGGAGTTTCTTTTTTGCTGATGCCAAATGCCTGAATTTTTTTTTTTAATGATTTTTTTTTTTTTTTGAGAATCAGATGTTTCTCCCAGCTTTGAATGTGATTACGATACTTATTCAGATGTTGCTGCAACTTTCAGAGTATAAACGTTCACTGTATTCCTTTTTCGTGATTTGAACGTTAAAATAAACGGCCATTTAGCCAAACCAGCCGTATTAATTATATATCACGAATTTACTTTGTGCTAGGGTGTTCAAGTGGTCAAACGTGCATGAACTAGTCTAGCATAAAACCAGAACTGTTTTCCGCCGTGGCTATCAATGTGGTACGTTATAATGTTCAGTGCAGAGCTTTCCGAGCTGGATGTCACGACACCCAGGGGTGTTGCGTAGTGCTACTAAGGGTGTCGCAACAACGCAAAATCTTAAGAAAAAATAAGGCAGAACATTGTGCAAAAAATACTAAACATCCTTCAATTTATTGAGTGTGCACTTTAAATACAAGTGAATCATGAAAATTAATATTCTTTCAAAGTATCATTTATCTTTCTAATTAAAATCAAAATCAAAATGTTCAAATGTTTAAGCTTATGGGACTTAACTACGGGGTCATCAGTCCCTAAACTTACAAACTACTTATGAACTACTTACGAACTAGGACGGCACAAATATCCATGCCCAAGGGGGGATTCGAACCCTCGACCGTAGTGGCCGTGTAGACCGTGACTGGAGCGCCTCAGTCTCCTCGGCCACCGCGGCCGGCTAATTAAAATCAGTGTGTTTCTTGTAAAACTTTATATATTCGACATGGTGTCGCGACTAGGAAGAGTTTGGAAAGCTCTAGTACAGTGTGTAAGAAAAATCGTAGAAAATTACAAAAAATGCCATATGGGTTTATTATTTGATGCAATTGTGACATCAAGTAGAACAAAATGTTCAAACGTTTGTAGAGATTATGGAACTAACTACGGGGTCATCAGTCCGTAAACTTTACTTATGAACTAGCTAATACTAAGGACGGCACAAATATCCATGCCCGAGGGGGAATTCGAACCCCTGTCCGTAGTGGCCGTGCAGGACGTGACTGGCGCGCCGCAGACCGCTCGGCCACATCGCCCGGCTAGAACAAATCTCCTTACTGTTTGCTGTTCATGAATATCTGATCTCCGTAACAAATGTATAAAAGCATTTTCTCCTATACAACAACAGACAACTGATTACTAACTTATTGCATTTCAGGAAGATCGTTCTTTTAAGCAATATTTGACTAAAAATCTAAAGACAACTAAGAAGTGTTAGCTATAAATCAATATGGAGATTTCTATTTGCTTGTGGACGAAGCCTTTCGATTTGCGAAGGAGATGGGTATTCCTGTCGAAAAAATAAGAAATATTAGGAAGAAGAAAATGATGCCTGGGGAAAAGGCTGCAGACGAGACGCTGACTTTGCACCAGGAACTGAGAAGGTCAATGTTAGAGTGCATCGACAGTTCCAATAAGAAATTGATACACATTGCAGAAACATGGACTTTATATCAGAACATTTTGCTGTTTTAGAGCCCAGAAATCCGATTCAAAAAAGGAACTTTCCATGATTGTAAAATGTTTAATTGACAATTACGATGAGATTTCTGAAGATATCCTCGCAGAAATTCTACGGCTGCGAAGATTTCTGCAGACTGCTAATGTCACAAAAGAAGAATCTCTTGGATGGACATCTTTAAGAGTTTTACAGTTTGTTGTTGAATATGAAATTTCTGAATCTGTTCCGAACCTCACTTTTGCATTAAGATTTTTCTTAACTTTGTGTGTTTCGGTAGCGATCTGTGAGAGAAGTTTCTAAAAGCTGAGACTCTTTAAGAATTACCTTAGCTCTAATTTGGCAATTTTGTCAACTGAAAATAGTGCGGCTAAAGCTACTGACTTTGACCACGCAATTTCAAAATTTTCTGCAGGGGAAGTTAGACGGGTGAGATTTTAAACTACATGTGAAAGTCACCAGTCATTAAGACAATCTTTAGTTATTTGTTCTGCTTGATTAATAAGCGATTAAACTATGTTATTTATAAAAACTAGTTTTATTTATTTCCTTTCATACAGACTGTTTACAGACTAATTAACTTTCTATTTTGCTCATTTCATTATATGTATCAAAAATTTATTCCTTTCGCCTTGAATTTTCCATTCTTTCTATTGTTGGCGATGGTGGTGTTGGAGGAGAGGGGTCACAAGTTGGATCACCGCACCGGGTGCCAAACTACTTAGCTACGCCATTGACTGGTAGAAGCCGGCGTAAACGATAGATCGCTATTCAGCAGAGAATTTTGAAAAGATATGACATTCAATGTATTTTTCGTCCACCTGCCAAAGTTAGAGCGCTCCTGGGCTCAACAAAAGATGACTTGGGATTGAGGAAACACGGCGTTTACAAAATTCCTTTTCACTGTGGAAAAGTTTACATCGGTCAGACAATGCGAATAATTCAAGATCGATGTACTGAACACCATCGACACACAAGATTGCTTCAAATAGAGAAATTTGCAGTATCTGAGCACTGTCTTACAGAGGGACATAAAATGAAGTGTGATGCGACACAAATGGTTGTTTCTGCGTCTCGAAGAATCGATCGCAATTCGTCTTTCTGACAATATTATGAACATAGACAACGGTTTTCCTTTGACTAAACTGTGGAACCCTTTATTGTTTGACATAAAAAAAAACAACGGTCTCTGCTGAATAGCGATCTATCGTTTACGCCGGCTTCTATCACTGGCGGCGCTGAAACGTAGAGGGCAGAACTGTCCATTCCTTCCGCGGCGTATGTAGGGTCCTCCGCTCGCGGCTTGTACTCAGTCTCGGCGAGTCGGTGTACCAGCACTCTCACCTGAGGATGGCGGCCAGGTGGACCGCCGAAATATTGTGTCCAGATGAGCTATTGATCCGGCAGGATACCCGAGAAGAACATTATGAATCATTACGCCGGGATAACCTACGTAGTCACAAAATACGTTTCTATTACGCTTCCATATTAACCTGTTACATAGCGTAATGACGTAAGTTTCTATTCAACAGGTAAGCAAGCAGTTGTTTGTCACATAATAACGGATAGAAATTCGTATGCCAACTTTAAACAAGGCGGGCATTGCGAAAAGGCGTGGAAAACATATGAATGTGCAGGTACGCTATAGTTCTACGCTCAGACACCAGAGTTATAGATCCAGTTTGTATAGACATCGATGTTACGATCGCTCCGATACTCCCTGAAATATTTGAGCTACCACCGCTGTTCGAAGTCTCGCAACCGAGAAAGTCAGTATAGCGACCGTGCGAATGGACGGGTTCGGTCTCCACTAGCGATTTCTAGTCGCAGTGACAAAGAAAACGCCTTTCAGAAAATCTGAAAGGTAAACGCATTGCCGGCCGCGGTGGCCGAGAGGACTGAGGCGCTTCAGTCACAGTCTACACGGCCACTACGGTCGGGGGTTCGAATCCCCCTCGGGCATGGATATTTGTGCCGTCCTAGTTCGTAAGTAGTTCATAAGTAGTTTGTAAGTTTAGGGACTGATGACCCCGTAGTTAAGTCCCATAAAGATTTACATTTACAAACAAACTTTACAAACGCATTGCGATAAATAAATAGTTATATTAAAACAATTTCCCAATGGATATCATCGAAAATTCTTTAGGTCGCTCTGTTGCTACGAGCGAGAAGTAACGACACAAACATCTTTATTGGGTCGGTCAAATTATATCAAAAAGATTATTAAAGGACAGTTTTAGAAATTAAGATTTATGTGATTACCTTCAGATGTTTTCCAGTAATGCAGAATAACATAAAGTAATTTTGACGAAGTTGGGAAAATTGATCCAAAATAGTGTAGTAAATTACTATTTATTCATTTGTTAAAGAAAGGTTCAAATTTTAGTAAATCTATAGGACAAAACCACTGTCGACATTAGTCCCCGGGCTTACAAACTACTTACACTAACCTAAGGACAACACACACACACACACACACACACACACACACACACACACACACACACACACACACACGTGCGTGCGCGCATGCATGTTGTCCGAAGGAGGACTCGAACCTCTGGCGGGAGCGGCCTCGTAGTTCCTGTCATGGCACCTAGACCCGCTCGGTCATTCCCATGAAGCTTTCATTTACGTATATAATGTGTTGTCATACCCAGTAATCAAATATATTAGCAAACTTTTTAATTTAATATTATACAATTTCACTGATACCCACTAATAAACCTTTAATTATATTACTGATTTGTGTTCTCGTATTTATATAATGACTAGCTGAAAACTCGGCGTTGTCCGGGTATTTATTTATTTATTCAGGCCTTGAGTTAGTACTTCTCCTATCCCTTCTTTCTCTGTCCATCTACTTTTCTTTAATAACATGTTATATTCAGCTGAGAATATAGTGAAATAAGGCTGTCTTGCATAATGTACAACATTTTAGTGCTGTATCCAAACATAGAAAGATAGTAATGAAAATAAGTGATATGGAACATTCATAGATTCATTCAATTCACAACTTTACTATAAACAATATTTCTTCTGACTTGTCTAGGATCTAATATGACCGCGGAGGAGTGGCCGAGCGCATTGAGGCGTTATGCTGTGATGCGCGAGGCCGTTCCCCGTCGGGGGTTCGAATCCCCCCTCGGGCATGGATGTCTGTGCTGTCTTTAGTATAAGGTAGTTTGTAAGTTTAGGGACTGATGACCCCGCAGTTAAATCCCATAAGTTTTGCAAACATTTGAATACTTTTTTAGGATCTAATATGAATAATTTCTTTAGTGAGCCCAACCATGGGAAAGTGACATAAAATTGTCCGTTTGAGAAACACGGTCATTTAAAATCCACTCCACAGTATTGAAACATTGCCCTGTGATTTATTAATCGTAATAGAAAATGAAAGTTTCTCTGGAAACTGCAGTCTCTGGAAGTTAAAAGCTAGATTGTCGGAATAATGGGTATTCATTGGATGTACACTTTTTCATTGTCTTCCTTTCCTTATAACTCTTATACACGTCTATTGCTTTCACCTGCAGCCGTATATGCTTCACAGTTCAAAGTTGCCAGGAATTTCGCTTGAATCTACAGAGAAATTCGCCCTTCAGCTTCGTTTTCAAGTAGCTAAGTGGTTATGACGCCATATCTGGGAATCAATCTGTCGCTCAGTGATATAGTATTATATTGTAGCTCCTTTCAGTGGTATATCTGGATATTGTTTTGCGGAGTGTGCTACGAACAGAGTAATAAAGACTTAACAAAATTTCAAACATTATGGAGTACCTATTTACGGATGTCAGGTTTATGACATAATATCTCCTGAATTATGTGTCCTACATAACCATTATTTGCCAGGGTCGTAGAGTGGAATATTAGGAAACTGCCTGCGAAATGTGTTGTCAATGGAGTTGGTAGTAACGACGTAGTAAACTATAACTTCATGCTTATTAGGGTGAATTTTCATGCATTTTATTGTCTATGACGTCATAGGACCTGAACTATATATCGTAATACGATATTATTTGGAAGGTGCATGCAGTGGTGTATATGTAAAACGTCTGCAAAATACGTCGCAAATAGAGTTATTAGGAAAGGCGTAATAAATCTAAACACCATGCGTGATGAGGCGGTTTTTCATGGAACTAATTTTGTATGACTGCATCTCATGACTGTGTATCGTACTACGATAAAATTTCCAACGTACTTTCAGTGGTATGTGTGTATACCGTTTGTAACATTTCTCGCGAATACAATTAATAGTGTACGAGTAATAAGTTGTAACGTCGTGCCAAATGCCGTAATTTTACTGCATGAACGCCGAAAAAGAAGTAAGCGACAAAGTATTTTCCTTTGATCATTTTGCTGTGATTGTCAGCGTGAAAAAGTTTCTTATATTTTTGATTATGTTAAAAGTTTGTTGCAATTCGCTAAGTGCTTTACTTCTCAAATAGTGCACTGATAAAGTCACACTATCACATGCTGCAAGACGGGGAAGTTTTCATTGTTTATGACAACATATCTCTTGAACTATCGACCCTATCGCAAAATCCTTTCTTAGCTGACGTCTTCTACCTATAAATTACATTCCTGCCAAATTTCAGCTTCACAGGTGAAGTAGTTTTTTAGATTTCGTGTTTAGTGAGTGAGTGAGTGAATTAGTATCCTTTCGCTTTTATATACATAGAGAATCATTTCACCGAATGTCAAATCCACCGCGCGGAAGCAGGCGCCTCGGCTATTGTAAAACGTAAACTTCACGGCCGAAATGGTCAAAATTACTAAAACTTTCCGGGCTATTATGCCGTGGTCTTGTTGATTTATTATGGAAACCCAGCGTTTCGTCCCCGACTGCGGAGGACATTTTCAAGGGGAGTCGTGGCACTTTTGAATGTCCGATGCAGACCCTGGCTCGATACTGACTGAAGCCATGGAGGAGGGCGTGAAAGTAAATGAAATCTGGATTCCGGTTTTGAAGAAGAAATGTAACAGTCTTCCACCATGGGACAATGTGAACGGACGGCGGCAATCGGCGACGAATTGCGCGCGCATGTCGAAAACATCTGACGTCACACCTCAGCGCGCGAGCCCTCGTAAACGGAGTTTGGCTTCAGTCAGTAGCGAGCCAGGGTGTTCATCGGACATTCAAAAGTGCCACGTTCCTCCTTGAAAATGTCCTCCGCAGTCGGGGACGAAACGCTGGGTTTCCATAATAAATCAATAAGACCACGGCATAACAGCCCGCATATTTTTAGTAATTTTGACCCCGGCTATTGCCTTGGCTTACTCGGGATATCTGCTTCCAGGGCACAGTCTCGCCGCCCTGCTTGCCGAACATGCTGCGGCCAGGACCAAAACCAACCGCTACCCAAACCCACCTCCACGAAGAGCCGTGGCAGACAGGTGGCGCCGACGCTGTAACCAGGAGACACCCCGCTACCAGAGGCTACAGCTGCCGCCAAGGATCGCCGCTTCCCGTCCTGGGACTGGTTTGCTTCCCTGCGTCGCCACCAGCCACCGCCGGTCACCGCCGCATCCGTCCTCGACGCCGCCACCGTCGCCGTCGCCCACCTACGGACATTTTCCACTATCTTCTCTCTTCTACTGTTCATCTCATTCTTCGCCTATTCAACATCCTTTTAACAACCAACCACACCACCTCTAAGAAGTTCACTGAGTGGACCAGTGCGGACTCCGTCGCCTCCACATCCAAGAAAGCGCCTTCCCCTCCTACTTCATCTGCTCCTCCTCCCGACCTCACGCACATCTTGCCCCGCCCGCATATCCGCTTCCTAGATAATAGTGCCTTATCCATCGAGCTCCGAAAGTTCTTCCCATCACCCAGATCAGCCCGCGTAAGGACTTTACTCATCAAATCTCCGTCCTAAACTGCATACTAACATGCTCCAACGCCTCTCCCTCATCCACTTAGGTCCCCAAACCACCCTCACCCTCTACAACACCACCTTCTCCCCCTGCCAAACCCAACCTCCCCACTGCCCGCCCTCCCTGACTGCCATGATCACCAAACTCAGTCCAGTGATCAAAGAAAAAGAGGTGTTGGGCCAACTAATTTCGACATATCCATCCAATCCACCAAGTGGATCCTCAACTCCCCTGGCCCTACCCACCCAATGCAGGTGTTTATAGAATCCAGATGATCTATTGACCACCACCTCAAGGGGGCATTGATCTATGACCACTGTTACAAGGTGAATCCCTCCCACTCCCCACCACTATCGTACCATTGTGCCCGCTGTCTCATATCAATGCCCTAACCTCGCCTCCTCACCCAACTGCAAAACCTATGGTGGCCCCCACTCAACCTACACCTATAAATGCTATACTTGCCCCATCCCCTCTGAACTAACAAACCCTGTCCATCCTGTCAACCCACCCAAGCATCCAGTTCATTACCACCATCCTATAAAACATCCATCCATTCCAGCATTCCCACTCCCTGCAACAGATCACCCTCGCCACCTGCACTGTATTCCAACATGAAACTTACCTAGCATTCCCACTTCACCTTCTCCTTGCAGATTACCCTCTTTTCCCATCTACCCCTTTCCTTCATCCCCCCTCCCAGAGAGCCGCCTTCCCCATGGCAAACCCTTCCTATATTTTCCTCTATCGCAACAACCGCGCCTTGCCACCAATATGATCCTCTTCATGCACACCTTATCCCACCACCAAGTGGTGAACAAAACCTTCCTGCAATGACATTGTCCCATCAACATCATTCCCTATCTTCTCCTCCATACTGTCTGGCTCCTTAATGATCAGGGATCCTTAGCTCCCTCCTGCCTTCCCTCACAGTTATCCTAGCCACCAACTCCCTCCCCTATGACCTCTTTTCCCATATCGATCGCTGGTACATGACTTATGTGGTTGCCACTGGTCTTAACCTTTCTTCCTGTCCTCCTCCTGAAATCAAACGAAGGCATCACTTTGGCAAAATCTTTCTCCAGGGCAACATCCCTCTCCTCCAGTGCCCATCCCACCTGGAAAGCAAAAACACCTCTGATGTCATCCTAGCATCTCCTAACCTCCTTGGGCACCTTATGGTGAATGTCCTTGACCTAATCGGCAGTGACCATGCCCCAGTCCTCACATTAGACCCCAACCCTACATACCGGCACTCCCCATACTGTATCTCCTTCCAACCTTTGATGTCTACTGATGATCCATTGACACCTCAGTCACTAGCGACCCACAAGTCTGCTGACATTGACCATGCTTCATCCTTCCTTCATCAGACCACTACTAACGCAGTCCAAGCCCAAATCACCACCAAAGCCATTCATCCCTATTATCCCACTCTTGCTCTACAGACTGTCTTCGTGGATTCCTGCCGCCTATACCGATTTTTCCTCATTTGCCACTAGCAAATCCAACGTCACATCTGAAACCTTTTGTGCACAAAAAAACTCTGTCGTCAGACATGCCTCCGCCTTGATACAATGCACCCCTTCAACACCTCCAAGAACTAGCAGGCTTTCAAATGTTCAAATTTTTTGTAAAGTTTTGGGAAGTAACTACTTTGTTATCCTAAGAACAACACACTCATCCAAGCCTGAGTGAGGACTCGAACCTTCGACGTGGAAATACCACGTGCACCATTACAAAGCGCCTTCGTGTGAACAGCTATTCCAACGTCGCTGGCAGGCTTTCCACTGCATTAATGGCAGCGACTCTGCATGGAATTCCGGTCTCCTCTTAAAAATGTCTGCCTCCCCACTTCCTCACCCAACGCCCTTCTTATGTCACTGTAACTGCAGCTATCCGCCCTACCCCCATTCTTTACGTTATCTATTCCTCCGACATGCCGCAACCCCAGCCACTGTCTACCTCCTTCAATATACTGACGACTCCGCCTTTCTAGCCCTCGTCTTCTCCCTCGCCTGCTCCCAGCAATTGCTCCAGTCTCACCAGACCATCAAATTCAGATACATCCCAGGCAATATTCATAGGTCCTACCACCCACACCTTATGCCTCCATGATTTTTACCTCACTCTCCATGACCATCCTATCCGCCTCACACCTATACTTAAATACCTCGTCCTCACCCTCGATCAATCCCTCTCCTGGACTTCCCACCCCCGCATGGTCTGTTAAAAAAGCCTTATCCCTTCTAAACCTTCTGTAGCTCCTTTCTGGCCCGATGTGGGGGCTCAACCCCTCCACTATCCTATACACCTATCGCCCTGTCATGCGTGGCGTCATATGCAGTTTCCATCCCGTCTGGATTTCCGAACCTCCCACCTACTACAAATCCCTCCAGAAACTCTAATACCACGCCCTCCCCTCCCCCAATCTGATCCTTTATGTTCTAATCCATCCTGCATATCCTAGAACTTAATCATATCCTTTACACTTCCCATAAAATAGATGTCCACAACCAATAGGTTTACCCCATCCTTACTGTAGTGACCTCATCGCCTTTTGTTGTTTGTCGTCCTGGTCTAGTTTTCAGTAAAGATACTGGTGGAGGATCCTATGACATCTAAAACTTTGATATAGTTAGTATCACAAGACATTTATTGACTGAAATTTACAATAGTCAACTTTAGAACATGTTTCTTCATTCTTCTTGCAGCGGCGTCCGTATGATGCCATCTGCGCTGCTAAGCGGTCTGTTCGTAGCCGCGTTCTTACTTTGTGACTGCCTGTCGTATTCCCGAATAGTAACTGTCGGGCGGCCAGGCGTATGTCGGCCTAGATATAGCCGCTTGTAGAGGGCGCGCATCTTCGGTTACCGTTACTCCCTCCAGGATGGCGGGGTCTGCTTGCTGTTGGCTTTCGGTCGAACTCTGCCTTCTCCACAATTGTTCTCTTAAGTCTGGCGTGTGGCGCTGACCTTACGCCACAACACTTACAAATTCTGGGCCTCTGCCACGCCTACACCACTGTGTCCAAGATGACACCCTCTCCACATACTATCAGTCCTAATCCTTCCTAATCCCTTCCTCTTGGGTGCAACGCCCCCTCCCCCATCCTCTCCTTTTCTCTCCCCTTGCCTGGCCTCCACCACCCTCCCTTCCCCCAGAGTACTTATGCTTCACCTCCCCGTCCTCTCCCTATCCCCTCTCCCCCGCACTTGCCTCCCCACTTCCCTCATTTCCCCTAGGAGGCCAATAGTGCAACGATTTTAACTGGTGCTTCGTCCATATAGTTTTGTGCAGTGCGTTCAACGAGTGTCTCTTAACGAGATGCGACCACCACAATCTGCACCAGAATGTATTTTACTCATTGTCTTCGATTTTTCACCATGGCCAGTGTTTTGAGTTCGTCAGTTTGTTTTTAAGCCACCGTGGCATAAATCTTAATAACTGAATGTACTTTTATCGCCGGTGAGTGTTGTAAATTCTTCAAATTTTCACATTCTCTATTTTAAATACACCTGCTTTTAAACTCCGGTGTATTTCTATCAGTCTTCATGGCCATTGTTTATCTTGTTGGCTGAAGAGCGGCTTAGCATGCTTCTGTCAGCCTTTCCAGTACGGGCTTGAAAAAGACAATAAAGTAAAAATAAAGAAATAAATAACAATTAAACTTATTTAACTTTACCCTTCTTTCACCTCTCGCTATGTTTTTGGTGTGCGCAATGCCGAGTTACGCGGTTGTTCGGAATAGATGTGCACCAAACAAGACCATGGCTAGTACAGTAATGTGGTATTCGCTTTGTCGGCAGGAGTCATCAATGTATCATCAGAATAAAGTACGAGAAATCAGAGCTCGAACGGAGAAATTCAGGTGTTCTTTCTTCCCGCGCGCTATTCGAGAATGGAATGTGAGAGAAATAGTATAACGGTGGTTCGATGGACCCTCTTCCAGGCACTTAAACGTGATTTGCAGAGTATCCCATGTAGATGACATTCGGAGGAGAAAGTCGCCGATCGAAATTTCATAAGTAGATCTCGCCGCAATCAAACACTCTTTTGCAGTGATTCCCATCCCAACTCTGGTATCAATTACGTGGCAATCTCTCCCCTGTATCACGATACTACAAAACTAGCTGCCCTTCTACCTCAATCCATAAGGATCCCACACCATCCGTAAATACTGCAATAAAGTATGGACAAGCGTAGTGTAGGCAGTCTCTTCAGTAGTTCTGTTCATCTTGTAAGTACTCTGCTAATAAAAAGGAGTCTTTATTCGCCTTCCCCAAGTTATTACCTTTGTGTTCTTTCCTATACAAGACTACCCTAATTATAATTCCTAGGTATGTGCTTTAATTTATAACCTTTAAATTTCATTGATTTATCTTGTAGACAGAGTTTAACGGATTCCTTTTAGTACTCAAGTGGACAATTTCACACTTCTCATTACTTTGAGTCAACTGCCAATTTTATCAGTGAACAGATATTGTATATAAATCTTTGTACTGTTGTTTTTCATTTTCAGATGCGTATGCTATACGATAAATGACAGCATAATTTGCAAACGAACTAACACGACTGCTAGATCATTAAACTAGTTGACCTTAGGGAACAGAGTTATCATCTCGGATTTAGACGATACCTTTCCATATATTACTATGAACTGTGCTCTCTTCAATACGAAATCCTCAATCCAATCACATGTCTGAGGCGATAAACCACAACCACGCAATTTTATTATACTCGTTTGCGAGGTAAGGTATCGATAGCCTCCTGAATAATCTAGGAATACAGAATCAATTTTGAGGCCCTTTATCGAAACCTCTCATAACTTCATGTGAGTAAAGGGTTAGTTGTGTTTTACAAAGGGGTTATTCTAAATCAGTTTTGTCCTTGGATCTACAGATCATTCTGTTCGAAGTAATTAATAACGTTTGACACACGACATGTTTCAAAACCCTGCTGCAATTCTACGTCAATGATATAGGCCTGTAATTGAATGGTTTACTCCTGCTGTCTTTCTTTAATATTGATGTGACATGTGCGACTATCCAGTCTTTTGGTACAGATCCTTCGTTGAGTGAGCGGTTATATATGACTTAAATACGGCATTATTGCGTCAGCATACTCTGACAGTAACCTAATTGACATAGACTGCGGACCATATTTAAGTTGCTTCACTACACAGAGGATATCTACTTCTATGTTACTCATGTTTGCAGTTGTTAGTAATTCTAAATCTGGACTGTTGACTTCGGAAATCTGAGATTAGTAACTCAGTAACTACATTAGCAGCACCTTTACATAACCATTGCTATCTTATACTATGTATTGTTTGCCTCCAGTCGCCTATACTTTAAATACGACCAAAACCTCTTTTGGGCTTCTGCTAAACTTACAGCTATACGCTGAACCTGGCATCCATTCTGTCATCCAGGTGCCGAATACTGTATTGGGCTACAGAATTCCACGCCTGTTCCGATTGTTCATTAGTTCTTTAAGAGTTGTGAGTTGGCGAGTAACACGTTTCAGTTGTCCTCCTGTCTTATCCAACACCCTGCTGCACGAGTTCGCTGATCATGCTGGTCAGGGGAACTGCTGCATCTCTTAGAGAGCACGTTAAGTTTCACTTGCAGTGTGTGGGTGAGCGTTATCCTTTTGGAACAAGCCATCACCTACCTGTTACAAGAATGGAAAAAGACCGGGTTTTACTACATTCTGCATGTACTGAGCGCTGGTCAGGGTTCCCTTCACAAGCACCAAAAGTGAATGTAGGATATCGTGTATAGGACCATACGGCATGGAGAGGGCCAGTGTATTTTGGAAGAGTGCACTTCACGATACAGCGTCCACCCAGTCTACATCGTACTGTTACAGCGCAAAATTGTGACAGAGAAACTTGTCAAAATCTCAGATTGCTCAAGAAATCGCCAGGCAAGGTAAAGGAAACAGGTCATCAGCTCTGTCGTAAAATGCGACGCTGTTTTGACAGCAGACGCTGCGTCGGCGAGTTGAAAGCCTACAGTCAGCAGTCTGTTGAATGCGACAGACCACCAGCAGAGAAAGATCTACTCGTCAGCTTCTAAAAGTTTCACAACTACACGTAATTCTGTCACTAGAGTGAACGAGACCGAGGGTACGTCAGCAGTTAAAGGGCTCGTTGAGTGAACGCTGCACTCACACGTAGGAACATTCGGTCATTACGAACCGTTCCATACGTCACAGCTTCAGATTATTTCTTTATACAAACCCTCGCTTTAGGAAGTGTAGAGACTTGGTCTTTGGAATCGAAGGTGCTCAGGATTGTAATCGTCGATTCAGTGATCTAAGTATTCAGCTTATGTCTCAGGTAAAGCAGTACAGACTAGTAGCCAATAGTCACAAATAAGAGACGGAGTCCGGAGACAACTACTACGCTTCGAACTGACCGTCATCTACATTTGCATATATGCTTCGCAATCCACCGTAAAGTGCATGCTGGAAGGTACACTGTACTACTACAAGGAATTTACTTTCCTATTCCATTCCCAAATAGAACGAAATAAAAAACGAATGTCTATACGCCTCTGTACGAGCCATAATTTCTTTTATGTCTTTGTGATCTTTACGCGAAATGTAAGTAGGCGGCAGCAAGATCGTCCTAGCTACAATTACGCCCTCTAAATTTCCTCAGCAGAATTTCTCAAAAAGAACGTCGTCTTTCCTCCAGCGATCTCCATTCGAGTTTCCGAAGTATTTTCGTGACACTCGCACATTGGTCGAACCTACCAGTAACGAAACAAGCTGCTCGCCTCTGAACTGCTCCTATGTCTTCCTTTAAACTGATCTGCTGCGGGTCGCAAGCACTTGAGCAATACTCAAGACGTGGTCGTGCGTTTTACACCCGGTGCCCTTTACAGATGTACATGTTCCCAAAATTCTCCCAATAAACCTATGTCTGCTGTCCGCCTTTCTCACAACGTCCTTAAATGTTCGTTCCATTTCATATCGCTGCTTCATAGGAAATTCTTTGCTCAGCAATGTTACGCATAGATATTTGAACGACGCGACTGCATCAAGAAGCTCACTACTAATGTTGATTTCGAACATTATGGGATTGTTTTTCATACTCATGTACATCATCTTACATTTTTCTACACTTAGAGCTAGCCGCCATTCTTCACACCAACTATAAATTTCGTCTGTCACCCTGTATGCTGTCACAGTCCAATAAAGACGACACATTACCATACATGACAGTATCATCAGCAAACAGCCGCAAATTACAACTTACTCTGTCCATCAGATCATTTATATAGATAGAAAATAATAGCGGTCCTATCACGCTCTCCTGGGGCACGCCTGACGATACACTCGTGTCTGATGAACACTCGCCGTCGAGAACAACGTACCGCGGTCTATTACTTAGGAAGTCTTTCAGCCAGTCACAAATCTGTGAACCTATTCCATATGCTCGTATTTCTGTTATCAGCCTGCAGTGTGGCACCGCGTCAAATGCCTTTTTGAAATAGAGGAAAACACAGTCTGTCTGTTGCCCTTCATCCATGGCTCATCCGGGGAGATGGTGAACCGGTGTCTACCGTCTTCACAGTGCTGAATATGGTAGCTGCCTGAGGCCAGCTCAGTCTTCATTGGTTGTTTCCTAAAGGTCAATGACCCTGCCGACGCGCTAGCACTCTGGTGCTAACTCTCCCAGTGGTATCAAGAGGTCAACTGTCACCACAGCATCCGACTCCAGTGGTTCCAAGCCGGAATCCACAAGCAACTGAATATACAGGAGGTGGCAGGACTCCACCTAACAGTCTTTGCTTCGAACCCCAAACGTCGTGGCGCGGGCACCTGCGTCAGAACAGTATAGCAGCCGGCCCATAGAAGACGCGGCGAGACGGCGTGCTAACGCAGCTGAAAGACACGTCACCTGTTGTAACACCACATCCCGACCATAGCATTAGAATCACCATATTCCAACATTTTTCATCGTTACGTAATTTTAATTATTTGCTTAGAGTCAGAAATTTCTCATTTTTCAAAATTTTTAGTAAATTCAAATTAGATCAGAGTAATTCAGAATAACAGTATCCAGGGAATACGTAGGTCAAAACAACTCTTATATCAAAGATGATTTGTCAGGTTGCTATTATAAATATTACCCGTAGTTGAATTACTCTCTCTCTACGTTACTTGCTATGATATTAGATCTCTAACTCTCTGTGATGGCTTTCCATGATTAATTTCAAAGTATCATACACACGGTACAGTTGGCTACGGTTTCATGGTTTCGAAACCAGGTTTCGATACACACAACAGTTTCAGTGTTTCGAAACCTGCAGCTTTCACGGTTTCGAAACCATGCGGTTTCGTTCCGTTCTCTTTCGGATGACATTCGCTGTCGATTGTCGATACAGTGAAACCGTTTCTTCCTTTCGGTTTCACAGTATCGTGTCGGTTTCACGGTTTCGTGACGGTTTCATGGTTTCATGTCGGTTTCACAACACCGGTGTTTCAACCACTAACGCAGAAAGGCGGAACTGACTAATGGTATCGAAATGTGGTGTTTCATTTTACTGAAGCTACACAGATACACATATAACTTACTAGTATATAAACCATTTAGAGAGTGTCAAATAGTAGTTGACACTCTTGAGTCTGCAAATTATGATTAATGATAGCAAGATTCGTTTGCAAGAGACCGCTTTATTCCGAAATGACATCATGTCTGCTTTATAAATGTAAAAGAACAATAAAACAACGTTCACTATTTGCATTGAAATAACCAGTTAAATTCTAGGTTTATCTACCATATTAAAAACACACGAGTGAAACAACATTTTTTTTAAATAAGATACAACATGAATCCTGAAATGACTTTTTTTATACTAACAAGGGTAGATCGCATATTTAATCTCGTGTTAAAGAGTTAGTTTCTTACGTACGAAAACGAAGTTACCTATTGTTGTTACAATTTTTCGACACTCATGTTAAAAGAATTGCGGCGGTGGTGTAACGGTCCAGACGTATAAGTGGTGAACTTGCCTCTTACTTTATTATTTTTGTAATTCATGGCATTACTTGTGATTCTTTAGTGTGCCCTTTATTGCCTATAATTTATTTAGTATGTATAGAAAGTAGCATTTATGACCCATCACTGTAATATGCGTACCGTATTGCAGTTTGTGAGTTCTTAACGCTGTAAACTTTTCCCTACCATACTGGCGTCCTCGTGTGACTATGTTCGCAACATCAACAACACGGGAGAAAATCTTTACCAACATGTTCCGTACAGACCAAGAAGTAAATATATACTCTATGGTTGACAGGTTCTTCTATGTACCCTTGTCAACATAGTGAAAAATATTGCCCTCCTAGAACGAAGATTTCATGACAAAACATACATTAATTCACGGTTTCATGGTTTCGAAATCACAGATGGTACGGTTTCATTCGTTTCGAAACCGTCAGATGTTTCAATTTTCCCATCTCTGATACACGGTTTATTTCCAAGATAGTAAGGAACCCAAGAAAAAGTATTTATCTATTAACAAAAACTTTCATATCGTGATCATTCGCGATTGCGTACATTATCTTTGGACTTTGATCGGGATAGGCTAGGACGGAAGAATTAGAAACTTCTGCCTCCCGTAATAAACTGATTAATATTCGTGATTTTGGAATTTGAACTTATTGTCAACTTTAGTGAAATGACTTTTAAAAAACGTATCTGGAAGAGTTAAAGTTCGTAAACAATGTAACAGGATCCAGACACTTTAATATAAATGACACTTTGACGAAAATAATCACGCATTGTGAACTCATAAAGTGATTTCTGTGAAAGTGCTTTTGTTGTAAATATTTAAACAAGGCTTAATCAGTTATTCAAGTATTTAGTTCCGTAATATTGTCCAAGAAGATTCTAAAAGTGAACATACATCTGCGAAATTCGTGATGAATCAGTTAACATGTGAAAGAAAATATCTAACAGTTTTTATTAGAAGAAAATTCTAATGAATTTTTTTTATAAATAATAATTCGATAGAAAGGAATCAGGTGCAAATAATATCTTTTGTGACGGGCTTCAAACTGTCTGAACTACCGGGACTAAATGATTCAATTTTTTCGGTTTATTAAATATCAGCCCCTGAGAAACGGAATTTGATGCTCAAACATTATGAAAATACTTTAATTTTAATTGATACGCAGAACCAATATTTACAGTATGAAAAAATCAACAAAGATATAAATTTTATTAATTACCAGGTCTACCAACTTAAATTTCATACTGAGGTGACAAATAACATTTTGAACCCAACCATCCACTACAACTGTGAAAGTCAAGCCGAATCTACAGCTTACAAGTCACAAGCTAAAACAAAAATACAAGACAACCAACGTGAAGCTCCTCTACGATTCACACTGCTGATCTAGCTCCTGCCGAGCTAGCCCCTACATAATGGAATCTTGTGTTCAGTTGAGTAAATGTAAACTCTGATACTGTTTTACCAGTGTCCTCTGGCGCTCCGCCAGGTTTCGCCCTAGTCCTGACATAAATCCGGGGACCTACCGCTCGACCTCAGCAGTACGCGCAAATGTTCATCACTCTCCTGCAGGCAGAGTCTGCTTTCATTGCTGAAGACAACAGCTCGCCGTTCCATTTTCCAAGTGATCATCTTATGTCAGCAATCGAGACGTTGCAAGAATACTCTCCTAATGACTAAACCTATCTTTAAATTGTAGGCATAGTTAGGAGTCCATACAAGATGACTATTCGCCTTCCCCACTACTGTCCTTAAATGCTCGCTCCATTTCATATTGCTGCTCACCGGTACACCAAAATATTTAAATAACGCGATTCTGTCAAACAGCATCCGAACAGTACAGGGTTCTATTTCATACTCATCTGCATCACCTTACATTATTCTAAATTTATCTAGTTGCCATTCCTCACACCGCCTAGAAAGGTCCAAGTCATCCAGCATCCCACTACAGTCATTAAATGACAACTTCCTGTACATCTCAGCATCATTCCGTAAGAGGATGAGCGTTAGACGAAGAGACTTGCCCACATGATCGAAAACGAAGATGTGCCCAGTTGTTTCTTGCTTTGGTCCATACCGTGTGTGTTGTGGTCCTCAGTGGGCAGAGTGGTTTGATGCAGCTCTCCACGCTACCCTGTCCTGTGCAAGCCTCTTAATCTGAGAATACGTTCGGCAGCCTACATCCTTTTCAATCTGCTTACTGTATTCGTCCTTCGGTTTCCCTCTGCGATTTTTACCCCAAATAATTCCTTCTAATGCTAAGATGACGCTACCTTGGTGTCTCAAAATGTCAGGATATGCCAGAAAATCCTTTTCTTCCCAATCTGCTGAGCGCATCGTCATTAGTTACGTGATCTACCTACCTAATCTTCATCATTTGTCTGTAGCACCACATTTCTAAAGCTTCTATCATCTTTTTTTCTGGATTTCTTATCGTCCACGATTCACTTCCATACAATCCCACACTCCAGACAAATGCTTTCAGAATGGACTTCCAAACATTTAAACTAATATTGGATGTGAACAAATTTCGCTTCTTCAGAAACGCTTTTCTCCCCATAGATATTCCGCAATTTACCAGGTGATCAAAAAGTCAGTATAAATATGAAAACTTAATAAATCACGGAATAATGTAGATGGAGAGGTAAAAATTGGCACATGTGCTCCGAATGACATGGGATTTTATTAGAACCGAAAAAAAGATCAAAATATGTCCGACAGATGGCTCTTCATCTGATCAGAAAAGCAATAATTAGCATAACAAATTAAGACATACCAAAGATGATTTTCTTTACAGGAAAAGCTCAATATGTGCACCATCATTCCTCAGCAATTGCTATAATCGAGGAATAATGTTGTGAACGGCACTGTAAAGCATGTCCGGAGTTATGGTGAGGCACTGACGTCGAATGTTGTCTTTCAACATCCCTAGAGATGTCGGTCGATCAAGATACACTTGTGACTTCAGGTAACCCCAAAGCCAATAATCGCACGGCCTGAGGTCTGGGGACCTGGGAAGCCGGTTAAGCACATGATCATCACCAAACGACGCGCGCAAGAGATCTTTCACGCGTTTAGCAATATGGGGTGGAGCGCATCCTGCAGAAAAATCGTACGTTCCACCAGGTGTTTATCAGCCAGGCTGGGGATGATGCGATTCTGTAAGATATCGGCGTACCTCTCATCCGTCACGATAGCAGTTACAAAACCAGAATCACGCAGTTCCTCGAAGAAGAAAGGTCAGAAACTTTTTTTTTTGTTATAGTACAACCCTATGTCATTCCAAGCATGTGTGTCAATTGTTACCTCTCTATCTACATTATTCCGTGATTTATTAAGTTTTCATATTTATACTGACTTTTTGATCACCCGGTATATCTTCTTTACTTCAGCCATCAGAAATTATCGAACTATCCAAACAATAAATCTCATCTACTACTTTCATCGTCTCATTACCTGATCAAATTCCTTCAGCATCGCCTGATTTCCTAACACTACATTCCAGTACCCTCGTTTTACTCTTGTTAATATTTATCTTCTTCCACCTACTCTGAAATATGGAAAGGAAAGGTCTCAGAATACAAGAGACGTATTTCACAGTGCCAAAATCAGACAAATGCTATAAATGCGTTCGTTCTTCCCATTTTATGTACTCATTCCCCTCCACAAATCGTGTTTGTAACAGGAATTTCGAAGACCATGTATGTAGACAGTTCTGCGAATATGTCAGTCCTAGTGCGGAGCGGGAGCAGTGAACAGCATTAGTACTAATTGTGCTTCACGCATGGCGGCCGGCGGATTAGCGTCGGTGGCGGCAGACAGCAGTGAGGCGCGTCGCTGTCGCGTTACCAGGCGGCGCGCGGTTCGGGGAAGCGACGCGGCGGCCAATCCGTTTAGCGGGCCGCGCGCGCCGGAGGCAGACGTCCGAACAGCGCAGACCGCCCCCCCTGACTGCTCCGCCGTGGCTGCGCTTATACAAGGTCAATCACCCAACACCTGCACCGCAAATATTGCGGGAACGGAAAGTGCGATTGATGTGCGGTTCTACATCTACATGGGATACTCTGCAGAGCACATTTAAGTGCCTGGCAGAGGGTTCATCGAACCACCGTTATATTATTTATCCCCCCTTCCATTCTCGAATAGCGCGCGGGAAGAAGGAACACCTGAATCTCTCCGTTCGGGCTCTGATTTCTCGTATTTTATTCTGATGATCATTTCTACCTATGTAAGTGGGAGTCAACAATATATATATTTTGGCATTCGGAGGAGAATGTTGGCGATTGGAGTTTCGCAAGTAACCCACGCCTCAGCGATAAGCGCCGTTGTTGTAATGATTCCCATCCCAGATCCAGTATCATTTCCGTAACGCTGTCTCCCCTGTATCGTGACAATACGAAACGAGCTGCCCTTCTTTGGACTCTTTCGATATCCTCCGTCAAACACACCTGATAAGGATCCCACACTGGGCAGCAATACTCCAAAAAAGGACGGACAAGCGTAATTGTAATTCCTAGGTATTTTGTAGAGTTTACGGCCTTCACATTTGATTGATTTATCATGTAAACAAAGTTTAACGCATTTCTTTTCGTACTCATGCGGAGGACTTCACACTTCTCGTTATTTAGGGTCAATTTCCAATTCTTACACCATACAGATATCTTATTCAAATCGTTCTGCAGTTGGTTTTCATCTTCAGATGATTTTACTAGACGGTAAATGACGGCGTCATCTGCAAACAACTTCATTTTTCCCTAAATCGTTTTTGTAAATAAGGAACAGCACAGGACCAATAACACTACCCTGTGGAACGCCCGATATCACCTCTGTTTTAGTCGATGCCTTACCATCGATTACTACGAAATGTGTCCTCTCTGAGAGGAAAAGAGGTTGTCACAGAACTAACTGCTTACTCCTTAAGGGAGTAGCCAACGTTTTAACAAACACAAAAATGATATACAAGAAGGAATAGAGAAATAGACGTGGGACGGGGAGCAGGAAATTATAAAGCAGGAGATTGATATTTTAAATTAATATCTGTTCAAAAAAATAAACAAGCAAAAAGGTGGGGAGCCCAAATAAGCATAATGAAGCACACACCTTGAACAACAGTGTATTAAATTATTAAGTTACTGCCCATTATAAAATGGTTTCTGCACTTTCTAAATATGGAGGGAACGTGGGAGGACATTTGCAAGTACACAGGGGATACAGAAAGCACACTCATTCACTCATAAACATACGCATAATGCTTGTGACACTTATTCAATCGGGAATAATTCATTGTAGTTTCAAAACAAACCATCGGCGGCGTTTTGATGAGATGGCGGATGTCTTCAAGCACAATTTAGAAGTATACTATACACAAACGAACTCATGTGTGGGGAGGCAGCGGCATACTATCCTTAAGTACCACATTGTGTACAAACACATAGACATAGAATTTACAAAAAAAAAAAAAAAAAAAAAAAAAAAAAAAAAAAAAAAAAAAAAAATTTAAATAAACAAGTAAAGCATATGCGAGAATTCAACAGAAGAAAGCTGGTATCTATAAAGAGCATGGCTGAAGGCCGAAGTAATGACCTTTACGAAAGCACATTGTGCATTCAATTATACCAAGATAGCAATGACCGAATCAATCCAGAAATTTCGAGAGAGAACTGAGTATGCCCGTGGAAACAGACACCACATGGAAACGTTACTGAAAAGCAGCAAGGAATTCAAACATACTAAGTTTACGCAAAGGCTGAAGGCCACGCACATGTATTCTGACTTGAGAAAACAAGACACAAAAATGAGTACCAGATTGGCAAATACAAATACTAAATTTACACTAAATTACTTGAGTTCTGTAGAATATGGAACACTTCACCCTGCATAGCATAAGAATTACTTAAGAGAAATTCTCAGTATTACCCTGGGAATGCTTGATCACAAATAAAGTAAAATTCCAACAGCGTGCTATCCTCTCAGCATGATTTGGCAAAATACTCACAATGGCGGTCACAGCAAGAGTGACTCCAAAGGCCAAGCGCAGAGTGTTCCTGGCCGTACCGGATGTTAGGGTGCGTTCAAAGCCTACAGTCCGGATTGGTAGTAAGGGACTCTTATTGTTACCCAGTAAACAGATTGTAAAAATTTATAGAAATTTTTTTTTACGCAAACATACCATTTTTCAAATGGAACATTGTTTCTATCTTACACTGGAATTTCTGACACCAGCTGTGTTCAAAGAATTTTGAATGGCATTTTTATCACGTTTAGTTTGGCAGCTACAACCATTGTAAGTTTTGGGGGCGGAGGCTACGACAGCGTAGCTCACTGGCTGGTGGTCATGAGACAGTGGGCCGTGCCCCAGGGGATAGCCACTCGGCCAGTCAGCTTCGCTATCGCAGCCTCCGCCCCCGAAACTTTGAACGGTTGTAGCTGCCCAACTAAACGTGATAAAAATATCATTCAAAATTCTTTGTACACAGCTGGTGTCAAATTCCAGTGCATGATAGAAACAACCATTGTTCCATTTAAAAAAACTGTATGTTTGCATAAAAATACACTTTCTAGGTATTTTACAATCTGTTTATTGGCTAAAAATACGAGTCCCTGACTACCAATCCAGACTGTAGGCTTTGAACGCACCCTAACATCCGGTACGGCCCACTTATTTATTAAAAAATGTTCAAATTTTTGTTAAGCTTAAGGAACTGAACTGCGGAGTCATCAGTCCCTAAACTTTAAAAAAAATCTACTTATAAACTACCTTATACTAAAGACGAGACAGCCTGTGACTGGCGCGCCGTAGACCGCTCGGCCACTCCGGCCGGTACCTATTCATTCTCCTATCTCTACCATTTCGTTCAAATGTTCAAATGTTTGTAACTCTATGGGACTTAACTACGCTGATTACCAGTTCCTAGGCTTACAAACTACTAATGCTAAGGACAGCAGATACACCCATGCCCAAAGGAAGACTCGAACCTCCGACGGCGAGCAGCGGCGCGCTCCGCAGTCAGGCACCTTGGAACGCTCGGCCACTCCACAGCGGCTGTCATTTCCTTCCCAGTTCTGTGTCAGTCTCCTGTCACCTCTCTGTCTATTCATAAACTGTCTCCCCTGTATATGAAAAGTTACAATAGCTAACAAATACACAGTGTATTACTCCACTCTTGATTGGCGTGGCGCAGCAACAGTAAAAAAAAAAAAAAAAAAAAAAAAAAAAAAAAATCCCTCTCCCCCCCCCCCCTACAGCCAAGCTCTTGTGCACATTTGGGTTCTTTCTTTAACTCGCCGCATTATCATGTTAGCACTTTTCACAATTTTAATTTTAATTTAATTTAATTTCACGAACTCCAGTAACTGAATCCGTCTGCATTCATGCAGATATAGATCATATAATTTTTAATGCTTCTTCGGTGCTTTTATACAATTGTTTCGCACTTCACACCACTATGATCGTTTCTTTAACCCCCTTATGCTGCCCTTACGCTGTCATACAACATAGATATACTCTCCACTTCGAGCTTTTTGCGACAGTTTCGGTCGATTTTCAAATTCAAATCATAGCCGCTCTCCCGAGGTACATAGGCGTTTACCAGCGCCCCCTCCCGGCACTTCGTATCGGCCGCAACTCCTTGCACCACTTTGCGTCCAGCCGTCCGCGCACCAGCACCTGTCTGGCTAACGCAGTGCATGTAATGTGTTTCAAAATATGTGAACGCGGACCTATCCACTGCAGTGCAGTTACTTCTTACTCACCATGTCCACCGCTGTCAACAATTTTCACGTTCGCCTTTACTTACTTCGTTGTTGTTTCAGGATTTCTTTCATGTTGACGTTTGACGCGGGATATCCCCAAGCCTTTGTTTTATTTATGGCTAATGATGTTTACCATCGTGTATTTTACTAAGGAATGCAATCTTGCTGACCGTTAGGTAGGTCCCGACTCCCCTATTTATTTTGATTTGGATTTGGATTTGGATTTAAAGCTATGGATAGGTTCGCGCCCTAAAACTGTCATGCTTTGTTTATATAATTTATCTTGTTACAGTATTCTGATGACGCGCCAAAAGCGTGAAACGCGTTAATAAACAGTATGAATTTGCAACAGAGACTGTCATTATTACAAAAATACACAGTGATCGGTCAAACGTAGTCAAAGTCTGGACTAAGGTACTCCACGTCATCCACTGTGCGGTTTATTATTCAGGCAGTGCCGTTCCCCTTGAAGCTCAAGTATGCAAACTTTTATCGCAGTCGAATGAACGGTATAGCAGCGCATTATATACGATTCCAATACAAAGTGGCGATGCCCCCACAGAAAACTACCAACTTCATTTTTTTTTCGATTCGTCAGCTATTTCTTTCTGTTTTAACTATTTGTTCCTAAACCGCCCCTGTACTAAACAAAACAAAACGGAAACACGTCCATTGAATGTGTGGACTTGTTCCATTTTAGGTTTGAACTATAAAAAGGTCTCATTACTCTGAAGTGCTTCTCCATCATTAATTTTGTACATCAATTATTTTCTTCCTTTATTAATAATCAATGCTCCATGTTTGTATATGTTTTCACCCGTGTGATTGAACTAGTGTGTTTGTATGCATGTGGAAAGTTGCTTTTAATATTGAATGACTGCCGCACAATGGCTTATAGTCGCCGCTTCGTGCATTACGCCTCGTTTACTATAGTTAAAAAGCATGGTTTCGTACGTCGTTTGCAATGCCGTCTGCTATACGGCCAGAGACACCCTTACTTGACAAGATGGCGAGGTGGCTTGTTCTTAGTGTGGTATCAACATAACCATGGACCAAAGAGGTAACGAAAGTGACCTCTCTGGAACAGTAGTAGAGGGTATGATCTCCTTCTGGTAGCGAGGGTTGGTAGACAGCAGGCTTTGAACGCACCATAACGTGCGGTACATCCAGGGAACGCTCTGCACGTGGCCTTCAGACTCACTCATGCTTCCACCGCCGATGTATTTTGTCGAATCATGCTGAGGGGATGACATGCTATTAGAACTTTATTTGTGATCAAGCATTTCCGGTTTAATACTGAGATTTTTCCTTAAGTAATTCTTTCACTATGCAGGGCGAAGTGTTCCATATTTTTCAGAACTCAAGTAATTTAGTGCGAATTTAGTATTTGTATTTTTTAATCTGGTAAACATTTTCGTGTCTTGTTTTCTCAAGTTAGAATACACATGTGTGGCCTTCAGCCTTTGCATAAACTCAGTATGTTTGAATTCCTTGCTGTTTTTAACTAATGTTTTCGTGTGGTGTCTGTTTGCGCGAGCATGCTAAATTCTGCCTCGAAATTTCTGGATTGATTCCATCTTTCCTATCTTGGTATGATCAATTGCACAATTTGCTTTCGTAATGGTTATTCATCCGGCCTTCAGTCATGCTCTTTTTAGATACCAGCTTTCTTTTGTTGAATTCTTGCATGTTCGTTTTTTTTAATTAATTTCTTTTTGTAAATTCTACATAATTCACCATGTTCGTACACCAGTGGTACTTACGGATAGTATGCCACTGCCTCCCCACACATGAGTTCGTTCGTGTATAGTATACTTTTAAATTGTGATTGAAGAATCTGCGATCTTGTCAAAACGCCGCCGACGCTTCGTTTTGCAACTACCATGAATTGTTCCTGATTGAGTAAGTATCACAAGCATTATGCATGTGTCTGTGAGTGAATGAGTGTGCTTTTTTTATCCCCTGTGTATCTGCAAATGTTCTCCTGCGTTCCCTCGATATTCAGAAAGGGCAGATACCATTTTATTACGGGCAGTAACTCAATAATTCAATTCACTGTTTTACAAGATGTGTGCTTATTTGGCCTCCCCACCTTTTTGCTTGTTTATTTTTTTGAAGAGATAATCTAAAGTATGAAACTCCTGTTTTATAATTTGATGCTCCTTGTCCCATGTCTATTTACCTATTCCTTCTTGTATATTATTTTTGTGTTTTGGCTGCTCCCTTAAAGATTAAGCAGTTAGATAAATTTCCAATGTGCAAGAATTATGCCATTCGCAAAGTAATTTTGAGTAGCAGTGAGCGTTTTAACTTGCCTTTTACTATTTTCTACCGCCAGAGACTTTTCAGTAAAAAATTTAACAAGCTACTTTCAAAACAAAGAGAAAATATAATGCAAATCGGTGAAGCCATTTCTGAGCTTAACGAGACTAACGGACAGCGATTGAGTTTTATGTAAGTAGATAATATTAGCAAAATTACAATACAATTAAAATACAAAAATTTGAAAAGCACGGTTGTGCCTTATGTAAATCTAGGGAAAATGTGCAATATAAAATAAATTGTACCAACAAGTTAACATCTTAAATCGAATATAATACTATTTTCGAGTGGCGCAGTGAAGTGCAAGTCTTTGGATTGGACGCCACTTCGGCATTAACACGTCCGTATCCTGCCCAGTTATGCAATAGGGAAAATGGAACTTACAGTTTAAGATTTAATCCTAATAACGTCCTTTCTGGATACCTCTCACACCGAAGAAAGACGAAGACTACTTTTAGACTGAAAGTAAAATAATCCGTGACCATTCGTTGTATTTTTCTTCGTTGTTTCTTCGGATAGATTGGTTCAGTCCTTGGCTCAGTTCTTTTATTACAGAACGCGTCGATGTCTCTGACCGAGCACGCTGACGTGCCGCGCCGGCGGCTCAAGCGCACGACTTGGACACTAACCTACCCTTTGAGTTGAAGAGCATGGCCAACCTAGCTAAAAACATGCAATTCATAAGAAAAGTAATAGTCAGGCTATTAATCGGGATAAAAGCTATCCTAACTTTTAATTCGACTAAAGCACATACACGTCGTTGAGTGCATTTAAGTAGTTACGTATTTCATAGCGGACAAACATCATGTCACGGAATTCATACAACGGGGTGTGCAATGTCCGTGAATACTTTCAATTATTTCTTATACTAGAACCAAAAACTGTACAGATCTGCTACATACGTCATTTTGAAGAGAAACCCTGAAAGATTTTTCTCTTGCATACCATCGCAGCGTAGTTTGGTAATTTGTCGATAGTCAGCAATAATCGCGAACATGGCGAGTTCAGGCGCGGAGAGAGATTTCCGGGTGTTGGAACTCGACAAAAACAAATGTGCAAAGCTGTTCAACGGATATTTAGAACCAAGCACGGTAAGAAGCCACTAACAAGGAAGGCTACTTACCACTGGCACAACAAATACGTTAAGACGGGTTGCTTGTGCCCGGAAAAGAGAAGCGGACGTCCCAGTGTGAGTGAAGTGAATGTTGAGCGCGTACGAGAGACATCAATAAGTAGTCCAAAGAAATCAGTGCGTCGTCCATCCCGTGAACTGTAAAAGGCTCCAGGTCCCATCCGCCCATTTCGAAATTACGAATTATCTCGAACAGAACGATCTATTGACCCAAGGTAACATGTATTTAGAAAATATCGTTCATGCGAAACACAAATAGCTCTCTATTCGCACGAAAAGATGAGAGCAATCGACAAGGGTTCGCAAATCGATTCCGTATTTCTTGATTTGTAGAAAACTTTTGACACCGTACCTCACAAACGGCTTTTAATCAAATTGCGTGGTTATGGTATATCGCCCCAAATATGCGACTGGATAGGGGATTTCTTGTCAGAGACGACACAGTTCGTAGTAAGCGATGGTAAGGCATCGCTTAAAATAGAGGTGATATCGGGCGTTCCACAGGGTAGTGTTATTGGTCCTCTGCTTTTCCTTATTTACATAAACGATTTAGGGGAAAATCTAAGTAGCTCTCTTAGGTTGTTTGCAGATGACGCTGTCATTTACCGTCTAGTAAAATCATCTGAAGATCAAAACCAACTGCAGAACGATCTGAATAAGATATCACTATGGTGTAAAAATTGGCAATTGACTCTAAATAATGAGAATTGTGAAGTCGTCCACATGAGTACGAAAAGAAATCCGTTAAACTTTGTTTACAAAATAACTCAATCAAATGTTAAGGCCGTAAACTCCACAAAATACCTAGGAATTACTATTACATCAGACTTAAATTGGAAAGAACACGTAGATAATATCGTGGGAAAGGCGAACCAGAGAATGCGTTTTATTGGCAGAACCCTTAAAACATGCAACAGAACTACAAAAGAAACTGCATACACTACGCTTGTCCGTCCATTTTTGGAGTATTGCAGCCCAGTGTGGGATCCTTATCAGGTGGGTTTGACGGAGAACATCGAAAGAGTCCACAGAAGGGCAGCTCGTTTCGTATTGTCACGATACAGGGGAGACAGCGTTACGGAAATGATACAGGATCTGGGATGGGAATCATTACAACAATGGCGCTTATCGCTGCGGCGAGGGCTACTTGCGAAACTCAAATCGCCTATAAAATACGAGAAATCAGAGCTCGAACAGAGAGATTCAGGTGTTCTTTCTTCCCGCGCGCTATCCTAGAATGGAATGGGAGATAAATAGTATAATGGTGGTTCGATGAACCCTCTGCCAGGCACTTAAATGTGATTTGCAGAGTATCCTTTTTTTAAATGTTCAAATGTTTGTAAATCTATCGGACCAAATTGCGTGGTCATCAGTCCGTAGCTTACGAACTACTTAAACCTAGGTAAACTGACCTAAGGACAAACACACACAGCCATGCCCCAGGGAGGACTGGAACCTCCACGGCGAGCGACCGCGCGCTCCGCAGCGAGAGCAGAGTATCCTATGTAGGTGTAGAAAGCGGTATGACAAATGTCTCAATGTACTTGGAAATTATGTAGAAAAATAAAGAATGTCTTATCTTTAATGTCTCATTCTATTTTTTTTTTTTTTTTTTTTTTTTTTTTTTTTTTTTTTTTTTTTTTGTCCCCTTTGATACGCAACACTGACCACAGTCGACAGGGGAAACTTATTTTCCTACTCCCCCTCATACCTTATGAAAATTGTAAGTTATAAGGACAATATAAAGTTCAGATAGGCTTTACTGATTTTCTCTTGTTGCACTTGTAAAGCATGTTCTTTCCACTCTTAAATTTGGAGAGCAGGTGGAAGCCAAAAGTCTAACTATTGAATGCTCCCCGTTTACCAGCTGAGAGTGCGAGCGAGAACAAGGGCTGTGAAAGCTGTGCCTGGTAGACACGGTGTCTCCGCGGGCGGTGCCGCGCAGCCTTTAAAGCAAGCACACTCGAGTACTCCAAGGTAAACAAAGAGGAGCTGGCACGTGACGGGGTGATGTGCAGTTCTGAGAATTGTTAGGCGTGTGCAAACGCGCCGAACTGTTGCTCAAAGTGTCTGGTGGCGGAAATAAACCGTCGGAAAAAATTACTACACCTGGAAAGGCGACGTCGATTTATATCCGATGACAGCAGATGCCATCTGGGGGATGGTAGAGATTGTGACTTTACGGAAGTAATGTCAATAGAGTCGCGTAATTAGTATAAGTAATGGTATTGTGTTGAAATATAAAGGACTGGCAGTGGACGCCGGCAAGCGGTTGTAACAGCTGCCAGACAGGCCAGGTACTGGGTTAAACCACGCAGGCAGTCGGGGTTTGCCAAAATCGGTGGAAATCGGGGAAAGGCCCATGCTTTGTAATCAAAACTAATGAGGGCGTTTCGTAAGGGTGTCTGCAAGTCATCTGTGAGTTCTACACTCCTGTAATTCAGAAAAAAAGTAATGTAATCAGTGCGGCCCCGTAGCAGCATCGTAGAGTGCCAGACTATAAATCCAAACGTCGTGGATTCGATCCCCGCCAGGGCCTAGGATTTTATCTGTCACATTCCACTTCTTTTCCCTCTGCAAGTGTTGTTGATGTGAAAAATATCGAGTATCGCCGTGGTTCGGAACCCACGTCAAACTGTAGGTCCTCCTATAACTGACTGGGTTAAGTCAGTTTACACTTAGTCAGTTCAATGACCGAACTGCCTAAATACCATGACAAACTTGGCTATGTTACAGGTATTCTGCCACAGCCGATGTTCACGGGTAATCTGCTGCAGCCGACCCAGGACACTTCGCAGGAGCTTAGCTGCAGCAGAACCTCGCATCAAACGGACTGATTCTTCATGACGAACCTAGCAAAGTTAACGGTACTGAGAAAATACCCATTACTAACATTACCAAACCTTGCATGATCTGTTGCAGATAGCATACCGCTACTGCCCTTCATACCTACCCCACTGTCGCATAGGTTTTTTTCCCTTGGCTCTTGCCTTGGCACTTTTTTTCCTCTGCCCTTACATACCTTTACCGTTCGTATACCTTTCGACCAATTCTATCTCCAGATGCACCGTATTAATGGGTGATCGTGCCCACACATACGGATAACATTGCGGTTCCCATATCCCGTGATCCACCTTAGCAAACTAACCAAATACGGAGGTGCCAGTAGAACTTTTGTGATGGTCACCACGTTGGTGTGGGCGTGGAGGGCCCCCATCCTTCGAAGGTCCGAGGAAGGCAACGGCATACCACCTCCAAACAGGACCATGCCTAGTAAAGCACTATGGTGTTCAAACCAATCTTCAGATTATTGACTGCTTTACCTTTGATTTGTAAAATAATTTAACATTGACATTTAAGACATCTACAGTGTCGGAATAATTACGCACATCTCACGATTCTAAAACTAATTAAAATATCTCAAACAAATTACAAATTTTTGTGACTACTAAATCTAAATATAGAAAAATCAAGCTTAGAATAACCATCTGTTGAATGGGTCATGCAATTTCAAGTAACTCTGCTTTAGATGACACCTTATTGTCTGTAGCTATCATCTTGAAAGCATCACATTTGTAGATATTTATTTAATGACTGATTTTAACTGATATACATTTATGAAGGAAACATAAACAGATAACCATATTCTCCGTAATAACACTGAAAATGCAAGCAGCATAATTTACCTATACTATTGTCAATTTAGTTTGTCGTTTTATTGTACAATTTGGCAGTAATTTATGTAAATATTTTGTAGCATGAATTGTCCACTGTCATTTGAAACTAAAACCACACCTCTATGCACTGAAAGTTCATTCCTCCTAGCAAAAGAGTGACACATTTATGACTTTTGAATGTCACGTTGTCAACGAGGCCATTGTGTGTGAATATAGCACAGCAAAATTTGTAAATCAGAATCTGTTTCTGTGGCCCGAGCAATTTTCCTATAGTCCAATGGGAAGGATTGCAACAAACTGTCTTCCTGTGCATCTATCTGACAACAAGACATCTCATAAATATCGAAGTCTTTTCATGGCCAATCGGAAGACGGGAAAGTGCGTCGGCATTTCCAAGGTGTGTTGTGGGTCTGTACACAATCTCGTACTGATACTGTGATAAGAGCAGTGTCCAACGTTGCAAATTGTGTGCTGTGCGCTTAGGAATTGGCTTGGTTGGATGAAAAACAATGACTGCAAAGTCTTGTGGTCAGTGACTAAATAAAATTTTCTCCCACACAAGTAGTGATGGAATTTTGTGACACCATACTCTGTTGCTAAAGCTTCCTTCTCAGTCTGAGAATAGCGTCACTGTGTGCCTGTCAAAAGTTTTGAGGCTAACGCTATCGGACGGTTCATATCCCTATGTCTATGTGACAGTACTGCTCCTAGACAAAACGATGACGCGTCCACTTGCAGAAGAACTGGTTTTTCTGGATCAAAGTGCACCAAACATCGATTACTAAACAAAGCATATTTTAACTGCTGAAATGCGCGTTGTCGTAGCCGATGCAAAGGGGCTGCAATTTGTCCTGCGTTTGGAATAAACATAATATAGTACGTTAACTTTCCCAAGACTGACTGTAATTCTTTCACATCTTTTGGTGCTGGCAGGTCACGAATGGCAAGCAAATATGATTGTATTGGGTACACACCTTGACTGTTTAGTACGTGTCCTAGATACTGCAGTTCCGGTTTGGAAATGTCACACTTATCTAAGCGACACTTCAGACCTGCGTCTGGCAAAACGTGAAACAACTTCTTCAAATTTACAATGTGTTCTTCTGGGGTACGGCCTGACACACCATTGTCACTCAAGAAGTTTGAACAACAAGGCACCCGAGCAGTAAGCTGTTCCAAATATCTTTTTAAAAATTGCAGGCGCGGATGCACTGCCAAACGGTAAACGAAAATATTCAAACAAGCCCAAATGTGTATTGACAACACAAATTTTCTGTGATTCTTCGTTGAGTGGTAGCTGCAGGTAGGCATTGCTTAAAACTATTTTTGAGAAATATTTTCCTGCACCTAATATGTCAATTAAATCTTCGCCGGCCGCAGTGGCCGAGGGGACTAAGGCGCTCCAGTCACGGTCTGCACGGCCATTACGGTCGGGGGTTCGAATCCCCCCTCGGGCATGGATATTTGTGCCGTCCTAGTTCGTTAGTAGTTTGTAAGTTTAGGGACTGATGACCCCGTAGTTATGTCCCATAGACTATACAAACATTTTTGAATTAAATCTTCTAGTCTCGGCAAAGGATAACTGTCTACAGCTGTTTGTGGTTTCACTATAGCCTTGAAATCAACACAAAAGTAAATGCTACCTGACGGTTTCGGCAAAATTACAAGCGGACTCACCCACTGGCTAGCTTTTATAGGTTCATTTGCACCATTCTCTTGCAATGTGCGAAGTTCTTGTGCTACTTTGTCGCGTATAACAAGTGGTACATCACGAGCTTTGCAAAATTTTGGTTTGCTATTTTCCTTCAGAGTAAATTGTGCAGCAAAATCTTTAGCTTTTCCTAGTCACGCAGAAAATAAATCTGGAAAGTCTTTCAGCAACTTGTCTACACTGTCTTTAGCATCAAAATTGTTCACAACTAAAACATTGTCTTGCACAGTAAAACCAAAAAGATCAAAAGAATCGAAACCAAAATATTCTCTCCTTCATGAGACTTAAGCACGTGCAATGTCACTGTGCGCATTTGCGATCGGTATACTGCAGGTAGTGAACACTGTCCTATTACAGGAATTTCATTGCCATTGTATGCTGTCAAATGGTGCAGTGATCCTGACTGTTCATACGTTTTTCGATGAGCAATGTGACTGATGCACCTGTGTCTAGTTGAAACTTTACAGGAATGTCATTCACACGTAAACTGATATACATTTTTCTGGCCTGGCGTACAACTTGTGCTACTTGTGTGTCCTTAATGTTACGAGGGGCAGCCACTGGTTTGGAAAATAATGTATGTCTTGAGTAAGTACTGTCTTGTCACTGTTTGGGCCGGTAGGACAAATGTCTTTTCTTTTGCTGTAAGCAGACTGTGTGTATGTGACCTTTCTTGTTGCATGCATAGCATTTTGCTGACTGGGACAGACAGTTCTGCCTTTTGTGCCGCAGGCAAGATTTCACTACCTTATTTGGCAAGGTTCCGCATCTAGCAACTTGTTTACACTTTGAGCAGGCAGGTGGAAGTACACAGCGTTCTACATCGCACTTGCCGGCGCGTGACATAGCTATACTACACAGTGGAACTCAATGAAAGTTTTCCACTTCTGTGTCACCTGTGTCTTACTCTTCCAAAAGCCTGTTCTACTTGGTGGAACGACGGCTGTGACATTTTTAGAACCTGTTAGCTAAGTCTACCATTAGGAATATTATAGACAAGAGCACGTTGTAACATGATTTCTGCATACAAAGTTCCACATGAACATTTAAATTTGCACTTCCTAGTGAGACCTTGAAGATCTGTTATCTACTGCCTGTATGTTTGGTTCGGATTTTTCCTACATCTAAAGGACTGATATCTTGCAGCCACTACATTGATTTGCTGTTCATAATATGCCGTGAGGGCTCCATTGTAAGAAAGTTCTGAAGGCTCCGCGGTGGGAAACAATTTTATCACAATACGGAACACTGAGGGGCTTACACCCGATAACAGAAAATGAAGTTTGACAACATCTCGTATCTGGTGTACTGTGGCGTAGGCTTCAAACTGTTCTAGCCAGCCCGACCAGTCCTCTTCTTTTTCGTCATATTGTCGGAATGGCGGAATTACTGGATGTTGTGGCTGCTGCGGCGGTACTTGCGTAGTTGTAGACACAGATGCGGTCAGAAGTTGTTGTACTGTTTGCAGTGGAGATGCAATTTGTTGGCTCTGACACTGAAACATCTGCATTATCCGCTGTGCGTCGAGCGCAGGAAGCTGCGGCGCAGTGGCAGTGGCAGGATTAGTAGCATTAGACATGGTGCAAAAACAGTTATAAGAAGTAGTACAAAAATATAGAAATTGACACTATGCCCTGCAATAGAAGTCACCAAGACCTGCAAGAAACCAATATTAATAGCGCAGCGGTCAGAAATTTAACAACACGTCGCAATGTGGGTGGTTGTAGTCCTCGTCGCCGTTTGTTGTGACCTCATCACCTTTTGTTGTTTACTTGTCCCGATCTAGTTGTCAGGAAAGGTACTGGTGCAGGATGCGATGTCAACTGTAACAACTATTCATGTTAATAATACAAGTTTTATTGACTGAAAATTATAATACTCAACTTTAGAACATATGTCTGTTTCTTCTCTCTTCTCGCTTCTCTCAGTGTCGTCCGTATGATGCTAGCTGCACTGAGACCTAGTTACTGCTTCGTTTGTAGCCGAGTTCTGACCTAGTAACTGCCTGAGTTCTGACCTAGTAACTGGCGGGCTGTCCAGACGTATGTCGGCCTACATGTAGTCGCTTGTAGAGGGCGCGGATCTTCGGTTTCTCCCTCCAGGATGCGCGGCGCCTGCTTGCAATTGGCTTTTGGTCGAGCGCTGCCTTCTCTACGATCATTCTCTTACGTCTGGCGTGTGGCGCGACTGTACGCCACAACAGACTCCAGAATCAAATCCGGCATTACCGCCCATGCAGGATACACCACATACTGATACAGATGTTGCAGCATGGAACGATACCTTATACGGGGTGTTCAAAAGTCTCTCCGCATTGCTGTATGATAGCCGCGCGTGCCGTATACCGCAGTGACAATACAGAAATGGAACTCGGTGAAGTGAAAGTTATTAATTTATTGAATATTCAGTTTTACTTACAATTTTCTCACACTAAATGTTGAAAGTGTCCTTCCTGTTCTTGAATACGCCATTTCTTCTGTAACAGAAGCAGTAAAGGTGGATACTGCAGTTTTCAATTCGCCGATAAATTTCCGATGGTTTTTGTAGACAGTTGCTTTCGCTACACCCGAGAAGAAACCGAACGAAGTGGCGCAGTTGTAAGACACTGGACTCGCATTCGGAAGGATGGTGGTTCAAATCCACCTCCGGCCATCCCGATTTAGGTTTTCCGTGCTTTCCCTAAATCACTCCAGGCAAATGCCGGGATGGTTCCTTTCAAAGGGCACGGCCGATTTGCTCCTACATCCTTCCCCGAAAATCCGAACGTAAGCTCCGTCTCTAATGACCATGCTGTCGACGGGACATTAAACCATAAACTTCCTTCCTTTCTTGCAGAAAAAAAAAACCCTGGTGGTGTTAGGTCAGGCGATCGTGGAGGTCAGAGTCCCTGTGAAATTATGCGATCACCAAAAACATCAGCAAGCAGTGACATTGAAACGCGAGCTGTATGCGCGGATGGACCAACTTGTTGATAATAACCGTTTCGTATTTCACTTAAGTTCTCTCCTACGAATGGGTCGCGGCGGAGTGGCCGAGCGCATTGAGTCACTATGCTCCGTTGTGCGAGATTCCCCGTCTGATGTTCGAATCCTCCCTCGGACATGGATGTTTGTGTTGTCTTTAGTATAAGCTAGTTTATAGGTAGTGTGTAAGTTTAGGGACTGATGACCCCGCAGTTAAGTCCCACAAGCTTAAAATCAAATCACCTACAAATGGGTACATAATATCACTGCCGTATCGTTGTGCTTTTATTGTTTCGTGGGAAAATATAGGACCGACGATCTGACGTCTAGAAATTGCAATCCAAACTCCCATTTTCACAAAATTAAACTATTCCTCATGAATACACAATGCATTTGGAGTACTCCACAGACGAGAATGTTTTAGAGTTCATGTACCCGAATAAATGAAACCACGCCTCATCAGTGAAAAACGGGTCATTATGCAGTCTCTTGCCATGATTAGTATTTTTCAATTGTTGCAGAACTGTATGGGAAAAGTACTAATCTTTTCCTTACATCTGTGAAGGCCATTCCGACACTAACATCGATTTTCTGGGCGAGACTTCTTACTGACTTGTTCGGACTCATGGACATTTTATCGGAAATATCGACTAGTTTACCCTCACACAAAACACAAGGACGACCACTTCTTGATGCCTTTGCCACGGAAACCGTACTTGGAATTTTGTTAAAAAAAGTATCGCGATGTGGGATTGTTGTCTCCGGGAAAACTAAATTAAATGTTTGACGAACTGCAACTGTATATTTACCGCCGGCTTTGAACACTTGTTCGACTAAAAACACACTTTATTCGGTGGTTAGCATTTTAACAGTGATAAAAACGAAACAAAGGAACTAAACTAAAACGTTCACATCAACACGTATCGACACACAGTAACGATACCACTGATGCTGGTTGAGATAAACAAAACAGTGGAATGTTGGGAGACTCCATTTAAAGGGAAGTAACCCAGACAAGCGAAGAATCATACGGCACGCTTGGCTAACAATCGTAAGACACTGGGGAGACTTTTTAAACACCCTGTACCTCAGTGCCGCTTAATCAATTGATGTGTAAATGTAATCTTTTCACGTATTCCATACGCAGTGTTTCAAGAACAAATGCCAGCCGCAGTGGCCGAACGGTCTGCGCGTGCCAGTCACAGTTTGCGCGGCCGCTGCGTCGGGGGTTCGAATCCCTCCCTCCCCCCCCCCCCCCCCTCGGACATGGATGTTTGTGTCGTCTTTAGTATAAGGTAGTTTATAAGTAGTTTGTAAGTTTAGGGACTGATGACCCCGCAGTTTATTCTCTTAAGCTTAACAAATATTTGAACATTTCGACAACAATCTTGAGTGAATCGGGAAAGTCTAAGAAGGTGTACTAATTTTCATTTCCGGTAATGTATGAGTACAAAACTGTCACCGACAGCACAGGGGAGGAAGGAATTTTGGGGTTTAACGTCCAGTGGACATAGAGACTTATACAGATGAAGCACAAGGTCGAATTGCTTGAAGCATGGGGAAGCTTATGGGCATTGCCCATACAAAGAAACCACCTCAGAAGTTTCATACAACGGCTTAGGGTCATTAAGGGTGACCTAAATAAAGGATCACTGGACCCGGGTTCGAGCCGTCGTCCTCTCAAATGCGAATGCAGAGTGCTAAGCAACCTGCCACTGGTGAAGGACCCGTGGTCTAATGCATCATGCTAAGGACTGGGCGGCCGTTCCCACCGGAGATTCAATTATTCCCTAGGGCATGGGTTTGTGTGTATGTTTGAAATATTCAAATGTCTGTAAATCTATCGGGCCAAACTGTGTGGTCATCAGTCCGTAGCTTACAAACTACTTAAACCTAGGTAAACTAACCTAAGGACAACTCACACACACCCAAGCCCCAGGGAGGACTCAAACCTTTAATTTTTGCTAATCCTGCGTAACTATCCTCAATGTCGAAAGCCGATTTAATAGAATAACAATATGTAATATTAAGGTGTATGTACCGGCAAAATTTTCTGTTAATAACTCTGTTGAAGTAAATACTTTAACATCATTAATGTAACACGACGATAAAATTCATTGGTTGTCACTAAACATACAATAAAAACAAAACTGGTACCATTTCTTAATTACAAGACTCAGCTTCGTCATTTAATAATCGTGGAGCAGTGGACACACTACATACAGAAAAGGGAAGTGCTGTGCCCAGAGGAATAAACATTAATTTAAAATTAGAGCAGCAGGAGGATATAGATAGTTGAAGGACAGTGGAGTGTAGAAAAATAGGATTTGTCCGAGTAGTTTCTAGAACAATGGACGAGAAAGACCGAAAGTTTCAGTGACGGCCTCTAAGAATTAACTATCGGTGTGAAATGTGTTGTAAACTGAGTGAAGACAGGTACTGGACACTAATAGCCTAATGAAGGTCAAAATGAGGTTATGCCGTTCTTAATGCACTGACCTGTCACTTATTGCGCATGAGAGACACACGTAAAATAGTTAAAAATATGTGGAAGAACACGCGTAAATGTTTAAATAGTACGAGTCTATTGCGTTGATTGTAGGCAAAATCATTATCAGTAAACGGTCGTCTATTCTGTTTCAATCAAAAGCTGTATATGTAAAACAATGGAATAGCTGTTTGTGTAAATTTTGTATCCAGACTGATTACCCCTGCCATTAACCGTTACAGAAGTGTATTTCAGAAGCTGACAAATGACATTCTTTCATTACTCATTTGCTAGCCATCGACGATGAGCGAAAATAAACATCCCCGTACAGTTTGCACTGATAGAAGGACGGCCGCATCGCTCAACATCAGATACTAAAGGAGTTGTAACCATATCTCGTATTGCTTCAGTTGTACTATCAACAAACAGCTGAATGGCGTAAATAATCGACGACTGTCCACTGTTGATTGATCTGACCTCTACGAGTTTACGAGAGTAACTCGGGCGTCCGATCCTTGATTGTCGTTAGTGCACTCGTGCTTCTGATAACCCATTTTTAGTCTGGGGCAAAGTCCCAGAGAGAAATTAAATTGGTCCCAATCCCCCGGTTCCGACCAAGGGAGGTATTCATTGGTTGTAAGGCGTATGCCGGAACTGGTAAGCCCCTCCCACTTATTCCCAATTGGGATCCCCCTCTTTGCCCCACTATCAGCCTGTCTGATAATTGGCTGAATAGAACCGCGACTCTTTATGGGCCGGATCCCAAACAGCCCGCTACACTCCTCGGAGTGGAGAATGAAAAGAATTAGTTTATTTATTTATTATAAATTAATACATTCCTATCTGGTTATTGGTGGTGTATGTTTGTTGCGCCGTTGCTGTAACTTTTCTCGATTGACCAGTAACATATTCCCAGCTGGATGCCAAGGCTTGTGAACTTTCGTGCTTGTGGCGTATGGGCAGATATCATATTGAGCATTTCCCGCTAGTTATGGGCAGTTCGGATCATTTCACAATTTCGAAACATTCGGATCATCTGAGTCTAGTGAGTCGACTCACTGCTTCAGCACTCAAAACACAAACAAGTGACGTGCCGCAGCCCTGCGTCCTACTAACTCCGCTGATTCGCGTGAGCCGAGAAAGCTACAGGGCACGGCACAGTAGCGCGATACAGCGAAAACGAAACATCTATGAAATATCAACGGGGTTTTATTGCGTTATTCAGTATACTGAACTGAACGGCACAGAATTTGTTTGCTATTACGATTTTACAATCGTGTTAAAGCATAAACGTTTACTAAGCACTGTAACAAAGGAACCACAAAATAGTAATGTTCAAATGCCAAAGTCATGAAACATTTTCCAACCTTTAAACTCCCACAATTAAGTTTGAATAAAACAAGAAAGATCATGGTTCAAATGTCTACGTGCATCCAGAAATAAATAACTTTTCTAACCAATCAATATAAACAAAATATTTAAGATTTGTTCCTAGGACATATTTAATGCAATCAACAGATATTACTACAAGCATCAACACAAGGAAACACATTTCACGATTAATGTGACAAAACCTCAAAAGTGAACAATTTTTCAATGTCCAGATAGGTATTCTGATTCATCTTCAGTCAGTCAAATAAAAGAGATTCGATTATAGTTTCTTTAAATTGAAATTTAAAAAATATCTAATTTTTATTTCCGGCCATGTGTGAATACGAAACCTCCTCCGTCAGGGAGGAATGAATGTTGGGGTTTAGCGTCCGTTGGACATCGAAGTTATTAGACAGAGAGAGAGAGAGAGAGAGAGCACAGGGTCGAATTGCATAGAGTACAGCGAATGTCATTGGCATTGTCCATTCAAAAATTCCATCTCAGTAATTTCATGGGGCGAATTAGGGAAATCAAGGGTAACCTAAATAACGATCGAAGATCCGGGTTCGAACTGTCTCCCAAGTGGGAGTATCACAGAAAAATAATTCCTTATATGTCACTTAAGAGACAACCATGAAAAACTTCTCCATGCCGGGTACAATTTCGTATTTATTATTTAATAATCATGGAAGAGTGGACACTGTGAAATTTTAGGAACAGGTGGATGTAGATAGTTGAAGGACAGTTGAGTCGATAGAAACTAAGGATTTATGGGAGTAGTTTCTGGTACAATGGATGAGAAAGACAGAAATTTACACAATCACCACTGAGAATTAACTATTGGTGTGATGTATGTTGTAAAATGAGTGTAGACAACCATTTGGCAGTAGTAGTGTAATGAAGCCCAAAAACAGTGCACAGCCTACTTTTCGGTCACTTATTATGAAAGAGACACAGACGTAAAATCGTTAAAAATCGCACTGGTGTGTTTTACGGCCACTTTAGATTTGTAGTTATATAATTTTTTGCAAACATTTCGGACAAAAATAATAATGTAAATAATAAAGCATTATAGTGGTACGACTACGACTCTACTATTGTGATAATATCTATGCACCCAACACGTGATATTAGAGTACTAATCAGCTCGGTCATCAGTTCCGACCGTGTTTTAACAAACAGCCAAATTTGTATGATATTTGAGTTTAGCTTTGACAAACACTTTTTTTTTAACTTTTACCTCTTTAAACTATCATTTTAATATCTCTCCCACATTTTCATTATATTTTTCCGTTAAAATATCATAATCTTCCCTTGGTAGTTTGATCAAAGTTTAATTTCTTTGCCTGTACTAGTTACGAATGACTATACCTGGAACGAACATAGCGACGAGTGACTATAGCCTGGATGAAACACAGCGTACATTTGGTCTTCCTAAATCGGCCACGTGACATCCCTCGCCCGAACAGAGGGTGGGCTTGTGGGTAGTTGGGAGCTCCAACGTTAGGCGGGTGATGGAGCCCCTTAGGAAAATTCTTACATATGCACAACTCTCAATATTGAGAACACAGCTATATTTAATTAATAAGGGTACCCGAAAACCTTGTAGGAAAAGAGGAGAAAAAATTGTTTGGTAGTGGTAGGTTACCACTGACCACGTGCATTGTAATCTAGCACGCTGACCACTACACTACGACGAGTAATCACAAAATTCGTTCTTTAATCTCGTACTATTGATGGCAGTGTTGTTCAAATGTTTGCAAATCTATCGGACCAAACTGCGTGGTCATCGGTCCGTAGCTTACAAACTACTTAAATCTAGGTAAACTAACCTAAGGACAACACACACACCCATGCCCCAGGGAGGACTCGAACCTCCACGGCGAGCAACCGCGCGCTCCGCAGCGAGACGCTTTAGACCGCTCGGCTACTCCAACGCGGCAATGGCAGTGTTGACTGTTGCTAAGATGGCATCATGTATCGTACGAAGAACGACGCATTTTTGTTAATTCTTCAGTGCGCCGTTGCTTTGAAATGACAATGTGTAAGTTACAACAAGAAAATCGTTAAATACGCAACGCAAGATGGTGGATGCCAGAGAGAGTTCTGGGTGTTGGATGTCACGTGACATCTCCGAACGGCTGGTTTTCGTAAAATCAATAGACGTTGTCAAATTGCCGTTATTTTTGCAAATATCTCTCAAACGATTCGAGATACGAAAAAAACATTGGAGAGCAAAGTTGTAGTTTTCTACAAATTCGGTTATTCATTTTTCGTGTCAGATGAACGGTTCGTTTGCAATTACAATTATATTACAAACTGATTTTTTTAGTGTTCTACCGTATTTTTTGCAAAAATTTTGAAAAAGGGAGGTTCTGGTCTCTGACGGCCTACAATTGTGACTGTAAAATTTGGTGTTGATCGGTTGAACGGTTCGACTTCAAAAAGTGGGATCACGTTACGGACAGACAGCAGACAGATATCTCGAAATCGCCGCTATTTTGCAAATATCTCTGAAACGCTGTGAGATATATATATATATATATATATATATATATATATATATATATAACATAAGACATAAAAGTTGTAGAGAAATTTCACCTCTACAAATTCATGTGTTCAGTTTCCGTGTCAGTTGAAGGGTTAAGGCGTTATTTTCATTTCAATTTCGAACTGTCAACAGGCGATCGCAAAGGCCCACTTTTAGTGTTACTACCGTAACCTAAAGTGGGCCAAAATACGTGGAAAGTAGTTTTAAGTGAGTCCTCAATATCGGAATTCAAAAGGTAATCCTTAAAAGTAGCTATTACAGAAGATTTAAACAAGAATTACAATAACAAAACCGTTATGTGAGTGGGAAAAATAAACAGTAAGAGTGTATTGCGTTGAATGTAATCGCATTCATTATTAGTAAACTGTCTTCCATTCTGTTTCAGTGAAGGCCTTTATATGTAAAGTAAACCAGTGGAGTAAGTGAGGACCGGCGAAAGCCGAACTGCCACCCCGTGCGATGCAAAATTGCCGCTCTCTAATAAATAAATACAAAAAAGCCTTGTTAATGATAAAATCAGTTTTTATGATATTTCTGCTTCACACGTTTTGATACAAAAAATACGTTTTACGATTATGTAAAAGACATAAAAGTATATGTGCAATCCTAATATAAAAATCTGGAAAGGCTTTTATCGAAAATCTCTAAAGTTCTGGACCGAATAATTACAAATTTGTAAACCAACCAATTAAGAACATTGGAAGGACATGGACTGTAAATTTTTGAAATATAAACGGTTCTCGGAAATTTCCATTATTAATTTCGAGGACTCCTACAGAAGAGTGAGTATATATATTTTGATAAGGAACTCATATCCGGAAATGTCATCCGGTGACAGTTTGAGCACTTCTTTATCTTTGTAACTGTGAAGCAAATCTCTCCCAATTCAAGCTCTTCGTTTCCCACATTTTTGAAGGAGCTAACATGGGGCAAAACAAGAATGGAAGTCTACTAAACATGGAGTCTACAACGAATACTTTGAGAGTTATGAGCGCTTGACCAGTAGAAGAGGCGTGTAAACAGTAGACAACCTAATATGAAGACGTTGCTCATAGCTCTAATGTATGCATTTAGAGCCCATGTTTACTGGACATTTTGTTGTTGTTTTGGTCCATACTACTGTCCTTTAAAATATTGAAACCAAAGAGCTTGCTGAAGTTTAGATTTGATTCACAATCTCAAAAATTGAAGAAATGCTTACAGCGTCAATAGATGATATTCACAGACATGGGTTTCTCATCAAATTATACTGTATTCGGTCCGCTGTCGACAAATGCTCAAAGTTTGTAATGAGAATTTATAAAACGCTGTATATAAGGGAAAAGTAGTTACTAAAAATCTGAAAATCGTTTTGGTGGGAATTTCGGTATGATATTCGACTGAACATTCAGTCAGAAAGAAACAGAGAGGGGGCAGCAAGTTAAGCACAGTCAGGTGAGGGGGAAGGAGAGGAACGGAGAGAGGGAGGGGGACTGAGAAGGTGGGCTGAAACATTACTGTCGCTGGAACTCGTCGCTTCAACCTGCTGAATTGTATATTTCTTTTACATTGAATAAAATTTGACCACTGAAATCGAAAATATCTACCACTGTTGTGTTAAAATCAGCGTACTGTACCTTATACACTCACATGACTTTAATCGTTCCATACAACGACGAAGAAGGCGTTACGGAAAAGTGCATTCCGATGAAATGATCTGGCTTCATGCGTCATTTAGCAGCTATTCACCACCACTATCAATCTCAATCGGATAAGGCTCCCATGACGATAGATGGGATTCCCTACAATATGTCGCATGTCGGAGGCTAGTTTTTTTAATCGGAGCTAAGTCCTTCGGACTGCATCGGCCGCTGCGGTCGGAGGTTCGAATCCCCTCTCGGGCATGAATATTTGTGCCGTCTTTAGTATAAGTTAGTTCATAAGTAGTTTGTAAGTTTAGGGACTGATGTCCCCGCAGTTAAGTCCGTCCAGCAGTCCACAAGCTGGAGGCTCGGTACCTGGAGGTCAACTGGAGGCAGGTTTGAGCCAACATATTTCACCCACTCCTCCCATCCTAGGTCAGCAGTCTCTGGTATAAGCTCTTCTACAACGTCTTAACGACAAACCAAAGGATGGCCGATATCCGTCTCGTAGTTTCTGGCTACTGTGCCCAGTGTCGCGTTCCGAACACCAGGAAGCAGCGCTTGCAATGCCGCCGAGCGTCTCGCCCGAAGAATGCTGGCCCTCATCAACCGGACGACCCCGAAGAACGCGCAGGTGGATTGGTCCACCATCTCAGACATCATACCGTACCCGCGCTCCAAACAATATTCAACCATTTGGTTGCTGAGACATATGTCCTATTCCATTATTGGAGTCCAACTGATGGACGGGGTCAAATTCATGTCATATCTGTGGACCTCGCACCACAAGTTAGGGTCCCATGGCAGTTACCACTAACAATTTCCGAATTTATTGTCGGCGGCACTTGTGCACGGTTATAAGAAAAATCGCAGTAAGATAGATGCCAGTGTCTTTTAATTTTGTTGGGTATGTAATGTGTTTAGCAGGGATTGGTATTCTCCTGTTTTCTTTTAGTTCGACACTTCCTTTCTCCACCAGCAGGGGGTAACTGGGTGTAATAAATAAATAAAAAGTCGACTCTGTAAATATTCATCACTTTCTTTTGAACTTGTTGTTCAAGATGTAGCGCGTATCAGAAACTATACGATTGTTAGTAATAAGGACAGGCTTTCTCGTGACTGAAAGGAAATGGGTTGGTATTCTTTTTCATTTTCATAACTTTTTGCCTTACAATGCCGAAATTAAGAACGTAATTGATGGTAAATAGATATATATTAACGAACCGCACCGCGCTCGCTCATTAGAAATAACAGACACTTGGACGAACGTCATCCTTATCATGGCAACTCTTCCCAGTCTGATTATTCAGTAAGTGCTAACAGACTAGTTTTTCCTATCTAGTTTTCCTAGCTATTGAGGCGGCGCGTGCTTTCTTGCCGCTCTACCAGTTTTTTTTTTTTCTTTTTCTTTTTTTTTTTTCAAATAATGGGAGAAAAGTTTTCCTGTCTTCAACCTTGAAGAAGGAAAAGTCTTACTAGCAATGTGTATGAACTATTCTAATTGTTCTTTGGCTTTCCATATGGTCTTTCATACGTCTAGATTTTCCCGACATTTCATATAATGGCCAGCAACCAGACAACATTCAGAATCTCGTGGCGTAATTCTAGTGGTAAAGTTCTGTAGAAAAAATTATATTACTATTTTGTATTGCTCGTCAATAGTGTGTGGATAAGTTGGAAACGTGGTCTGGTACGAACGTGCTAGGGTAGTCAGTGCAGATGTGACCACTCTGTACAGATGGTGTAGTCAAAATGGCGTAGTGTAAATCAAAGCCCAGTGGCAGCTAAAGACGAAAATACCTTTGTGACTTGCTTCAATAAAGGCCGATTTTATAATTAGGTTGAAATGTGATTCAAATTGTTTGAATTTTAAAACTTTTCTGAATACTATTATACGTAGGATCCAAATTGACTGGCTCTGTAAAATTCACAACCGAGTACGAGTGGGAAGTAGAAATTAAATGCAAATTATTATCTGCCAGTAGTGTTAGTTAACACATTGATTTGGAAAAAAAGTTTAATTTATAACATGTATTTATCACCAAAATAATTCCAAAAACCCGGTGCGATTCGGATCAGTGATGGACAGACTGCCGCATTCCTCAACATCAGATTTTAAAGATATTGTAACCACGTCTCTGATTGCTTCTGTTCTAGTATCAATAAACAGCTGAATGATGCAAATAAACGTCACCCTGTATCAGTTATTAGTAAATCCACTAGTCGAATTAGACTTCTACAATGCGACGAGATTTGGCGCTTGTTTGAACTTTCTCGCAGGCGAAATTCATAAGCACAATTATAATAAGCACTGTGTTATGATTGTTTCTTGTTCATCAAATATGTGCTCGTGAAGGTCCGTGTGCTCATGAAGGTCCGTATTGTTGATTTGTGTTGTCGATTATTTGTTACTGAGTTATCCATTCTTGGTTATGTTATAGTAATGTTTATGATTTGTGAAGATGGAAACATACATTGAGTTCGACCAGAGTCGTTCGACAATATCGACATAGGTTACTAGATAGAAGGTTGGCCAATCCGTTCGGCAGCGATCGGGCGCTTCCGTGTGACGCCACTGTCGAGAAGTGTCAGCAGCACGAGGCGTTTTCTCCCGTTCGCATGTGGTACTATTCCTCGTAAATCAATCACTCTTTCAAAAAAGTAAGGCCATATAATGGGTTATTGGTTCGATAGAAGTATACCTGCACAAGAACTCAATATTACTACTTAAAACGACTTTGAATCCCGTACACTGCGTTTCTAGTAATCTATACTAATAATAAATCTGTAAATGTAGGCCTGTCGCTGTTCCCTTCAATCTTCAAAACTACTGGACTAATCTTCATGCGGTTTTCACAGGAAATACGAGAAAAGTTTGGGTCAACATATAGGCATAATTTTATCAAAATCGGACTACGAAAGAAAAAAAAAAAAAAAAAAAAAAAAAAAAAAAAAAAAAAAAAAAGATATCGTAATTTTAAATGTTTTCAGTAACCGTCAAATCTGTTTTTACAACTATTAAAAACCTCTTATCTCGAAAACTATTACACGAATTTGCATGGGATTTTCGCAGTTAACTTGAGCGTAACTCTGGACAAAATATAGACTTCGTTTCATAAAAATCGGATCACGGAAAAAAAGAATATCGTAATTTGAAATTTTTTATCTACGACTGTTATGTCTGTCTCTTATCTCCAAAACTACTTGACGAATCTTCATGGGGGTTTCACACATAACTTGAGCATATCGTGCGGTTACATAAAGGATTCAATAATTAAAATCGGATCAAAGAAAATAAAGATACAATTTAATTATCTGTTTAAAAGCCATTGTGTATGTCTGTTTGTTTAAGGTAATCTCCAAAAGTACTACGTAAACTTTTGTGGGTTTCCGCAGTTAAATTTAGAATAGTTCGGAGAGTAACATAGGCATTATTTCATCAAAATCGGATCAGAGGAAAGAAAGATATCGTAATTTGAAGTTTGTGTGTATACTATGCTTATAAGTATGGTGTAGTACAGCAAATATCCGAGAGTACTATACGAACTTTCATGGGATTTCATAGGTCAACTGATAGTACCTTGAGGCAACATAAAAGCTTGATTTCATCCAAATCGCATCAGGGGAAAAAAAAGGATATCGTAATTTGTAGTTACTGGTGTATGCTATGTTTGAATTGCAGCGTAGTACAGCAAAGATCCGACAGAGGCGCTGACTTACAGATGGCGATGCTACGTTTTTTATTCTCATAACTAAGGTGTAATACACTGAAACAAGGGCACGATTTTCCTTACGGCAGCGGTGTGGAGTATTGATGATGGCAACGGCCACTGAATCCTTTTTGAAAAATCACGTACAGTGAAGGGAATAGTTCTTTGCGTTGCAGCGTAGTACAGTAAAGATCCGACAGACGCGCTGACTTATAGATGGCGATGCTGCGTTTTTTATTCTCATAACTAAGGTGTAATACAGTGAAACAAGGGCTACGATTTTCCTTACGACAGCGGTATAGTGTATCGATGTTGGCAACGGCCGTTGAATCTTTTTTGAAAAATCACCTACAGTGAAGAGAATAATTCTTTGTGTTGATAATGAAATAAATAATTAATGTTGTTGCGATGAGTAAATTAATGATTCCTAAAGCGAATATTTAGTTGACACCGTTAAAATACTGAACCGCTGCCACTGCAAGTGAAATTTATTCCAGGTATAAAACGAAAAAATAATTTTTTTACAAGCTACAGAGGCGCTTTAGTGCACCAAAGATCTAACAGACGCCGATGCTGCATAATAAGAATGCACTCTTTCCACACATTTATTAGCTCTTACGATTGGTTTGTACTGCATTGGCTGCAAAGAAGCTCCGTCTCCTTTTCGCAGAGCAACCACATAATATGAAATAATATCTAAATAAATGTGTCACAGAAGCAACAAGAAAGGTGAGGAAGCGTCGCTAAAAGGGAAATTTACACATAGTCATCCGTCTTAACTGAACAAAAAGTAAGCAAGATAGTCATCGATTAGCAGATTTTTTCCTACATTAGGTGATTTTTGCACCTTAATGTTGAGGACAGAAAATCAGTTCTGCGCATCTGAATGCTCACTCCAGAGATATTTCTGCTCTGTGCCTGCCACAGATAACATAAACAAGTGAGCGACAAACTCATCAGAAACCTCCCTGCTTTGATAATTGTTCGGTACAATATTGTGATTAAAATTTGTAATTACTTTTGCTGATGACTACATTAAGATAGAGAAAGACGTCTTCTTCTGCAGAGATAATTGTACTTAGAACTGTAACCCGACTTCTGAATATATAGTTCTATTACACAAGATCGATTTCAACTTCGTGCTTTACGAAGTAATCACTGCAGGACGTGGGGAATTAATTAGCTGAAAGAGTGGCCGATGCTGTTAACACAGTCAAGACAATTCACTGGAAATACTATATTTGACGGAAAGTTCTATACAGACGACCAGCTGACGCCATTCCTTCAACGATTACCCAGAATTACTTTATCGCACATTGGCATCACCATGACGTCTTATTTAAACAGACATGAACTGCCCTGTTGATTGAATTACCAGACTTTCTTCTTTCATCGAGTTTTCGATAATACTTCAGCATACACTTACTGTGAGAGATAAACAGTTCAGTACTACACCACAGAACCAACCTTCTCATCTCAACGATAGTATGTTTTCAGAAGTGTACGCCAAACAGACAGTTACACACATGAACATAACCTAACATTGAATTTACATTGTTCCGAAGTACGGACTTTAATTTTACTTTTTCTATGAATATCCTTATAAACATTAAACCTTTTGACAATGACTTCTAATTAAATTTGACATCTTGGGTAGGAGAACTGAGTTTATTGACAGAGCGATCCATGAAGGATTCTGTTTTTACTGACCTAGATCCGCAATCCTAAAACACCATGTATACGCAGGTCCCTATCTAACAACCGTTGCGAAGCACGGGCGTTTAAGCTAGTCATAGAAATAAAAAAGTACTGTTCCCCGTGACATTCATATCCCATAATTCAAACTTTTCATCTAGATAACTCATCCTTCAAGTCAATAGTACTCGAAACGCAACGATCACAAGAACTCTTTGTTTAGTATAGTATTTTGGACATCAGAATCGACAATAATATACAGTGTTACAGCGGAGCTATAAATTAGATCCTTACTCTCTGCTCTGAAACTCGTCATGGCGGTTCAGTGAAGTTGAGGCATGACGATTATGCTGTCCACGGGAGATGTCTGATAAAGTACAAAGTACGCTTGAACCTATTAGTAGTGCAAGCAGTGGGGTGAAGTGGATGCAAAAATTATTACCTGAAAAAGTATGAGCGTATAGCCAATTAAATTTCAAATAGAGTTTCTGTTTTATGAAACTCGAGCCGAAAAATTTTTCAAAAAAATTCGCAAAGTTGCGAAAAACTTTTTCTTAAATAAATTTAAAAAAGTAATTGTCAATACATAATTAACATTACTATGTACTTGGTTTTCCTTTTATAACTCGAATCTTACCATTTAAGGCAAGAATAAAAATAAACGTCAATGAGGAGTATTTTACATTTAAAAAGAAACTTATTTCTTCAGTAGAGTGTAAAACGTTTATATCAAAAGCAAGTATGAAATGTTAAATCGCGAACTACCGTTTTGTCAATTATGCAAAAACCTGACACTCAAAAATGGGGAGATGGATGGAACGTACTGCAGAAGTACAAACCTTGGTTGTGAAATAGTGAATGCCGCTTTCCGACGATCTCAACCTTGTTGCCCTACCTTTCAGTACTTCTTACAGTTTGCGGAAAACTGATAGAAAATATTTTCTATCTGTTGTCGAAGTGACAATACAAGTGTTAAGTTTTGGCCCTAGTTATTCAGCTTGTCATTACTACAAAAATTAATCTCTGTAAAATCACTCACTTTTATTATCGTGTTAATGCTGGCAAACAGTAACTTCGTTGTGCGGAATATTGTTAGCAATGTAGAACAAGTGGCGAAAAATAAACGCCCGTTGGTTTCACAAAAATACTCCTGCCACTCTACTTTTCTACATCAGTAAAAACTGAGGGTCACACTCAATGCGTCTTTAAGCACTTCTCGCTAGCCATTCTTCCTACCGTTAAATTTAATGCGGGCAGCCACGTGCTCCGCCAATAATTCCAAACATATGAAACAATCTCTGCACCAAAGGAATTTGTTATAAACTGTTGTTGCTATTGTTGTTGTTGTGGTCTTCAGTCCGCATACTGGTTTGGTGCAGCTCTCCACGTTACCCTGTCGTGTGCAAGTCTCTTCATCTAAGAATACGTTCGGCAACCTACATCCTTTTGAATCTGCTTACTGTATTCGTCCTCATTAATTAATATCAATCTCGTACTGAGCAGTATTGCATATTGGATACTGAACTTCTATTAGTGATGCCATGACAACAATCAGCATGAAATACTTCGAATAAATTTCATTTTCAGACGTAGTTTCCCACATCAAACTTACTTAGCACTGTTAGAAAATATCATTACTTACCTTAACTTTCTCGTGGCAGTAATCCTACGAAAAAATCACTTTCAACATCATGCTATCTTTTTCATACATTACACAAAATTTCTGATACTTGCGATCCATTCGTACTAACGCTACTCGGATTATGTAATATAAGAGATTTAATTCAAGAACAGTGGTAGGAGATTCTCTAATTACATAGATCATACAAGGTGAAGTTAAATTTTTGCTGTAAGTTCTCTATTCAAAATTCAACACTACAACTTCTTTAAATACTACCAACAAAATGATTACATCAATCAGTATTAATTATGGTACACTCTATTGTGCTACAACAATGCCTTTTGTTAATTATGTGCAAACTCAGATACAAATACAGAAAACTTCGATAACCTCGTTGTACCTTGTGTTGTTGTTGTTGTGGTCTTCAGTCCGGAGACTGGTTTGATGCAGCTCTCCACAATACCCTATCCTGAGCAAGCCTCTTCATCTCCACATAAGAACGGCAACCTACATCTGTCTGAATCTGCTTACTGTATCCATCTCTTGGTCTTCCTCTGCGGTTTTTACCCCACACACTCCCTCCAACGCTAAATTCACAATTCCTTGATGTCTAAGAATGTGCCCTACCAATCTATCCCTTCTTTTAGTCAAGGTATGCCAGAAATTTCTTTTCTCCCCAATTCTGTTCAGTACCTCCTCGTTAGTTACGCAATCCATCCACCTAATCTTCAGCATTATTCTGTAGCACCACATTTCAAAAGCCTCAGTCCTCTTCCTGTCCGCACTATTTATCGTCCAGTCTCACTCCCATACAAGGCAACACTCCATACACATGCCTTCAGAAAGGATTTCCTTTGGCTTAAATCAATATTCGATGTTAACAAATTTCTCTTCTTCAAGAACGCTTTTCTACCCATTGCCATTCTGCATTTTATATCTACTGCGGCCATCATTTGTTATTTTACTGCCCAAGTAACAAAACTCATCTACCTCCTTTATTGCTTCGTTTCCCAATCTAATTCCTTCAGCATCACCTGATTTTCTTTCACTGCACTCCATTACCCTAGTTTTGCTCTTGTTAATCTTCATCTTATATGCACCTTTCAGCACACTGTCGATTCCGTTCAATTGCTCTTCCAGGTCCTTTGCTGTATCTGACAGAGTTACTATGTCGTCGGCAAAACGCAATGTTTTTAATTCTTCACCCTGAACTTTAATTCCTTCTCCAGATTTCTCCTTGCTTTCCTTTATAGCTTGCTCAATGTACAAATTGAATAACAATGGAGAAAGACTACAACCCTGTCTTACTCCCTTTCCAACTCCTGCATCCCTTTCATGCCCTTCAACTCTGACAACCGCTGTCTGGTTTTTGTACAAGTTGTAAATAACCTTACGCTCCCTATATTTTACTCCTGCTTGCTTCAGAACTTGAAACAGTTTATTCCAATCAAAATTTTCATAAGCATTCTCCAAATCTACAAAATCTAGAAATGTAGGTTTGCCTTTTCTTAATCTATCTTCTAGGATAAGCCGTAAAGTGAGTATTGCCTCCCGAGTTCCTACATTTCTCCTGAACCCAAACTGATCTTCCCCGAGGTCGGCTTCTACCAGTTTTTCCATCCTTCTGTATATAATTCGTGTTAATATTTTGCAACCATGACTTATTAAACTGGTGGTTCTGTAGTTTTCACACCTGTCTGCACCTGCTTTCTTTGGGATGGGGATTATAACATTTTTCTTAAAGTCTGAGGGTACTTCACCTGTCTCATACATCTTACACACCAGGTGAAACAGGTTTGTCATGGCTGGTTCTCCCAGAGACTTCAGTAGCTCTGAGGGAATATCATCTACTCCAGGGGCCTTGTTTCGACTTAGGTCTTCCATGGCTCTGTCAAATTCTTCTCGCAGTACAGTATCTCCTATTTCATCTTAATCTACATCCTCTTCCCTTCCTACAATATTGTCTCGAAGTTCATTTCCTTTGTAGAGCCCCTCTATATAATCTTTCCACCTTTCAGCTTTCCCTTCTTTGCTGAGAACTGGTTTTCCATCAGTGTCCTTGATATTCATAGAGCTGTTTTTCTTATTTCCAAATGTTTCTTTTATTTTCCTGTAGGCTGTATTTATTTTTCCCCTATTTATACATTCTTCTACATCCTTGCATTTGCCTTCTAGCCACTCCTGCTTAGCCATTTTGCACTTCCTGTCAATCTCATTTCTTAGTCGTCTGTACAATGCTGATATCAATTGCGGGAAGTAATATGAAATTATTCCCATAGCAAGCAGTCTCGTAGCCGCGGCGGTGTGACCGAGCGCATTGAGACGATACGCTCTGACGCACGAGGCCGTTCCCCGTGTGGAGTTCGTGAATTACCCCTCCCCCTTTCCTTTTCCATTCCTTTTTTCTTTTTTTGTCCCTTCTCTCTTACCTGAAGAAGGAACACAGTTCCGAAAGCTTGTTATTTTCACTTTTTTTTTTCTTTCCGTGTGTAACTATCGGCGGTACAACAAAAATGTAAGTGCTGGCCAGACAGTCTTCCATGCCCGAGGGAGGTTTCGAATCCCCGACGAGGAACGGCCTCGCGCATCGGAACTTAGCGCCTCAATGCGCTCGGCTGCTCCGCCTCGGCGTTTCGGTTATCAACCATCATCAGAAAAGTAAATTAAACAGATTGGTTTAATTTGGTACATTTTCTGCCACCATATCTATGTCAAACAATAAAAGTTACGAAAATGTCATTCGACATTAGGTCTTCATGGTACATAAAACAATGCCAGGCTGCATTATAGTGACCCAGGGTCTAAGAATTCAAAGAGTAACTAACAAAAATATTAAGAACTAACTATCACATCAACGATGTAGTTCTTAATATATTTGTTAGTTAGTCTTTGGATTCTTAGAACCTGGTTCACTTTGTTTAACCACCAAGACCTAATGTCAAGTGACACTTTACGTATCTTTTATTGCTTGACATAAGTATGGTGACCGAGCGAGGGGGCGCAGTGGGAACACACTGGACTCGCATTCGGGAGGACGGTGGTTCAAATCCACCTCTGACCACCATATTTAGGTTTTCTGTGATTTCCCTAAATCACTCCAGGCGAATTCTGGGATGGCTCCTTTCAAAAGGGTACGTCCGATTTCCTTCCCCATCCTTACCCAAAACTCCGAGTGTTAGCTCCGTCTCTAATCACCAAGCTGTCGACGGGACGCTTCCTTCCTTCCTTTTCGTTCCATACATGTGGTGACAGAAAATTTACCGACGTAATCAGTCTATTTAATTTACTTTTCTGATGATTGTTAAGAGTATACGGAACGCCCTATGGTTACAAAGTTAAATTGAGCTAAAAGTTAGGAACATTTTCTCATTTTTTATTTGGACGATGCTCTTGATTTTTTCACAGAACGCAGACATATTTTCTGTTTTTAATGCTGAATTAATAATTTTGGAAAAATAATGTATAGTTTTTCAGATATTTTATTTTTTGTAAATGTTAAAAAAGTAATACATTTATCAAGTATTATAAAATACACATCCATTAATAGAAAATAATTTCACATATCTTTTAATTCAGATGTATTAGAAGGTCTTAAGGAACAACTAAAGAAAATTTCATCTTTCTACTATAAATAGGCCCTGAGAAAATTTCCTTTGCACCAGAAAACTGAAGTTACGGGAAATTAGCTTCAAAGTTTTTAGTTCAGTGCATGCCTGCTCCATAGCTTGTATCGTCAGAATTGTCCAACAGCTTCCTCTTGGTGGCTCCCCTATGCCGTCTAGCCATCTTTGAATATACTTTCATAGCATTCTCTGAAGACCTGAGCCGTTCGTTGTCCAAACAAAGCTTAGCTGCAGTAGTTCGTAATCCTACACAGAGTCCCAACTTCTGCAGAACTTTGCGCTTTGTTATATTACCCTGGGCCGGCCGCGGTAACCGAGGGGACTGCGACGCGCCAGTCACGGTCTGCACGGCCACTACGGTCGGGGGTTCGAATCCCCCCTCGGGCATGGATATTTGTGCCGTCCTTAGAGTTAGCTAGTTCATAAGTAGATTGTAAGTTTAGGGACTGATGACTCCGTAGTTAAGTCCCATAAGCTAAACAAACATTTGAACATTTGATATTACCCTGATTGAATTATGAAACAGCATCATAAACGCCAAAGTGAAGAGTGTTTATACCCACAAACATAGTTTTAGGTAGTCTATTCCATATCACATGGTTCACACACTCCTTTCGATTTTGAGTCCGGCCATGAAAATATTTCTTTAGTTGACTAATGTCTGCGAGGTCTCGAAATATTGGTTTTATTTCATCCATTATGGTAGGTGGCAGATGATGAGGGTGATTCTATTGTTGTTTAGTTAGATTGTTTTTTTTTTTTTTTTTTTTTTTTTTTTTTTCGTGGAGCCCTTGTCGGTGTAGTGGGAGCAGCATCACTCAATGTATCACTACCAGTGTTGTGGTTAGTCGCTACTGGGACTTGAAATACTGATTAAGATGAATCACACGAATTCTGAGTACACTTCACTTTCTTAATACCTTCAGACTAGGTTTTGGCATGTTGAAGGGAAGAAAACTCAATGGCTTCTCCAAATACGACTTTCACAACAATGACATCGATATACTCACAAAGAACAGATGGTGCAGAATCTATTGTCAACTGTCTCACAGTGTAGCCAACAGAAAGCTATCTCTCTTGTGCTCAGTTATATCTTTGGCAAGGCTGTCTATATCAAGTATATTTCGATATTATTTAAGAAAACTGCTCCAGTCACTTTTACTTGAAATGATATTTATTCCATGAACCGGTTTTCAAACCTTTTCAGGTTCATCATCAGATGGATCATGTTACAATAACATTTTAAGCGTCATGTTGGATGCTGGATTGCGACTGTATGGCCGGATTTTTGTGGTTAATTTCCATTTCTTGCGTCTTCTTTTGTTTTTTGTTGGACGCTGGTAAAGTGTTGTTTATAGTACAGTTAGAACCCAACAGAAAAAGTGATGTGTTACTGTGACTTAAAAGAAGACGCAAGAAATGGAAATTAATCACAAAAATCCGGCCATACAGTCGCAATCCAGCATCCAACATGACGCTTAAAATGTTATTGTAGCATGATCCATCTGATGATGAACCTGAAAAGGATTGAAAACCGGTTCATGGAATAAATATCATTTCAAGTAAAAGTGACTGGAGCAGTTTTCTTAGATAACATTGAAAATAAGTCACGGGTTCTGAAACATCCGTAATGGATAATCTAAATAAAAAGTATATTTCATGTCTCATAAAGAAGGTAAGGAACAACGTATACCGAAATTCTTTAAAAAAAATTATCTAAAGTACTTCTTTGCACGTTATCTCAATATTTTATACATAGTTTTAAACGGGATAGTCTAAATTTTTCAAAATGCATTTACCCAAAAATAGATTTTTTTTTTTTTTTAGCGAAAAACTCATTCCGTATATCCTTAATAACCAAAACCAGTAATGTTGTGAATACAAAACACAGCTGATGGTTAGCAATATGCACTTTTTAAAATTTTATTACTGCTGTTAAGGCACATCTCAGTTAGAATTTGATGTCTTGATACGTGGCCAGCGGTTCCGTATCGGTGACGCAACAGCACGAAAGTATGCAACAGGAGAAAGGCAAAAGAGGATGGCGATTATTTCTCGAATAAAGAGCGGCAATATGACAAGGGGAGTGGGACATGACTTGTGGATATGGACGAATGACGACCTTCAAATAGCCGCAAATACCTCATAGTCGAGGCCTGCTAAAAACTTTGCTGCTACCAGAGGCAACAACTTGGAGGGAGGGCATGGTAATTTTCGCCTCCCTCCTAAACACTTTAGCTTGACGATCATTTCTTGGCGCTGATATTTCATTTAGATGGAGGTACTAGGTTGAGAGCATTCAGAAAACTGATGAAAAGTTGGGCTCAAGTACGCAAACGCAAAGGTATCTGTCAAACGTAGTACCTCATACAAGGGCCGGGGGAAGGTACCGGCGGGGTGGCACCAGACGTCAATAAGCAGCAGGGTTTTGGAACATATCCTGTATTCAAATATTATGAATTATCTCGAACAGAATGATCTATAGACCCAAAGACACGGATTTAGAAAATATCGTTCATGCGAAACACAACTAGCTTTTAATTCACACGAAGTGATGGGTGATATCGACAATGGTTCGCAAATCGATTCCATATTTGTTGATTTCCAGAAGGTGTAATATTCCTGGCCTATGGCCACTTCATATTTCTGGCCGCTGGCCGTTTCTTTGCTAACTTTGTTCGTGTATCAAATGTGGAAGAAAGACAGAAGTGCAGCATATGTTGAAATGTGGGGTGGGGAGCAGTAGCATATGGCGCAGTAGGTGCTGGTTCCCGTGGGAAAGCCCGCCTATGTTACTGGTACTCTCGTCGCATTGGCTGCAACATTTCACGTCACGTGATTTCTTTTGAAATTAGTTTTGTTTATTATATACCAAATATTAATTATTCAGAGTTGAGAATTTATGATAAATATGTCTCAAGGACAGGCTAGATTTTGACAGTTTAAAAAGTTTAAGGTGCCTTGTCTTATCGCAAGAGAAGAGCGATTTTGCAGAAGGCGCACGACGACCCTGTTTTGGCGCGAAATAGAGCGTCAGGTGCCCTCTCGCAATGCGCCGCAGTTTCAGTCTCGAGCTGACCACTATACGCGCCGGACCGCGCCGGTTATGAGTAAAGATTTGTGTAATAGTGATAACAGTCGAGGTCTCAACATGAGCTATGGGCAGCATAGGCTGTGACGTATTAACAAAAGTTGTTCATATTTAATTATTTATTTAATAAATGGCATCCCTGACAATTAAAAATCTCGCGAGTCGCTTCTTATGCTTCCATTCTACAGAACTTATTTTATCCTCACTTGTATGCTGTAGAAGAACCAACGACCTGTGTGCTGTCTTCTGCGCTGGGGACACAACTATAGAAGACAACAGGTTAGTCAGAACTCTATGCTTTCCATAAAGACTTGGACAGCAACTACGGCACCTCGTGCGTACTGTAGGGCGGTACAAACGCACACTGCTACGCAACAGCATCCGCAAGGAAGTGGAGTTTTAGGGGACTTGTGGGAGGAAGCAGTACTGACTTCTCCGTCCGCAAACAAAACCCTAGGAGGCTTTTAACACCTCACAAACGGCTTTTAATCAAAATGCGTGGTTATGGTATATCGCCCCAAATTTGCGATTGGATAGTGGATTTCCTGTCAGAGAGGACACAGTTCGTAGTAATCGATGGTAAGGCATCGACTAAAACAGAAATGATATCGGGCGTTCCACAGGGTAGTGTTATTGGTCCTCTGCTGTTCCTTATTTACATAAACGATTTAGGGGAAAATGTAAGTAGCTCTCTTAGGTTGTTTGCAGATGACGCCGTCATTTACCGTATAGTAAAATCATCTGCCACCCCCATGAACCACAGACATTGCCGAGGTGGGGTGGCTTGCGTGCCTCAACGATGCAGATAGCCGTACCGTAGGTGCAACCACAACGGAGGGGTATCTGTGGAGAGGCCAGACAAACGTGAGGTTCCTGAAGAGGGGCAGCAGCCTTTTCAGTAGTTACAGGGGCAACAGTCTGGATGATTGACTGAGCTGGCCTTGTAACATCAGCTAATGTGGCTTTGCCATACGGTTACTGCGAACGGCTGAAAGCAAGGGGAAACTACAGCCGTTACTTTTCCCGAGGACATGCAGCTCTACTGTATGAAAATATGATGAAGGCATCCTCTCGGGTAAAATATTCCGGAGGTAAAATAGTCCCCCATTCGGATCTCCGGGCGGGGACTACTCAGGAGGATGTTATCATCAGGAAAGACAATACTGGCATTCTACGGATCGGAGCGTGGAATGTTAGATCCCTTAATCGGGTAGGAAAATTAGAAAATTTAAAAAGGGAAATGGATAGGTTGAAGTTAGATATAGTGGGGATTAGTGAAGTTCGGTGGCAGGATGAACAGGATTTCTGGTCAGGTGAGTACAGGATTATAAATACAAAATCAGTTGGGGGTATCACAGGAGTAGGACTGATAATGAATAAGAAAATAGGAATGCGGGTAAACTACTATGAGCAGCACAGTGATCGCATTATTATTGTCAAGATAGATACGAAGCCAACACCGACAACAGTAGTACAGGTTTATATGCCAACTAGCTCTGCCGATGATGAGGATATAGAAGAAATATATGAGGAGCTAAAGGAAATTATTCAGACAGTTAAGGGAGAGGAAAACTTAATTGTGATGGGAGACTGGAATTCGGTAGTAGGAAAAGGAAGAGAAGGAAAAATAGTAGGTGAATATGGACTGGGCAGAAGGAATGAAAGAGGAAGTCGCCTGGTAGAATTTTGCACGGAACATAATTTAATCATAACAAACACGTGGTTTAAGAATCACAAAAGAAGGTTGTATACTTGGAAGAGACCAGGAGACACTGGAAGGTATCAGATAGATTTTATAATGGTAAAACATAGATTCCGGAATCAGGTTATAAACTGCAAGACATACCCAGGGGCAGATATAGACTCTGACCATAACTTGTTAGTCATGAACTGTAGGCTGAAACTGAAAAAACTGCAGAAAGGTAGGAAAATAAGGAGATGGGACTTAGATAAATTGAAGGAAAGTGAAGTTCTGGTGAATTTCAGAGGGAGATTTAGGCAACAATTGGCAGAAACAGGGGGAAATAAAACAGTAGAAGAGGAATGGGTAGCATTGAGAGATGAAATAGTGAAGGCAGCAGAGGACAAAATAGGTAGAAAGGCAAGACCTACAAAAAATCCTTGGATGTCACAGGAAATACTAAATTTAATTGACGAAAGGAGAAAATATAAAAATGCAGTAAATGAAACAGACAAAATGAAGTACAGACGACTAAAAAATGAGATTGACAGGAAGTGCAAAATGGCTAAGCAGGAGTGGCTAGAAGCCAAATGCAAATCTGTATAAGAATGTATAAGAAGGGGAAAAGTAGATACCGCCTACAGGAAAATCAGAGAGACATTTGGGGACAAGAAAAGCAATTCTACAAATATCAAGAACTCAGATGGGAAACCAGTTCTCAGCAAAGAAGGGAAGGCTGAAAGGTGGAAAGAGTACATAGAGCAGCTCTACAAAGGAAATGAACTGAGAGACGATGTTGTAGGAAGAGGAAGTAGATCAAGATGAAATAGGAGATATTATACTGAGAGATGAATTTCACAGAGCCCTGAAAGACCTAGGTCGGAACAAGGCGCCAGGAGTAGATGACATACCCTCAGAGCTACTAAAGTCTCTGGGAGAGCCAGCCATGACAAAACTATTTGAACTGGTGTGTAGGATATATGAGACAGGCGAAATACCCTCAGACTTTAAGAAAAATGTAATAATCCCCATTCCAAATAAATCAGGTGCAGACAGGTGTGAAAATTACAGAACCATCACTTTGATAAGTCTTGGTTGCAAAATTTTAACACGAATTATCTACAGGAGAATGGAAAAGCTAGTAGAAGCTGACCTAGGGGAAGATCAGTTTGGATTCAGGAGGAACGTAGGAACCCGGGAGGCAATACTTACCTTACGTCTTATCTTAGAAGATAGATTAAGGAAAGGCAAATCTACATTTTTAGCCTTTGTAGATTTGGAGAAAGCGTTTGACAATGTTGACTGCACTACACTCTTTCAAATTCTGAAGTCAGCAGGGGTAAAATACAGGGAAAGGAGAGTTATCTACAACTTGTACAAAAGCCAGACCGCAGTTATTAGACTCGAAGGGCATGAAAGGGAAGCATCAGTTGGGAAGGGAGTAAGACAGGGTTGTAGCCTTTCTCCGATGTTATTCAATTTGTACATTGAGCAGGCGATGAAGGAAAGCAAGGAAAATTTTGGAATAGGGATTAAAGTTCAGGGGAAGAAATAAAAACATTGCGTTATGCTGATGACATTGTAATTCTGTCAGGGACAGCGAACGACCTGGAAGAGCAGTTGAATCGAATGGACAGTGTGTTGAAGAGAGCGTACAAAATGAACATTAACAAGAGCAAAACAAAAATAATGGAATGCGGTCTTAGAAAATCAGGCGATGCTGAAGGAATTAGATTAGGTAACGAAACAGTGAAGGTGGTAGATGAGTTTTGTTACTTGGGTAGTAAAATAACATGCGATGGTCGCAGTACAGAGGATATAAAATGCAGAATGGCAATGGGAAGAAAAGCATTTTTGAAAAAGAGAAATTTGCTAACATCGAATATTAATTTAAGTGTAAGGAAGTGTTTTCTGAAGGCATTTGTGTGGAGTGTTGCCTTGTACGGGAGTGAAACATGGACAATAAGCAGTGCGGACAGGAAGAGGATAGAGGCTTTTGAAATGTGGTGCTACAGAAGAATGCTGAAGATTAGGTGGGTAGATCACATAACTAATGAAGAGGTACTGAACAGAATTGGCGAGAAAAGGAGTTTTTGGCATACCCTAACTAAAAGAAGGGATCGCTTGGTAGGACACATTCTTAGACATCGAGGAATCGTAAATTTAGCATTGGAGGGAAGTGTGTGGGGTAAAAATCGCAGAGGGAGGCCAAGAGTCGCGTATAGTAAGCAGATTCAAAGAGATGTGGGTTGTCGTTGTTATGAGGAGATGAAAAGGCTTGCTCAGGATAGAGTAGGGTGGAGAGCTGCATCAAACCAGTCTCCGGACTGAAGACCATAACAACAACAACAAAATCATCTGAAGATCAAAACCAACTGCAGAACGATCTGAATAAGATATCACTATGATGTAAAAATTGGCAATTGACTCTAAATAATGAGAAGTGTGAAGTCGTCCACATGAGTACGAAAAGAAACCTTTAAACTTTGTTTATATGATAAATCAATCAAAAGTGAAGGCTGTAAACTCACCAAATATCTAAGAATTACTATTAGTTCAGACTTAAACTGGAAAGAACACGTAGATAATGTCGTGGGAAAGGCGAACCAGAGACTGCGTTTTGTTGGCAGAACCCTTAAAAGATGCAATAGAACTGTGGTGTCGCCCAAGTATGAAGTGCGCACCACCTACTTTCGCCACGTGCCGCCATGCACGCACGGCGCGGCGTTCTTACGCCAGCCACGAGCGCCCTCTGCTGCATCTCCGCTCGTGGCCACCACTGAACTGCATCGTTCACTTGGGAATCAGACAGGCACCAGTTAAGACTTGGCTATCGGATAGGCGCTAGGAATCATCAGTAGGCACGCCTCTATCTAAACTATGTATCAACATTCTACTAGTCTAATGCTCTCCAAGTTAAGTAATGTATTATTTCTGTGAAATATATTTCTTATACTAATCTAGCTTAGTGTTTCTAGTTCCTGCTGTCCCACTGGCTGGTCACCTCCGTACATGCACACGCGTGCATCCTATCTTCCTGTGTCGGTCTCTCTCTACTCGGCCACCGACACCCAGGACAACCGGCGGAAAAGAGACACAGAAGTGGCGACGAGGATGGGATACAAAAAGAACTACTAAAGAAACTGCAACACTACGCTTGTCCGTCCATTTTTGGAGTATTGCTGCCCAGTGTGGGATCCTTATCAGGTGGCTTTGACGGAGGACATCGAAAGAGTCCGAAGAACGGCAGCTCGTTTCATATTGTCACGATATAGGGGAGATAGCGTTACGGAAATGATACAGGATCTGGGATGGGAATCATTACAACAACGACGCTTATCGCTGCGGCGTGGGCTACTTACGAAACTCCAATCGCCAACATTTTCATCCGAATGCGAAAATATGTTGTTGACTCCCACTTACATAGGTAGAAATGATCATCAGAATAAAATACGAGAAATCAGAGCTCGAACGGAGAGATTCAGGTGTTCTTTCTTCCCGCGCGCTATTCGAGAATGGGAGATGAATAGTATAACTGTGGTTCGATGAACCCTCTGCCAGGCACTTAAATGTGATTTGCAGAGTATCCCATGTAGATGTAGATAGCAGTAACGGGTCTGTCGCCCCTGTTGGACAACAACTTTTTCAAATGTTGCCTTTATTTTTGAAAAAAAAAAAAAAATACATTTTAACTAATGCCGCGTTCTTTACGCAGTTTGAATTAACTAGCTCAAGCGACACCAATGTTAACACCGATCTTCTCATCCGTACCCCTCCCTCTTTCAACATTAATTTTCCTCACCTCACTGTGCATAACCGTCCCTCCTCCCTATGTATGTTTCTGACTGAATCTGCAGTAAAGTATCATGTAAAAATTCGAATTAGATCGATCAAGAACTTTTCCAGATTTGTGTTAACTACTCTTACCTTCTATACAGGGTGTTCGGAAAAACCTGTTACAAACTTTGAGCACTTATGCAGGAGAATGCATACATAATAATTTGTGCGGGAATGTCATCCATTGACGCTATGAGCATTTCTTTAATTTTTGACACTGTGAAGCAAATCTTTACTACTATAAGCTGTTTGCTTTCCATATTTTAGAAGGACGTAATGTGTACCAAAACAAGAACAAAATGTCTAGTAACAATGTGCTCAAAAATGCATACCTTGGTACTTTGAGCTCGTCTTCATATTCGGGTGTTATCTTCTATTGGTCAAGTGTTCATAGCTCTTAATGTATTCATTGTAGAGTCGTTCAGTAGATTCTTTTTTTTTTTTTTTTTTTTTTTTTTTTTTTTTTTTTTTTTTTTTTTTTTTTTTTTTCTTGGTTCACGCTACCTCCCCCAACACTGTGGAAAGCAAAGAGTAGAGTTTTGTTTTACAGAGGAAAGAATGAAGAATAACTCAAACTCAGTAGATGACGTTTCCGGACGTGAGATCCTTATCAGATATGTACTCACTATCCTGTACGACTCATCCGAAATTTTTAATAGAAATTTCCGGAAACAGTTTATATTACAAAAATATAAAGCCCATCTCCTTTACGAATGGTCATCAGAGTGTGGTGTACAAATTTGTAATAAATAGGTCAAGAACTTTTGGAGATTTTTGGTAAAAACCTTTACCCTTTATATATTAGGCCTCATATATACTTATGTGTCTGTCAAACGTGTAATCTTTTTCTCGTGAAAACGTGTGACAGCATATGTGTCCAAAAGAAAAGCGAACAAACATTACATAGAATTTTGCCTCTTATCTTCTTTTTAATGACGGAATGGCAATTTTGCAACTCCACGGGACGGCATTTAGGCTTCCCCCCCCCCCTCCACCCTTCCAGTATAATTTTGAACTTGGCGCCCCTGTTACTAAAATACCGACTTTTTATTAATTTCCAAACAGAACATCACATTAATACATTGCATATTTTCCTTTCACTCAAAGACCCCGTCGCCCTTCTTGCCCACGGGTAACGGCGCCTTTCGCGGCAATTGAAAATATTCTGGCCAACAGTTAAAGTCACGCCTGTTCATCTCGCTCTGAGGTACATGTAATATTCATTCTTCGTTGTGTTTAGTATTTCCTTCTTCTTTGGCAACAGGAAGAGTCGAGACATGAAAGCTTTTAATCATACGAATAATTTCCCCATAGTTAAATCAAGAGAAATTTAGCACATTTGCCTATTTAAATCTATCACGAAGATTAGTGTGTTTACCTCCAACTTACTTCGCAGAAAAATCGAGGACGCAAAGAAAGTGGTAGCTTAAACTCTCCTGCCACCTATCGGTACGGAGGAGCTACCTTCATGTAGTTCACTGGCTGCCGCTAGATGTCAGCAGTAAGCAGGAAACTTCATTTCCAGAACGTAATATTGTAACGATTTAACTTTTTTGTCGCGTTATGTAAGTTCACACGTGGACACGCATGTGCCAGTCATAAAAGGGATAATGAATGACAGTTTAGTAAATTACTACATCGAAACGCTGCTGGAATATGTACAGTAACTGACTGATGAGATTACTATTTGGCCGCGATAACTTGACGATTTTGCTGGTGCTGCCACAAGCGGCGAATAACAGCACTCGTTTAAAGTTATTCCTTTATTTTCAAGTGCTGCCAACGTTACAATGGTCCTTGACGCGAAAGATTACTGTACGCATTGTTAGAGTAACGATTCCAGCACTGCAGCAAGCTGCCTTCCTCTCACCCTTCACTCCCCGCAGCAGCCATAATGTAGCTCCCAGCAGCCACCGCGCAAATCGTCAAGTTATCGTGGCCAAACAGTACAAATAAGTAGGCCTACGCAGCATGAGGGATTGCGGGTTATTTGTTTGGAACAGGGGGACCAAACCTAAGGTCATCCAGTCCCCTGGTGGAGAGGGGAAGGGAAATGTAGTCCACGGAGGAAAGAGAGAAGAAAGACTGCATTATCTCGGGGCCCCATTTCGCCACACACGTACCCACGAAAGAACCGTGAGCCCCTGGGGATAAGAGATAGCTATCTCGAAACTTTATGTTAGTGATTACAAAAACAGTAATCAGGGAACTAATCCTGTCAAAAACACTTACCAATCGGTTTTTCAGATATGACTTTATGATGCAGTCAGTGTCAAATTACCATAAAATGTAGTTACCTGGCATATTACTAAAATTTTCCGGGCTGTTATGCCGTGATTTTATTAATTTATTACTGAAATATTACTGTAATAAGAACATAAGACTACGACATAATAGCCCGGATATTTTTAGTAATTTTGACGTTTTCGGCCGTGGAAGTTTACATTTTACAGTTACTTGGCACGTTACGCCTGTGGAAAGCGATCTCTTTATAATATTAATAAAAACACACCTTCTTCAGGTTGTGAAGCCAACATCGACAATAAAATATATTTATATCTCTTATCCGGTTTCAATGATTTATATCATCATCTTCAGAAGGGTTTAAACATCTTTACTTAAGAGAACATGTAAAATAAAGAGTGTCTTCTACTTATGTGCCAAACATTCATATTTTATCTTTTATTGTGATATGACGATCCAATTTCCTTATGTACATTTTAAAAATGTTAACCATGTTATTTATAGGCATTTTACATTTTAGACGAGAAACACGTTATTTTACATGTTCTCCTAAGAGAAAATTTTTAAACCCTTCTGAAGATTCATTGGAATCAGTTTAGAGAAATATTTTATTGGCGACCTTGGCTTAACAACTTTGTAGCAATACATTAATATTTTTTTATTGAAAATTATGTCTGCGATGCTTGTCGCAAGCATCCGTTCTCTCTGCCAATAAATCTCTGATTATCCTTGTTTTAAGTAATACATTCAACTATTTCAAACGATCTGGAGAGAAAACGGAATCGCTTGTCTTTCGTTTTTCTACCTTTATACTGAGCGGACGTATTTTACTCGACCTCCAGAATCATGTAAGTGTGAGCTCTGGTTAGCACCCTTTAACGTAATAAACTCTAAATTTCATTTGGAATTCCTATTTTATTTAAATAATGACTATTTCTCCCCATCTTTCATTTAATTTATTACTTGATTTTCAGCAATATTAGTAAATTGATGCTTGGTCATTGTTGACTATTGTCTCATGACAAAAGAACATCTCGATGCAAAATTTATTTACTCTCATTTTATATTAAAAATTGAATTGCCTGCCTGCCTGCAGGAAATCTTCATTCTGTTAAAAGCGATGTCCGATAATTTCTTTAACTTTCGATAACCATAGTGATCAAAATTGCACACGGTCTTAATACTTTAATAATTAATAGTCATGAAACCAAGCATCAGTTTACGAGAACGAAGATATTAATCAATTCATACAGGTTCAACTGCAGTGTCACGGCTTCCACCAATGAATGCATACCAGGTAACTGATTCCGCTATTTTCTTATGTAATGGTGCTTTCTGGTGTTGTAATTTTTAACTTACATTGCTACTGAGAACTGATAACCATTTCAAAAATTAATATTCATTGCTGATCTTACGGTTATTTAAATTTCAATTCCGGTTTTTAACTTTGATCTTGTGACAACACCAGCGATAAAAAAAAAGTAACATTACAACTTGAAGTATATCTTTATTAAACACTTGAGATAATTTTAGGAGAAAAACATCAAAACTTTAAAAATACTCCAAAGTAACTCCCGAAAAATGTGTATCAGTACCTACTGCCACAAATCTATAGCAATAGCGTACGTACTATGTTACCGCATCGGAGCAAATGATGGTGAAACTACCTATCTATTTTTCATTTGCACTTCAGTCAGACTGTAAAATTGTAAGTTAGAACCGATATATCTAATCTGAGCACCTACTGACAATTTTACATGTCAATAACAGATTTTTTAAATGTCATTACAAAGACTCTGTTTGCAATAGTACGGTCTTTAACATCTCATGTTAATCTTTATTTATGAAAGTTGTATAAACACTACTAATTTCCGTAGAGTAATGTCAAGTGTCTCCGTTCATTCATGTACTATCTGAATACTTCGCGTATAATATTAAACTTCAGTTTCTGTCACCGAGGAGGGGCACAGGTAGGGTTACCAAATCACCCAGTTAATCCACGTTCCACCCGGTTTTTAATTACATATTTCAAGCCCCGGTTGAAAATTCATAAAATAGGAGAAACCCCCGGATTTTAATTTTTGATGTCAAGCTGTGGAGGTGAAAAAATACTGTACTGGGTGATACTGCCAATTACGGAACACTTGACCAGCGAGCAGTAGATTAACAAACTTTAGAGCAGGAAATGTTGAAGGGCTGCCCAAGGATTGTATTAACATCTTTCACTGAGACCCACAGTTTATTTAAATAGATGTAACAATTTTATAAAAAACAATTACCAAAAATTCTTAAAAAAATAATAATTTAATTCTAAAAACATACAGTAAACGAAAGGGTCCAAAGATTCTTCAACCCGAAAAATAGCTTTTACAACACAACAGACAAATATAACCAGAAAAAATCCACACTTTTTTACAAGCTAAAAAAGTTATCAAATTTACGCTTTTAAGAAGAACAATAAATTTAACAACTAATTTACGTAAGTCGTAACTGAAAGGGGTACAGTCAGTTGACTTAATTACGTAATTAAATGATTTGTTTCAGTACTTGACATAATTTTACGTGGCAGCCACTTTAAGTCTGAAAGTGCACGGAGCCTCTGGGATCACGGAACTCGCAACAAGAACTACACTACAGGAATCATCTGAAATGCTGAAGCAAGAAACAGATTCTGGCGCCATTTTAAATTCAAATGTTCACATGTCTGTAAATCTATCGGACCAAACTGCGTGGTCATCAGTCCGTAGCTTACAAACTACTTAAACCTAGGTAAACTAACCTACGAACAAACACACACACCCATGCCCCAGGGAGGACTTGAATCTCCACGACGAGCAACCGCGCGCTCCGCAGCGAGGTGCTTTAGACCGCTCGGCTACTCCACCGCGGCGCCCTTTTAAGGTAGCAGAATTTCCCAGTCCGGGTCCAATTTAGTAAAACGTTTACATGATTTAAACATACAGAATCACGTAACTTAAGGTGGGAGCCCTGGCAGATGTTCAACTGGCGTACTTTCAGCCAAAGGAGCACACAGCGCGCCCGGTCGAACGAAACAGTCGACAGTGCCACTAAGCACGCCAGCAACGGCCCCACCACAGTATCCACAATCAAAACAGAATCTGGCTCTATAACACACAGAAAACTATTACTATGGAAGGCATTAAAATAAAAACATAAAACACCTAAATTTGGACGCCAGAAAGTACACGATAGGCATTAGTTATAGGCGTGTGAAACCATTTCCCACAAGGGTTCCTTGAATTAAACAATTTTAGACAAAAGCCAGAACAATGACTTGCAGGGGAGAAAATTTTCACCAGGTAGGTAGCTCAGCAACACTCAACTTGTAACAATCAGAATAACACATAGGGTGGGTAAGTCGGAGCACTTTAGCAGTTTGCAATATCATACCAGTCAGTCGTTGCCCCAGGAAACGCACCACCATTCGCACAGACAATTTCGAAATATAGTTCCAGAGTCCGGAAACCATACTTGCTGGTAAGACAGACAGTCCCTCCCCGCCGAACTCAGCCGTCCGCTTGTCCAAATGTTCGTATAGCTTATGGGGCTTAACTACGAGGTCATCAGTCCCTAAACTTACAAACTACTTATGAACTAGCTAATACTAAGGACGGCACAAATATCCATGCCCGAGGGGGGATTCGAACCCCCGACCGTAGGGGCTGTGCACATCGTGACTGGCGTGCCTCAGTCCCCTCGGCCACCGCGGCCGGCTGTCCGCTTGTAGACAAAACTGGAGAAGCAGCAGTAATCTTCACCACATCAGCGATCCCCGCGCCATGCTGCCGCAGACGGACACACTGACACACATGACCACCTCGTGTGTACCTCCTGGAGCACTCGTCCTTGCCGTCCTCGCCCTGGTCAACATACTATCACTCCTCTTTCCAGGGCACAGCCCCCTGGGAACGATCTCGCGCGCCAAAGATAAACAGGCGATAGTGATTGCACCGGCTCACTGGGAGTGTAAACTGTCCTGAGTGTAGTGATGGGACAACCGACTGTTCTTAACAACCGATTGGTCAATCGGTTGTTTTTTCGTTCAGTCGGTTTTTTTCAGTCGAATGAAACAACCGAATGAAAATAGTCTCTGTGGCCGTATGAATGTTTTCACTCACTGGTGGAGTTTGAGTGGTTTCAGTCGATGCAAAACAATCGAATGAAACCAGCCTCTGTCGGTTGCAGCCGCTATATGAATGTTATCACTCATTCAGTGGGTTTGAGTGGTTTCAGTCTATGCGCGACCACCGAATGAAACAAGTCTCTGTCCTTTATATGAATGTTTTCGGCATTGAGTGGTTTCACTTGATGCGATACAACCGACTGGAAAAAGTGTCTGTCGGTTTCTGCAGTTATATGGATGTTTTCATTAACTCACCGAGTTTTTGTGACTTTATTTGCATACTCTTTCAGCCTTTTCGAGCATAAATGAATCGTGATTCGGCATGAAACTTTCTTAGAGACAAATCTTATAAATATAGCAGTCTGTCCGTGTGTGTGCTTCTATTGCAATCTTGATGAAATTTTGCACACTTGACCTTTAAAACAAGGCAAAGGTAACTGTGTACAATAAATTTCGTAGGTGCATGGCAGAGGGTACTTTCCCTACTAAATTCGACAAATTCCGTTTGTATTCGAATTTTAATTATATGCTTCACTCTTCACCTTCAAAGAAAGAGAATGGTCACAATCTACATATACTTTAGTCAGGGCCGGCGCAAGCCCAAATGCCGCCCCGTGCGAGCTGCTAAATTGTCGCCCCTCTCCCTCCCTTAACACAAAAAGTTTGTGGAATTTTATTTAAACAAATATGTAGGAAGTTTCAGCAATCAATCGCAATTTTTGTTTCTACTTTTCAGATCTACCTAGGTCTCGACCACTTAGTGGCCAATCTGAAAGCTTTTAATATGTGCTTAAATTTAAACCGTCATGTCGACTGTTACGTTCATCATGACGGTATAGATATAATCATAACTCAAAGCATTGAGAATAGCCATACGGCGTCCGAAATCTACGTAGATCCGGAAAGTACAAACAAAAATTGCGACTGATTGGTGACAGATTTGTACAAAACAGTCGCTGGGCAACAGCTCAAAAATGGAGTCAAACCTGACAGAAGAAATCTAGCTAATTTTAATAAGGCTTGGGAATTTACAAAAATGTTCAAATGTTCTGTCTATGGATTACGTTTTAGAAGGTGTCAAAATTTACGTTTTGTTTTGTGAGGACGAGAGGGCATTGTTGTTAAAAGACCATACCTTCTCAGGTTTTCATCAGAATCAAAGCGACTAGTAGTTTACTGAGATGAAACACGGATTTACACGCACTATGCAGTACATAAATGTTGGCAACTACTATGCTAGTAGTATTGTCAAACAAAAGTGCCGGTCAGAGTTTAATTGTTGTTCATGCAGGCGGAGACAGGAGTTTCATGGCTCAAAAACCAAAACGTCCGACTAAGTCAGAAATGGATAGCATAAAAATTTTCAAAAATACGTCGAAACCCAACTTATTCCAGGCTTACTAAAAATGTCTTTATCCCTTGTAATTACTCACAGCGTATTTACCCATTCGGAATACTTGTAGCCATTGTACGTGTTGGACATGTTTGACTGTAGTAATGTTCAACCATTTATTTCCATAATGCAGGAAGAATAAAAAAACTCGTAAACTGCCATTGAAGGGCTTAGTGAAATTGCTTCAGGCTTAATATGTAACAGCAGTATGGAACATTGCATTCGAATTTCTAAATTACATTTCGTTTTCTGCAAAATTAATTGTGAGTAAACGCACGGCGCGCAACAGTCTAGCAGCGCTCCACTCATAAAGCTCTTTCTACACGGGAAGTGAGAGCTTACGAGATTACCCATGATGCAATGGTCATACCGGGCGCATACAGTGTAGACTCGTCCACTTGCACAAGATGCACGCATACGATCGCTAGTAGACGGAACAGGATGGATCCTATTCTCAAGCGTATGGAAGTGCTTCGCGCATGCGCAGACGACCGAATGTGGAACCCAGCTGACAAACGAAGCTAAGTCGGGAATTTGTTTGAGAATGTGTACTTGTGTCCTGCTCAGAGGAACATAGTTTTTCGACTCGTCGTATTTTAGGAGGTGATACTATAGAGGAATTGCATTAAAAATTCATATAACATTTGTGTACAATTTTATTGCATACAGAGATGTAGCTGTTAATATGAAAGTCAAACAAACTTAGTGAAAATGTAAATCAAGACGTTTTCACTGATTTTTCGGTCGATTCTTGGTAGTATATCACACTGACTTCAAAGTACAATTTTGTGTATGTTCTACACGTTCATTTCCACTTACTCGCCCGGTTTTCGGCTTACTACGGAATATTCAGACTTTAAAGTATGTCGAAAACCGGTTATTTAAATAAGTCAATATGGTGATCTACAAAGAACCGACGAAAGAATGTCATGTGCTTTTAGTTTGTCGTACATATAAAGAGCTGAATCTCTGTACCCAATAAAAATTGAACACGCGTTATATGACTTTTTAACTGCAAAATGTTCAAATGTTTGTAGAGTCTATGGGACTTAACTACAGGGTCATCAGTTCCTAAGCTTACAAACTACTTATGAACTACTTACAACTAAGGACTGCACAAATATCCATGCCCGAGGGGGGATTCGAACCCCCGACCGTAGTGGCCGTACGGACCGTGACTGGAGCGCCTCAATCCCCTCGGCCACCGCGGCCGGCTTTTAACTGCAAATCGTCTTTATTACCATCTTCTAAAATATTTGCTATTTTTCCTGAAACATGCTGTAGTTAACGAATGAAATATTTGCTGCCACAGTGGCGAGGAAGAAATCAGTCCTCCTCCCTCCCCTTGTTCTACAGTGGCGGCCGGCAGGTAGTCGAGGAGCCATGCCACAGTTCCCGAAGCCGCACCCTTCGAGGTTTGGTTTCGAATCCCCTCTTGGGCATGAATGTTGAGTTTGTCAAGGAAAAAAAAGAAAACAAAAAAGAGAAAAAAATAAGAGGGGGTGGCAGATTTGCCGCCCCTCGGAAAATGCCGCCCCGTGCGGCCGCACGTTTCGCACGTGCCATGCGCCGGCCCTGCTTTAGTTCGATGCATGACAAAAGGTATTCCAGACTTTGACGCCAATGTAGAGTTTTATTCCGATCTTGATGAAATTTTGCACACTTGACTTTCAAAACAAGTGGCAGTTCGCTGTTCATCTAAGATTTCGTATGGTACATGGCGGAGTGATGGAATAAACCTGCCGCGGAGGAGTAGCCGAGCGGTCTAAAGCGTCTCGCTGCGGAGCGCGCGGTTGCTCGCCGTGGAGGTTCGAGTCCTCCCTGGGGCATGGGTTTGTGTGTTTGTCCGTCGGTTAGTTTACCTAGGTTTAAGTAGTTTGTAAGCTACGGACTGATGACCACGCAGTTTGGTCCGATAGATTTACAGACATTTGAATATTTTTTTGGAATAAACCTTCACACCGTTTCACCGATAACCACAGAAATATCTGTGACAAGAGTGAACAATTATGAAACTTGAGATGAATGTTTTCATATACTGTTGACGAATGCAGACACGCTGAAGATAATTTACAGCACTGATAAATGTTGTATGTCTTCTCGTACTCCTTCAAATTAGATGGAATTAACAAAAATATTTTAATGAAGGCTTTTTTTACAATACCTAATGTTTTAGTAATCTTCGAATTTAGATCTAGCAAATATGCTCAAAGTTAATATACTTAACTCTGTCTTACTAGAAGGTTAGATATGTGTGAACAATAAGCCGCAAACCGCACGTTTCTACCTGTTCTCACTTCGGAGATACAGTATGCGAGATTAAACTTGTAGTGATAATTTTGGAACAGCCTGTAGTTTCCACGCTTCTTTTTGAGACAGTAAGAAACCGTCAACAATCGGCGATGGCACACCCCGCCCCGCCCGCCACACACTGTTGCGTAGAGTTTGGCGCGCACCTGCTGGCGAGCGAGGCAGCACCCCCTCTCGTGTCCCCGCTCCCCGCGGTACTTCGTGGCCATCAGCACTTATCTTCTACAGATTTTGGGTGTCTGCGAAAGTAATCTGATCAGATGATCGGCGTTTTTGAAGTCTGGGCTGGGCAATCAAAGTGATCGCAGGCCTGCTCCAACGATATGACATCTAAATTGTTACTCATTGATGGCATCTCAAACAATTTAAACTAGAACAAAATATGAATCACTGTTACTATATATTATAAAACGAAAAGTTACTTCATTCAGTACATAATTAAGTGAACATTGTAATACGAATTTTAACTTTGGCATACCCCTTTCCCATGGCGGTATAATGTAGCACTGCTGCAGTTATCTGATATGCATGTCAGTTTCATTCATACAAATAACTGGATAGCTCTGTAAGCTAAAACACTGAGTCGCTTCAGTTGGGATAGTGATTACATGGTTCAACCGACAGAAAAACTTACTGCCTGTTTTCACTTGAAAAGAAAGAATGAGTAATTCAGTCAATGTACAAAACTGCAAAAGTGTCGCATGTTTTCGTTCGGTTGTTCCCACAGACTACTTTCATTCGAAAAAAATAAACGAATATTAATCCAATATAGTAAAACTACGACCGACTGACTGTTTCATTCGGTTGCTCCCACTGCCTGGTTTCACTCAAAAGAACGAATGAAGAGGCCAACGTACTGTGTCAACTTTTTCATTCGGTTGGTCCCATCGACTGAATTAACTCAAAAGAAAAGGAATGAGTGGTTCAACTGACTGTGACGATTTTTTTATTCGGTTGCTCCGACCGATTGATTTCACTCAAAAGAAGGAATGAATAGTCCAACCGACTGCGTCGATTTTTTCATTCGGTTGATCCAACCGACTGGTTTCACTCAAAAGAACGAATGAATAGTCCAACCGACTAAATCGGTTGTTTCATTCGGTTGGTCTCACCGACTGGTTTCACTCAGAAGAATAAATGAATAATTCAACCGATACGAGAAACTACAACCGAATGATCGATTTTTTTCCAACAACCGAATGAATCGATTGTTTTCATTCGATTGTTCCCATCACTACCTGAGTGTCCAGTATGTAACACAGGGCTAGAAGTAATTTCGTTACCCTAAACTTAAAACGCTTCATCTCTTAATGTGATAATGATGACATAAAAGTTTTCTGGGTGCTGTACCGTGTTATTTAAGTAATAGCCTCTTACATCATGACGCGGTACAACACCCAGACTCTGGCCGCGGAAGCCTACGTAATTGAAATGATCAACATGTTATGAAAGTTTTTAAATTCTGATTCTAACGATTACTTTAACAAATGGATGGGGCAGGACGAAGATTAGGTTTTAAGGTCCCATAGACTTCGTTATCCTTAGAGACGATTTTTTTCCATCTTGTGATGAGAAATTGGTTCATGGTGTGGGTTCCTGTAGTCATGTCCTAGTTCATGAAGCACGGACAACGTATGTGTGGCCAAGTAAGTGGTCTTGACAATTGGGATACCAGTTACTCTGGAATAAGTTTGAACATCTCGGACATATTCTGAGTCATGGTCACCTTTGTGCTGAGACGGCAAAGACTACCAACTCCACTGGTTAGACTCTCAACCGTTAGGGGTAAAGCCCAATGGGGCCCTGGGAAAGTAAGGCTAGCAACCTACTTCCCAGGTACTTCAATATGATGTTGGCAACAGAGCAATATGCCTCGAAGCTTTGGAGGTGACGAAGTCACACCTCTAATTGAGAGGCCACGGACTCCTCAGATACAACTTGGCAAACGATCTGGAATGAGATGGGGAGCTATTAATATCAATGGGGACTACACTGCGAAGAAGGTAGAGCTGGCAGAGGCTTCAAGTAAGATGGGATTAGAAGTTTTATCTGTTAGTGACGTTAGGGTGAGGGGAGAGAAATAGGACGAAGTAGAAGAGCCAAAGCAGGAAGAGCGCAGTTGGGTGTAGGGCTTTACATCAGGAAAGCAATCGAACCCAACGTAATTGCAATAAGGTATGTAAACGAACGAATGATGTGGATAGATATGGAAATCTCCAGCAAGAAATTAGGATTGTGTCAGTGTATTCGCCCTGTGAAGGGACAGATCAAGATGAGATGGACAGATTTTACAACGCACTTAGTGATGTAGTTGTTAGACTGAATGACAAGGACAGTGTTTTACTTATGGGTGACTTCATTGCCAGGATAGGAAATCGAACAGAAGGGTATGAAAAGGTTATGGGTAAGTTTGGAGAGAATATGGAGGCCAACATATACGGTAAACAGCTCTTGGATTTCTGCGTCTGTATGGGCTTAGCTATCACAAACTCCTTTTTTAAGCATGAGGATATTCACCGCAATACTTGGGAAGGAAGGGGAACCAGATCTGTCACTGACTATATAATAACAGATCAGGAATTCAAGAAGGCAGTCAAGGACACATGTGTTTTCAGGGGGTTCTTTGATGATACTGACCATTATTTAATCTGCAGTGAAATTGATTTTGTGAGGCCAAAAGAGCAGAAAGCCAAGTTCATATTTAGAAGGATAAGAGTGAAGAAGCTTCAAGATAAGGAAATTAGGCACAAATACAAAACATTGGTCTCAGAAAGGTACCGGTTAGTTTATTGTAGTCATTACAGTCACTGGAGAGGAATGGACAAGGTACCGGGACACACCACTAGAAGTAGCTAGAGAATGTCTTGGAACAGTAGTGTGTAAAGGCAGAAAGAAGCAGACAGCTTGGTGGAATGACACAGTCAAGGCAGCCCGTAAAAAGAAAAAGAAGGCATATCAAAAATGGCTCCTTACTAGAAATCAGGCAGACAGAGAAAGTTATGTTGAAGAAAGAAACAAAGCCAAACGGATAATTGCTGACTCCAAGCAGAAGTCATGGGAAGACTTTGGAAGTAATCTAGAAACTCTGGGTCAAGCCGCGGGAAAACATTCTGGAGCGTTATTAGCAGTCTTCGAAAGGGAGAAAAGAAGGAATTAACAGGTCAGGAAAGCTGCTAGTTAATCCTGTGGATGCCTTGAGCAGATGGAGGGAATATTTTGAAGAATTGCTCAATGTGGGTGAAACGTTCAACGATGTGTCAGATTTTGAGGTAAAATGGAATGGGAATAATAATGGAAACAGGATCACATGTGAGAAAGTGGTCAGTAGATAGCAGTGCAGTAAAGCGGCTGGGGTGGGTGAAATTCAGCCGGAACTCGCCAAATACAGTGGATTGTTAGATCTGAAATGGTTACACAGGGTAACTGAGAAGGCGTATTGTTGAAAGGAGAATGCGAGTATTAGTTGAAGTCAAGTTAGATGAAAATCAGCGTGGGTTTAGGCCTCTTAGAGACTGTCAGGGCCAGATATTTACCTTATGGCAGATAATGAAGAAGTGCTATGAGTGGAACAGGGCACTGTATCTATGTTTTATAGAGGCGGAAGCTATTGTCAGTTCTACAAGATTATGGAATAAGAGGAAAACTTCTGCAGGCAATTAAAGGTATTTACGTAGACTATCAGGCAGCAGTTAGAGTAGACGGGAAATTAAACTCATGGTTCAGGATAGTTTCAGGGGTAAGACAAGGCTGTAACCTGTCACCACGTTGTTCATACTATTCATGGATCATATGTTGAAAACAGTAGACTGGCAGGGCGTGATTAAAATAGGTGAAAACAAAATAAGTAGTCTCGGATATGCAGATGACTTAGTTGTAATGGCAGATTCGATTGAAAGGTTTCAAACTACTATTTCAGAGCTCGATCAAAGGTGTAAAGTAATTTCTGTAGGAAAGAGATTTAAACAGATTGAGTGCCAACACGTAGATAGTTTCAAGTACCTAGGATGCATTTTCTCACAGGTTGGCAATGTAGTGAAAGAACTGGAATCGTGGTGTAGCAAAGTTAATGCTGTGAGTGCTCAGCTAAGATCTCTTTTCTGCAAGAAGGAAGTCAGTACCAAGACTAAGTTAGCAGTGCACCGCTCTATCTTTCGATCAACCTTGTTGTATGGGAGTGAAAGTTGAGTTGATACAGGTTACCTTATTGATAAGGTAGAGGTTACAGATATGAAAGTAGGTACTAATAGATGGGAATGAAGGCAGAAGGGTGTCCATAATGAGGAAATCAAAGAAAAACTGGGAGTGAACACCATAGATGAAGCAGTTAGAACGAACAGCCTGAGATGGTAGGGTCATGTTACACGCATGGAAGAAGCAAGGTGACCTAAGAGACTCGTGGGCTCGGCAGCGGAGGGTAAGAGAATTCGAGGTAGACCAAGAAGAAAGTACTTAGATTCGGTGCAGAATGATTTTGAAGTAAAAGGCTTAACATCAGATGAGGCATCAATGTTAACACAGAATAGGGGATCATGAAGGAATTTTATTAGAGACACTATGCTCCAAACTGAATGCTGAAAGGCATAATCAGTCTGTACTGATGATGATTATGATGAGTGATGAGAAAGGAAATCGACTGTTCCATTTGAAAGGAACGATCACGATATTTGATTGGAGTGATTCAGAAAAATTGCATGGATGAGCGAGCAGGACGAATTAACTTTATTCCAGGATGAACTCTTAACTTACTAGTTTGGGATAGTGAAAAAAATGTCTAAAAGTGCTTGAGTTTGTAAGTGAGCAACTAATGCCCATAACCGCATCAACATTTTTAGAGGAAACTATACTGGCAAACGGTGTGAGTTCAGAAAATCGTTATGGAAATTAATGTTCCTATCTTTTGAGTATTGTGCACTTCTTTTTTGGTATCCCTGTCCACAGTGTAGCTGAGGAAAAGGTATTTTCCTAGTCAAGTATACTGTAATATTTCGGCCAGAGACGCTTTTGTTCGGTGACATTGCCGATGGAGACATTCGCGCACGCTACGCCAGCCTCCCGCCTCAGCCTGACTTCAGGAGCGTCCTGATAAATGACGACAACGGACGCAGGTTAGAGAAGTCCTTATATATGCCCTGTGCAGAGAAAGCCCTTATCAGCAGATACCAGAGGTTTCTAAAAAGCGGCGGAATCGCAGATAAACCGTGGACCCCTGTGGACGGGAGGAAGACAAGCAAACCCCTGCCGTGCACACGTGAGTGAGTGGCAGAGATACTGTCTTCCAGTATAGATAAAGTGGTTCCACCAAAACAATGTTTCTGGACAGAGAGGAAGACCCTGATAAATGGCATGCCAGACAGGCCTAACACCGCCAGCGGCCACAAGGAACTGTTTTCTCGAACCAATGGGAAACATGGGAAAGACTCAAGTTCGCAAGTCGCATCTCAGCCCACAGAAAATTTACAGCGGGGACTGGGAGGCGTAGTCGTGAAAACGGCGATCAGCTATTGGATGACACTGCAAAACCAACCCTCCAATCACAGAGCCAAAGAGACGCAAAACTTGAGGAGAAGCTGTAGCTGAAAGGGGGAATAGGACTAGAGGAGAAACCACCGAACAGGAGACTTGGTCCGTCGCTGGAGAAGCGAGAAGACATGTAGGCAGCTGCTACCTTAGCAGACGAGGGACTGTGACGCCTTCGATCGGGGGTCGCGCCGCGCCGCGCCGCGCCGCGCCGCGCCACACAGCCGCAGAGCCGGGCAGCGGAGAGCACGGTAGGCGCGTGCTGAGCTATGCCGCCGCGCAGCCACACCGCACCGCGCCGATCCAACGTAATAGCAATGCTGGTGAGACAGGAAATTACTTTCCCCTTTCCCGTTCATATCTGACTCGTGTCCATGCCCAGTCAAATCGCCCCGGAGAGATTATTGTTTTACAAATCTTTTAATAAATAAAAGTAAATTACATGTGGTAACCCTCATGTTCTCAAATCAATCCCTTGAATCAAATGTCCCTACCAGCCTAGTTCCATAATTATTCATTATATTTTTATTTAAGTTTGCTACGGTGTGGAAGTTATTCAGCGAGAGGGTTGATTTACCATATTTTTGGCGCCCAACCTGGGGCACGAATTTACTTGATTTTCATATATTGCTACCGGTATCTATCGAAAATTTTTGGACACGACTCAATTACAGTATCCCATACCTACTGTAGAGTAATGTTAACCATTTCATGTGTGATGTCAGGCGCAGGGATTGTGTGTTTGTGTGTGCTGTATATCAAGTGTATGATCAAAATGACTTGAGTATACCTTTAGTTAGTGTACGTAGTTTTTGGTTCCCTCAGCTTCCCTGCAGTTTGAAGTAATTGTAGAACCTGTAGCAAGTTCTTGTGAACTTTTTATTGTTTTGTTTAAGTACATTGTTCCAAATGCTGCTATGACCGTTGACATCAGCAATCTTTTGGTTCCGTTTCTTGTTTGTTCTCACCAGCGTTGTAATCAGCGTTGTTTTGGTTTGATCAGTTATGTCTGTAGTGTGTTGTGTTGATCAGCGTTCACGTTTTTCATGCTATTGAGGTCAGGAAGATTGGTCAATATCGAATCTGACAAATCAGTTCGGGAAACTTCAGCTTTGAGTGAAGGAATGCAAGACATGTCGGTAAGTGATAAACAAACCCAGAAAACACTGGCTCGAATTCTCGCTATTTTAGAAAACAACATTACTCAGTTGAGTGTTATGAAAGACAAAAATAGCAGCAGACTCGAAAAACTGGAAGCCGAACTTAAACTCTGCAATCAGAAGCTTGATGGCCAGATTGCGGACGTTAGGCGCGAATTAGGTACCCCAACGAGAAACTTGCGTGTTGAGATAACTAAAATGAAAGGTTGTTTTACTTTTAACAACACCTTAGGTTGGACTTTTCTGGAATGAGACTTTTGGTTTATCTTTTTTTCCGATTTCTTTATTTGTAAATTGGACATATTTATTTTAAAAGAATCACTATGGCGTCGCAAGATTCTTGCGCTTGTGTCTCCGTGCACTAAGCGTTGCGGACGAACGACGAGCTATGCTCGCAGTAACGTAAAAAACTGCACAGGAAACGAACTACGCCCTATACTTACAGTTCGTGTGTTTCGTTATGCAACTTAACGGTTTCGTTATGCAACTTAATGGTTTCGTTATGCAACTTAATGGTTTAGTTATGCTTACTATTCCTTCAAAAAGATAAGTATGAAATGGCGGAAGAAACAGTCATATTATGTATAAAATTTCACACAGGCAACCAGGTTCTCTACATAAATTCATGTGTGTTATTGTATAAACACTGGCTATGAAGGCAGTACGAGTGAACCCTTCGACGGCAGGTGACAGACAACAAACTGGGCGAAGAAAAATTCCTCCAACTGATGACAAAGCGAGGCCGTCCAGAACGTGTAAAGTGTATGGCGAAAAAAAAAAAAAAAAAAAAAAAAAAAAAAAAAAAAAAAAAAAGGAAAAGGAAAGAAACAACATACGTCGTCCAACGTGTGATATTGCACTGTGCATGGCAGAGTGCTTTGAATTATTTCACACGAAAAAATGATTATAATAAATAGATGGACTAATGTAATTTAGTTGTGTAATGCTTGTTGTAAATAGATACCTTTCAGTTTGTTTTTATAATTCAGAAACAAGTGCAATTTTCTTTCTACCTACAATAAATATTACTATAAAACTTAATTTTCCTTGTTTTAACTAAAAACTTGTGATAACAGTGTAAATATATGTGACGTTGCTAACTATATTGTGTTACTTCATTTCAAAGTATAAACTACAATGGTAAAGCAGAAAAAACTGCAACGATTTACTTGCAACTCTTCCTCAATTATGATATTTTAAAAACCGACAAAAAAGAAAAAAAAAAGAAAAAACAGTATAGTCTGCTATAATGCTAAGTCCCAGACCTTAATGTGTTGGCTGTAAAATACTATTTGCATGAGCCACCGTTCCTATATTCATTGAAATAATAAAAGTCATGACGTATAAATGAAATATTTGTAGAGTTTATGGGACTTAAATACGGGGTCATCAGTCCCTAGACTTACAAACTACTTATGAACTACCTTGTACTAACGACGACACAAACATCCATGCCCGAGGGAGGATTAAAAACTCCGACGGGGAACCTCCCCCGCACATCGTAGCGTAGCGCCTCAATGCGCTCGGCCGCTCCGCCGCGGCTACATGGCGTATATGCAGGCCTTGCCTGTTTATTTACTAACAGTTAAATACTGAAATTTATATGCAGAGTCTGATGTCATTAAAAACTCTCTAGTTCTAGGGTACACAAAAAAATTAGGATGAAAAATTAGTAATGGGTGCAGCGTAATATTTCAGCAACAGGACTTTCCAAAGTCGTGATATTGACACAAACAGAACCGAATCTTCTTGTTACAGTGCACATTCACTTAATTCCTTGAGAAGCTGGTCCACGTTGAAGAATTATTAATTGTTTTATTGTTTTATGGAGTGTCTAATTTGCTGTATTCAACTGCACATCGGCAGAAACTCCATTATGCCGCGGCGGATTGGCCGAGCGGATTGAGGCACTGTGCTCCGATGCGCGAGGCCGCTCTCCGTCGGGGTTTCGAATCCCCCCTCGGGCATGGATGTTTGTTTTGTCTTTAGTATAAGTTAGTTCATAAGCAGTTTGTAAGTTTAGGGACTGATGACCCCCAGTAAAGTCGCATAAGCTTAACAAACATTTGAACTTTTTTTTTTTTCATATAAATCTCCTAGGTGATCAGCGAAAATAGTGTACATCCAGTGTGTGTAGGCTTGAGTTATTGTGTATTGTTAGAATGATGCCTGGGACGTTATACTCAGATTCAGAGATGGGTCATTCGCCAACGTAAGGTTCCAAAGGAATGGTCCACAAAAGTGAACTGAAAGACCGAAATACTACATACATGGGACGGCAGTCAGACATTCACTTAGGTGCTCCTAGTCGGTGCCGGTCTGGAACGCCGAAAAGGTTACGAGACTTTCGGGAACTGTCAGTTCCGGTCCGATACGTTTGCGGCGACTTTCAAAAAATGTTCAAATGTATGTTAATCTTATGAGACTTATCTACGGGGTCATCAGTCCCTAAACTTAGAAACTACTTATCGACTAGCTTATAGTAAGGACGTCACAAATATCCATGCCCGAGGGGGGATTCGAACCCCCGACCGTAGTGGCCGTGTAGACCGTGACTGGAGCGCCTCAGTCCCCTCGGCCACCGCGGCCGGCGGCGACTTTCAGTTCGAGGAATTGCAGCGTGCCCTTTCTCATTACAGTTCCGCATTACAGACCGCTCTACTGGTCAGTCTGTTTCAGTCCCATTTCAGTACTGAGCATCGAGCTGTCGTCCGTTTGGTTCATTGTGTTCGCTCATTCTCAATGTTTCACACTCTTTATGAACTTTGTGCTGTATCACTGGTAGATAGCACGTTCTGGAGGAGAGCAATGCCTGGCATGGATGTGGACATGGGTCTGCAACTGAAACCATTGATTAGTCCACGTATTCTTGTATTACAGACGAACAGAATACTTAACTTTGATGAACTTGCATTGGTACAATTCTTCCTATCTCTTAAAACGTTCTGCAAGGTATCATTACAATTCGTGGCTATACAGTTCTAGCTTGGGCTATGTAGATGGCTGGCTCTCCTCTGTTGAACTTCTTGATCGTCGACGGCCTCGTACTGACTGGAACTTCCATACTGTGTCTCATTACTGTGGTCGGCCAGCATATCCAGGCGAGCCCCTTTCTTCCCATTGGCCGGCGCGCGAAGTAGACAAAGAGGTAGCGAGACTGCGGGCGCCCCCGGCACCCGAAGTACCATAGAGCGATTCATCCAATCTCCTTGAAATGGCGCGGCGAGGTGTGTAGACAGTCGGCGTTGTGGCGAATGACGACGCCGCAACACTTTGAACTACCGATTCTCCGTGTACTCTGTTCACCATCCATCGCCAGTAATTTCCATTTTACATGAATTTTATAATTTTGTAACTTAATGCGCATAAAATTGCATTCTGTGCTGTACATCTGGGGCCACAGCAGAGTCCCACCAAGTCCAGCGTGCACACCCATTACCATCCTTTTCTCGAAGCCCTGTGTTTTCGTTGTGGATACAGCTAGAACCATTCAGTTTCGTTGACCAAGAGTACCTACTGTAAGTAGCTATATTTCCAAATTATACTATTCTACACCTTACAGTTTACGAAATACTGACAGTCCAAAATCGCTACTTTTTTCACTCACTCACTCGTTCGTTCACTCACTCATTCACTCGCTCACTTACTCACCGATCATAAAAATTCTAAGGTAATTCTAGCAGACATACAAACGTCAAATTTTGGTATTTAAATAGTGATTAGCTTCTAATGGAAGGAAAAATGCAAACATCCGTAAATATCAATTCCGTTTTCTAACGCATTTTCGCTTCACACAACACTATATCTCCTACCTTCGCCGTTCAGTGATGGTCTCACTGTAAAACGTTGGCTTCCCAATGCAGGGAATGCCAGTTCGACTCCAAATGATGTAAACTTCTTCTTTCAATTTTAACCTATCGTCGGAAATGACATGGGATCCTAATTCCACTTTAAACTGTTGGTGAACCAGTGCACTAATGGATTCTTCCGTGTTCACATACGGTCAACAGTACACAACACTTTCGACAGTTAAATTTGGGCGAACTACATCTAAGGCATGCTGACTTCATCAGTGTCAAAGCTCCATTCTCGGTATAAGTTGAATATAAGCCACTTAGACGCATTTGCCGTCCAGAGGTGTCAAAAATTGTTACATCAAAGCCTATGAGAAGTACTTTGTTTGGGTAAAGGTGAGTAAGGCTGATATTGTTTTCTTCAGGACGGCCTCAGTGATTTTCTGGCAATTAGAATATTGCGTTTCCTTGGGCTATAGTTTTGCAGTAAGTGCTCTGAAACTGAAGGGAATTAAAAATCAGATTACAGAGCGGCGACCCACTGGTAGCCAAGCAGACTGTTTAGGTTTAAAACGGAGTAAATCAAACTGAATGCCAATACCTCAGTTTTGATGGTGCAAACAGCTCAATTCAGCAGAAACAATGGTTCCATAAAAAAAATAGGGAAGAAGTTCTTCAGTTAATTTAGTATTCAAGACACAAAATTCTTACACTACCTGAGATTTTATTCACTGGAATTGCTTTCGTGCGCTGGAGCGAAAGCGCTACGGCATGATTGTTCGGGAGGGCAGTGACCGACTCTTAATTTTTACCGATACTCTGAGGTTTGCAGCTGTCAGTCGATCTTTTTTAAAAATTCTTTATTAGCAAATCATGATTTCGGCCAGTAACTGGCCATTATCAATGCATGTGTTTAACTGAAGACATTATTAATATGGATAACTCACACCACGCCAAGTTTGACAACTGGACATTTTTGCCGTTTCAAAACTACACAAACACCATTAAAAAAATTAAAAAAATAAATAAAAACAAAAAAATTAATTCTGCGACCAGCTCAGTTAATTCTACTGAAAGTACAGATCTCCGGTCCGTTAAGTGCTTGGCAATGGTCTGCAGTGATAATCGAACCTAATTGTTGGGTCATTGCACCCTCAAATAATCCGATTTTTCCCTCGCGATCTCAGCGAAACTGTAAGTCTGAAATGTGGGAACGTGAATAAAATATTGTTAGTAACAAGAAGTATGGCCATGGAAAAAAGATGAAATGTGTAATTAAACATTAAATCAATTCATTAATTAAAAAGGAAGACAAATTTCACATTCAAGTCAAACTTACGATATGCGTGCCGGTTTTTATGCTATCAAGACAGCATACCATCAGTTTTTCCGTAAATTTTCAGTCATATTATCTTAGCCATACATATCTGTACAATATTATTTTGTTATTTCAAAAATCATTCTTTCAGACATATATATTGATAAGAAAGGAAATGCATCAAATGAATTTTAGTAAATTTCAACGATCTAAAAAAGTAATGTTACATAATGAATTACTCTTTCCTCTGGTGTTCGTGAATCTACGACATTATCCAAACAGTGCTTATATGACCTGCGCAGGCGTGAAGAAATTCTATAATTCCGAAAAAACTGATGCTTCTACGTTCATTCTAATAAAGATTCGTGTGAGTAAAAAGGAAAGCAAAGAAGACTTGAACCTTCAAGTGAAGACAGTTACGCGAATATCCTGTGTGTATTTCCTTGTGTTTACTATGAACGCCAATTTAGGAGAAATGAAGGAACGTGTGAGTTAATATTCGCACTACGATTTATCTTAGAATATAGGACAACGAAAGACAAACATGCATCTATATTTTCTGTAAATTCCAAGAGAGCTTTTGGCAATATTAAGTTGTATACACTCTCTAAAATTCTGAAGATATCAAGGAACGAAAAGTTATATACAACTTGTATAGGAACCAGACAGCAGTTATAAGTGTCCAAATGGATGCGACGTAGTGGTTGGCTTGGGAAGGGAGTAAAACAGGATTGTAGGCTTTTTCCATTTTTACTCAGTCTGTACAATGCGCAATCCATGAAGGAAAGTACGTAGAAATTTGGAAAAGGAATTAAATTTCAGGATGAAGAAATAAAAACTTTGCTTTAACCGATGACTTTTCAATTCTGTCGCAGACAGTGTAGCGCCTGGAAGAGCAACTAAACTGAATGGACAGTGTCTTAAAAACAAGATGGAAGATGAACATCAGCAAGAACTAACAAGGATAATGGAATCCAGTCGAATTAAATCAGGAGCGGCTGGGGAAATTACATTAGGAAACTAAAGAGTAAAGGTAGTAATGAGATTTGTTTAAGCTGGCCGGAGTACGGAAGACATAAAATGGAAAAAAAGGAGTTCTGAAGAGGAGAAACTTGTTAACACCGAATATTAAGTGGTTGGAAGTCTTTTATATGGGTATTTGTCTGGAATGTAACGTTGTACGGAAGTAAAACGTGTTCGATAAACAGGTCAGATAAGAAGGAGGTAGAAGCTTTTGAAATGCGTTGCTACAGTAGAACAGTAGAATGCTGAAAATTATATGGGTAGATCGCGTAACTACTGCGGAGGTGAGGAAAAGAACTGGGAAGACAAGTTTAGTATTGGAAGGAACTGTTGTGGTAAGAAATTTCGATAATTTTCAGCTCGTTTACAAACACATAAACAAAAACTGACATAATATGTTAAATAAGAGATCCAAAATTGTTTTATATAACTGAATTATAAAACAAAACAAAGAAGATCTGTGACAGTGGGATTCGAACCACCGACTCTAATGTTGCGAGGCCAAAATGCTTCCATCTGAGTTACACCAACAGGTGCTGCAAGTGTTTAAATTACATAACACTACATCGCGATCGTAGCATTAGGATTGCAACATTTTAGTTGTTTGTAAACATTTTTGTTACTTTGCGAGGTAGAATTTGGTAATTTAAAACGAAATAAGTTACAACAATCTTTTTAATCAGAGTAATAAAAAACGCAGAGAGTAAGACGGTCAAAACACCTGAAATAACTCCAATCTTTTGTTTGAAAATTAATATAAATTATACCCGCAATTAGGTTCCTCCCTCTAAGTTCAGCTCTCTTGGAGTTTAGTTCTTTACGTGTTTAGTAATCATTAGGTTCAATAAGTTTAGTTTTCTGTAAAGTCAGATCTCATTTGTAAGTTTAGCGCTCTTCATAATAATAATAATGAAGTTTAGATCGAGAATGCGCTATAGGAGATAGTGTGAAATCTGCCTCCTGATTATGAACTTTCTCAGACAGATTTTTTCAGTCATATTATCAAGGATAGTTGATATTGGGATTACGAATATTAGTTTATGTAAAATCAGTATAGATACGAACTGTAAAAAGAATCAAAGATTTTGTTAGAAGAAAATCAATTAATCTGAGGAAATGAATTCTCGAATTGTTAATTATCATACGTGTGTGTTTTCAAGTGTAATAATTAGGAACAAAGTTTTTTATACGAAAATATATAGTCAAGAGATACAGAAAAAGTGTTTTACAAGCTTATTTCATAATTAGAATCCTTAAAAACATCTGTGGAATGTTTTGGAAAAGTGAACTACAAATAATATTTCTGACGATTGAATAAACCGTATATGTTGAAGAAGTAAGATTGATATCTTGGGTATAAAAAGGAACGGAAATTAAGACTAAATTGCAAAGACAATTTTAATTGCAAATTGTGAAACAGTTTTTTTTTTTTTTTTTTTTTTTTTTTTTTTTTTTTTTTTTTTAAATAGTCTCCTACTTAACAGTACCAAACGGGAAAAGATAACATTAAATATTTTGTGTTGCTATAAAATCAAGTCCCTGACCTGAGATAAAAGAATTTTCATGCTCGATATTCACAAAAATATAAGTTACTAAAACACGCTAAATAAAGATTAAAGACTGTGCAGTTTCTAGTGCCGATATAGAAGACAGGAATTCATTACGTAAAAATACAGGAGTACCAACTTACAATATTACATGCCTGGAGCAAGTTACAATTATTGGTACTTAAGTGTACTTTGCAACACTTAAAAGTAGATTCTCTCGAGAATATTTGAGAGTTGCGTCGAATAGCTTCGGTTGATCATTGTTTGTGTTCTGAACTTCACGTACCACAGTTATGAAAAAATTCTAAAATCTGATACCCATGTGGTCTCCTTGTCAGAGATGAATGGGGCTTGCATTGGATAGAGTAGTGTGCAGAGATCAGTGATCTCAATTATTAACACTGGATACACAACTGTAGTGCTTTGAATCTGTGAAAATCGTTACACACTATTTCCGTTAAGTTGGCAACTCCTTATGTATAGGTCGTATTGTACTTTTGTGCTCTGCGTCCTTTAAAATTAAGTTATGAACAATTAATTACTTTGGTAAATGCATTAAGGTTGTAGAGAACGCAAAATAAACGAAATGGAGTTCAGATCTATAGATGAACTATATTTTTATTCAAAACTACATAGTATTTCTATTACAGTTAATCATCATCATCATTAGAGACATTATGCCTTTCAGCGTTCAGTCTGGAGCAAAGTACCTCTAATAAAATTCCTCCATGATCCCCTATTCAATGCTAACATTAATGCCTCATCTGATGTTATACCTTTTACTTCAAACTCATTCTGCACCGAATCTAAGTACTTTCTTCTTGGTCTACCTCGACTCCTCTTACCCTCCGTTGCCGAGCTCATGAGTCTCTTAGGTAACCTTGCTTCTCTCATGCATGTAACATGACCCCACCATCTCAGTCTGTTCGCTCTAACTGCTTCATCTATGGCATTCATTCCCAGTTTTTCTTTGATTTCCTCATTATGGACACACTCCTGCCATTGTTCTCATCTATTAGTACCTGCAATCATTCTTGCTACTTTCAAGTCTGTAACCTCTACCTTATGAATAACGTAACCTGTATCCACCCAACTTTCACTCCCATACAACAAAGTCGATTGAAAGATAGAGCGATGCACTGCTAACTTAGTCTTGGTACTTACTTCCTTCTTACAAAAGAGAGTGGATCTTAGCTGAGCACTCACTGTATTAGTTTTGTTGCACCTCGATGCCAGTTCTTTCGCTATGTTGCCATCCCGTGAGAAAATACACCCCAGGTACTTGAAACTGTCTACCTGTTCTAACTGTGTTCCTCCTATCTGGCACTCAATCAGTTCGAATCTGTTTCCCACAGACATTACTTTCGTTTTGGAGATGCTGATCTTCATATCATAATCCTTGCACCTCTGATCGTGCTCTGCAACCTTTCAATCGAATCTGCCATTACGACTAAGTCATCCGCATATGCGAGACTGCTTATTTTGTTTTGATCTATTTTAATTCAAATGTTCAAATGTTTGTACAGCTTATGGGGTCATCAGTCCCTAAACTTACAAACTACTTATAAACTACTTACGAACTAGGACGGCACAAATATCCATGCCCGAGGGGGGATTCGAACCCCCGACCGTAGTGGACGTGCAGACCGTAACTGGAGCGCCTCAGTCCCCTCGGCCACCGCGCCCGGCTCTATTTTAATCCCGCCCTGCCAGCGTACTGTTATCACAGTTTATTTAAAGAATAAATTACACTGCTGTAGACGCTACTTCTTGTGTTCAGTTCTATATTTGTCTCTTGTTGAGCTCACTGACTGGAAATTAGTGTACGGAACATGATGATTATATCAGAGATCTCGAATTGGTCGTTTTTACACCTTTATTTGTCTTTCTACAGTAAAGCAATTTATTCGTTAAACGCAATGTGGTAGAAACACTAGTTGTTTAAAAAAATATAATTCATTATACATATTATACATGCCGTTTACTGTTGTTTCTTTTCATGAGTAGGCCCACAGTTTATTCCACGTGTCAACTATTTTGTGAATAGTATTAGAACTTTCAGAAGTAGTTATCCTTGCATTTGAGTTGCTTTCTTCGAAATCAACTAGAACGAACGATTACAATTGTCAGAATGTTGTCTAAGCAAATGCTACTACCAACTAGCTAGAGTGCGACAGATATACGTTCACCAATATGGCGGCGAGCGTCTAGCTTTCGTAATATACAGTACTGACTCCAGATTATCTATGAGCTCACTGGGAGAGATGCAGACCACAACAAAACCAACAGCAATAACAATTGTCAAGTACGACAGTTAGGCGCATACTCAGGCCGACACCTGTAATTGATGTACACATTGGCTCAGAGCTACGCACTTTGCTCGGCGCTGCTCCGTTGCTGTTTGCGGCGTTCCCACGCCGCGCATGCGTGGTGCGCGGCAGGCTGGCGATGTGCCAGGTCCTTGGCCGAGTTGCGGCGCGGCCACTTTCGCGCGCAGCTTTCTCTGGGCGCCTCTGCTGGGGCGAGGCGCAAGATGCTTGCGCCCAACTGCGCATGCCCAGATCACAGGCGACCGCGCTACACCGCTGTATCTGGAAGCGGCCGGAGCAAGGTTAGGGTGCGGCGTGCGGCCTGGGGGTTTCTCTCTCATTTTCGAACCAGTTTCCTCAAAATTACGTAGTCATGTTTTAATTTTAGGTGCTCAGGGAACAGGCTTGTCACGTCTCCGCATTAAAATTAACGCAAAACCCGGCGTTGCCAGGGTAATTATTTATTTCATAACTCACCATCCCTCCCTCCCTCCTCCCCATCACTCTCTCTCACTCTCTCTCTCTCTCTCTCTCTCTCTCTCTCTCTCTCTCGCAATTTCTCTCTCTTTCTATCTATCTCTTTCTATCCCATCTCCTCTTTCCCTTCTCTCTGTACATCTCTTATGCTTCCCCTCCCCCTGACCCCTCAATTTCCTTATCGTCTCTTCATTCCGCCTCTTCATATCCTCCTTCCCTCTAATAAGGAAAGTACTTGCGCTCGAACAAACACACACACACCAAAATAGTATAATGTAAGGATCCCTTATTGCACTAGTGATACTCCCGCATCTGCAAAACTCTGCAGTCGTCCGTTAGAGGCCTCTGCGTGTGCCATGCCGCATTGCACTTTGACCTGTCGGTTCGCCAGTAGGAACGGTACAGTGTGCCTCCGAAGTTGCGTTTTGTGATGTTATTTGTGTAGTGAAGCGTCAGATGGTTTATAGATCTATCGGACCAAACTGCGTGGTCACCAGTCCGTAGCTTACAAACTACTTAAACCTAGGTAAACTAACCTAAGGACAACACAGACACCCGTACCCCAGGGGGGACTCGAACCCCCCCGGCGAGCAACCGCCCGCTCCGCAGCGAGACGCTTTAGACCGCTCGGCTACTCCACCACAGCGCGTCAAATGGGGCGGCGATTGCTAATGAATCCTGCTAATGTATTGCGATTAGTTGAGATGAAGTTACGAAGAACCCTTCTTCGTGAAGATGGTATTAGAGTAGAATATGAATCATTTGCATGCTTTCTCGTATCTGTTATGGTACAGCAATATGAGCTTAAGTTAGATACTGTTGTTACAAACTCATAATAATGATAATAGGGATGATAATCACGAACAACTCATTGCAAGCGGTAGTGCTACGGTAAGTGCGGGAAGAGGCGATGGAAGCCGTGGCAGTGAATACCAACAGTCTTTCGCGAAGAAGGTTAAAGTTTCAACTATCATCACGGCTTTTGATGACAATTTGCTAGATAACATGTACGATGTTAAGATATCTGTATTACGTATGGCGTCTATAATTACATCTACAGTGCTATCTAGAGCATGGTTGCAGAGCTTTGCAGAAAAACGACACCCACCAGCACATTGAGGTGTACGTAGAGATCCTGTAACTAAACGTTCATACAAATATGTTCGTTCGAGCCCATGTACTTTCATTGTAAGTATGAAAACTCGTATCTGAAACTTACTCGAGATTAATACAATGTGACGGACCTGGTTACGAACCTGGGACCTTTGCCTTTCGCGAGAAATATGCCCTACTGACTGAGCAACCCTGGCACGTCTCACGTCTCGCCCTCACAGATTTAGATCAGCCAGTACCTCGCCTCCTACCCCCCAAACTTCAAAACTCTCCTGGGCCGCAGAGAATAACAGTTCAGTTTTACAAAGAGTATTCTGCGGCATTGGGTCCTTACAATATCGTTGACATCAGTTTCCTGTAGAATTTTGGAGCATACTACAAGCTTGAATGTAGCAAATTTGCTTGAGACTGAAAAGCTGCTTTCATTGAATGATCACGGGTTTAGGAAACATCGTTCATGTGAAACTCAGCTTGCCCTTTTCTCACATGACATCCTGCGAGCCATGGATGAAGGGCAACAGGCGGATTGTGTATTTCTCGACTTCAAAAAGACGTTCGACGCGGTGCCACACTGCAGGCTGCTAACGAAGATAGGAGCTTATGGAATAGGTTCACAGATTTGTGACTGGCTGAAAGACTTCCAAAGTAATAGAACGCAGTACGCAGTACGTTGTTCTTGACGGCGAGTGTTCAGAGATGAGTGTATCGTCAGGCGTGCTCCGGAGACTGTGATAGGACCGCCATTATTTGCGATCTATATAAACGATCTAATGGACAGAGTAAGTTGTAATTTGCGACTGTTTGCTGATAATGCTGTGGTGTATGGGAGGGTGTCGTCTTTAATTGACTATAATAGCATACAGAGTGATTTAGACAAAATTTCCAGTTGGTATGAAGAATGGCAGCTCTCAATGAAGAAAAATGTAAGGTGATGCGTATGAGAAGGAAAAACTATCCTATAATTTTCGAATACAGCATTAGTAGTGAACTTATTGATACAGTAGCGTCGTTCAAATATCTAGGCGTAATATTGCAGAGCGATATGAAATGGAACGAACATTTAAGGGCAGTTGTGAGTAAGGCGGACAGCCGACTTAGGTCTATTGGAAGAAATTTGGGAAGATTTATTTCATGTGTTGAGGAGACCGCGTATAAAACGCTTGTACCACTACGTCTAGAGTATTGCTGAAGTGTTTGGGACCCGCAGCAGATCATTTTAAAGGAAGACATGCAAGAAGTTCAGAGGCGAGCAGCTAGGTTTGTTATTGGTAAGCAAATACTTCGGGAACTCGAATGGAGATTGTTGGAGAAAAAACGACGTTCTTTTCGAGAAATTCTGTTGATGAATTTGCAGCTGACTGTAGAACGAATTTCCTGTCACCTAATTACATTTCGCGAAATGATCATAAAGACAAAATAATAGGAGGGCTCGTACAGAGGAATATAGGCATTCTTTTTTCCCTCTTTCTATGTGGGAATGGAATAGAAAAGGAAATATCTAGTAGTGGTACAGTGTACCCTCCGACACGCACTTTACGGTGGATTGCGGAGTTATATGTACATATAGATTCGTTTCCCGGCCCGAGGCACAAAGTGTCAGAGAGTTTCACATCAGCGCGCAGTCTGCTGCAGAGTGAAACTACTTGGGTGATTCAGCAAATAAGTCGCAAACAGGTAGACGCGCCAGTACTGCGCGCTGTGTACGGGTGTTTCTCTGCCGTCTTGTGGGTTGCAGAAGTTTAAGGAACAAAATGATGTTATAGCTCAAGACCGTCATTTATAAGATGTAAACGCTGCCACAAAAATCCGAAGCTCCAGGCAAAAATCTGACAGAATGGGCGTCTGCTAGCAAGCTGTCTATTATTCTGACTGTATTGTGTGCGTTTATATGATTTAAGTTCGACTTGAATGACATGTTGAATGACTGTTGCCACACACACACACACACAGACACACACACACACACACACACACACACACAGAGAGAGAGAGAGAGAGAGAGAGAGAGAGAGAGAGAGAGAGAGAGAGAGAGAGAGAGAGAGAGAGAGAGAGAATTCATTACAAACCAAACCAAAACTGTGGTGTCGCACAAGTCCAAAGTGCGCGCCACCTACTTTCGCCGCGCGCCGCCATGCACGCACGGCGCGGCGTTCTTACGACGACAGCCACGAGCGCCCTCTGCTGCAACTCCGCTCGTGGCTACCACTGAACGACATCGTTCACTTGGGACTGAGATAGGAACCAGTTAAGACCTTCGGAATCAGATAGGCACCAGTGAAGACTTGGCTATCGTACAGGCACTAGGCAGGCCTCTAGCTCAACTAGGTATCAGCATTCTGCAGTACTGAGCTATGTAAAAGTTAAGTATTGTATAAATTCTGTGCAATATATATCTCTTTCTAATTTACTCTAGTGTTTCTAGTTTCTGGCTGCTCCCCTCCGTACCTGCACCAGCGTGCTATCTTTATTCCTGTGTCTGTCTTCCTACCCGGCCACCGACACCTATGAGACACAAAAGCGGCGACGAGGCTGAGACACAAAAGTGGCGACGAGGACTGATAGACGAACCGTGGACCAGCCCGCTTGCAGCAGCCAGACAGCATCAGTCGGAGCACACAGAAATTGCTCCCGCCCACCCACCCTTATTTTTGGGGGAACGTATTCAGTTACGTGTTTTGTAGACTTTTTTGTTGCAGGGCGTCCTTATTTATCTTGCATTTGTGTTTTGTTGTAAGTTACTTGTATGCGCGGCGCCTAATCGGTCAGCATGGCCGCTAACCCGAATCCAAACTTAATGGAAATTATTCAGTTGCAGACGGCGCAAATCACCCAGCTACTCCAGGCGGTGTCCCAGCTAACGGCGCAAGCCGCTAACCAACAATAAAACCAGCCGTCGCTTCAGCAGCCCACACCTGCCGCTGCAACGTTTCCTACGTTTCGCCAGTACAACGAACGAGAGGAAGAATGTAGTGACTACTTCGCTCAATTTCAAGAACTCGTCGCGGCTCATCAAATAACAGGTCAGACAGTTAAACATTTCTTTCTCGCCGTAGTTGGCACCAAGATTTTCGTGTTACTGCAGAAACTTTTCCCGCAAGCATCTCCTCGTGATGTAGACTTTGAACAAATTGTAGATGCACTGAATGCTCATTATGAGAGAAAAGTTCTCGTAGCTGCGGCGCGGTACCGATTTTTCAGACTGAAAAAATGACCGGAACAGACCCACACGCAATGGATTACGGAATTGAAGGGCTTAACCCGCCAATGTAAATTTACTTGCTCTTGTGGACTTTCTTATAGTGACGTTATGTTAAGGGATGCAATTACGCAGAACATTCAGGACTCCAGAATTAGGGCAGCAATTCTAAAACAATCTGACCCCACTTTAGACAGTGTACAGCAGCTTATTGATGCTCATGATACTTTCGATTTAGCAGATGTAGAAATGCAAAGCCACAGTGTAAATTCAGTGCGCCACAACGGACGCTTTCCTAGCCGTAGTTTTCAGTCTAGCCCTAGTGATTCTTATTTTTCTACCGGCCGTGCTGAACAGATAGTGAACAGTAGACAGTGTAAAAGTGCGACACAAAGGTCGCCCCGTCGTGTTAGAAACAGTAATTTGAATAACGGGCGCCAAGCTCATTTCAGAAAAATGTTGGTAAGTCTTGCCCCCAGTGTGTATCTCGCCACAAACGTGCGCAATGCCCTAGTCGCAACGCAACCTGTTATCAATGTGGCAAATCGGGACATGTGCAGACAGTGTGTATGCAAATTAAAATCTCAAAGAACGGTGCCGTTAGACACAGTGCTTCGCACAGTGCAAAAACAGTTCATACAGTGAATGTTATACACGCTGTGGAATTGAACAGTGCTTTACTTGATTCTAAAATGCAAGAAAATTCTTCTGCACCTATTGTAAAACTATATAGTGCACCACATAGCAAGCGCCGACGAGTGCGTAAAAATGTGCAACGGAAACGGGTTCGGGACAAGCAAAATGACAATGTACAGTTCAATCCTGTAGTGAACCTAGTGCCTTCAGCAACTTCTTATTGTAAAAGTGCCCAGTAATGTGTAGCTAGTAACAGTAGACCTCATGTAGCTACTCAAAAGTTTAGTGCAGTAGTTAGTAAATCTGGAGTAGCTTCGCATGCTTGTGCGGATGCCGATCCGGCGGTAGTGCCATCTAGTGACAGTGTTGTTAATCCGCTGTGTGCTGTTTCTGCGCCGCTTACTTCACTACGCGGCTCGCGCATGCGCTAGTGCAGCAAACAACCGGAGTCAGATGTTGCCCACATTCGCGCACCTGTCGAGCACCACAAGCACAAACTTTTTGTAAATCTCTCCACAGAAAATAAGACTGTACAATTTCAGCTTGATACTGGTTCCGCTGTTACATTAATTAATAAAGACACTTATGAATTTCTGGGTTCGCCAAAATTGTCGCCGTGTCAACAAGTGTTAACAGCGTACACAGGTCAAAATATTCCCGTGCTAGGAACGTGTAGCCTGCCTGCCTCTTTTCAAGGTGTAACGAAAACAGTTGCTTTTGTTGTTCTTCAGGCCAAATCCACACAGAACATTTTTGGGCTAGATGCTTTTGACTTGTTTGGTTTATTAATTCAAAGAGATGTGCTTCAAATTTCGTCAGTAGTGCCTCAGGACAAAATCAATGCGTTGTGTGAAAAATATAGTGACTTGTTTTCGCCGGAACTAGGTTGTGCTAAAGACTTCGTGGCACATGTCACTTTTAAAAAATCTGCTGTACCAAAATTTCGTAAAGCTAGACCAGTGCCTATCGCAATTCGTGATAAAGTTGCAGACGAACTTAAACGTTGGCAAGATAGTGGGGTGATTTCTCCTGCTTCTGCGAGTCAGTGGGCCTCGCCTATAGTGATTATACCCAAGCCGTCGGGAAAAATTCGTCTCTGTGCGGACTTCAAATCAACAGTGAACAGTCAAACAATTGTAGACACTTACCCCCTGCCCCGACCTGAGGAACTGATGGACAAATTAGGACAGTCTCGCTTCTTTTCTAAGATTGATTTAGCAGAGGCATACTTACAGATTTCGCTTGATGACGAGTCCAAAAAGATTTTCGTCATTAATACTCACATGGGCCTTTTTCAATTTCAACGCCTACCCTTTGGCAGTTCTTCCGCCCCCGCTATTTTTCAGCGCTTTTTGGAACAGCTGACAGTTTCTGTATCGTGTTGCTCGAACTATTTAGATGATATTGTGGTATCCGGACGTACAGTTGAATAACATTTATCAAACCTGGAGTGCCTTTTCAAAGTTTTGACTGCAGCAGGTCTACGTTGTAATAAAGCAAAGTGTTCGTTTTTTCAAACTGAAATAGAGTACCTCGGCCATGTGATTAATGCCCAAGGAATCCATCCCTTACAGTCACATCTTAGAGCAATCAAAGACTTGCCTCCTCCTAAAAATGTGCACGAATTACAAGCAGTAATGGGAAAGCTTAACTATTATTTCAGGTTTCTTCCCAATGCCTCTCAAATTGCAGCTCCACTACATCGCTTACGTAGGAAAAATGTTCCTTTTGTATGGTCTAAAGATTGTCAAGTCGCCTTTGACTAATTAAAGTCTGCATTACTGAGTGATGCATGTTTGATTCCCTTTGACCCACAGAAGCCTGTAGTGCTAGCAGTCGATGCCTCGCCGTACGGTCTGGGTGTTTGTCGCATCGTATTGGATGTCACGATCGTCCTATTGCCTTTGCATTCAAGCTACTGACGCCGACGCAACAGAATTACAGTCAGATAGAAAAGGAGGCATTAGCAATAATTTACGGCGTCACAAAGTTTCATCATTATCTCTATGGCAGAAAATTCTATTTGTTGACAGACCACAAGCCTCTCACGTCGTTGTTCTCACCCACAAAGCCAATTCCGCCACGAACGGCACAAAAGCTTCAGAGATGGTCCTTAATACTGTCTAAATATCAGTATGAGATTTTGTACCGACCTACCACTAAACACGCCAACGCGGACACACTTTCCCGTATTCCGGTTGGCCAGGATGTGTCATTTGATTCTTCGGAAGTGGCATGTTGTCAGATAGAGTCCAGAGATGCTTCCGCTGTCGCAGACTTTCCTTTAAACTTACGTCGGGTTGCACAGGAAACAGCTGCGGATGCAGACCTAAGTGTTGTAGCACGTTTTGTTCGCTTTGGTTGGCCTGCCAGAGCCAAAGACATTGAGCGGCCTCTGGTTCGACGTTATTTTGCACAACGTCATGCATTATCTTTAAGTCAGGGTGTTCTGTTGTTACATACGGACAACGACCAAACAAGAGTGATTGTTCCTCATTCCCTGCAACGAGAAGTATTACGCCTCCTGCATCAAGGACATTGGGGTATTGTTAGGACAAAGTAACTGGCCAGACGTCATTGTACCTGGGTTGGTATGGGCACTCAGATAGAGAACATGACGTCACAGTGTACTGGTTGTGCGGAGCATCAGGCGGCTCCTCCGCAACGTTTCTCAGACTGGCCACGCCCCAAGGGACCATGGCAACGTTTACACATCGACTTTGCCGGACCTTTCTGGAATACGCGATGGTTAATTGTTGTAGACGCTTTCAGCAAGTTTCCTTTTGTGATTGCCATGAACTCAACGACGGCTCTAGTACAATTAGTGCCCTTACATCAGTGTTTTGCATCGAAGGTTTGCCTGAAACTATCGTCAGTGACAATGGACCTCAGTTTGTTAGTGCGGAATTTCAACAGTTTTGTCGTGTGTATGGCATTCAGCACATCACCACTGCACCTTTCACCCTCAGTCCAATGGTGAAGCAGAACGTTTCGTTCGAACATTCAAGTCTCACATGGAAAAGATGAAAGGTCAGCACTCCAGGCAGCAAGCTCTTCAAATTTTCCTGTCTACGTACCGGTGCATGCCACGTGACGGCCCGTCTCCTGCCGAGCTGCTACACGGCCGCCGTCACCGCACTCTCCTTCACCTGCTGCAGCCTCCCACGCACCGAGTCGGTTCGTATGGCGCTACGCGTTTTCAGGTTTCTACGCCAGTGCTGTACAGGTTGTTTGCTGGCAACAAGAGGACATTGTTGCCAGGCATCATTCAGCGCGTGCTCGGTCGCAATATGTATGTTGTACGTTCTTCCACAGGGTCGGAGCTGCGGCGCCACGCAAACCAATTGCGCCTGCACAGGCCGCGCGATCCTGTCTCGGGTTTCTTGATTCCAGACCCAGTTCACCGCCAGGGAGCACAGCCACATCGCTCGCCGCCGGGCCCAGCGTCCCCGGACTACGAGATCGTACCCATGGAGGTGGACGCGCCTCCTACGCAGTCCGCCTCTCCGCCTCCGTCGCCGCCGCAGCTGACAGCCTCACCAAGAAGGACTCCGGGACCGTGCGTGCCCCCGCCGCCTGGGCCACGCACCTCAGAAGAAGATGACCTGCTCCATCTGGGCGGAGGGGTGCGCCCTTCCCCTCGTTTTGGCGGGTTTTCGGGGGGATCGCAAGGTGGATACCGGGGCGCGGACGGCGTCTCGATCCCAGCCTCAGCTACGACACCCGTCCCACCAGTAACGCCTCCGCCCAGGACCTCCTCCCAGTGCCGTCACCGTGGCCGTCAGCCCTACACCACGACGGCGCGGCGGTTTGGGGGGGGGGGGGAGGGGTGTGGTGTCGCACAAGTCCAAAGTGCGTTTATATGATTTAAGTTCGACTTGCGAAGGTCTGTTTGTTGTGTGTGTGTGTGTGTGTGTGTGTGTGTATGTGTGTGTGTGTGTGTAGGGCGCTTTGTATATGTGGTCACATTATGTGGTAGGTTTAGGGGTGGGGAAGGTTGATTTTTCTCTACAATATATTTTATTGGTTTAAATAGTGTTTGGTTGCTGATGTATACTTGGTCATTTAATATGTGTTTGCACTCTATTATTACTTTTTGACTTTGGAAATTTTCTCGAAGGGTTAGGAAATGTTTCTTACCGATGAACCTGATTATTTTCATGTCTGTTTCTATTATGGTAGCGTAGTGGTTTACTTGCTTGTGGTGTTCTGAAAATGTTGAATGACTGTTGCCACACACACAGACACACACACACAGAGAGAGAGAGAGAGAATTCATTACAAACCAAACCAAAACTGTGGTGTCGCACAAGTCCAAAGTGCGCGCCACCTACTTTCGCCGCGCGCCGCCATGCACGCACGGCGCGGCGTTCTTACGACGACAGCCACGAGTGCCCTCTGCTGCAACTCCGCTCGTGGCTACCACTGAACGACATCGTTCACTTGGGACTGAGATAGGAACCAGTTAAGACCTTCGGAATCAGATAGGCACCAGTGAAGACTTGGCTATCGTACAGGCACTAGGCAGGCCTCTAGCTCAACTATGTATCAGCATTCTGCAGTACTGAGCTATGTAAAAGTTAAGTATTGTATAAATTCTGTGCAATATATATCTCGTTCTAATTTACTCTAGTGTTTCTAGTTTCTGGCTGCTCCCCTCCGTACCTGCACCAGCGTGCTATCTTTATTCCTGTGTCGGTCTTCCTACCCGGCCACCGACACCTACGAGACACAAAAGCGGCGACGAGGCTGAGACACAAAAAAAAAAAAAAAAAAAAAAAAAAAAAAAAAAAAAAAAAAAAAAAGACAAACGCATCTCGCCAGGCCACAGAAATGGCAAGTTGCTGGCGGCTTTGATAAACAAGATTAATTCAAAATGGAGTGATAGTGGAAATGTGGATGCAACGGTAAACTTATCAAGAGGTCAAAGTAGGGGAAAAAAAGTTTGTAAAGGCTTGTAAATCTATCGGACTCAATTGCTTGGTCATTAGTCCGTAGCTTACAAATTGCTTAAACTAAGGTAAACTACCCTAAGGACAACACACACACCCATGCCCAAGGGGGGACTAGAACCCCCGACGGCGAACGGCTGCGCGCACGGCAGTACGGCGCCCCAGTGCGCACGGCTAATTCGCCGCGGCAAAATAGGAAACGTGAATAATCTCAATGGTTAATTTTATGCATAGCATGAGAATTGTTCATGTTCGAGTTCAGTAGAACCGTACAAAACCGTAAAGACTATTTATATATAAATAAAGCGAAACACGTCTAGTCTGAATTAGCCTAATTTTTACAGTTGCAAAAGACGATCACTTACCCTGTTCAAGTTGTACGAGGGTACATCAGTAATAAGTCGCAAACTGAGATAGACACGCCAGTATTGCGTTTCCAAACTTGAAAATTGCTTTAATTTTCAGCTGACTCCATCTGTAAATTTAAAGGCTCGATCCATCGTTCGAGAAGGCTTTAAAAGTCTGGCGTTTGGAATTTCTGTGGCAGCGTTTGCATCCTGTAAGTGACGCTCTTGAGCTGTAACTTTATTTGGTTCCTTAAACAACTGCAACCCACAAGACGGATGTGTCGCAGTGGTAGAGAAATACTCCTATACAGCGCGCAGTACTGGAGTGTCTACCTCAGTTTGCGACTTATCTACTGACTCACCCTCATATAACTGCAACTGCGGTGAAGGAGGCTAAAAACGAAGAAGAAACTTCCTGAATCTGTTGTATGTTCCGTTTTAAAATGAGGTGTTTCACATAAGTTGGTTAGTGTTTCCTGTTCAGTCATGCATTTAAGCTTATGGTAAAACATGTGCTATCCGGAAATGCATTACCCTTCCTACAAATGGCAATATCCACTAGAGTGAAGCGGTATGTCGCCACTAAAATGCTCCCAGCCAGAGCTAAGTAAGACTTGAACAGGACGTGGGGGACTCTTCTCCAGTAGAACTTCATTTAGATCAGTATCCAAATAACGTATCTGCAACCGTTTCCTTATTTAAAACTGAAGGACAGGTTGCTCTGTACACACTAATAAATAAATAAGAAAAAATGTTTTGTATCCCTGCCTCATCGCCGCTTTTGTGTCTCGTTTCCGTCGTAGGTGTCGGTGGCCGCGTAGAAACAGACCGACACAGGAATAAAGGATGCACGCTTGTGCAGGTACGGAGGTGACCAGCCAGTGGGACAGCAGAAACTAGAAACACTACAGTAAATTAGAACGAGATATATATTTCATAGAGAGATTACAATACTTATCTTTCATAAGTTCTTGACTGCAGAATGCTGCTACATAATTTAGCTAGAGGCCTGCCTAATGATGATTACTAGTGCCTATCCGATAGCCAAGTCTTAACTGCTGCCTATTTGATTCCGAATTGTTAACTGGTTCCTATCTCAGTCCCAAGTAAACGATGTCGTTCAGTGGTGGCCACGAGCGGAGTTCTAGCAGAGGGCGTTCGTGGCTGACGTCGTAAGAACGCCGCGCCGTGCGTGCATGGCGGCGCGCGCCGAAAGTAGGTGGCGCGCACTTTAGACTTGTGGGAGACCACAAAATGAAATAAAAAATCGTGTCTCTATAGATCTGGGACAACCCTCCCCCCCCAACCCTCCCCCCCTCCTGCTCCCCGTTATCTATGCAAGTGTATCTCGATACTTACTTATCGATACAGGTCTGGACCACAACTACACTTTGAAGGAACTGAGATACCAACAGCCGTAAATATAATGAAATATTTTCGGCATTCCACTATGCCATCTCCAAGTCCCTGTGTATTCAACAAACCTAATCAAGTGACTAAGGCAAAAACATTAAAAAAAACACAAAAAAGTATTGTATGGTAGCACACTGAAAATACAATATTACAATATAGGAATGAAACTGCTATTCAATACCACATAAAGAATATGTACAAATATACCAAAGTAGTCAACAATTACATTCATTTTTTTAATAATCGTATAATAGAGACAATTTCAACCCCAAAGCTCACAAAGGGGATGATAGTGAACGACTAAAGAGTCGTTTTTTGGTAAAAAACAGGAAATTCAGCGAAATATTCATGCAACAAGTAAATACAGGATACGTCAATACATTGTTCCATTAAATTAAGATAGCCGAGACCGAGGATGTGTCTATGAAATACAAGATTCATTAGTAGTATTATCAATCGGAAACGTATAGAGACAGAATTAAAAATTAATTTTATGGGGGAAGTGACGAAAAAATTTAAATAGAAGCTATGGGGGACTGCCGAAAAAATTCAACACAATGGCCTTAAAATAAATTACACCATAATAGAAAGGAAAGTAGTTTATATTAATTTCTAATAAGGTGATGAGCTACGTTATCTAACCTTTGTAGACGACAAGAGAACATCGCGAAAGATGTCAAGCATTCACAAAAACAATTTAAATTATCATATCAATTAGGTGCAAAAATAGGCTACTTATTTCATAAGCAGCAAAATTTATGTCTGACAAGGAAACAACACTGGCTGGGTTAAAATTAGAAATAACAAAGTATTGTAGAAAAATAACAGCCACCCAGTTGGAATTAGTATGTTTTATTAAACGTTGACCAGCTTTCGGCAAAATTAAATTTTCCTTCTTCAGGTGACCGTCGTGTGAAGTTACTTAAAAGTGGCTTTAAAATAGAACGTTGAGCCAACAGCTCAAGTCAAAGTGCAACTTGTACTCTCTGTCGACAGTTAAACGTGATATATTAAAATATACGTGTCAAAATTCAAAACTATGGAGCAATGACGCAGCCGTGCTCACCCATTCTGTGTGATTGATTTGACGATCCAGCAGCAAACTCTACGAGATTACGAAGTACATTGAACTGTCGTATGGCACTGTATGAAAGTCGTTGGAAGGAGGGGGTGATAGAAATACCTAGAAAACTAAATCCACGAAAGTGCCCAGGTTCATAATAGTTTCTGGGCTACTCAGGTTCTGATTACGATGTTTTTATACGCTCATCTGTTTTTAAGTGGAAGACGTCTATTAAATTGCAAAATTCAAAAATGAGCTACAGAAGAATCTAATTTGATAACATCATATCGTAATAACTACAGAATACAAGGTCTCAAAACAACCTGTATTTGTCAGCAATAATATATCTCTTTCAAACCATTAATGTTGTAGCAGGTGTAAAATATAGGGATCGAAAAGTTATATACAACTTGCATAAAAACCAGATAGCAGTTTTATGAGTCGAAGCGCATTAAAGGACGCAGTGGTTGGGAAAGGATTAAGACAGGGTTGTAGCCAGAGTCCAATTTTCCAATATGTACATTAGGCAGCTTGTGCAGAAAAGCACGGAGAACTTTTGAGAATAAATTAATGTTCAGGGAGAAGAAATAAAGAATCCGAAATTTTCCGATGAGATCGTAATTCTGTCAGAGACAGCAAAGGACCTAGAAGAGCGGTTGAACGGAATGGACACTGGCTTGAAAAGAGTGTATAAGGTGAACTTTAACAAGAGCAAAACAAGGGTAATAGATGTAGTCCAAGAAAATCAAGCGATCTTGAAGGAATTAGATGAGGTAACGAAACAATAAAAGTAGTAGATGTGTTTTTTCTACAGGTAGCAGATAGCCGAAGTGAAGAGGATATAAAATTCAGAACGACTGTGAAAAGAAAAACCATTTCTGTAAAAGAGATATTTGTTGACATCCAATATTAATTTCAACGTTTGGGAATCCTTTCTGAAAGCAGTTGTCTGCTGTATAGAATTGTACGGGCGTAAAACGTGGACGATAAGGAGTTCAGACAAAACGATGATATGAGCATTGAAGTTGGAGATTATGTGGGTACTGAACAGAGTTGGTGAAAAAAATTTCCGGCATATGCTTAAAAGAAGGGATCGATTGGTGTGACACATTGCGTGACATCAAGGAAATGTCAATTTAGAATTGGAGAGATGTGTGGGGTAAAACTGGTAGAGGTATACCGAAATATGAATACAGTAACCAGTCTTTGAACTGAAACTACAACAGCATTGTTTGTGGAATAAATATAAGAAACAAGAATAATACAATAATTATATTAGCTTTTTTTCGGCATATTTTTTAGGAATACAACTTTCAATAACATGCCAGCAGACATAATAATTTGAAGTGCCGGTTAATTTCAGTTTAAGAGTAGCCTAAAGCATTAGTTGGTAACCAAATCCTACTCCATTAATAAAATTATTCATAGAACCAAGCATATGACTAATAAAAATACAAAATAATGCGAACATGAGTAAACTATGGTTTCTGTACAGGTTCAGTGCAGTGATCGTGATAAGTGCTTTTAAATGATTTTCTTTTTGATGATGTATTGCCTACAACAGTAAAAAAAAAAAAATCCTAAGAACCTTAGTATATAAAACAATTTACAACTTTTTTGACAAGTTACTTATTACGTAAATGTAAAATGTCTTTATGATAGCTTTCATTTGCTTCTCAAGTACGATAACCATTTCAGTTCCAATCTGTAGAGGATACAAAAGGTTCTCCGTCTTGGAGGATCTCATTATTAGGGATACTCTAGAGACTAGAAGGAAATCTTATATCAATAGATGTCTTTGTCATATTCAACTGCCCCATAGTCACAGTCTCTTATGATAAAAACATTCAGATCCTTTACAATTTTTCTGTTTACCTTAGTGAATGTTACCCAAATGATTTTAATTTTGTTATGAGGATTTTATGTTAGGCTAATAGGAGTCTATTGTCCCTAATGTTAAGCAGAAATTTCTGAACAATTACTTTTCGAACACAGCTTGGAAGCTAGCAGTCTTGATCTCGCATTACTTTTACACGTTATTGAGAAGTTATAACTGAGAAATAGTTCACAGTAGAGAGGAACATGTAAGCTGGTGACAGGAACTTAGTATAATTTCGTCTTTTATATTCTGGAAAGTTGAATGCTAAGTGTATGGCACGAGTTGCAGTGTACATACACAATTGTGGTAGATGTAATTAGTAATTATCAAGGGGAGCGTGTACAACATTTTCTTCCCTGAAGGGACAGCCGGTGGGTTTGTCATCACGCATCGCTGTGTGCGGGACAGGGGCCGATGAATTGGATGCCTTGTGCGACAGAGGCGGCTCCGAGTTATCCAGAAAAGGGACGAGTGAGGAGTGACTAGTGGTTTTGGACCGCAGAAAGTAATATGTCTTGCTAAGGCATCGGCCATAAACCTGTGAGTTCACTGACCTGCGAAGAATCTGGAATGCTCATTTTCTAGACGTCAGCCCATGTGGGTACAGTTTGGTGCCTAATGTAATAGGCGGTGTGGTTGGCTATGTATGCGTTAATAGGACATATGAATCACCTAAAAGAACGTAAATGATGAGCGTTGCTTTTACAACGACAAAGCGCATTGGCTGATTTCTCCACGTGGATGACACGGAGAACGTGGAAAGCTGTAGAAGCGAATGAAAACTGGATGCTGTCGCCGCTAGTGTTGGACGCGTCTCTTCTCTTGGACGACGCGCCAACGCGATAGCAACTTAGACTAGACGCATTAGTACGACTTCGTACTTTGGTGCGTATCTAGATCGTGTAACGTTTCTGCTATGTTGCACGCTTCCTACAAAATCCGTTACCAACATCACAAACACGAAATATCGGAAACCTAAAATAAAACTTCGCTGCCGGACATGTAAAAAGGTAAAGCAGTCAACAATCCGAAGATTGGTTTGAACACCACAGTGCTTTACTAGGCATGGTCCTGTTTGGAGGTGGTATGCCGTTGCCTTCCTCCGACCTTCGAACTGACTTACCCAGCCAGTTATAGGGGGACCTACAGTTTAACGTGGGTTCCGAACCACGGTGCTACTCGTTATTTTCCACATGAGCAATACCGATAAAAATTCTAGGGCCTGGCGGGGATCGAACCCGCAACCTTTGGATTTGTAGTCTGGCACTCTACCACTGTGCTACAGAGCCGCGCCGGACATGTAAAATATCAGATTTTCGCGTTCAGTTTGAAACATGATTAACACTATTAGTAGAACATCTTTATAAAATAGTACGTTGATTTAACCATAACATTGGCCGTCCTTTTTACGTAATTTTCAATTTTTATACTTTCGTAAATGATAGCTGCAAACACTAAAAATGCATTACACTTAGTTTCGGAAATTGCTGAACCTATAAAGATAGTTATTTGTATAAAAACAACACTACTACATGTTATAACTATTGCACAACATGATTACATATGTACTTTTTGTTTAAATAAATTAGGGCAGACCATGTTTTATATATCATTGGAACCTAAATTAAATACTGATCATTTTTCACGCACTAAAATTAATAATCCGTTTGGTACTAAAAAACTATCTTCGAAATTAATAAAAACTACTACGACTTTATACAAATCTGCATACATAAAAAAATTAGACCGCAAATTGAAATACATTAAAATTCCATGTCTCAATAATAGTACGCCTACATAATATTGTCAAAACAGATAAGTGTGCACTTCGAAAACACAAATAATGTAAATAATTTGAGTAAATTTAAAACAAATCAAAAGATGACTTTTAATTTGCTTACCACATTAAATAAAAATTTCATGAAACAAGTACATGCATTGAGATAAATGGTTGAAGCCTAAATGTAATATTTTAATTTATGTATTTTGGCATATTTGAAGTGAAAGAGTATTGTTTAATTGTGAATTGCAGCTCATTGTCATTGGCCTTATTGCGCGGTTGCACTGCAAATGTTTGAGTGCGAGGCATGCTCTGGCACTCTGGTCCTGGTTACAAACCTGTAAACATCTTTGTTATATAGCTGCTGGAAGAGATTGTGCAACAGTCAAAACATGTTGTTGTTGTTGTTATGGTCCTCAGTTCGGAGACTAGTTTGATGCAGCTCTCCACCCTACTCTATCCTGAGCAAGCCTTATCATCTCCTCATGGCAACCCACATCCATTTGAATCTGCTTACTATACGCGTCTCTAGGTCTTCCTCTGCGATTTTTACCCCACACACTTCCCTCCAATGCTAAATTTACGATTCCCCGATGTCTAAGAATGTGTCCTACCAAGCGATCCCTGCTTTTAGTCAGGGTACGCCAAAAATTCCTTTTCTCACCAATTCTGTTCAGTACCTCTTCATTAGTTATGCGATCTACCCACCTAATCTTCAGCATTCTTCTGTAGCACCACATTTCAAAAGCCTCTATTCTCTTCCTGTCCGCACTGCTTATCGTCCATGTTTCTCTCCCGTACAAGGCAACACTCCACACAAATGCCTTCAGAAAAGACTTCCTTACACTTAAATTCATATTCGATGTTAGCAAATTTCTCTTTTTCAAAAATTCTTTTCTTCCCATTGCCATTCTGCATTTTATATCCTCTGTACTGCGACAATCGCATGTTATTTTACTACCCAAGTAACAAAAGTCATCTACCACCTTCATTGTTTCGTTACCTAATCTAATTCCTTCAGCATCACCTGATTTTCTTACACTTCACTCCTTTACCCTAGTTTTGCTCTTGTTAATCTTCATCTTATATGCACCTTTCAGCACACTGTCCATTCCGTTCAATTGCTCTTCCAGGTCCTTTGCTGTATCCTACAGAATTACTATGTCGTCGGCAAAACACAATGTTTTTAATTCTTCACCCTGAACTTTAATCCCTATTCCAAATTTTTCCTTGCTTTCCTTCACCGCCTTCTCGATGTACAAATTGAATAACATCGGAAAAAGGCTACAACCCTGTCTTACTCCCTGCCCAACTGATGCTTCCCTTTCATGCCCTTCGAGTCTAATAACTGCAGCCTGGCTTTTGTACAAGTTGTAAATAACTCTTCTTTTCCTATATTTTACCACTGCTGACTTCAGAATTTGAAAGAGTGTATTCCAATCAACATTGTCAAATGCTTTCTCCAAATATACAAAAGCTAAAAATGTAGATTTGCCTTTCCTTAATCTATCTTCTAAGATAAGACGTAAAGTGAGAATTGCCTCCCGGGTTCCTACATTCCTCCTGAATCCAAACTGATCTTCCCCGAGGTCAGCTTCTACCAGCTTTTCCATTCTCCTGTAGATAATTCGTGTTAAAATTTTGCAACCATGTCTTATCAAACTGATGGTTCTGTAATTTTCACACCTGTCTGCACCTGATTTCTTTGGCATGGGGATTATTACATTTTTCTTAAAGTCTGAGGGTATATCGCCAGTCTCATACATCTTACACACCAGTCCAAATAGTTTCGTCAAGGCTGGCTCTCCCAGACACTTTAGTAGCTCTGAGGGTATGTCATCTACTCCTGGAGCCTTGTTACGACCTAGGTCTTTCAGGGCTCTGTCAGATTCATCTCTCAGTATAGTATCTCCTATTTCATCTTGATCTACTTCCTCTTCCCTTCCTACAACATCGTCTGTAAGTTCATTTCCTTTGTAGAGCTGCTCTATGTACTCTTTCCACCTTTCAGCTTTCCCTTCTTTGCTGAGAACTGGTTTCCCATCTGAGTAGAGTTGCTTTTCTTGTCCCGAAATGTCTCTTTTATTTTCCTGTAGGCGGTATCTACTTTTCCCCTTCTTATACATTCTTCTACAGATTTGCATTTGGTTTCTAGCCATTCCTGCTTAGCCATTTTGCACTTCCTGTCAATCTCGTTTTTTAGTCGTCTGTACTCCATTTTGCCTGTTTCATTTACTGCATTTTTATATTTTCTCCTTTCATCAATTAAATTTAGTATTTCCTGTGATATCCAAGGATTTTTTTGTAGATCTTGCCTTTCTACCTATTTTGTCCTCTGCTGCCTTCACTATTTCATCTCTCAATGCTACCCATTCCTCTTCTACTGTTTTATTTCCCCCTGTTTCTGTCAATTGTTGCCTAAATCTCCCTCTTAAATTCTCCAGAACTTCACTTTCCTTCAATTTATCTAAGTCCCTCCCTATTTTCCTACCTTTCTGCAGTTTTTTCAGCTTCAACCTACAGTTCATGACTAATAAGTTATGGTCAGAGTCTATGTCTGCCCCTGGGTATGTCTTGCAGTTTATAACTTGGTTCCGGAATCTATGTCTTACCATTATGAAATCTATCTGATACCTTCCGGTGTCTCCTGGTCTCTTCCACGTATACAACCTTCTTTTGTGATTCTTAAGCCACGTGTTTGTTACGATTAAATCATGTTCCGTGCAAAATTCTACCAGGCGACTACCTCTTTCATTCCTCCTGCCCAGTCCATATTCACCTACTATTTTTCCTTCTTTTCCTTTTCCTACTACCGAATTCCAGTCTCCCATCACAATTAAGTTTTCCTCTCCCTTAACTGCCTGAATAATTTCCTTTAGCTCCACATATATTTCTTCCATCTTCTCATCATCGGCAGAGCTAGTTGGCATATAAACCTGTACTACTGTTGTCGGTGTTGGCTTCGTATCTATCTTGACAATGATAATGCGATCACTGTGCTGCTCATAGTAGTTTACCCGTATTCCTATTTTCTTATTGATTATCAGTCCTACTCCTGTGATACCCCCAACTGATTTTGTATTTATAATTCTGTACTCACCTGACCAGAAATCTTGTTCATCCTGCCACCGAACTTCACTAATCCCCACTATATCCAACTTCAACCTATCCATTTCCCTTTTTAAATTTTCTAATTTTCCTACCCGATTAAGGGATCTAACATTCCACGCTCCGACCCGTAGAATGCCAGTATTGTCTTTCCTGATGATCACATCCTCCTGTCCCCGCCCGGAGATCCGAATGGGGGATTATTTTACCTCCGGAATATTTTACCCGAGAGGATGCCATCATCATATTTCCATACAGTAGAGCTGCATGTCCTCAGGAAAAGTAACGGCTGTAGTTTCCCCTTGCTTTCAGCCGTTCGCAGCAGCTGTGTGGCAAAGCCACATTAGCTGATGTTACAAGGCCAGCTCAGTCAATCGTCCAGACTGTTGCCCCTATAACTACTGAAAAGGCTGCTGCCCCTCTTCAGGAACCACACGTTTGTCTGGCCTCTCCACAGATACCCCTCCGCTGTGGTTGCACCTACGGTACGGCTATCTGCATCGTTGAGACACGCAAGCCACCCCACCTCGGCAATTTCTGTGGTTCATGGGGGTGGCAAAACATGATAAAAACATTTATTCAGAAAAGTTTAAATAAGTGAGTTCGCCATTTTTATCATTTAACGTCTACCACCATTTTCATTTATGTGAATGTAGCTCCGAAGTGAACCTGGATCAACGGACTTCAATGACAACGCAAACCGGCCAATACTGCATCTGCATCCAAGCTAAGTGTTCTTTTATTTTTTTTATTTTTTATTACGTGTACCTCACCACCCCTCAGCGTCCTGTTAATGGAACTGAGTCTTGTAATACAGGCAGATTTCGTCTGGACCGTCTTGGGATCGGCAACAGCAGGATACGTCACAATCGGCATTCATTTTCGGTTTAGTTTCAATACTGAATCGAGAAGGAGGTATTAGCTACATAATTTATCTTTCCATCCCATCCCTTATCTTTTCCATACTCTAGCTGAATACTGTAAACATTAATCACCCGTAGAATGTAAATTGTCAACTTTTTCGCTGTCTTTAATAAATACTGTTCTTAAGCTCTAGGGATTGGTCTCATTCGAGGAGAACTCTTTTTACTGACCTTATTTTGGAATATTCATGTGGGGATAAATGTATATATTATAATGTCTATGCGGAAGAACTGTACATCGGAGTCAGGGCCATTCAGCATTAGGTTAGGCATTACTAGATCCGTTGCACATTGACTAGAGTCGATGTAGATGGCGTGCAGTTCTTGTGTCATGACCTAGTCACGCACAGGAATTAGATATTCCATGAAGTTTCGGGATTGCAGCCGGATTCTGTCGACTTCTACGATATTTCGGCTCACAACCGTTCATCCATCTTCAGGTGAGTGCGTTTCACCTGAAGATGGCTGAACGGTTGTCAGCCGAAATATCGTGGCAGGAATCGACGGAGTCCGGCTGCAATCCCGAAACTTTATGGAACATTACGTACACCGGGAAAACTTCAAGAATCACACAGGAATTAGATAATTAGCATTTACGTAATTTACAAGCACGACCACTTCCAACCTTTGTATGGAAGTGAAAAATCGACAGTGGAAAAACTGGAACAGAAGAGAATCGAAGCGTTGGAAATATGGTGCATTAATAAGATAAAGAATTACAAGATTCCCCGTTGAATTACTGAAGAAAGGAACAAACGAGAAAAAATCTGCCAACAAAAAAAGAAACAGATGTAAAGGGTAAAAACCGCAGAATCAGTCAAAAACTGGAGCACATGCAGCAAATAACTGTTGCAAGTGCTACTGTGAAATGAAGAGGTCCCGCAGGAGAGGGATTCATGACAGGCCGCATCAAAACAGTCATAAAACAGGGTGGTGCAAAACTGACTGTACACTGGGCACTTATGTAAACGAAAGATCGAATTTGTGGTGTCGGACAAGTATAAAGTGCACGCCACGTACTTTCGCCGCGCGCCGCCATGCAAGCACGGCGCGGCGTTCTTACGACTTCCGGCACGAGTGTCCTCTGCTGCAACCTCGCTTGTGGCCACCACTGAACTGCATCGGTCACTTGGGATTAGGACATGCACTAGGACTCATCAGTAGGCAGGCCTCTATCTAGTTGATGTATCTGCATTCCACTAGTCTACAGTTAACAAAGAAAAGTATTGTAATATTTCTTCGAAATATATATATTGAACTGATCTAGGTTAGTGTTTCTAGTTCCTGCTGTCCCACTGGCTGGTCACCTCACACTCCGTACCAGCTCACGCGTGCATCCTACTTTCCTGTGTTGGTCTCTCTCTACTCGGGCACCGACACCCAGGACAACCGGCGGAAACGAGACACAAAAGTGGCGGCGAGGAGCGATAGAAGAACCAAGGACCAGCCCGCTTGCAACAGCCAGTCAGCAGCAGTCGGAGCACACAGAAATTGCCGCCGCCCACCCACCCTTACTATAAGATTTTTGGGGGAACAATCTGTTATGTGTGTTGTGGACTTTTTTTGTTTTGTACTAATTTTCTTGTATGCGCGGCGCCTAATCGGTCAGCATGGCCATTACCCCGAACCCAAACTTAATGGAAATTATTCAGATACAGACGGCGCAAATCAGCAACTACTCCAAGCGGTGTCCATTTGACGGCACAGGCAGCTCACCAACAACAGCCGTCGCTTCAGCCGCCCACATCTGCTGCCGCACCGCTCCGTACGTTCCGCCAGTACGACGAACGTGAGGCAGAATGGAGCGATTACTTGGCGAAATTTCAAGAACTCGTCGCGGCTTATCAACTTACTGGTCAGACTGTCAAACATTTCTTCCTCTCCGTAGTGGATACCAAGACCTTCGTGTTACTGCATAAACTTTTCCCCCCACACATCTCCTCGCGAAATAGATGCACTGAATGCTCATTATGAGATAAAAGTTCTTGTAGCTGCTGCTCGGTACCGATTTTTCAGACTTAAAAAATTAATGGAGCAGTCACACCCGCAAATGTAAATTTACTTGCTCTTGTGGACTTTCTTATAGTGACGTTTTGTTGAGAGATGCGATTACAGAGAACATTCAGGACCGCAGAATTAGGGGAGCAATTATAAAACAGTCTGACCCCTCATTAGACAGTGTACTGCAGCTTATAGAGGTGCATGATACCTTTGACTTGGCAGATGTAGAAAGGTCTTTCAGGGCTTTGACTTGGCAGATGTAGAAATGCAAAGCCACAGTGTTAATGCAGTGCGCCATAATGGACACTTTCGTATTCTCAGTTCTCAATACATCACTAGTGATTCTTATAATTCTACCGGCCCTGCTGGACAGACAGTGAACAGTAGACAGTGTAAAAGTGCGACACAAAGGTCGCGCCGTCGTGTTAGACAAAGTAATTTGACAAACGGGCGCCAACGCTCTTTTCAGAAAAATGTTCGTAAATCTTGCCCCCAATGTGTATCTTAGCCAGAAACGTGCGGAATGCCCTAGGCGTAACGGCCCTCTGTTATCAATGTGGCAAATCAGGACATGTACAGACAGTGCGTATGCAGCATAAAAATTCTAAGAACGGTGCCGTTAGAAACAGTACTTCGCAGAGTGCAAGAACAGTTCATACTGTAAATATCATACACGCTGTGGACTTGGACAGTGCTTCTCTTCATACTCAAATGCAAGAACGTTTTTCTGCACCTACTGCAAAACTATGTAGTGAGCCACATAGCAAGCGTCGTCGAGTGCGTAAATCTGTGCAACAGAAAAGGGTTCGGAACAAGCAAAATGACTATGTACAGTGCAATCCTGTAGTGAACCTAGTGCCTTCTGCAACTTCTCCTTGTAAAAGTACCCAGTACTGTGTAACTAGTGACAGCAGACTTGGTGTAGGTACTCAGAGTAACTTTAGTGCAACAGCTTGTGAATCTGGCGTAGCTTCGCATTGCGCGGAAGCCGGTCCGGTGGTAGTGCCATCTAAGGACAGTGTTATTAATCTGCTGTGTGCCGATATGCGCCGCCTCCTTCCGTATGCAGCCCACGCATGCGCAAGCGCAGAAAACGTACTGTATCAGACTTTGCCCACATTCTCGCACCCGTCGTACACTACAAGCAAAAACTTTTTGTGACTCTTTCTATAGAAAATAAGATTGTGCAATTTCAGCTCGACACTGGTTCCGCTGTTACATTAATAAATAAAGATACTTATGAACTTCTGGGTTCGCCAAAATTGTCGCCGTCTCAGCAAGTACTAACGGCATATACAGGACAAAATATTCCCGTGCTGGGAACGTGTAGCCTGCCCGCCTCTATTCAAGGTGTAACAAAAACAGTTGCTTTTGTAGTTCTTCAGACCATATCTACACAGAACATTTTTGGACTAGATGCATTCGACTTGTTTTGCTTATCAATTCAAAGAGATGTGCTTCAAATTTCGTCAGTAGTGCCTCAGGACAAACTCAAAGCAATGTGTGAAAAATATAGTGACTTGTTTTCGCCGGAACTAGGTTGAGCAAAAGACTTCATGGCACATGTAACTTTAAAAGAATCTGCTGTACCAAAATTTCGTAAAGCTAGACCAGTGCCTATCGCCCTTCGGGATAAAGTTGCTGAAGAACTTAAATGTTGGCAGTATAGTGGGGTAATTTCTCCTGTTTCTGCAAGTCAGTGAGCCCCGCCTTTAGTGATTCTAACCAAACCGACAGGAAAACTTCGTCTCTGTGCGGACTTTAAATGAACAATGAACAGTCAAACAATTGTAGACACTTACCCCCTGCCCCGACCTGAGGAACTAATGGACGCTTCTTTTCTAAGATTGATTTAGCAGAGGCATACTTACAGATTCCGCTAGATGAAGAGTCAAAAAAAGTTTTTCGTCATTAATACTCACATGGGACTTTTTCAATTTCAACGCCTACTCTTTGGCACATCTCCCCCCCCCCCCCCCCGCTATTTTTCAGCGTTTTTTGGAACAGTTGACAGTTTCTGTACCATGCTGCTCGAACTATTTAGATGGCATTGTGGTCTCATGGCGCACAGTTGAACATTTATCACACCTGGAGTGCCTTTCCACAATGTTGACTCCAGCAGGTCTACTTTGTAATAAAGCAAAGTGTTCGTTTTTTTCCAGACTGATATAGAGTACCTAGGCTATGTGATTAAGGCCCAAGGAATCCATCCCTTACAGTCACATCTTCAACCAATCAAAGACTTGTCTCCTTCTAAGAATGTGCACGAATTGAAAGCAGTAATGGGAAAGCTTAACTATTATTTCAGATTCATTCCGAATGCCTCTCAGATTGCAGCTTCACTGCATCGCTTACATAGGAAGAATGTTCCTTTTTTATGGTCTAAAGAATGTCAGGTTGCCTTTGAAAATTAAAGTCTGCACTACTCAGAAATGGCATGTTTTCAGATGCTTCCGCTGTCACAGACTTCCCTTTGAACTCTCTTCGGGTTGCACAGGAAACAGCTGCGGATGCAGACCTAAGTGTGGTAGCACGTTTTGTTCGCTCATGGTGGCATGCCAGGGCCAAAGACACTGATCGGCCTCTGGTTCGGCGTTATTTTGCATAACATCATGCATTATCTTTAAGTTAGGGTGTTCTGTTGTTACATACCGACAACGACCAAACAAGAGTGATTATTCCTCGCTCCCTACAACGAGAAGTGTTCCGCCTCCTGCATCACGGCCATTGGGGTATTGTTCGCACGAAGCAACTGGCCAGACGTCATTGTACCTGGGTTGGTATAGTCGCCCAGATGGAGAGCATGACATCACAATGTACGGTTTGTTCGGAACATCAGGCAGCTCCTCCGCAAAGTTTCTCGGACTGGCCACGCCCCAAGGGACCATGGCAAAGTTTACACAATGACTTTGCTGGACCTATCTGGAATACGCGCTGGTTAATCGTTGTAGACGCTTTCAGCGAGTTTCCTTTCGTGATTGCCATGAGCTCAACGACGGTGTCTAGTACAATCAGTGCCTTAACATCAGTGTTTTGCATCGAAGGTTTGCCTGAAACTATCGTCAGTGACAATGGACCTCAGTTTCTTAGTGCGGGATTTCAACAGTTTTGTCGTGTGAATGGCATTCAGCACATCACCACTGCACCTTTCACCCTCAGTCCAATGGTGAAGCAGAACGTTTCGTTCGAACATTCAAGTCTCACATGGAAAAGATGAAAGGTCAGCACACTCCAGGCAGCAAGCTCTTCAAATTTTCCTATGTATCGATGCATGCCACGTGACGGCCCGTCTCCTGCCGAGCTGCTACACGGCCGTTGTCACCGCACTCTCCTTCACCTGCTGCAGCCTCCCACGCACCGAGTCGGTTCGTATGGCACTTCGCGTTTTCAGGTTTTACGCCGGTGCTATACAGGGTGTTTGCTGGACACAAGAGATGGATGCCGGGCACCATTCAGCGCGTGCTTGGCCGCAATATGCATGTTGTACATTCTTCCACAGGGTCGGAGCTGCGGCGCCACGCAAACCAATTGTGCCTGCACAAGCCGCGCGATCCTGTCTCTGGTTTCTTGATTCCAGACCCAGTTCACCGCCAGGGAGCACAGCCACATCGCTCGCCGCCGGGCCCAGCTTCCCCGGACTACGAGATCGTACCCATGGAGGTGGACGCGCCTCCTTCGCAGTCTGCCTCTCCGCCTCCGTCGCCGCCGCAGCTGACAGCGTCGCCGAGAGGGACTCCGGGACTGTGCCTGCCCCCGCCGCCTGGGACACGCACGTCAGAAGATGACCTGCTCCCTCTGGGCGGAGGTGTACGCCCTTCCCCTCGTTTTGGTGGGTTTCTCGGGGGATCGCTAGGTGGATACCGGGGCGCGGACGGCGTCTCGATCCCAGCCTCTGCTACGACGCCCGTCCCACCAGTAACACCCCCGCCCAGGCCCTCCTTCCAATGCCGCTGCCGTGGCCCTCAGCCCTACGCCACGACGGCGCGGAGGTTTTGGGGGGGGGGGGGGGGGGGAGGCTGTCGCACAAGTATGAAGTGCACGCCACGTACTTTCGCCGCGCGCCGCCATGCATGCACGGCGCGGCGTTCTTACGTCGTCGGCCACGAGCGCCCTCTGCTGCAACCTCGCCTGTGGCCACCACTGAACTGCATCGGTCACTTGGTATTAGGACAGGCACTAGGACGCATCAGTAGGCAGGCCTCTATCTAGTTAAGCGATGTATCTGCATTCCACTAGTCTTCAGTTAAAAAAGTATTGTAATATTTCTTCGAAATATATATATTGAACTGATCTAGCTTAGTGTTTCTAGTTTCTGCTGTCCCACTGGCTGGTCACCTTAGACACTGTGCCCGCACACGCGTGCATCCTACTTTCCTGTGTCGGTCTCTCTCTACTCGGCCACCGACACCCAGGACAACCGGCAGAAACGAGACACAAAAGAATTTGTGTGGCGTTACAAATACCATCAATACTTACAATCAGTCTTTATACTCAAACAATTTTCTGTCATCGTTGATATATTTTAAAATGTACTTTCGGAACCCTGTTACATACCCTAGTGTTATCACTGTCAGCATCATGAAGCTTTTCGTGTATGTAGTCTTTTAGTTCAGCAATGGTCTGATGCTTTTGGAAATAAACAGTCACTGACGACACCACACAAGAATAAAATCCTTGTGCGCGATATCTGGTGAGTTGCGGGCATGTAAATATTCTGCCTTTAGACTAACTACGTTTCTTTGGAAAGTTACGTTTAAATAATCGCTGACAGTAGTGGTATAACGTGGTAGTAATTTCTTGAAAGTTTCCAGCACATGTCATAAGCCATAGTACCACTTAATTCTGAAGCATATTCAATAGTATTTCCTATCTCTGATTCTTCAAAAAATGGTACAAATAAAGACACATCACGTCGATTTGGCTAATGCTCCATCAAAATATTTATATCAATAATCTTCCCTCATGAACCACTGATATTGCCGAGGTAGGGCGGCTTGCGCGCCTCAACGATGCAGATAACCTTACCGTAGGTGCAACCACAGCGGTAGGGTATCTGTGTAGAGGCCAGACAAACGTGTGGTTTCTGAAGCGGGGCAGCAGTCTTTTCAGTAGTTACAGGGGCAACAGTCTGGATAATTGACTGAGCTGCTCTTCAGCTAATGTGGCTTTGCCACACAGTTACTGCGAACGGCTGAAAGCAGGGGAAAACTACAGCCGTTACTTTTCCGAGTACATGCAGCTCTACTGTATGAATATATGATGGCATTCTCTCAGGTAAAATATCCGGAGGTAAAATAGTTCCCCATTCGGATCTCCGGGCGGGACTAATCAGGACTAACACGCCCGACCATTGACCTTGATTGTTAACAGTAAACATGGGCTTATTTTGTGTCTACAGATACCACCGCTCATCTTAAGAGTTACGAAAGATGCAGAAATGGAAACAGCTTATTATAGATGCCATAAAACAGCGAACGATGTCACACCACCGAGAGTGCCTTATAATCTGATGATGCACTGCTGCGGGTGAAACTTGTCATTGGGAAGTAATAAAACACTGCGCAACCAAGACGACTTTTATTGCAAAATATTCTCTTATAAAATGTTTTTAACGTGGAAATCCGTCTTTGGTTAACATCGTGACAATTTGGAAAACACTTTCAACACTACACTAGTTTCATTATTGTTTTTGTTTTGTTTCTTATTGCATTGAACAGTAAATTGACAATTCGCAATTATCATCAAACATAATAGTTTAAAACTTCTTACTGTACAATGTCTTGCCGTTACTTTTCTTTGAACCAACTGTCCAGTGACTTTTGTGCCACAATGTAGTGATGACTAAAAAAGTGTGTGTGTGTGTGTGTGTGTGTAGTGAGTGAGAGAGAGAGAGAGAGATGAAAATAAAGAAGGAATGCACGATAGATGTCCTTTAAATGAAAACATTTTGGTTTAGGCTTTATCGTGACTGTTTTATGAAACTGTTTAAAACACAAGGTATTTCTGTTACCAGTCACTACTGTTTATTGTTCCCACACCGCGTTTCATGCCTCTGAAGCCACATCAGTTGGAACTTTATATTGTACTGTGTACATGTGGGTTTTTGTGACAGGTTGACCTGTTGCAGTGTCTACAAGAGAAAATACCAAGCACTTTGTACAAGTGTTCACTGAAGTATAAAGCAACCCATTAAAATATCGTACCTTCAGTGGTCACAGGTTCCTTGCACTGTCATAACCTTACATATATATAGTAAACCACAGACACCATCTTTGTTTACAAAGAAAGAAGTAAACTGTGTCTGTGGTTTACTATATATGAAAAGTCTGTGCAAAGTCCGAGAGATTGCACCACCAGCGCTTATCAAGGTCATGTTCGGTTAGTAACATCTTCGGAAAGAACGCACACAAAGTTTCAGCCTTATTGGTCTATTTCTTTGTGTTTGGCATTCGTGTGAGTCAAGGAAGTCGAACGTTTTTGACGAAAAAGAATTTCAGAAGGTGATTAAACATTACTTTATGAAAGGCAAAACGGTTCAGGAGACTAAAGAGAAGCTTGATAAACATTATAATGACTCTGCACCTTCGATTATAACAGTTTATAAGTGGTTTCAAAATTTTCAAAGTGGCCATATGGGCACAAGTGGCGCTGAACGTTCTGGACGCCCTGTGGAGGTTACGAATCCAGAAATCATTTATAAAATCCATGATATGGTGATGGATGACAGCAGAGTTAACGTACGTGAGGTTTATAGTGCTGTGGGTATCTCAAATGAATGGGTACATAATATTTTACATAAACATTTAGACATGATAAAGCTATTCGAAAGATGGGTGCCACGATTGCTCACGCTTGATCAAAAACGGAATCGTGTGAAGTTTTGCAAGGAAGGTTTGCAACTGGTCAGGAAGAATCCGTAGGACTTTAAGCGTCGTTTCGTCACAGTGGATGAACATAGATATATGACTATATTCCTGAGACCAAAGGACAATTTTGCTAGCACCCACCTACTTAGGGAGACATGACCATCCCAATAAAATAAGAGAAATCAGATCGAAAACGGAACGATTTAGGTGTTCTTTCTTCCCGCGCGCTATTAGAGAATGGAACGGTAGAGAAAAGTTATGAAAGTGGTTAATGAACCCTCTGCCAGGCACTTAAATTTGATTTGCAGAGTATCTATGTAGATGTAGATGTAGATGAAGAAATGGCTGGCAGGACATTCATTCAAACGAGGAGGTGATTGCAGAAAGTAAAATCTATTTTACAGGCTTGGACAATTCCTATTATTCGGTAGAGATAAACAAATTAGAACAACATTGGACAAAGTGTATAAGTCTAAAAGGAGGCTATATCTAAAAATAAAAATGTATTTCCGCAAACACATTAGTAATTTTCCTTTTTGCACGGACGTTTCAAACGCCCCTCGTATATGTGAGATTATGACGGTGCAAGGAACCTGTGACCACTGGAGGCACGATATTTTAATTGCTTACATTAACCTTCAGTGAACAATTGTACAAACTCACATTCTGACACAGTGTTTTGTATTTTCTCTTGTAGACAGGGCAGTAGGTCAACCTGTCATAAAAACCCACATGAACACAGTATAATATAAAATTACACCTGATGATGGTGGTTTAAACCCCTGAAACGCATCGTGGAAACAATAAACAATAGTGACTTGTAATAGAAATACCTTGTGTTCTAATCAGTAATAGACGCGTATAACGTCTGATAGCGTAGGAAAAAATATGTCCGCCAGCAGTGCCTGTTCCATGAGTGGTCAGCGTGCCCAGTGGAGAGGGCGATCAATAATTGTGCGCCGGCTTGCCGGACAGTCGATAAGCAGGTAGCGGCCGGGCGAGTGTTTCGCGAATACCGGCCGTCGCTAGTGACAACGGAGTCCGCTTCGATTCGACCCCACAGTGACCCGCTATCGCGGCTGGACGCGCTCCATACATCCCACCAACCGAGTCCTCGAGCCCTCCATAAACGGTACGCCGCTACTGACCGCCGACTGTAAACTTCTCACGCCGCGGCACTCTGGCACAAAATCGATAACATATTTATAAAGGTGATTATAGTGGTTTATGTTTAATCAGAGATTATATAAAAACCGTCATTCCGTCAACTGCGAAGAATACTTTCGAGAAATTATGACTGTAAAAGGGTGTGCGTAATTTACTATTCAGCACTTCTACGAAGGTTGAAAGTAAACGGAAACATAGAGCACTGTTGAAGAGAGTGTCACTAATCTTGTTTCTACATCTACATCTACATCTACATGGGATACTCTGCAAATCACATTTAAGTGCCTGGCAGAGGGTTCATCGAACCACCATTATACTGTTTATCTCCCATTCCATTCTCGAATAGCGCGCGGGAAGAATGAACACCTGAATCTCTGCTCGGGCTCTGATTTCTAGTATTTTATTCTGATGATTATTTCTACCTATGTAAGTGGGAGTCAACAATATATTTTCGCATTCGGAGGAGAATGTTGGCGATTGGAGTTTCGTAAGTAGCCCACGCCGCAGCGATAAGCGCCGTTGTTGTAATGATTCCCATCCCAGATCCTGTATCATTTCCGTAACGCTGTCTCCCCTGTATCGTGACAATACGAAATGAGCTACCCTTCTTTGGATTCTTTCGATGTCCTCCGTCAAACCCATCTGATAAGGAACCCACACTGGGCTGCAATACTCCAAAAATGGACGGACAAGCGTAGTGTATGCAGTTTCTTTAGTAGTTCTATTGCATGTTTTAAGCGTTCTGCCAATAAAACGCAGTCTCTGGTTCGCCTTTCCCACTACACTATCTACGTGTTCTTTCCAATTTAAGTCTGAAGTAATAGTAATTCTTAGGTATTTTGTGCAGTTTACGGCCTTCACTTTAGATTGATTTATCTTCTAAACAAAGTTTAACGGATTTCGTTTCGTACTCATGTGGACGACTTCACATTTCTAATTATTTATAGTCAACTGCCAATTTGTACACCATACTGATATCTTATTCAGATCGTTCTGCAGTTGGTTTTGATCTTCAGATGATTTTACTAGACGGTAAATGACGCGTCATCTGCAATGGATGTAATGGATAGAATTCTAAACTGCAGTTGTGTATGGAGCATTGGTATTTCCAGATGATTTTATAATATAGGGGGAAAGGGAAACATAAGTGCGGGAGTGACTGACTACTTCAAATAATAAATGTAAAGAATTTAACCTGAAGATCTGCAAGACTAAGCCTGTTGAGATGACCATAAACAGGGAGGGAATTGGAATCCCATCTGAAGAGAGGGAAAAAGTTCAAACATCTATTTGGAGTGAAGAAAAACTGAATCTGTTTCTCACTTTCAGTATCTCTAAAGTATGTTCTCTAACGCACTGTTTCTCAAACTGTGGGTCGCGAAGTCTTGCTCGGGGGGTCGGCGTCAAAGGAGGGAGTTCTTGCACCATAAAATAACCAGGGCTTCAGTAATACAAAAACGTATGTCTAAGTGAAATTTATTTTTTGTTAAAATTACTTCGTTCCTTGTGTAATATTCATTATTAATTTAATATACAATAGATTATTTTACAATACAGAGTGTTAATTCTGGGTAATTCGGGTAATTGTTTTCAGGAATCAATTGATGGGTAAAAAAACATGATAATATAAGTAATTGTCAAAAATTCGAAAAAAAGTTCTTCCACTTTACAAATTGTCTGCCTATCTTAATAAGCATAATTCGCTTCTGAATCTTGCCTGAAATGCGAACCACACATTAATCAAAATATATTTTTCTGCCGGAAACTTTGTAAAAATGGTATAATGTGTTCCATTCTGAAAAATACACACACAAAAAACTTCTTCCAACAACGCCGAAACAATAGAAAGAAGATAAAATTTGTTTTCTTTGAGTTAACAGTTTTGTTACGGTTTGTAAGGGGGGGATGCGGCAGAATGTTTTCATTTGGAAGGGGGTGCCAGAAGGAGGGTCGCAGATTCGAAAAGGTCGAAAAACACTGCTGTAACGGTACATCTTCAATCCACAAAATATAAACACGACACAGTAAGTACCCAATTTTTTACAGGCAAGTTAGAAATCTACTCTGGTACAAGAAAATACGCCAAGTAGTAAAGTTAACGTTGTATCATACTAATCTTGACCCATACCTTATGTACGGCTTTCAAAACCATACATTTTTAAGAAAGAACTACAGCAGAATGAGATTTATCAGGACTGTGAATCAAAGTACCGGGAGAGACAAGAGCGCAAATGATGTACATAGGAAACAGCTAGTATCAAGGTTGCTACTTCCTGGGGAAACAAAGACTACTGTTGTACGGTCATGTAACAAGACTGGGTAGAAGACTGTGGGTTTGTGGGCCACTGCAGGACGCGGTAGGGTGAAGTCTCGCTTCTGTTTATGGTTCCATGGCCAAATTCAGTTAAATTCAGTACAAAGTAAATATCAAGTGCAAGAGTGAGAATGCTGTGTAAATATTGTGCATTATATCTGAAGCTTGGCATTTACTTGGTGGAATAGGGAAAACCACCTAAAACCGTATTCCTGCTGGATAGTTTACCGTACCTCGTTATTCCTCAGGGCTGAAGTGTTTCGAGTCAGGCTCTCCTCTCCGTATCCCATAAGCTATTCCCTTCGCTATTGTTTGAATTAGAATAGTGCTGTGGCTCTATCAATTGCACACATCAACTGCAGACAAGTTACATTAGATCGTGCCTACGCAGAATTTGTTTACTTTCTAACTTAGTTGTTGTCGACAAGTGTCTATAAACAACATTAAATGTTATCAAATCAGTGTAGATGAGGTCAGCATGGACAGAACAAATCGTAGTTCAAATCAGAAATGTTCAAATGTTTGTAAATCCATGGGACTCGACTGCGTGGTTATTAGTCCCTAGCTCACAAACTACTTAATCTAAGGTAAACTAACCTAAGCACAACACAAACACCCATGCCCGAGGGAGAACTCGAACTCCCGACGGCGAACGGCCGCGCGCACCACAGTGCACCTCCGCGGCGTAGTTCTCCGCGATGTGTTGTTCATGCAGGTATAACCAACAAGGGGACACTGTATTTGAAGTTCAGTTCCAATTCCTTTTCCTTGGGCGGAGTTGGTGAATGGTCATATGAACCCATTTGTTAGTCGCCTTTATGTTTTATTCTTAACATCACATTTTTTAAAATTAATTTCAATTTTCTTAACTTTGTTATACTCAGCTAACCTTGCAATGCTTTGCAATTTCTAAATATGAATGGGAATTTGATAAACATCATTCGCTCCTTTCCTTAACCCAGATAACACGGAATTATTTTTGGTTTAATTTTTTTCTGAGAAGCTATTCATTATCTTCATATAACTGCACAAGATCGTTATAAGTTTTTTTACAATCACGCCATTAGTTTTGCAATACTGCCCTTCTTTCTCGAATGACGTCAAAATAAATGTTTTATAATTTTAATCTCATGAATCATTTAAAATGAAATATATAGGAATAAATATCTCAAAAATTGAAGAAAGTTCAATAAATATAAATTCAACTGGGAGGAAGACTTCAATATCTTAGGTATGGACCTCAACTTTGCAGCTATAACCAACCACTTTGCAATCGACAACACAAGTTAAAATTGGTCTGTAACGGGAGCAGGCGAGTCAAAGAAATAAAATATTACACTTTGCAGGAATACTTACAGACAAAAATAAAAAAGTAAGCTGCCGTTTTCGTCCTTCTGGAAGGACGTTAGCGCTATCTGGGTTAATCTTTCTGCCCATCACTTCCTCCATCTCTATGCCTGTCTCGTACCTCTTTACCCTCTTAGGCTTTTCACTGTATCAGCTACCTGAAAATCAAGCATTGCTCGGATATTTATTAATTCAAATATTCAGTTAGTCCATGTTCTCCTCTGCCCTCTCTCTGTTCTCTCTCTACCTACCCCTACCTCGTCCTCGTTTTTCTTCCCTTACTCCCTTTATCCACCTATCCATTCACCTCCCAATTTCATTACCTCCCCCCCACTCTCTGTCAATCTCCTTCTGGCCCCTCTCTCTCTTCATCTCCTCCCTCCACTTTACACGAAAAATCACAGTATCTGCTCAAGTCATGTAGATCGTTCAAACGGTGTCGGAAGTCGGAGTAAGTTACCCTCCGAAATACCTGGCACGAAATCTTGACAGCGATGTTTCTCTAGTTTGGAGGTCAAATACTCAAAATTTCATCACGTTAGGAATAAAACTTAAATTTGTGGCACAGCCTATTGTAAATTTATTATTACAGACGAATTATTTACAGACGAATGGAAAAACTTGTGGAATCCAACCTCGGGGAAGTTCAGTTTGGATTTAGGAGAAATGTAGGAACGCGGGAGACAATTCTCACATTACGACTTATCTTAGAAGTGGAAAGGGAAAACTGCGTTTTTAGCATTTGTCGGTTTGGAGCAAGCTTTTGACAATGTCGACTGGAATACACTCTTCCAAATTCTGAAGGTAGCAGGGGTAAAATATAGGGAAAGGAGAGTTATATTCAACCTATACAAAAAGCAGACAGCGGTTATTAGAGTCGAAGGGCAAGAAAGGGCCGCAGAGGTCGGGAAGGGAGTAAGGCAGGGTTGTAGCCTTTCCCCAATGTTGTTCAATCTGTACATTGAGCAAGCAGTAAAGGAATGGAAGGAGAAATTTGGAGAGGGCATTAAAGTGCAGGGAGAAGAAATAAAAACATTGCGGTTTGCCGATGACATAGTAATTCTGTCAGAGACCGCAAAAGATTTGGAAGAGCAATTGAATGGGATGGACAGTGTCTTGAAAGAAAGATATAAGATGAACATTAACAAGAGTAAAACAAAGGTAATGGAATGTAATGTCAGAAAATCAGGCGATTCTGAAGGAATTAGATAAGGTAATGAAACAATAAAAGTATTAGATTAATTTTGTTACTTGGGTAGCAAGATAACTTCTGATGCCCGAAGTAAAGAAGATATAAAATGCAGAATGGCTATGGGAAGAAAAGCGTTTCTAAAGAAGCCAAACTTGTTAACATCCAATATTAATTTAAAAGTTAGGAAATCCTTTCTGAATGCATTTGTCTGGAGTGTAGCATTGTATAGGAGTAAAACGTGGACGATAAGGAGTTCAGATAAAAAGATGATAGAAGCCTTTGAAATGTGATGCTACAGACGAATGATGAAAATTAGATGGGTAGATCACGTAACTAATGAGGAGGTGCTTAACCGAATTGGAGAGGAGTTTCTGGCATTTCCTGACTAAGAGAAGGGATAGATTGGTTGGACACATTCTGAGACATCAAGGAATTGTCAACTTAGCATTAGAAGGAAGCGTGTGGTGTAAAAATTGTAGAGGGAGACCGACGGACGAATATAGTAAGCAGATACAAAAGGATGTAGGTTGTCGAACGTATTCTCAGATGAAGAGACTTGCACAGGACAGGGTAGCGCGGAGAGCTGCATCAAACCAGTCTGCTGACTGAAGACCACAACAACAACAACCTATTGTAAAGTGCCCTCTGCCATGCATCGTGCGAATTATTTTGTAGACAGGGCCGTTCTTCTAGTTTTGAAGTTCAAGTGGGCAAAATTTTATCGCTTTCGGATGAACTGTATGGCAACAATTTTCATTTTTTTTTTTTTTTTTTTATTATTTCGTTTTCAGCAGCTGTTCCTTTGGGTTTCCTTTTGTTTTCAGAACCATCCCTGTATGAAAGCGAAATCATGTTATTCAAATCTTTGAAGCCATTTCTGTGTTGTAGCGAGACTAATGTACAGCAAAATTAAAAATTGTGTAAATTTGCAAATTAATTATAGGATCAAGGGAACTTCTTACATTGAATATAACAATTTCGTGTGGCTCAGTCACCTGATGCATGTCTGTCCATTGGACGCCACTTCGGCGCCTAACCTGTCCCTAACCTACTCCTTTTATCCAACCGGGAAAGAGGGGGGGGGGAGGCTACATTGTCTGGCGACTTCTCACATTGTTGAGAGGTGCATCCCAGGTTAAAACACAAAAGTGAAGCAACCACTGACCCCAGCGAGTTTCCAACTCGTGACCTTTCGCTGTCCAATCTAGCTCTTTTCCGCTAGCCCACACTGCAAGTTGTACTACTCCATTTATTGATTACTTAACCAACCTAGACAAAAATAATATTCCGGTTATTAATCGACTATCCTATCTTTGAAGTTGGATCAAATCACACACACTGTGTTGAATAATTTTGGAGTTCAACGAGGACAAACATTGTGACACCAGATGTTTATATACAAATAAACTGTTCAAATGCTGCAAATTATAACAAAAAAAAAATAAAATAAAGGGAAGATGAAAGAACTCCATTGTCTACGCGGAACGTGAGGCTCACTCCAGTCTGCATACAGTTTAAAATGACAGATCATAACAGTCAAAATGCAGTTTGTAAATAAAAAATGTAGTACTACGTATCTCAGAAAACACCAAGGACTTGTAAAGTGGGTGCCACTGCCTGTTGTGTTGCGTTTGAAACAACTTTGACCAACAAGCTTTTAAGCGGTTGTGTTTATACTGATCGCTGTAGATCTGTTGAAAATATTCGTACAGACACAGTATTAGGCAAACCTCATTAAGTTAGAGGTAAATGCTATCTTATATTGCTACGAATGTCGACAGAATAATTTGACGTGTCACATCGAATATTAATTTCAGTGTTAGTAAGTCTTTTCTTAAGGCATTTGTCTGGAGTGTAGCCTTGTACGGGAGTGAATCATGGGCGATAAATGGTTTAGACCAGTAGGGGATATAAGGTTTTGAAATGTGATGATGCTACAGACGAATGATGGACTTAAGCTGGGTAGATCTCGTAACTAATGAGGAGGTACTGGATTCGGGAGAAATCAAATTTCCGGTATACCTTCGATTGGTAGAACAGAAATTTAGACATCAAGGAATCGTCGATTTAGGATCGGAGGGAAGTGTGTGGGGTAAAAATCGCAGAGGGAGACCAAAAGACGAATGCAGTACCCAGATTCAAATGAATATGGGTAGCCGTTCTTATCGGGAGATGAAGAGGCCTGTGCAGGATAGATTGCGGTGAAAATCTGCATCAAACTAGACTAACCTCACTGAAATGTCTCCAGATATTGTACTAGCTGCCGTCGTTAATACTATTGGCATTGAATTTGGCTGCAACTATGCGACGTTTTGCAGCCACAATACTCATGGTCTGTCACGAGCAATATAATTCGTAGACAGTCGCTGTGGTCATAATTGCAACAGCATGTTGAATGCAGAGGTCGCCATAGATTATCGCGAAATTAACAGTGAGCGGCGGATTAGCCGTGTGTACTGGGGCGCCGTGCTGCGGTGCGCGCGGCCGTTCGCCGACGGGGGTTCGAGTAACCCCCTCGGGCATGGATGCTTGTGTTGTCCTTAGACTAGTTTACCTCAGTTTAAGTAGTTTGTAAGCTACGGACTAATGACCAAGTAGTTGAGTCCGATAGATTTACAAACATTTGAACATTTTTAGTAGACGGTGTAAGTGCAGGAATTTGCACTCCAAATTCCAAGAGAGGGTTCATACCATTCAGAAACGTTTCTTCCTTGTGGAGACCCAGAAGCAACAATGTAACCACATCGCAATGCACGGTAATTGATATGGACACGTACCCACAGCGATTGGTATCACGGTAGGAGTCCGATGAAAACACAATGCTTGTTTTTACGTTTCCTATGGGGTGTAGCTAGAAAAGTGCGGGTGTTCTCTTATCTGGGATGTGCGCGTGGAATATAACATCTGCCATCAACTCCCTTAGTGAAATGCAGAATCCTAAAGTCTACTCAGCCTATTTCTTTATTCAGTTTCTTCATCCTCAATGTGGCCTGTACTTTGACTAGGGAGGAAGGGATGACCGAACTCCTTCTAGCAGTTTGGAAGCTGTCCAATGATTAAAGGAGTTGCACTTGGCTCTGTGGCAGATATATGGTTATCTTTTCATATATTAATTAGACACTAGTGTATTTCACTAAAGTGTTGCAGTGATTTTTTATGTAGCTGATCGTATGGTACAACATCAGCTACATAAAAATTATATATATATCATATGGTACAACATCAACTACATAAATATCACTACAACACTTCAGTAAAATACACTATTGTCAAATTAATAAAAGACAAGATAACCATATCTCCGTCACAAAGCCAAGTCAAACTCATTTAACCTATGGCTATCTTCCAGACAGTTAGATGGAGTTCGGTCATCCCTAGTGGAGATATATGCCATGTTGAGGATGAAGAAATCGAATAAAGAGATAGACTGAGTATACTTTGCAATTCCTAGGTTAAAGTGTAACCTGATATATTTACCTTATCACTCACATTGAAACTGGGATCGGACCGGCAGTGTATAGGTTTTCATAATTATATAGATAATTGACGTAATATCGATGCGTTGTTTTGAATTCGTTTTTAATTGTTTTTCTCAAATACTTTCTACCTTAAATTGAAACACGCGTATTTATTTATGAAAGCGAACTCGTCTGTATTTAAACAAAAATGTGTCACTTGGCGGGTGGGACGCGACTGTTAATGATTAAACTTCCCAACAAAAATTAGGGTAAGGGACCTGTCTATGAAATAAACTTATAAAACTATGAAAATAGGTCTGTTTCATTTTGTTAAAAAGATTAAACACATTTGACATTAAGCCCTCCATAATTATGTGTTTGAGATAGTTTCGCAAACAGTGTATAGCATAGTGGTTGGAAATAGTGCTGTTAATAAAACATATATAATTAAACTCGTAATCTGATTCAATACTAATCCTTTATTTTCATACGTAATGCTTGCTAAAGTTATTTCAAAAATTAAGTGCACAAGATAGTGCTGACCAGGCTGTACTCAACAATTTAACACGAGAGACGAAAATGAAGTGCCTATCCATTATTGGAATATTTTATCAGTTTATTTGAAATAATACTTCATTTAAAATACTCTAAATCGGTTAAACATCAATGTCACTCATATTGGTAATGTGCATCCATAATATGATCCTTCATCAATGCAACAAGAAGTTCTCCTCATGACTTTTCTTTAATTACATGTGCGTGACTTTCTTGAGTCTCATTAGTTATGGAAACTTATCTATCAAAATTACACTTTCATTACTACTCTTTTCAAACTGTAAATCAGTAACTCTCTTTGCCGGACGGCATTACACATAACACACAGAATGTAACTTCAGTCAAAATTAATCCTGAAAATAATGAAACACAATGGGAACTGCTGAAGGACTTTATGTCAAATCAAAATACGGAACTATTCAGAGGAATAATTTCGTTACTGAGAAAAGGCCAAGAACCACCACAATAATTATAATATATTTATTCTTTTCATTCTCCATTCCGAGGAGTTGAGCGGGCTGTTTAAGATCCGGTCCACAGAGAGTCGCGGTTCTATTCAGCCCAGCTGACAGTGGGGAAAAGGAGGAACCTCAGTTGGGAACAAGTACGAGGGGTTTATCATCCCGGCATACGCCTTCCAACCAAGGAAAACCTCCCGAAAACCTTGGTCGAAACCGGGGGATTGAGACCAACTTAATTTATTTCTGGGACGATGTCCAAGCTCGAGTGGACAATCAAAAATTGGACTCTAGAAACTCGTAGTGATCTGCACGACCAAATTACAGTGGACAAGCGCCTCCCTAGAGGGTGGCGCGGAATCGTATGCGTGTATTACAACAAAAATAATCATAAAATAATAAATACATATGGATTTACCTTATTTCCACTTCAATCTAACAAATACAAATATTGAGAAAACAACTGGGCAGAAAACCTCTGGGCATGCATTTGTCCATCCAAAGGGAATCACACCGATATGCAGCGAGCAGTGTGGCTACCGAAGCTACCAACCAAGCTCTACTACAGCCTCACTGGAGACTGCGTCGGCTTCTTCCAGACTCCTCACACAGACTGTCTGTTCCCTACCACAAGCAGCGCCACACTCACATCAGAGGTAGTGCATACTCCTTGGTTTATCACACAATCTTTGGTATAACTTACACATGGATTGACAAATTGAGGTCACAATATTATGTTGTTGTTGTTGTGGTCTTCAGTCCGGAGACTGGTTCGATGCAGTTCTTCACAATACCCTATCCTGAGCAATCGATGTGTAAGAGACGAGTGTATCGTCAGGCGTGCCCCAGGGGACCGCTATTATTTTCTATCTATATAAATGATTTGATGGACAGAGTAAGTTGTAATTTGCGGCTGTTTGTTGATGATGCTGTGGTGTATGGGAGGGTGTCGTCTGTAACTGACTGTAATACCATACAGGTTGACTTAGACAAAATTTCTAGTTGGTGCGAAGAATGGCAGCTAGCTCTCACTGTAGAAAAATGTAAGGTGATGCGCATGAGTAGAAAAAACAATCCTATAATGTTCGAATACAGCATTAGTAGTGAGCTTCTTGATGCTGTCGCGTCGTTCAAATATCTAGGCGTAACATTGCAGAGCGATATGAAATGGAACGAGCATGTAAGGACAGTTGTGAGTAAGGCGGACAGCCGACTTCGGTTTATTGGGAGAATTTTGGGAAGATGTACTTCACCTGTAAAGGAGACCGCGTATAAAACGCTTGTACGACCACGTCTTGAGTATTGCTCAAGTATTTGGGATCCGCAGCAGATCGGTTTGAAGGAAGACATAGAGGCGGTTCAGAGGCGAGCAGCTAGATTTGTTACCGGTAGGTTCGACCAATGCGCGAGTGTCACGGAAATGCTCCGGCAACTCAATTGGGGATCGCTGGAGGAAAGACGACGTTCTTTTCGTGAATTTCGGTTAAGTAAATTTAGAGGGCCGGAATTTGAAGCTGAGTGTAGTACGATCTTGCTGCCGCCTACTTACATTTCGCGTAAAGATCACAAAGACAAGATAAGAGAAATTAAGGCTTGTACGGAGGCATATAGGCATTCTTTTTTCCTCGTTCAATTTGGGAGTGGAATAGGAAAGGAAATGCCTAGTAGTGGTACAGTGTACCCTCCACCACGCACCTTACGGTGAATTGTGGAGTATGTATGTAGATGTAGATGTAGAAGCCTCTTCAACTCCACATAAGAACGGCAACCTACATCTGTCTGAATCCGCATACTGTATCCATATCTTGGTCTTCCTCTGCGGGTTTTACCCCAAACACTTCCCTCCAATGCTAAATTCACGATTCCTTGAAGACTAAGAATGTGTTCTACCAATCTATCCCTTCTTTTAGTCAACGTATGCCAGAAATTCCTTTTCTCCCCAATTCTGTTCAGTACCTCCTCATTAGTTACGCGATCCACCCACCTAATCTTCAGCATTCTTCTGTAGCACCACATTTCAGAAACCTCTATCCACTTCCTGTCCGCACTGTTTATCGTCCATGTTTCAACTCCTACTCAAGGCAACACTCCACACAAATGCCTTCAGAAAGGTCTTCCTTAAGCTTAAATCAATATTCGACGTTAACAAATTTCTCTTTTTCAAGAACGCTATTATACCCATTGCCATTCTGCATTTTATATCCTCTGTACTGCGACCATCATTTGTTATTTTACTGCCCAAGTAACATAACTCATCTACCTCCTTTATTGTTTCGTTACCTAATCTAATTCCTTCAGTATCACCTGATTTTCTTACTCTTGTTTTGCTCTTGTTAATGTACATCTTATATGCACTTTGCAGCACACTGTCCATTCCGTTCAACTTCTCTTCCAGGTCATTTGCTATCTCTGACAGAATTATTATGTCGTCGGCAAAACGCAATGTTTTTAATTCTTCACCTTGAACTTTAATTCCTTCAAATTTCTCCTTGCTTTCCTTTATAGCCCGCTCAATGTACAAATTGAATAACATTGGAGAAAGGCTACAACCCTCAGCGCTCAGTGAAATTCATCTCTCAGTATAGTATCTCCTATTTCATCTGCATCTATTTCCTCTTCCCTTCCTACAACACTTCCTTTTTAGAGATCCTCTATGTACTCTTTCCACCTTTCAGCTTTTCCTTCTTTGCTGAGAACTGATTTTCCATATGAGTTCTTGATATTCGTAGAGCTGTTTTTCTTGTCCCCAAATGACTCTTTTATTTTCCTGTAGGCAGTATCTACTTTTCCCCTTGTTATACATTCTTCTACAGATTTGCATTTGCCTTCTAGCCACTCCTGCTTAGCCATTTTGCATTTTCTGTCAATCTCATTTCTTAGTCGTCTGTACTCCATTTTGCCTGTTTCATTTACTCCATTTTTATATTTTCTGCTTTCATCGATTGAATTTAGTATGTCCTGTGATATCCAAGGATTTTTTGTAGATCTTGCCTTTCTACCTATTTTGTCCTCTGCTGCCTTCACTATTTCATCTCAATGCTACCCATTCCTCTTCTACTGTTTTATTTCCCCCTGTTTCTGTCAATTGTTGCCTAAATCTCCCTCTTAAATTCTCCAGAACTTCACTTTCCTTCAATTTATCTAAGTCCCATCTCCTTATTTTCCTACATTTCTACAGTTTTTTTCAGTTTCAGCCTACAATTCATGTCCAATAAGTTATGGTCAGAGTTTATATATGCCCCTGGGTTGTTTTACGGTTTAAAACCTGGTTCCTAAATCTATGTTTTACAATTATGAAATCTATCTGGTATCTCCCGGTGTCTCCAGGTCTCTTCTACGTATACAACATTCTTTCGTGATTCTTAAACCAGGTGTTTGTTATAACTAGATTATATTCCGTGCAAAAATTCTACCAGGCGGCCTCTCTTTCATTCCTTTTGCTCCGACCATATTCACCTACAATCTTCCCTTCCCTTCCTTGTCCTACTACCGAATTCCCATAACAATTAAGTTTTCCTCTCCCTTAATTGTCTGAATAATTTCCTTTAGCTCCTCATATATTTCTTCTATTTCCTCATCATCGGTAGAGCTAGTTGTCATATAAACCTGTACTACTGTTGTCGGTGTTGGCTTCGTATCTATCTTGACTACGATTATGCGATCACTGTGTTGTTCATAGTAGTTTACGTGCATTCATATTTTCTTATTCATTATCAGACCTACTCCTGTAATACCCCCAACTGATTTTGTATTTATAATCCTGTATTCACCTGACCGGAAATCCTGTTCCTCTTTCCACCGAACTTCACTAATCCCCACTATATCTAACTTCAACCTATCCATTTCTCTTTTTAAATTTTCGAACTTCCCTACCCGATTAAGGGCGCCTAACATTCGACATTCCGATCCGTAGAATGCCAGTGTTGTCTTTCCTGATGAACACATTCTCCTGAGTAGTCCCCGCCCGGAGATCCGAATGGGGGACTATTTTACCTCCGGAATATTTTACCCGAGAGGATGGGGTAAGTGATGGAAACAGGTAAATGAGTGAAGGCTATATATCCAATTCCAATGCGTATTTAGCAGTTGCGAAGCATTGCCGGGTTCACTACTTTTATTATAAAAATAACCTTCTGTTTAACTTGAGTCCTTCCACACATGACGCATATTCCCCCATCTTTTGTATCGAAATGAATATAGTCAGTGAGGGTCATTTTGAATGTTCAATACCACCCGTGGGATTTGACCAAAACCCTTCAATTCCAGCGTTAGTCCCGTTAAATTCTTAATTGTATTTTTTTTTCTTTTTTTTCGAGAGAGGACTCGAACCTTCGGAGGGAACGACCTCATACTCCTTGATATGGTGCCTACAACCGCTAGGCTACCACGCGGTGAAATCACGGAAAACCTAAATCTAGATGGCCTAAGGTGGATTTGAACCGCCGTCTTCCCCAGTGGCTGTGAACCTAAGGAATTGAACTGCTGAGGTCATTGTTCCCTAGATTTACAAACTACTCAAACGTATCGTGAAGACAACAGACATACACGTGCCCCAACGAGGACTCGAATTTCAGACGGGAGTGGCCGCGCAGTCCCTGAGATGACGCCTGATACCGCGCGAGTTCCCTCATCTCTATGTCTGTTTCTCACGTCTTTGTCCTCTTAGACCTCTCACTGTATTAGCTTCCTGAAAACCCAGCGTTGCTCGTGTTTCAATTATTTCATGTCATTTGGTTCAAGTACTGCTCCCTCCTCTCCCTGTCCACCTCCTCCAACGTGTCTGTCTGCCTACTTCTGCCTCGTCCTCCTTCTTCTCCTTCTCCTGCTATTCCTCTCTATTCACCTATCCATCCTCCTATCTCTGTCATTATCTCTCCTTTCCCTTCTCCTGTTCATCCCTCCCTCCCCTGTACATTGAACAATTATAGTATCTGCCAAATTCATGGTGATTGGTCGAACGGTGTCAAATTATGAAGCAACGTTTACACCACCATGCATCGTACGAAATATTATGGAGACAGTAGTGTTTTTCTTGTTTAGAACATAGAGTATGGAAAATTTGATCAACATAGGAATAAAAATGACGAATGGTGTCGGAAGCCTATTGTGAAGTACTCTCCGCCATGTATCGTGCGAATTATTCTATTCTCATTGCCGTTCCTCTCATTTTGAAGCTCCTGTGTGCAAAATTGTATCGCAGTCGGATGAACGATATGACAGCGCACAAAATGAGAATCTTATCCGCATTGTCGAAGCCCACCTAACAGAATTACCAGTTTCGATAGTTTTCGATTTTAAACTGTTCTTTTGGGTTTTCCCTGGTTTTTTTTTAACTACCTGTGCAATAAAGCTTTAAAAAACCAAAAAGTATGTAATTAAAATTGATGAAGCGATTTTTGAATTTTAGCGACACTAACGCACCGCAATGATACAGATAATAAACAGGAAATTCAGAATAAAATTAAATACAGTAATTATTCAAAATGCACCGTTATGCATTATATAAATTTAGAAATACATGTTATGAAGAGGAAACTGTAGTATCAGAAAAACGTTCTAATTCGAATATTGTAATATTTCCATGTGGACGCCTTTTCGGCACCTAACATGTATCTAACGTAACGCAGTTATTCAACCGGGAATATGGAACCTATAATTGGACGTAAAATCCGAATCACATATCTTTTCAAGCGATTCTTCACATCGTTGACAGGAGAAGTCTAGGTTAAAACTCAGTGAGAAAATCCGTGATCCCAGTGAATTCCGAACTTCGCAATATCTCGGAATGTAATTGACATATTGCGATGCAATCAACGCCATGTTGATGTGATTTGTCAAGTTATAGATTGCTGACGAAATAATATAGGGTGCCCATTTAAAAAGATGTAAGTTGGTGTTAGAAAACGCATATGCTTACGTTTTTAGAATGTTTAAAAATATTTGCTTTCATGAGGCCCTGCCTTACAATGATACCGGTGAAAGTCGTTTTACAGTAGCTGTTCTTGTTCCAGAGATATTTTGGTTGAGCAAGATAACTGGGACACCCTGTATATAGACGAATCAGTGCTCAACAAATCCAACTGCCAAGGCGTAATGCTGATCTAGATTCGTCCCAGAATACAGTTCACGCTTACGAAGAAAAATGTAGGTGAGGGAAAACCGTTCACAGCGCTATTTTCCTTGTCCAAGCTACTTTAATTTTCCTTTGTCTTTGTACCATGTAACCGGAACGCTAGTGTCGTCTTCTGGAGTTCACAGAGTAAGTCACACGTGTTATCTGCGCTTGCGCACCAGAGCCAGATAACGCGGCACAGTTTCGTCGGGTCAGTCCACCCATCATCTTCATCACCAGGCTGAGCATCAGCCCGTCAGACGTCGAAATTTTCATCGTTGTATATCTGCTTCAATTCATTTCCGTATGTAATTCAGTTTAAAAACAGTGTTCTCTGTAGTTTCGAAAGATCTGTTGTTATGTCTTTTGAATTCCTGGTAATAAGTTTAAAATACTGTACATGCCGGCAAAAACACAACATTTCACGATGGTTACGAAAAGTTCATATTCCTTGCTTACTGACGATTGTTAATCCCTTTTTTATTCTTTTGATCTTTGGAGATTGGGGACGCTTAATACCGTTTGTGAAAAAAATCGTTACCGGACATAAAAGCCCCAGGAGAGGTTCTTAAAAATTCAAATGTTTGTAGAGCTTATGGGACTTAACTACGGTGTCATCAGTCCCTAAACTTACAAACTACTTACGAACTAGCTAATACTAAGGACGACACAAATATCCATGCCCGAGGGGGGGATTCGAACCCCCGACCGTAGTGGGAGAGGTTCGTATATTTCTGAATTTCCTGCACTAAAAAAGGAACAAATGTTGCATTTTTGTTACCTATATGTGTGCGTTCTGTAATTGCCCAGCCGCGGTGGAGTAGCCGAGCGGTCTAAAGCGTCTCGCTGCGGAGCGCGTGGTTGCTCGCCGTGGAGGTTCGAGTCCTCCCTGGGGCATGGGTGTGTGTGTTGTCCTTAGGTTAGTTTACCTAGGTTTAAGTAGTTTGTAAGATACGGACTAATGACCATGCAGTTTGGTCCGATAGATTTACAAACATTTGAACATTTTTGTAATTGCCCATGACCATGTTTCCGTGCAAATTCACAAGGTGGCAGGATTGTGCTTGGCACATTACTGTTTGGATTCTTGGCGCATTTCTTTCGGTGACACAATGAATACTGGTTGTCACCAAGAGTGAAGTTTTTCTATAAGCTCGGAAAAAAAACGCTAGCGAAACGTGGACAGTAACTAAGCAAGCATATGCAGGCGAGGCATTTTCAAGAAGTCGATTTTCGAGTGGCCCAAAAGGTTTCGTGAAAAGCAAAAGCGAAGGAAGAGAGAAGGGTCATTGGAGACAGAGCTCACGTTTGAATATATGAGTAAGGAATCGGCCGTGCCCTTGCAAAGGACCCATCCCAGCCTTTGTCTGTAGTGATTTAAGGGAAACCGCGGTGGAGTGGCCGAGTGCTGCAAGGCGCCTTGCTGTAGAGCGCGCGGTTGCCCGCCGTCGGAGGTTCGAGTCCTGTGTGTGTGTGTGTTGTCCTTAGCATAAGTTAATTTAAGTCAGATTAAGTAGTTTGTAAGCCGCATACACGCAGCAGTTAAGACGCTTAGATTTACAAACATTTGAACATTTAGGGAAATCAGAAACAGAATGTTGTAATGTTTGTAAATCTATGGGACCAAATTGGTGTGGTCATCATTACATAGTTTACAAACTACTTAAACTAGGTTAAACTGAGGACGACAGATACACAAACACGCAAAACATACACACACACACACACACACACTTGGTCGAAGGAGGACTCGAACCTTAGGCGGGAACGACCTCATACTACTTGATATGGCGCCTACAACCGCTAGGCTATTCCCACGCGGCGATATCACGGAAAACCTAAATCTAGATGGCTTAAGGTGGATTGGAACCACCGTCCTCCCCAATAAGAGGTATCGTGAATGCAGTGATTCAGTGCAAGACGATCCAGGTCGTCCGTGGACAGTACACACCGATGAAAACTAGAGTGTATGGCAGTTATTTCAAGAAGACCGTCATGTAACTGTGCGTGCGATATCGGAAGAACTTTACGAGAGGCGTTTGAAAAATCCGTGCAAAGTCCGACAGATGGCACCACCGGCGCTTATGTATAGTTTTTAGGATCTTTGGAAAGAACACAAACCACGTTTTAGCCATATTGGTCTATTTCTTTGTGTTTGGCATTCGTGTGAATCAAGAAATTAGAGTGATTGTCAAAGAATGGACGAAAATAAATTTCGTATGGTGATAAAACATTACTTTATGAAAGGCAAAACGCCTTAGGAGACTAAAGAGAAGCTTGATAAACGTCATGGTGACTCTTCACCTTCAATTAGAACAGTTTATAATTCAAAATTTTCGGAATGGCCATATGGGCACAAGTGACGCTGAACGTTCTGGACACCCTGTGATAAAATCCGCGATTTGTGATGGATGACAGAAGGGTTAAGATGCGTGAGATTGTTAGTGCTGTGGGCATCTTGAATGAACGGGTACATAATATTTTGCATAAACATCCGCAAGATGGATGTCGCGATTACGCATGCTTGACCGAAAACGGAATCGTGTCAAGTGTTACAAGGAATATTTGCAGCTGTTCAGGAAGAATCCGCAGGTCTTTAAGCGTCGTTTCATCACTGTGGATGAAAAGTGGATACTTTACTGTACTCCTGAGACCAAAGAACAATCTAATCAATGGGTTACCAAGAGATAATCTACACCAAAAAAGGGGAAGACCGATCCTTCAGCCGGAAAGGTTATGATAACGATCTTTTGGGATTCGCAAGGGATAATCCTCATCAACTATATGGAACAGGGTAAAACTATTACAGGTGCATATTATTCATCGTTACTGGACCGTTTGAAAACCGAGCTGCAAGAAAAACGCCGGCGATTGGCCCACAAAAAAGTCCTTTTCCATTACGACAATGCTCCAGCACTTACCTCAGCAGTTGTGGTCGCAAAATTATTGGAAATAGGATTCCAACTCATTTCAGATCCTCCCTATTCTCCAGACTTGGCTCACTCGGATTACGGAGCCAGGGGTAATTCCACATTTGTACCAAAGATTATTGCTGGGGACGAATGTTGGTGCTCACACCATGACCCTCAGACAAAGCGTCTAACAATCTGTTAGAACAAATATTATTTTGATCTCATTTTTTGATAGTAAATGATTAGTTGACAATGAGTATGTTCCTCCAGATCAACAGTGAACCAAACTCTTCACTTCGAAGTCTCGAAACGTAAGCCACAAGCAATTCGATGTCGCTCCCTGGTTTTGCATCAGTCTCAGGACTGGTTCTTAATGCATAAAAATGCAAGACTCCATACTTCTCTGTTACCGAGTATCTTTTCTTTTTTCTTTTTTTTTTTTTTTTTTTTTTTGAAAAGTTGATTGCAAGGAAAACTTTATCAAGACACCTGACACTACAGAAACATTATATGTAGTATACTGATAGCCAAGGGGACTACTTCGATAACTTTTCTGACGGAATGGCAGTGCGGACTGAAGTGCCATGCTGCGGTGCGCGCGGCCATTCGCCGTCGGAGGTACGAATCCTCCGTCGGGCATGGGTGTATGTATGGCCTTAGGTTAGTTTAACTAAGTTTAAGTAGTTTGTAAGCTATTAACTAATAAAGAAGCAGTTAAGTCCCATAGATTTACAAACATTTGGATTTTTGAAGAGGGAGTACACGTTTGTCGAATGCAGAAGTGTAATCAGACTCGAATGTAAGATTGACAGTGTGCTTGTTGCATAGAGACTGCAGATGGACATTGAATTTATTGTGTTAAGTATTTTCGTAGTGTATCATTTTGCTCTTCATATTAAAGAGAGTAAAAAATGTTCAAATGTTTGTAGAGTCTATGGGACTTAACTGCGGGGTCATCAGTCCCTAAACTTACAAACTACTTATGAACTACCTTACACTAACGTCAGCACAAACATCCATGCCCGGGGGGGGGGGGGGGGGGCGGGGATTCGAACCCCCGACGGAGAACGGTCTCGCGCATCGGAACATAACGCCTCAATGAGGTCGGTCACTCCGCCGCGGCTTGGCATCAATCAATACTAGTGGTTTGTTGGTAATGGCCTTGTTGGAGGTGCTATTCCCTTCCTCCAACACAAGATTTGCCTTCCTGGATAACAATGCAAGGCCTCCAACACAAGATTTGACATCCTGGATAACAATGCAAGGCCTACATTCGTTATGTACAGTTTAACTTGGATGACAATCTACAGTGCCAATCCGAATTTGTGAAATCTGTATTTCCGGAGGCGGAAAAAGTGATAAGTGAAGGATAAAAATCCAATGATTGGCCTGGGTTCGAATGAGAGTCCCTTATATGCCATTTTAGCAACTAAATAAGTTATTTCCGAAGATCTACTGAAAATTATTTCCTATTATATATTAATAGCATATTATGTTATTGGATAAATTCAAGTTTCAGAGAAGTTTTTGCGTGCAACTGGGCAATACCTCTTTTGCTGAACGCGATGGTCTTACAACAACGAGGCACTCGGTTTTAATCGTAGTAATAAGCTTCCTGTTAACCCAGAGAGAATCAGCCTGTTGTATTGCTGACAAGAGCTCAAAGCCGTTGTTGGTAAATCGTGAGACCGAGCATGGCAGATAATGCTGGCCACTGTTTTTTGACAGTCTGTAGCTTCTTTTTATGAGTTGTACTGTAATCGTTAGTACAAGAACGAACATGAAGTAATTTAACAGCAGCACATTACCAGATAAGAGGTGAATTGGTCCAGTTCTCCCGCTACGATCTTACATTTGTGGTGACGTCTGTCCAATAATTCTAAGTTAGCTGCAAGACTTGTGGATAAAAATAGAGTGATTTTGTAAGACAACAGATGTAAACCGATGTATCTCTCAGTCGACCTATATAAAACTTAAATTCTCTCCCTTCAGCCACTGCTACGACATGACTAAGAAAATGACGGACTCACTCATAGTAGAATTTCTATCCTTGTTCTGCCATTTCCGAAGTTCATAAAGATAGACCATTTTGGACTGCATGTAACATTTATGTCCGGTCAGAAAGCTTGATATTCTAAGTTAGTTTATCTATCAACAGTAGTTCAATTCCGTGACACATATTGTCTCATTATATCAAATATATTCAATATAAGGAGAGGGGATGAATTAAAATTTGTGCTGCGGCCGGGATTCGAACCCGGGACCTCCCGCTTACTAGGCATACACTTTATCCTCGTTCATTGCTGGGGTGCAATTCCAATATTGGAGAGCCTTGGAAACATTGATACGTACTTCATAGGGGAACATCGAGGTAGTATTCAAGTACGTGTTGTGGAGGGAAACTTGCTCTAAGACAGCCCGTGCAACGGACGATCCGTAAGTCCGCGATAGGTGAACATAAAAAAAGGAAAAGAAAAAAGAAGAAAAAAAAAACGAACACACATCTGCAACGGACCGAACTACCTGGAGAACGAAAAAGAAAATTATTAAAGCGTATACCTAGTAAGCAGGAGGTCCCAGGTTCCAATCCCGGCCGCGGCACAAATTTTAATTCAGCTCCTCTCCTTATATTCATTATCTCATTTCTACGCAGCTTCGCTATCTTCAAATGTTTGTAAACCTAAGGGACCAGACTTCTAAGGTCATCAGTCCCCAACCTTACAATCTACTTACACTACAGGAAACAAACACCAATGTTCGAGGGAACACTCGAACCTCCGAGGGGAGTAGCCACGCAATCAATGGCATGGTGTCCAACATCGCGCGGCCATTTTCGTGCGGATTTTTGCTTTATTCATGAACACTTCGGCAATAGGAACATTGTACTGGATTGTTGCAAATTTACAGGCGCTAGGATGGACTAGTTTAGATACTTTTTGTTGCGACAAATTGAAAGACACTACTGTCTACCGGAACCATCCTACGACGCTGGACGATCTAGAATAGGTGATTTGCGAGGCATCCGACCGCATTTAACTTGAAACACTACTGGATGTGTTGAAAAAAGTTATTGTTCATTTTCGTCACTTCAGCACTACGGGCCAATGACATTTCAAAAAGATTGTGATGTGATTGCAAAGCCGACGTGTGACGGACGAGTTTCATTTTGTACGCTGATACTGTACGAGCCTTCCCTGCGTACAGCGCCATCTGTTATCGGCTTTTAGAAGTAACTCCTTGTGACCTTCTGTATAATTTTCTTACAGCTTTCGCAATAAAAATGCGTTCTGATGCACTCATATATCGATCTTCGATACATTTTATTTTGAAATCTGGAATTCCTTTTCTGGACACCCTGTACATAGAACACAATAACGGTCCTATCCACACTTCCTTGGGGCACTGCTGGCAATACTCTTTTCACTGAGGGGACATTTACCGTCGAGAACAGCGTACTGGGTTCTATAGCTTAAGAAGGAGCACTCAGATAACTCGGACGTGGGAGAACAATCCCTCCACCATCCTCCAAACAGATCGTTCCATCAGGCGCCCCGTTCTATGCAGTTTCCCCCCCGCGTGGATTTCCGCCCCTCCCGCCTACTATAAATCCCTCCAGATCCTCGAACGCCACGCCTTCCGCTTCGCCTGCCGCATCCGCCTCCCTTCACCCACGCGAATCCTCTGACCTAATTCATTTCCCTCAGCTTCTATAATTCGTGGAATATATCCGTATCCTGTACACCTCCCGTAAAATAGATTCCCACAACCCGCTGGTCCACCCCATCCTCACCAGTCGCCCCGCAGCCTCCCTTTTCCATCTCTCGCTTGGTCTAACCCTCCCTCCCATCCTTGGAGTCCTTACCACCTGCTTCCCCTTCTTTCTTCTCCCCTCCCTCGCGCTTCCTCCCCCTCCCTTCCTTCTCCTCCCCCCCCTCCTCGCCCCTGCAGGGCCCTCAGTGCTATAGTTTAAATGTGTGCATCGTAGTCAGTCTTGTACCGCACGTCTACTCAGTGTGTTTAATTCGTTGTCACTTCCACATGAAGTTAAAGTGTCACCAGTGTACTTTATTCTGTGTCTCCGTTTTATTCGTCACTACCAGTTGTAAGGGGGTCTGCTGCCCGTCACGCTTAGGCTATTACTATTGCTTGCGCCATCCAGGGTGGCGAGGTAAACCGCATATCGATAATAGTGCGCAGCGAGCGCCAGAGAAGTTCAGTAGTTGTTGTTAGTTGTGTGTTGGGATCGGTGCGGAGCAGGCGAGCTGTGTGGAACGTGGCGGATGGCCACTGACATAATTACGACTCCGACTGACAAGGAACGTACTTGGGCTCGAACAAACACAAATACACCACAATCGTGTGAGAGTCAATGTAAAGATCCCTTATTGCACCAGTGATACTCCCACATCTGCAAAACTCTGCAGTCGTCCGTCAGAGGCCTCTGCCTGTGCCACGCCTTGTTGCTCATTGACCTGTCGGTACGCCAGTAAGACCAGTAGTGTAGTGTGCCTCTGAAGTTGCGTTTTGTAACGTTATGTGAGTAGTGAAGCGTCAGATGGGTCGGCGATTGGTGATCAATCCTGCTAATGTATTGCGAATGGTTGGGATGAAGTTACGAAGGACCCTTCTTCGTGAAGATGATATTGGTGTGGGTAACTTCAGGTAACCGGTTTCGATCTCAGGTGAGATCATCTTCAGACCTACTCTCGCTGTAGATGTTCAGGCGATGAGCGTGCGGCACAATCATCGCCTGAACATCAACAGCGAGAGTAGGTCTGAAGATGATCTCATCTGAGATCGAAACCGGTTACCTGAAGTAATAAATTGTTTAATTTTGCGAAATGAACTTTTATTTTCATCTTTAATACATTATCAGTTTGCTGTTTTTCCAAATAAGGAAACCGTGTTTTCCAAATTGATTAAAAAAAGGTTTTACCGAAGGAAAGGTCACTACTGAACCCCAAACGGAAGGGAAAAGGGGTGGGTTCACCTGCTTTGTAATATTTTGCAGGTAACAAAAAGAAGACTCAAAGCGACCTACTCCAGTTAGTCTGTAAGGAAAATGGAATCCAATTACCGCTACATGAAGTGAAGAAAAAGAAATACAAAGAAATACTTCACAATATTCCCATCAATGACACACTTGCAGTTTCAGCGTCTTAACGCCCGATGGTGTCCATGGATAAGCGCCACCGTAAGGTTGTTGGCGAAGAGTTTGTCATAATTGCGGATTGTTGTCGCCTGATGGTGGGCATTCCCGTAGGCGGAGGGCGATTATTGCAAAGGCGGAGTGCGCCAGTAACCATAGAGTAGAATTATGCCTGGTTCGTGGGGTGCAGTTTTGTGTCCGGCATGGTAAACTATTTCACAGTCACACTCATTGGAGTGGTTTCGCTGATTAGGGCTATCATGCCTCGGCATAGCTCCCATACATCTGACACCCGGAGACACTGGAACTAATGTTCACGCGTGTCACGACAATGTGCAGTTTGGTGAGGCAATTTTATGTATATCGACCAGTTGCTGATTTGTCTTGATGACATTATTGACAGCCCACGATCCTATATCGGTAGGAGGGAGATAAATGTTCTCCCAATTGACTGTCGGGTATCGGATTTCATATAAAATTCTCTCTCTGCGGTTCCCATCGGTCACTGTCCGGAGGATATAGCTCTTATTTAGATAACAATCACGGACAAAGTATAATTTGAAGGGGATGCCAGTGATCAAAATCAGTGCCCTTTCTGACTGTGGTCGGTAGTGCGCTAATATCGCCGCCGTCGAGCCCTGTTGGTGGGTGGTCTCAGAGGTAGCTGTACGGTGGTCGAGTAAAGCTGCACCTTTGCGCGGCACATCCACAAGACCCAGTCCCCCTTACTGAGGTGTCCAACATACATGTCTCGGCCTTGACTTTGAAATATTCGTAGTGCCACAGCAACCATAGAGCCGCCTGTGAAAGACTGAGACAGCATTTAGGGCACTGAAAGCAACTGCGCAATATACCAGTCTCGTGCTCGGAGTGAATCAAAGCAATGTTGTTTGGACGTGGAGGGCCAGACAGCTATAGGAACTGTCGATGACTTGCGTCGCTCTGGGTGCCCAGAGGCTACCACAGCAGCTGAAGACCGCTGCTTACGGAATTCAGCTTGGAGGAACCCTGAAAGGAACGCCACCATGATGAATAATAATATTCGTGCAGCCACAGGACGTCATGTTTCGACTCAAACTGTACGTAACAGGCTGCGTGACATGCTACGTCACTCCCGACGTCCACAGTGAGGTCCAGCTGTGATACCTATACACCACGGAGCGCGGTACAAATGGGCTCAGCAGCATGCAGAATGGACTCGAGAGAACTGGCAATACGTGCTTTTCACAGATGAGACTAGTATTTGTCTTCAACCAGACAAACGTCGGAGACGGTATTGGAGGCACCCTGGTCAGTCTGAACGCCTTAAACATACCATCCAACGAGTACAGCAAGTTGGTGGTTCGGTGGTGTTTTGGGGTGGCAACCTTCTTGGAGTACGTGGATGGCAACTATGGGATCCCAAGCTGAGCCTGACATTGCTTCCACTTACTTCTACATCTACATCTACATGGGATACTCTGAAAGTCACATTTAAGTACCTGGCAGAGGGTTCATCGAACCACCTTCATACTATTTATCTCCCATTCCATTCTCGAATAGCGCGCGGGAAGACAGAACACCTGAATCTCTCCGTTCAAGCCCTGATTTTTCGTATTTTATTCTGATGATCTTTTCTACCTATGTAAGAGGAGTCAGCAATATACTTTCGCATTCGGAGGAGAATGTTGGCGATTGGACTTTCGTAAGTAGCCCACGCCGCAGCGATAAGTGCCGTTGTTGTAATGATTCCCATCCCAGATCCTGTATCATTTCCGTAACGCTGTCTCCCCTGTATCGTGACAATACGAAACGAGCTGCCCTTCTCTGGACTCTTTGCCGGCCGCAGTGGCCGAAGAGACTGAGGCGCTCCAGTGACGGTCTGCACGTCCACTACGGTCGAGGGGTTCGAATCCCCCCCTCGGGCATGGATATTTGTGCCGTCCTAGTTCGTAAGTAGTTCATAAGTAGTTTGTAAGTTTAGGGACTGATGACCCCGTAGTTAAGTCCCATAACCTGTAAAAACATTTGAACATTTTCTGGGCTCTTTCGATGTCCTCCGTCAAACCCACATGATAAGGATCCCACACTGGGCAGCAATACTCCAAAAATGGACGGACAAGCGTAGTGTATGCAGTTTCTTTTGTAGTTCTGTTGCATTTTTTAAGGGTACTGCCAATAAAACGCAGTCTCTGGTTCGCCTTGCCCACGACATTATGTACGTGTTCTTCCAATTTAAGTCTGAAGTAATAGTAATTCCTAGGTATTACGGCCTTCACTTTTGATTGATTTATCTTGTAAACAAAGTTTATCGGATTTCGTTTCGTACTCATGTGGACTCCTTCACACTTCTCGTTATTTAGAGTCAATTGCCAATTTTACACCAAACTGATATCTTATCCAGATCATTCTGCAGTTGGTTTTGATTTTCAGATCATTTTACTAGACGGTAAATGACGGCGTCATCTAAAAACAACCTAAGAGAGCTACTTATGGTTCCCCTAAATCATTTATGTAAATAAGGAACAGCAGAGGACCAATAACACTACCCTGTGGAACGCTCGATATCACCTCTGTTTTAGTCGATGCCTTACCATCGATTACTACCAACTGTGTCCTCTCTGACAGGAAATCCCCTATCCAATCGCAAATTTGGGGCGATGTACCATAACCACGCAATTTCATTAAAAGTCGTTTGTGAGGTACTGTGTCAGGCTCCTTCTATGTTGTAATCTATTGGCCTCCCTTGGTCAACTCTTGCTTTTTCGACTCCGATGGTATTAGGTTTCGAGGCCTGAGGGTGTCTTTCAGTTTCTAATCTTCCTTACAGACTCATAACATCTCCCTTCATCGCTCAATCATCTTCCTGAATAACATTCAGAATTGTAACTGCACTGCTGCCTTGCAGTTGGTAGAGAGAGGGAGGGAGACCTCTACAGAAAAGACCCGGTCCTAGAGGGTGGGGGTTGTACTCAAGGCCAATAACCCGGCTACGAAAACCTCTAATAATACGAATATCTCACATGTGCCTCGGATAAAATAATGGAAATCGAACATGAGAGTTGGGGCATGGAATGTACGGAGTGTGTTTAATACAGGATCATTCCGAAGACTCAGCAAACAACTACACATTAACAATGGAGCAATAGCAGCTAAACAGGAAACACGATTATTAGGCCGAAATATGCAAGATATGTACATTAAGTACACAATATTCAACAGTGGTACAGAAAATGGCTTCTATGAATTTGGAACAGCCTTTTGGTACGAAATAATATTCTACCTACAGTAATAAAATTTGAAGCCATTGATGAAAGACTATGCTATCTTAGAATCAGGTACAAGTGGATCAACTTGTCAAAAATGTTCAAATGTTTGTTAAGCTTATGTGACTTAACTGCGGGTCATCAGTCCCTAAACTTACAAACTACTTACGAACTAGGACGGCACAAATATCCATGCCCGAGGGGGGGATTCGAACCCCCGACCGTAGTGGCCGTGCAGACCGTAACTGGAACGCCTCAGTCCCCGCGGCCACCGCGGCCGGCTCAAGATAGTAATAGGCGATTTTAATGCGAAAATAGGGGAACAGGATATTTTCAGACCAGCTATTGAAAAAGTAAGTCTGCATGAGGAAAATAATGACAATGCCATTAGCCTGATAAATTTTGCTGCATCAACAAATATGATCATTAGCAGTACAACCTTCCCTCATAAAACAATACATAAAGAAAAATGGTACTCAAGTGATAAGAAAACAGCAAATCAGACTGATCATGTTCTCATAGATAGCAAACAAAGGCAAACTATTAGTGATCTACAATCCTTCCGAGGAGCTGAAATGGGGTCAGATGACACTCTAGTAATTAGCACAATGAAGATCAGCTGAAGGCAGCACCAAAAGTGAAAGTCAAACCAGAAAATATGAGCAGATTGGATTTGCAAAATGTGATACAGACAGAAGGAATAATGAAGTACAAAATTGAAGTTTCAAACCGGTTTGAGGCTTCAAGTGAAAGCTTTGAAATGACCAGTGATGTATGCTGGAACAGTGTAAAAGAAGTCATCCTCATATCTGCAAACAATAACCTGCAGAGAGCTAAGAATGGCAAAAGTCATACGGCAAAAGGCCAAGAGGGGGACTTAGGAGTACTTGGCGAAAAGAAATTGACTGCATATGCGAAAGAATGGGAATAAGTAACTGGCAAGACAGAACACTTATCTACTACCTTATACTAAGGACGGCACAAATATCCATGCCCGAGGGGGGATTCGAACCCCCGACCGTAGTGGCCGTGCAGACCGTGACTGGAGCGCCTCAGTCCCCTCGGCCACCGCGGTCGGCCCGGTCGAACATAACAAATAAAAATATTTTACAGCCTTGGCACAAGAATGATTTTTTCAAAGTACATCGTGGCTGTAGACTGACACTCAGTGGCGCAGGTAGGATATGGTTCGGGGGGGGGGGGGAGGCCTCATTAAAAAATAAATAAAGCCTACTGAATTTATTAACCTATAACTTCTTTTTTTTACACTTTTGATAATTTACCCGATTATACTACGTAAACAATTCCACAAGTATTAAATGAGTAGATACGCATTAATTTGAAAGTGGAAAAGGAGCAGCGTGGTACAGATGGAGTGTATATATAATCAGTTCGCAAAATAATTAAGCAGCTTCTGTGTTACTAGCTAAAGAGAAAGATGCACCAGGTCCACCAAAGAGACTGGCTACATCACACTTGGGCGTCCTCTCCTGGAGTACTGTTGCCCAGAGTGGGACCCTCACCAGGTGGGACTGACGGAAGACATCGAGAAGATTCAGAGAAGGGCAGCTCGTTTTGTTTTATCACGTTACAGGGAAAAAGCGTCACAGAAATGTTGTTGCAGGATTTGAGGTGGAAATCATTAAAAGAACGACGTTATTCGTTGCGACGAAATTTCAATCACCGACTTTTACTTCTGAATGGGAAAATATTTTGATAGCACCCACCTACATAGGGAGATACGACCACACCAATAAAATAAGTGAAATCGGATCGAAAACGGAACGATTTCATGTTCTTTCTTCCCTCGAGTTGTTAGAGAAAGGTTATGAAAGTGGTTAATGAACCCTATGCCAGGCACTTAAATGTGATTTGCAGAGAATGTATATAGATGTAGATGTAGAATGCGTAAGAATTGAACTAAAATAACAATTATTTTTCGTAGTTTATGGTGGCCTTCATAAGATTCCACTCGGTGGCACGGCTGCCCTGCTAAACAATGGGTCGCTGCATATGAACAATCGGATCGTAACTTCAGCATAGCGGCAGTATCGAAGCTGGTCGCGGCGGCATTAAAACCGCTCACAGTAACAGCAGCACACGTTCTCAGTGATGGCATCACGCTGGCGACCCATTGTCATGTTCTCTTGTGCTTGCTAAATGTAGTTACGTTGAGATTTATTACATGTGTACTATTTCAAATTTCCGTTGCCTAACTGTTTAAAAAACTGCAAACAATAAAAAATAATAAAATTAAACATTTTTGGGAGCTGCCTTGGGGGGGGGGGGGGGGCTTTAGCTCCATTAATTCCCCCTCTCCCCTTCCCACGTCCCCGCCCCCCCCCCCTCCTCCGTGGCTGAGCCACTACTGCCTGCTACATCTACTCACGAACCGTAAAAGATAAACAAATTTAATCTTCTTCCTTTTAGATTGTTGGACGAAGTTCTTTTTGTGTATTTTTCGGAATGGAGCACATTACATCTACATCTACATACATACTCCGCAATCCAGCGTTAGGTACGTGGCGGAGGGTACACTGTAGCACTACTAGGCATTTCCTATTCTTTTCCACTCCCAAATAGAACGAAGAGAAACAGAATGTCTATATGCCTCCGTACGAATTTCTCTTGTCTTTGTGATCATTACGCTAAATGTAAGTACGCAGCAAGGAGATCGTTCTACACTCAGCGTCAAATACCGACCCTCTAAATTTCCTCAACAGAATTTCTCGAAAAGAATGTCGTCTTCCGTCGGGGGTTTGAATCCCCCTTCGGGAATGAATATTTGTGCTGTCTATAGTATAAGGCAGTTCATAAGTAGTTTATAAGTTTAGGGACTGATGACCCCGCAATTAAGTCCCATAAGGTTTAAAAAGGTTTGAACATTTTTTTTTTTTTTTTTTTTTTTTTTTTTTTGAACGTCGTCTTTCCACCAGCGATCCCCATTCGAGTTACCGTAACATTGGTCGAACCAGTAACGAATCGATCTGTTCGTCTCTAAACTGCTTCTATGTCTTCTTTCAGACTGGTTTGCTGCGGGTCCCAAGCACTTGAGCAATACTCAAGACGTGGTCGTACAAGCGTTTTATACGCGGTCTCCTTTACAGATGTACACCTAACCCAAAATTCTCCAAATAAACCGAAGTTGGTTGTCTACCGTACTCACAACTGTCCTTACATGTTCGTTCGATTTCATTTTGCCCTGCAATGTTACGCCTAGATATCTGAACTTCGCGACTGCACCAAGAAGCTCACTACTATTGCTGTATTCGATCATTATGGATTGTTTTTTCCTACTCATGCGCATCGCCTTACATTTTTCTACATTGAGAGCTGGCTGCCGTTTTCACACAAACTAGAAATTTTGTCTAACAAGGAAAGTACTCGGGCTCGAACAAATACAAATATACCAAAATCGTGTGAGAGATAATGTAGAGGTCCCTATTGCGCTAGAGATACTCTCGCATGTGCAAAACTTAGCAGTCACCCATTATAGGTCTCTGCGTGTGCCACCCTGCATTTCACTTTGACCTGTCGGTACGCTAGTAGTGACGGTGCAGTGTGGCTCTGAAGTTGCGTTTTGTGACGTTATTTGTGTAGTGAAGCGTCAGGTGGGTCCGCGATTGGTAATAAATCCTCCTAATGTATTGCGATTGGTTGGGATGAAATTCCGAAGAGCCGTACTTCTTGAATACGGTCTTGGTTTAGAAGATGAATCATTCACATGTTTTCTGGTATATATTATAGTGCAGAAATAGGAGCATAGATTGGAAACACTATAATAGATACCAGGTAACATGCGAATGATTCATTTTCTACACCAATACCATCTTCACGAAGAAGGTTTCTTCGTAACTTCCTCTCAACCAGTCACACTATATTAGCAGGATTGATATCAGTCGCCAACCCATCCGACGCTTCACTACACAAATAAAGTCACAAAACGCAACTTCAGAGGCACACTGCACTGTCACTACTGGCGTACCGACAGGTCAAAGTGCAATGCGGCATGGCACACGCAGAGACCTCTAATGGGCGAGTGCAAAGTTTTGCAGATGCGGGAGTATCACTAGTGTAATAAGGGACCTCTACATTATCTATCATACGATTTTGGTGTATTTCTGTTTGTTCGAGCCTAAGTACTTTCCTTCTACATCTACATCTACATACATACTCCGCAATTCACCGTAAGGTGAGTGGCGGAGGGTACAGTGTACCACTACTAGGCATTTCCTTTCCTATTCCACTCCCAAATTGAACGAGGAAAGAAAGAATGCCTATATGCCTCCGTACGAGACCTAATTTCTCTTATCTTGTCTTTGTGAACTTTACGCGAAATGTATGTAGGCGGCAGCAAGATCGTACTATACTCAGCTTCAAATTCCGGCCGTCTAAATTTACTTAACAGAAATTCACGAAAAGAACGTCGTCTTTCTTCCAGCGATCCCCAATTGAGTTGCCGGAGCATTTCCGGGACACTCGCGCATTGGTCGAACCTACCGGTAACAAATCTAGCTGCTCGCCTCTGAACCGCCTCTATGTCTTCCTTCAAACCGATCTGCTGCGGGTCCCAAATACTTGAGCAATACTCAAGACGTGGTCGTACAAGCGTTTTATACGCGGTCTCCTTTACAGGTGAAGTACATCTTCCCAAAATTCTCCCAATAAACCGAAGTCGGCTGTCTGCCTTACTCACAACTGTCCTTACATGCTCGTTCCATTTCATATCGCTCTGCAATGTTACGTCTAGATATTTGAACGACGCGACAGCATCAAGAAGCTCACTACTAATGCTGTATTCGAACATTATAGGATTGTTTTTTCTACTCATGCGCATCCCCTTACATTTTTCTACATTGAGAGCCAGCTGCCATTCTTCGCACCAAAGTCATCTCGTGTGCTATTAGTCAATTAAAGACGACACCCTCCCATACACCACAGCATCATCAGCAAACAGCCGCAAAACAAGTTACTCTGCCCGTCAGATCATTTATCTATATAGAAAATAACAGCGGTCCTATGACACTCCGCTAGGGCAAGCCTGACGATACACTCATGTCTATCTCTATCGTTCTTTACGTAAAAACAACATTAAAGATAGTGGTCTGTCATTGGGTGTACTATTCCACGGTCTTATAGATTCAGAGCGGTCCGGTTCCTTAGCAACGGGCGGAATGGCAGCTTTCGGAAATCGAAGTGTCGGCAATTGCGGTGTAGCGCCTCGCCTCCTGAGGAGCGGCCAGTGCGACCGCAGCAGGCAGCCCGGCAGACAGACAGACGGCGGCCGCCCCCACCACGCCGCCCCCACCACACGAGTAGCCGCCGCTATGCCCGCCACCAGGCTGTGCGACCAGTGCGACCGAGGCGGCGGCGGCGGCGCAGGCGGCTACCACTACGACGGCGGCGACCACCAGCACGAGGCAGACATGGCCTTCATGCCCTACATGCCCTTCATCAGCCAGTACTGGCCCTTCATCGCCGCCGGGCTCGTCTGCTACGTCGCCTCTCGCTTCCTCTACCAGTGGAACGCCTTCACGCGCGAGCAGCGCTCCAAGGACCAAGGTAGGTGGCCAACGGTGCTGCTGCTCCCTACGACGAGAATCGGACGAGTCAGTTGTGATAGTGCAGATCCGTCGTGCTTTCTGGTTTAACCATTTGAGAATTATTTTATTTATTTTATTTATTTATTTTTTATTTTTATTTATTTTTTTATTTTTTTATTTTTTTTTAATTTTTTTTTTTTTGTGTTGCATTCCTGTTAAGAAGCAAGATTTACGCTGTTGTATGCACCCATTTAAAAAGGTAAAGCAGTCAACAATCCGAAGATTGGTTTGAACACCACAGTGCTTTACTAGGCATGGTCCTATTTGGCCGGCCGCGATGGCCGAGGGGACTGAGGCGCTCCAGTCACGGTCTGCACGGCCACTACGGTCGGGGATTCGAATCCCCCCTCGGGCATCGATATTTGTGGCGTCCTAATTCGTAAGTAGTTCATAAGTAGTTTGTAAGTTTACGGACTGATGACCCCGTAGTTAAGTCCCATAGACTATACAAACATTTGAACATTTTGAACATTTGGTCCTATTTGGAAGTGGTATGCCGTTGCCTTCCTCCGACCTTCGAACTGACTTACCCAGCCAGTTATAGGGCGACCTATAGTTTAACGTGGGTTGCGAACCACGGTGCTACTCGGTATTTTTCACATGAGCAATACTGCCAGAGGCACCCATTTACATACTACAAAATTGCATATGCTGAAAAACAAGGCTTTTTTATGGAGTAAAATAATTTATTTTCTAGCACTAACTTTTGTACTAAATAAACTGATCATTCAATAGTTGCCATGCAAAATAATTACTACTACTTTTCAGTTGTACAGTGGAACACAAGTAACCCACAACTTGCGTGTTCTTTGGAGTTCACAAGCTGCTGCGCAGTGCAACAATGACTACTTGGTATTGCCGGCCGCGGTGGCCGAGGGGACTGAGGCGCGCCAGTCACGGTCTGCACGACCACTACGGTCGGGGGTTCGAATCCCCCCTCGGGCATGGATATTTGAGCCGTCCTTAGTATTAGCTACTTCATAAGTAGTTTGTAAGTTTAGGGACTAATGACCCTGTAGTTAAGTCCCATAAGCTCCACAAACATTTGAACATCTTCCCTACGACGAGAATCGGACGAGTCAGCTGTGGTAATGCAGAACCATCGTGTTTTCTGGTTTACCCCTTTCAGACCTGTTTTTTTTTCTTTTTTTTCTTGGGAGGATTTTTTTTTGTGCTGTATTCCTCTTAAGTTACGTTTTTAATGATTTTAGAAGCAAGATTTACGCTGTTGTATGCACCCATTTACATGCTACAAAATTGCATATGCTGAAAAGCAAGGCTTCTTTTTATGGACTAAAATAATTAATTTTGTAGCACTAACTTTTGTACTACATAAACTGATCATTCAATAGTTGCCATGCAAAATAATTACTACTACTTTTCGCGTTCTCGATCCATTTCTAAAAGACAGAAAACGGCGCTGAATAGTGGATCTACAGACGATAGAAACTTGAAATTTGTAGACGTTATTTATCTTACACTGAAGGCATCAGCGATTTTCCGATGTTCCTGTCCCTAAGGGTGTGAAATAGAAAATACGTTGCTATTAAGGTAATTTTGAAGAAAGAAATAACTTCGGATTTAGATCTTTTATTGGAATTTTAAAAACACATGTTTTCATATTTTTCGAAATACAACCATTAAAAGGGTGAAATAAGAGAAAATCTTGTAAGGGTGCTACTAAGACTATTTTGCTGCTGAAAATACGAAAATTTTGATGTGTAACCATGGTTAGAATTAAAAAAAAAAGTGTTTCGGGATTTTTTTAATTCTGCCATCAATGGTGCAATACAGGGTGGCAAGTAATATCAAAATACTTGATTAGGAAAGCATTCTTAAAGCTAAATCTATGAAAATTTATATTTAGAAGTAGAAACAAGGACCAAGGTAGGTAGCGAACGGCACTGCTCTTCCCTACGACGAGAATCGGACGAGTCAGGAGTCAGCTTTGGTAGTGCAGAACCATCGTGTTTTCTGGTTTAACCCTTTCAGACCAGAATTTTTTTTTGGGTAGGTTTTTATTTCTTTTTTGTGCTGTATTCCTCTTAAGTTACTTTTTTAATGATTTTAGAAGCAAGATTTACGCTGTTGTGTGCACCCATTTACATACTACAAAATTGCATATGCTGAAAAGCAAGACTTCTTTTTATGGACTAAAATAATTAATTTTGCAGCACTAACTTTTATACTAAATAAACTGATCATTCAATAGTTGCCATGCAAAATAATTACTACTACTTTTCAGTCGTACAGTGGAACACAAGTAACCCACAACTTGCGTGTTCTTTGGAGTTCACAAGCTGCTGCTCAGTGCAACACTGACTTCTTGGTATTTTTTTATAGTGATCTTCAGCAGTTGACAGTAAGTGTGCACGATGAAAAGGTTGAGCACTCATAGTCATATACATGTTGTTTCTATTGAGAATAAATGTTTCTGATCTATTTTAGACACTGTAAAAGTTATGTACACAATTGTAGCCAGAGGGTCTGAAAGGGTTAAGCTCTGAAAGTTGACTCCTAGTTCTGAATTGACAACGAGAGGGTCTGACATATGGGTCACCGATTTCGATCAACTTTTGCATGAACGTTCTATACCTTAATATATATAAAAATGAGGTGTTTGTGCCTATATTTCACTCTGCAGCCAAAACTACACATCGCAAACGAATAGTGTTTGTACGTGGTAGTAGGTAACAGTCTTCCATTGTGCACTATGATGCTAGAGGGTTGATAACGATAAGGGGGTGGAAGATATGGGAGTTGAAAGTTACCGTCTTATTTAAAATTCTACGTGTGGGTGTCAATAGTTTGCTCTTCAGCAAAAAATACACTTTGGATCTTTCTGTGTTGTTGTAGTACAAAGTCTCCCGTTGTACACCATAGCAGTTCCGTGTCGATAGCTGAAAGAGGGTGGAAGATATAGTGGTTGAACGTCGTCAGCTTATATAAAATTCGGACTGAGGACCAGCGATGACTTTGGACACTATAATAACAAATAGGTTATATACAGCGAAATGTGATGCACATTCTTCAGTTGTTTTTTCTGCAACAAGCGTACGAATAAAGAAAAATAAGTGCATATTGCGGTTTGGAAAGTAAAACTACCAAGAAAGATGCCAAAGTGTAAGAAAGAAATTTCGCGTGCTCGATCTGTTTCTAAAAGACAGAAAACAGCGCTGAAAAGTGAATCTACAGACGGTAGGAACTTGAAATTTGTAGAAGTTGTTTATCTTATACTGTACGAATCACCGATTTTTCGATATTCCCATCCCTAAGGGGTGAAATAATGGATGAACGGTTTTTTGAAAATACGTTGCTATTAAGACAATTTTGAAGCAAGAAATACAAAACTTCGGATTTAGATTTTCGATTGGAATTTTAAAAATACGGCGTTTCGATATTTTTGGAAATTCAACTATTAAGCGGGCGAAATAAGAGAAAATCTTTTAAGAGTACTACTAAGATTATTTTGATGCTAGAAATGCGAAAATATTGATTTGGAACCATGGTTAGTATATCGGAATGTTTCGATTTCTGCCTTCAATGGTGCAATAGTGGGTGGCAAGTATCAAAATTCTGGATTAGGAAGCCATTTTAAAGCTAAATATATGAAAAATTATATTTAGAAGTATAAACAATCAATGCACACCATCCAGCCTACGCGTGCGAAGCAGCGGGAATTAAGCTAGTTGAATATAAAGAGACAGTGTTTCGGCATTTTGCTAGACACTCATTAGTTACTGAAAAAAAAAAAATCAACATCAAATTTGATAATGGAAAATCGCGTTTTCAGTGCTATTCATCGAAAGATTGTCTGAAGGTGAGCATTCATTTACTAATATATACGGGGTCAGTAGTTAATGACGTTCGAGTAACTGACGTTTTTTTTTTGTTTTCATGCTGTAGCTTGGGTACTCGTAAACATCAGTGACTTTCCTAGCGCCTCATGTCGGTTTAGCCACTCCATGAATCCAGTATCAAGCAAAATTTAGTTTACTGCACATAAGGTGTGATAAATAACAATGTTTTGGTTGTTTTTATGATAAGTTTCACACCGCTGGGTGTGATAACGCTGACGAACAGATGGCCAACAATTGGAATTACATAATACGAGGCACGTCCAGAAAGTAAGTTCCGTTTCAATTTATCTCCGCTGCAGCGCTGCGATTGCAGTTCTGCACATGCGCTGTAGATGATGTGAATCAAGGAGAAGAAAGTGCGCCATTTGGAGTTCGCTGTCAGTTACGTACGCTTTGTTGTGCTTGTTTGAAATGTCGGCGTTGATTGAAAATCCCGCCGCCTTAGAAATCAGGTCGGTGATTCGGTTTCTGAATGCGAGGAAAGTGAAACCAAGTGATATTTATCGGCAAATTTGCGATGTTTACGGACCAAATGCGATGAGTGATTCGATGGTGAGAAGATGGGTCCGACAGTTCAATGGCGGGCGTAGTGGTGTGCACGATGAAGAACGAAGTGGGCGTCCACCTTTGGTTACAGAAGAACTGGTTCACGCGATTGATGACAAGATCCAGGAAAACCGTAGGTTTACAAATAGTGCTTTCGCTGTGGACTTCCCCCAAATTTCAGGACCACACACTGCAAATGTGACGAAAAACCTCCTACAGGGATTTGGCTGGGACGTGTTTGACCATCCTCCGTACAGACCTGACCTCGCTCCTAGCGACTTTCATCTGTTCTTACATCTCAAATCTTTCCTTGGCGGTCATCACTTCACCAATGACGACGAGCTGAAAGAAACTGTTTCCAACTGGTTGAAAACACGGGCGGCAGATTTCTATGAAGAAGGTATACAAAACCTGGTGCCACACTATGACAAATGCCTGCAAAATTTCGGCAGTTATATGGAAAAGTAGTTTAAGAGTTGTAGAATTATGTGCAATAAAAATTTCTTCTCTATCTGTGTACAATTTCATTTTATTACCAAACGGAACCTACTTTCTGGACGCGCCTCGTAATATACTTTACAAGTATTTTATTCTACTTCTTTTTTTGCACTGTTTATAACAAATAAAACAGTTGTAAATATTAATTCAGTATTAATCACATTCCCCGACGCCGTACTTCAAAATAAGGCACGAAAAGGTATTACAAATAGGCACGTGAGAATATTATCAAATACATAAAAAAAACTTTAAAAAAAATTTACATGATGTAGGTTCGTACTACTAGAACCATGGTTTGACAGTCCAAATCCTGAACTGCTAGACCGGCGCTCGGAAAGTAGCTCATGTTTACGAGTAACCAAACTACAGCATGGAAACACAAAAACGATCATTACTCGAACGTCATTAACTTTTGACCCCATATATATTAGTAAAAAAAAGCTCATCTTTAGACGATCTTTCGATGTATAGCATTGCAAACGCGATTTTCCATAATCAAATTTGACCTTTATTTTTTCAAATACTACTGAGTGTCTATCAAAAGGCCCAGACACGTGTCTCTTTATATTCAGCATAGAACGTTCATACAAAATTTGATATTTCTAGAGACCCAAATGTCCTTGTGAGAAGTAGACCATAGGAGGATCGTATTTTCCTAATTTTTCAGTCTTATAGTACGTTGAGAACAAATATCAATTAGCTAAAGCCATTCGATACAACTCTCCAAAATTCTGGAGAAAATAAAATCGACTTTTTATGTTTACTAGTATTGCCTGTGGTCGAAAATCGACCAATTGTGTTTACAAAATTTTACGTATCATGTCGGCGGCCTCGAGTGATTATGTTGACATCAACAACACGATAGAAAATCTTTGTCCATTTGTTCGTGCCACATAGAATCACTCGATTAGTGTATCGTACAGCCCAGGAAGTAAACAAGGCCCCAGGAGTAGATGACATACTCTCAGAGCTACTAAAGTCTCTGGGAGAGCCAGCCATGACAAAACTATTTGAACTGGTGTGTAGGATGTATGACACAGGCGAAATACCCTCAGACTTTAAGAAAAATGTAATAATTCCCATTCCAAAGAAATCAGGTGCAGACAGGTGTGAAAATTACAGAACCATCAGTTTGATAAGTCATTATAGTCGACATGGTCGATTATAGAGAGTCCGCAACTGCAGTATGTTATTTTAAATGTGTTTATTTCCGTCAACAGCTGCTATAAAATTGTTTAATAACATGTTTCGATCACTTGGATCATCTTCAGATCTTATAGTTTCGTCCGCAACTCGTCTGGCTGAGTACTAATTGGTACTGAGTTTTACAGTTCAATGTAGGCATCATCTGAAGATGATCCAAGTGATCGAAACATGTTATTAAACAATTTTATAGCAACTGTTGACGGAAATAAACACACTTAAAATAGTTTGATAAGTCATGGTTGCAAAATTTTTAACACGAATTATCTACAGGAGAATGGAAAAGCTGGTAGAAGCTGACCTCGGGGAAGATCAGTGTGGGTTCAGGTGGAACGTAGGAACCCGGGAGGCAATACTCACTTTACGTCTTATCTTAGAAGATAGATTAAGGAAAGGCAAACCTATATTTTTAGCTCTTGTAGATTTGGAGAAAGCGTTTGACAATGTTGACTGGAATACACTCTTTCAAATTCTGAAGTCAGCAGGGGTAAAATACAGGGAAAGGAGAGTTATTTACAACTTGTACAAAAGCCAGACCGCAGTTATTAGACTCGAAGGGCATGAAAGGGAAGCATCAGTTGGGAAGGGAGTAAGACAGGGTTGTAGCCTTTCACCGATGTTATTCAATTTGTACATCGAGCAGGCGGTGAAGGAAAGCAAGGAAAAATTTGGAATAGGGATTAAAGTTCAGGGGGAAGAAATAAAAACATTGCGTTTTGCTGATGACATTGTAATTCTGTCAGAGACAGCAAAGGACCTGGAGGAGCTGTTGAATGGAATGGACAGTGTGTTGAAGAGAACGTATAAAATGAACATTAACAAGAACAAAACAAAAATAATGGAATGCGGTCTTAGAAAATCAGGCGATGCTGAAGGAATTAGATTAGGTAACGAAACAATGAAGGTGGTAGATGAGCTTTGTTACTTGGGTAGTAAAATAACATGCGATGGTCGCAGTACAGAGGATATAAAATGCAGAATGGCAATGGAAAGAAAAGCATTTTTGAAAAAGAGAAATTTGCTAACATCGAATATTAATATAAGTGTAAGGAAGTCTTTTCTGAAGGCATTTGTGTGGAGTGTTGCCTTGTACGGGAGTGAAACATGGACGATAAGCAGTGCGGACAGGAAGAGAATAGAGGCTTTTGAAATGTGGTGCTACAGAAGAATGCTGAAGATTAGGTGGGTAGATCGCATAACTAATGAAGAGGTACTGAACAGAATTGGTGAGAGAAGGAATTTTTGGCATACCCTGACCAAATGAAGGGATCCCTTTGGTAGGACACATTCTTAGACATCGAGGAATCGTAAATTTAGCATTGTAGGGACGTGTGTGGGGTAAAAATCGCAGAGGGAGACCAAGAGACGCGTATAGTAAGCAGATTCAAGTGGATGTGGGTTGCCGTTCTTATGAGGAGATGAAAAGGCTTGCTCAGGATAGAGTAGGGTGGAGAGCTGCATCAAACCAGTCTCCAGACTGAAGACCATAACAAAACAACCTGCTTTATGGTTGAAAGGTTCTTGTATGTACCCTCGTCTACTCGGTAAAAATAATTGCCTTCGTAAAGCGAAGATTCCAAGAGAAAACATCAGCGTTGTCAAGCGATTGGCTAAAATGAAGACTCACAGAATTCTCACTATTCAGCATCTGTTGCCAACATTGTCATAGTGGCCGCTGGGATATTTGGTAAAATTTAACCGGCACTGGGAGGTATGAAACGGTATCTTTTACGTGTTAAGGAAAATGCCTGACACAATAACAACAAATAAAAACGGAAGTATATACTTCTCATGCCATTTTCGAATTATGTAACTTTCATTAGCCTAATATTTGAAATGGAACTACAATTTAGGTGTTCTTATATTTATACAACGCCATGAAATAATGTTATTTCGATACTGCGATATTCAGAATTCCAGAGCTGACAACATGTCGACTTTTTAGTTCCACCCGTGCACCGCTACATGCCTCTCCCGGCGCATCATCATTTATATCGGCATTCTCGACTTCGTAGTTCCATCCAAGCACCGCTAGATACCTCTCCCGGCGCATCATCGTTTATATAGGCATTCATTTTTTTTACGACCAGTTAAAACTGCGCCATGACTTTGCAAACTCACTGTATTGCATTTTTAGTTGTGTCACTATTCCTACCGGAGTTCGATATGCCTTTCTGGTGTTTTAGAGGCAGTGACATTTGTGTTTCAAACGTATGGGTTTAAAGTGTTATAAGCTCTTAATGGAGCTGACAGGCAACGACCTTTAGACTTGTATGCATAAATTCTGCGCATGGAATCTCTCCAAAACTGCAAGCGGATGGATGTAAAATTCATAGCGTTGAAAAATGATTATTTTTACAATAATAATGTTGTAGTCCTGTCCGAGCGTTAAAGTTCACCTCAGGTTTCTAGTTCGTCTGCATATTTCCAACCAAATCTGCTTTCCTTTGATTGCCATAATGCAAATTACCGTTCGGTCTGAAAAAGAGAAAACATTTTTTTATGTAATAATGAAAGGACTTCCGGCACACGGCACACGCATTGCGTGATGTGATGTGTGATACCTCTGCCAGCGGTCGTTATTTCCTGGCACGCACTAAAATCTATACCGATGCTCTCTGTACAGCAAAATATTACTCTTCCAGAATGAGGCAGAATTCGTCACAACGGCTATGAACGTTAACTATTATAATGAATATAAGTTTCTCAATTCAGAGAGTTAGTGTATCTCTAAGATGAAATAACAACAACCTGATAGGTTTTTACTGCCCAAATACTACGAAATACCTTCAGAGTTTTAGGACAACAATGTTATTGGATTAACAGTCTATGCATTCGATATAACATTTAAACACACAGTGTACTTTACGCAACAAATTCTAGGTATTAATTATGTAGCACCCTGTTTTTAATTAATACAATACCTTTAAGTTTTCAGAAGTAATGGCAACCGGTTGCCATTTGTGATGATTCAATACTTATTTATCTTGTGGTAGAGTATGTGTAGTTCTCAATATTTAACATAAAATTCAAAACATTAATCACGTTTTCCAGAGTAACGTGCACGCAAGGATTAAACCCATGACAGTAAATTTACAATATTACAATTCAAAAAATGTTTGTTAAGCTTAAGGGACTTAACTGCGGGGTTATCAGTCCCTAAACTTACAAACTACTTATGAACTAGCTAATACTAAAGACGGCACAAATATCCATGCCCGAGGGGGGATTCGAACCCTCGACCGTAGTGGCCGTGCAGACCGTGACTGGAGCGCCTCAGTCCCCGCGGCCACCTCGGCCGGCAATATTACAATTAGTAGGCAATGTACAACCTAGCGATTCAAAAGAAGCCACCGTAAATAAAAAGGCGACTAGTTACAGTTATTTTTGAGACGATCGCAATGTTCCTCACCAATATTGGTACAAGTTTTATAAACTAATTTAACTGAGAAATAACATTTAGTAGACTGAAATATCATTTAAAATCTACATCAAAGCCGAGATTTGAAACTCGGTCTTTGTACAAATTTTCACTGATGTTTGAATGTTTGAGACTGTAAATGCATATTAAAGTTTTTGTAGTTGCACATGTCATTGTGTTGGAATACGTTATTAAATCTGTTTATTTGGGAACGAAGCTGATATTTCAGTTTAGAGATTTCGTATTAAATTCTATATGGCTTCAAAAGCACATACACATGAATGTCGTTGCCAGGAAGCGCTCTAATTACTTATGATCACAGAACATTAATGTAAACAAGTCTTACTACGGAAAAATATGCAGCCCACTATCCGCTCGTTATCTGACTGGATAACAGAGAAACAAACTAGGTCAAGACACACGCACTTGTGTGTAGGCTTGGTCGGCGCAACTGATAAGCAGAGGTTTCAAGCACAGATATGTCAGGCCAGTGACCTAACTGAACCCAGTTTGGAAAGTGCTGAAAATCAGCGGGTAAACAACAGCTTAACAGTGTTTGTTGATCCACTTTGATCGCATGCGTATTATTACTGACGATGAACACACTACGTGGCTGCTCAGTCCTATTTCATATAGGAATACAAGCAATTCACAGGACACCACAATGACGGGTAAACCCTGCTGTACTAAACTTTGATTTATCATTTATCATTGTTTGAAAGCTGCAGCTGAATGTCTGCCAATTCTCAGCCGCTAAAAAAAATTATTCACCTCATACCACCCTCCTGAAACACAGATATTGCCGAGGTGGGGTGGCTTGCGTGTCTCAACGATAGGTGCAACCACGGCCGAGGGGTATCTGTGGAGAGGCCAGACAAACGTGTGGTTCCTGAAGAGGGGTAGCAGCCTTTATAGTAGTTACAGGGGCAACAGTCTGAGTGATCTGACCTTATAACATCAGCTAACATGGTTTGGCCAAACAGTTACTGCGAACGGCTGAAAGCAAGTGGAAACTACGGCCGTTATATTTCCGGAGAACATGTAGCTCTGCTGTATTAATGGCGCCTTATTGGATAAAATATTCCGAAGGTAAAATTGTCCTCCATTCTGATCTCTGGGTGAGAACTACTCTGGAGGATGTCGTCACCAAGAAAAGCACAACAGGCATTCTACGGATCCGAGCGTCAAACGTTCTGTCACTTAATCGAGTAGATAAGTTATAAAATTTGAAATGAGAAATGGATAGGTTAAAGTTAGATATGTTGCGGATTAGTGAAGTTCGGTGGCAGGATGAACAGGATATCAGGTGAGTACAGGGTTATAAATACAAAATCAGCTGGTAAGGCAGAAGTAGGCGTGATAATAAATAAGAAAATAGAAATGCGGGTAAATTACTACAAGCAGCATAGTGATCGTATTATCGTAGCGAAGATAGACACGAAGCCAACTCCCACCACAGTAGTACAAGTTTATATGCCAACTAGCTCTGCCGAGGATGAGGAGACCGAAGATATATATGAGGAAATAAAAGAAATTATTCAGGCAGTTAAAGAAGACGAAAACATGATTGTGATGGGGACTGGAACTCGGTAGTGGGAACGGAAAGACACGAAAATGTTGTAGGTGAATGACAGGTGAAAAGGAATGAAAAAGGAAATAGTTGGTAGAATTTTGTGCAGAGTACAATTTAATTATCACGAACACTCGGTTTAATCATCATGAAAGAACTTGTTATGTGGTAGAGACCAGAAGACACCGGGAGGAAACAAATTGACTTTATAATGGTAAGAAAAAGTCTTAAAAAAGGTTTTAAACTGTAAGACATATCCAGGGCCGATATAGATTATGACCATAACTTATTTTTATGAACTGTAAATTAAAACTTAAGAGACTGAAAAAAGAGAGAAAAATAAGGAGATGGAACCTGGACAAATTGAAGGAACCAGACGTGATTGATAGTTTCAGAGGGAGTATTGTGCAAGGGTTGACCGAAAGAGGGGAAATGAAAACCGTAGAAGAAGAATGGGTAGCTCTGAGAGACAATGGGGGCCGCAGAGGATCATATAGGCAGATGGACAAGGACTAATAGAAATCCTTGGATAACACAGGAGATACAGAACTAAATTGATGAGAGGAAAAAATATAAAAAGGGAGCAAGTGAAGCAGGTGAAAGGGAGAACGGACATCTGAAAAATGAGGTTGACAGGAACTGCAAACTGGTTAAGGAGGAGTGGCTAGAAAAACGTAGAAAAATGGATCAGTAGGAAAAAGATAGATACCGCATGGAAGGAAATAAAAGAAACATTTGGAGACAAGAAAAGCAGCGGTATTTATACCAAGAACTCAAGAACTCAGATGGAAAACCAGTGCTAAGCAAAGAAGGGAAACCTCAAAGGTAGAAGGAATATATAGAGCCGGCCGCAGAGGCCGAGCAGTTTGCGGCGCGTCAGTCACAGTCTGCGCGGCCTCTACGTTCGGGGGTTCGAATCCTCCCTCGGACATGGGTGTTTGTGTTGTCATTGAAGTAAGTTTAAGTTAGTCAAGTAATTAGTGTGTAAGTCTAGCGACTGATAACCACGCAGTTTGGTTGCATAAGAGCTCACACACACACACATTTGAATATATAGATGGCCTATACAAAGGAAATGAACGCGAAGGCAGTATTCTAGAAATGGAAGAGAAAGTAGAGGAAATGAGACAGAAGATACGATACTGCCAGAAGAATTTGATAGAGCACCACAGGATTTGAGTCGAAACAAGTCCGCTGGAGTAGATAATATTCCGTCTGAACTGCTGATACCCTTAGGAGAGCCAGTCATGTATAAATTGCTCCAAATGATATACAAGATGTATTATAGAGGGGAAATACCCTCCGACTACAAGAAGAATATAATAATTCCAATTCCAAAGAAAGAAAGTGCAGACAAATGTGAAAAATACGGAACTATCAGTTTAATAAGTCACGGTTGCAAAATATTAACACGAATTACTTACAGACGAATGAAAAACTAGTGGAATCCGATCATGGGAAACGTCAGTTTGGATTTAGGAGAAATGTTGGAACACGGGAGGCAATACTCACATTACAACTTGTCTTAGAAGATACGCTAAGGAAAGGGAGCGAAGAGTTATATTTAACTTATAGAAAAAACAGACAGCAGTTATTAGAGACGAAGGGCATGAAATGGAAAAAGTAGTTGTAGCCTCACCATAATGTTGTTCAATCTGTAGCTTGAGCAAGTTGTGGAGGAATGCAAGGATAAATTTGGAGATAGAATTGAAGTTCAGGGAGAAGATACAAAAACTTTTATGTTTGCCGATGTCACAGTAATATTGTCAGAGACAGGAAAGGACCTGGAAGAGCAATTGAACGAAATGGACATTGTCTTGAAGGGAGGGTATAGGATGAACATTAAGAAGAGTAAAACAGGGTAATGGAACGCAGTGAGAAAAGCAGGCGATGCTGAAGGAATAAGATTAGGTAATGGTGCAATAAACGTAGTAGATGGAGTTTTGTTACTTGAGTAGCAAAATAACTTCTCTTGACAGAAGTAAAGAAGATATAAAATGTACAATGACTATACGAAGAAAATATTATTTGAAGAAGCGAAATGTGTTAACATCCAATATTTATTTAAATGTTAGGAAGTCCTTTCTGAAAGCATTTATATGGGATGGGAGTGAAACATGGATGATAATTTCAGTCAAAAAGATTATACAACCTTTTGAAATGTGGTGCTACAGACAAATTAAGAGTTAGATGGCTAGATCACGTAACTAATGATGAGGTGCTCAAGAGAATTGGGGAGTGTCTGGCATATCCTGCCTAAGAGAAGGGATAGGTTGGTGGCACACATTCTGAGACATCAAATATCATCAACTTAGAGTTAGATGGAAGTGTGTGAGGTACAAATCGCAGAGAGAGACCGAGAGACGAATACAAGAAGCAGATTCAAAAGGCTGTAGAGGAAGAAGCTCGGACGGGACTGGGTAGCATAGAAAGCTGCATCAAACCAGTCTGCTGACTGAAGACCACAACATAATATGTAATCAAAAGTATGCGGACACCTGGCTGTTCGTGACGCCCTCCATCGGTAATGCTGGAATTCAATATGGCATTAACCGACCCTTAGCCTTGATGACTTCTTCCACTCTCGCAGACATACGCTCACTGCACTGAGGATTTTCATCGGTGTAGGTCGGTGAGTCCTGGCACGAAGACGGCTTTCCAAAACCTCTCAAACGTGTTATAGGAGTCAATTCAGGAATCTGCGCAGGCCAGTCCATTATAAGACTGTCGTGTAACCATTCCGTGTATTATGAACAGGTGCTCGATCGTGTTGAAAGATATATTCGCTAACCCCGAATTGCTCTTCAACAGTTGGAAAAAAACCTACATTTTTAGTGTTCGTCGATTTGGAGAAAGCTTTTGACAACGTCGACTGGTATAAACTCTTCCAAATTCTGAAGGTATCAGGGGTAAAATATAGGGAGCGAAGAGTTATATTCAACATATACAAAAAGCAGACAGCGGCTATTAGAGTCGAAGGGCAAGAAAGGGCCGCAGAGGTTGGGAAGGGAGTAAGACAGGGTTGGAGCCTTTCCCCAGTGTTGTTTAATCTGTATATTGAGCAAGCAGTGAAGTAATTCAATGAGAAATTTGGAGAGGGAATTAAAGTTCAGGGAGAAGAAATAAAAACATTGCGGTTTGCCGATGCCATAGTAATTCTGTCAGAGACCGCAAAAGATCTGGAAGAGCAATTGAATGGGATGGACAGTGTCTTAAAAGGAAGATTAACAAGAGTAAAACGAAGGTAATGGAATGGAATGTCAGAAAATCAGGCGATGCTGTAGGAATTAGGTTAGGTTCAAAAATGTTCAAATGTTTGTATAGCTTATGGGACTTAACTACGGGGTCATCAGTTCCTAAACTTACAAACTACTTATGATCTAGCTAACACTAAGGACGGCACAAATATCCATGCCCGAGAGGGGATTCGAACCCCCGACCGTAGTGGCCGTGCAGACCGTGACTGGAGCGCCTCAGTCCCCTCGGCCACCGCGGCCGGCACCTGGCAGTAGGTGGCAGCACAATGCAACTAATATGAAAAACTATGTTTTTGGGGGTGTCCGGATATGTATGACTTTTTGCTAACAACATTTACGTATAGAGCTGATTTTATTACTTTTCTTCAAATCACATTAATCATGGAATGGAAACGCACAACAACAGAACGTACCAGCGTGACTTCAAACACTTGGTTACAGGAAATGTTCAAAATGTCCTCCGTTAGCGAGGATACATGCATCCACCCTCCGTCGCATGGAATCCCTGATGCGCTGATGCAGCCCTGGAGAATGGCGTATTGTATCACAGCCGGCCACAATACGAGCACGAAGAGTCTCTACATTTGGTGCCGGGTTTGCGTAGACAAGCGCTTTCAAATGCCCCCATAAATGAAAGTCAAGAGGGGTGAGGTCAGGAGAGCGTGGAGGCCATGGAATTGGTCCGCCTCTACCAATCCATCGATCACCGAATCTATTGTTGATAAACGTACGAACACGTCGACTGAAATGTGCAGTTCTAGCAACACAGGTAGAGTATCCCGTATGAAATCATGATAACGTGCTCCAGTGAGCGTAGGTGGAAGAACATGAGGCCCAATCAAGACATCACCAACAATTCCTGCGTTCACAGAAAATCTCTGTTGATGATGCACAGACTGCAAAACCACGTTCGTGATGAACACTAACCAGTTGATGTTACGTACTGATGTGCTTGATGCTAGTACTGTAGAGCAATGAGTGCATGTCAACACAAGCACTGAAGTCAACATTACCTTCCTTCCATTGGGCCAACTGGCGGTGAATCGTGGAAGTACAGTTCATACTAACGAAACAATTGGGTATTTTGACAATTGTCTGCACGAATTATTTCAATTTACATTTAAAGAGAAATACTAAAATGAGCTCTAACATGGGAATTAAGCGTTTCCGGACACATGTCCACATAACATATTTTCTTTCTTTGTGTGTGAGGAATGTTACCTGAAAGTTTGGCAGTACCTTTTTGTAACACCCTGTATATCTTATGTCCCTCTAGGGGCGCCCTGTTGAGGGATGACAGTGTGGGCAAGTGCTCCTAGTTAGAATTCGCTTACGAAAATGGAAAAGAGCCTTCATTTTTAAGACATTAAATACCTGAAAAGTTATCAAAATCCGATCTTTAAAATACTGATAACATTATCTACAAATGATACCAGCTTGGAAAGAGTTGCAAAATGAATGATAGCGAATCGTTCATGCAGTAGAAAAATTCAAACGCTGTTGTCGGGCGTTGCTGTGCCTTGTTACACATTACGTGAAAAAGAAAGTAGACATTTCTTATCGGTATAATTTCGTTATGTTTTGAGAATGGGAATTTGACAGTCATCCTACAAGCCCTGCTCCCCTTATCTCTGTCCCGCTCTCTCTGCCCCTCTTCCCGTTCCCCTCTCCTTCTCCATATCCTCCTCCCTACCCTCTCTGCACATCTACACCTACATGAGATACTCTGCAAATCACGTTTAAGTGCCTGGCAGAGGGTTCATCGAACCACCTTTATGCTATTCATCTACCATTCCATTCTCTAACAGCGCACGGGATGAAAGAACATCTGAATCTCTCCGATCGAGCTCCCCATCTCTTCCCCTTTTCTTGTCCATCTGATCCTCTTTGCCCCTCATTCTGTATGTCTCTACCTCCTCCTCTTCCCAGTCCATCTCCTCCTCACGCTCGCCTTGCTCTTTTCTCTTCGCCTCTATACGTCAATTTCCTCCCCCTCATGTATCTCCTCTTACACCTGTGTCTAACCTAGGATTTGTGACGTTGGTATGTTATTACACGAAATGGTGTTTCAGTGTATCCAAAAAAAAAAAAAAAAAAAAAAAAGAAAAAAGAAAAAAAAAATCAAATGCAACATTATGTCGAAATTTCAACGCAATCCCTGAAGAGCATTTATATATTTATTAACCCTGTGGCGCATAGCGTTTCTCGAGTCGTAAGCACATGGAGTCCACAACAGGGGACCTTAAGAAAATGCTCAAATGTTTGTAAATCTATCGGACCAAACTGCGTGGTCATCAGTCCGTGGCTTACAAACTACTTAAAGTAAGGGAAACTAACCCTAAGGACAAACACATACACCCACGCCCCATGGAGGACTCGAACCTCCGACGGCGAGCATCCGCGCGCTCCGCAGCGAGGCGCCTTAGACCGCTCGGTTACTCCAACGCGGAGGGGGAACCTTAACGACAGATTCTGCATTGTAGACTTCGCAGGCTGAATTGACAAGCGTCAGTTTTTCTCCCGAAGGCAGTAGCGGGTCAAAATGGCGAGCGTCAAGCTAAGCGAGCGTCCTCGAAATACATAGTGTATTTCCTCTACGTCCAAATTAGCTTCGAACGTTTCCATACAAAACGAAAAACTCTCACAAATGACTCAGGCGGTATCGGAGTGCACGGAGACCACTCCAATGTGAACGACTATTTTTTCTTACAAATAGTAAATTTCAATAATTTTTTGTATTTTACGAAAATAGACATTCTTCTTTATTATATGAGCCCCATTGCAGAATTTTTTCCTGGAGACGGAAATTTTGAAAGTTCACTTATAGATGCTACCTACATTTCTTATAGAATCCTAAACGACTTAGACTCAAACCAACGAATTTGCGTTACGTATGTTTCAACTTACAGCTTGTTTGCGAGCGAGAACATGATTTAAGTTTGCACATGAACTGACATTCAGAAGTGCAAAATATGGGACATGTTCTTCACCCTAAAATATTACGCAAATGAAAACATGGTCCGTAATAGTCTGTCTTAAGGAGATTTTTATTTTGCGATTAGCTAATTACGACACTAAGTTATTTTCAAACTTATAACTTAGTGTCGAAATAAACTAACTGCAAAATAAAAAGCTACTTAAGACTTCCTATAATGGATCTTTTTTTTATTTCTGAAATATATAGGCTCTGGATCCCCAACAAAACAAATTAATAAAATAATAATTTGAGTAAAACAATTAATTCAAAAAATTGACAACGAGGAATAGGACGTCAAACGGGTCGACTTCGAGCAGAAGAGGCACTACAGGAGATTTTAATTTCCACTGTGTGTATTTTTGCAAATAAATTCTTAAAACTTTCTCAGCATGATCAGGATGTATGCAAGTTTCGACGTCATAGCAGTGGAAGTTAAAAAAAAAAGCAATATTTAGTGTGAAATTTCATTTTTTTTTTTTTTTTTTTTTTTACTTATTGTTTTGCTGCATTTGCTGGTGTAGGTACTCTTTTCTTCATAAGTAAGGGAGACTCTTCGACGAATTTTGCAGACTTACAGATGTGTTAATGTTTAGGGTTTATTTAACTTATAAAAAAATGACAGAGGCGTTAAATGTCAAACTTCATGTTTAGAAAAAAACTGAAATTTTTATAGTTAATTACCTCAATTTTTACCACAGTTTTTCATAGATTTGGAAAATTCTAGAGTTTCATACACCTGCAAGTATGTTTTGTATGCTGTGCAAAATTCATCAAATAATCTCTCTGACTTATGAAGAAAAGTGTACCTATACCAACAAATGCAGCCAATGATACATTAAAAGGGGCGATGAAATTTTACATGTAAACAAATATATTGTTATATTTCAGAACTCCCGCTGCTATTAAAGTGAATCCTGAATCTTTCCTGGTCATGCTAACAAAGTTTTATGAATTTATTTGTGGAAGTATAGACAGTGGAAACTAAAATGTCCTGTGTCCGTTTGAGGTCCTATTCCCCCCTCCCCCCTTTGGAAGCACGAGGAATTAGCGTAAATGGCAGGAAAACGTAACATCTGAGATATTATAAAACAATGTAATTAAACTGTTAGCTGAAAATGTTGAGCAGGTAACAATGTCCTCAAAAAATCTAAATCACATGTATAAATGTTCAAATGTTTGTGGAGAAAAGGGACTTAACTATGGGGTCGTCAGTCCCTAAACTTACAAACTACTTATGAAACTAGCTTATACTAAAGACAGTACAAACATCCATGCCCGATAGGGGATTCGAACCCCTGACGGGGAACGGCCTCGCGCATCGTTGTGTAGCGCCCCAATGCACTCGGCAGCTCCGCCGCGGCTCACATGTGCAGGGAAAATGTTTTGTCACTACTGACATGAAGAACTGCGGGCGCCCGATGTCCATAACAATGTTCATTGGAATATTGCCTAAAATTTGTAGTAAATCTTTCAAGAACTTTTCTAGATTTTTGGTAACACGTTGTCTTTACAGGCTAGTATACATCTTTCCCCGACAGTTGCAACTCTGCTATTATTCGTATCAGTAACTGCGTTTCTTCATTAGATAAAAAACTAAAATGTCAGAGTCGAAGAAATACCCTGGAGCTGGTGTTCAGGCCGTTAACACACCATCCACTGCCTCCGCGATCTCGGGGAATACTCTCGCGAGGTTACTGAACGCAACCGCGCTTGCGTCACAATTCTGCAACTACACAAAAGGGCGTTGCGCTACGCAGTCGAGGTTTTCACCAACGCCAAGCGCACAGTGTGTCATAATGGGCCCCGCTCACAGTGCCGCCACGGGAATGACAAACGCGCGCCCAGGAGGAACCGTTCGCATTCGGCATGCCAGCCTGCGTTTCCCCAAGCCTCGGCTCGGTGTCCCTGCACCTCCCACCTCTCTGTCAGCTTCCTTCTCTTCCTCCCCCTTCTTTCTCTCTAACCGCCTCCTCCTCTTCCTCCTATTCCTCCTCTTCCGCTTCTCTCAGTCCATCTCCTCATAACACCGAATATGAATAAGGACTCACAGTTCAAAACGAATGCGTTTCAGAGACCATGTTTGCTTGACATTTTGGTCTTATCTTAGTCCATTTGGGTAGCAAGATTACTTCTGATGGCCGAAGTAAAGAATATATAAAATGCAGAATGAATATGGGAAGAAAAGCGTTTCTAAAGAAGCGAAATTTGTTAACATCCAATATTAATTTAAATGTTAGGAAGTCCTTTCTGAAATCATTTGTCTGGAGTGTAGCATTGTATGGCAGTGAAAGGTGGACGATAAGGAGTTCAGATAAAAAGATGATAGAAGCTTTTGAAATGTGGTGCTACAGACGAATGATGAAAATTAGATGGGTAGGTCACGTAACTAATGAGGTGCTTAACCGAATCAAGGAGAAAAGGAGTTTCTGGCACATCCTGACTAAGAGAAGGGATAGATTGGTTGGACACATTCTGAGTCATCAAGGAATTGTCAGCATTAGAAGGAAGCAGGTGGGGTAAAAATCGTAGAGGGACTAATACAGTAAGTAGATTCAAAAGGTTGCCGAACGTATTCTCAGATGAAGAGACTTGCACAGGACAGGGTAGCGTGGAGAGCTGCATCAAACCAGTCTATGGACTAAAGAACACAACAACAACTTAGTCCATATTACCTATACCCAAGGGGTCAGCGCAACTGCCTAGAAAGCAGGAGACCCGGGTTCGAATCCCGGCTGGGTACACATTTTCAGCTTTGCCCAATCGCAGTTGAAGTCATATATTCTATGAATATTAAATAATAACAGCTGCAGGATCAGAATGTGACGTATGTTTCTTTACGAACAGACGCCACATGTATATATATAACATGCCGGTGACGGGCAATGATCCTATCGTTAGTGGGGAGGGGTGGGCAAGTTTGAAGCCCTTACGCTTACGGGAATTAGTTAAACTACGAGTTTGAGTACTATGGGCAGGGCGAAGCTGGGAATTTGTATCTGATGGGAGGCGTGCATGGGTAGTCCTTGCAGGTGCGGTGATCACTGTGTCCCCAGTGGTGTGGGGGTCAGCGCAACTGCCTAGAAAGCAGGAGACCCGGGTTCGAATCCCGGCTGGGTACACATTTTCAGCTTTGCCCAATCGCAGTTGAAGTCATATATTCTATGAATATTATCAGAAATAACTTAAGTCTCTCCATCCTTTATTTTTATTCAAACGCGGTATCCTTCTTTTCCTGCACTGAATATTTTAATCGGTTTGTTTTAGCATATCTTCGGTTATAATTAAGGTACGCAGTTCTTTTTGACCTAAAACAGCGTGCGACCTTCGTATCGGTACTTACCAATAAGAAATTGGCAATACATAACTTAGGGTGGTAAAAGGTTTATGGCTCGTTGTCTCTGTCATAGGGGTGAGTTATGTATGTCAGCTTTTATGCCCGAAACAGCTACCCAATCTGTTTACACAAAATCAATAATTAATCTGTAGTTTAGCCAGTCGAGAGTAAAAGTTCTGTGTTATTACTCGTAAATTAGTGAAGTCCATCGAACATTGCAGTTCCAAATTAATCAGCGATTAATTACAGTATTTGTTACAAAACACAGTTTGTCATCACACAAGTACACCATTGCTGAATTATCACAGTTCCACAGCCCTACTAACGTCCATAGTTTACCACTTTTCACCAGAGACTAGTTCTTCAATCAGAGTCCCGTAAATTTTCCAAGTCCACACAGGCCTATCTCTTCAAATCACAAGTTCGTAACGCGGCTTCAGACCGCCCAGCGTCAAACCTTTCACCACTACGTCCAAGGTACGAGTCCCTTTCCAAGCGTTCGAAAGCATGCTCTCCCAGCTCCCAAAACGGTATCCTTCCGCGCATCCTAACGCCTCATCTTTTAAAATACAATTTTCCTTCCAAAATATTATACATTTGAGTATAACACACTTAAATGCTTTTACCACCTCCCTACAAATATTGTTTATATAAACAAATATATATTTAACAATACGAAGAACGGTTGAGATTGAAGCTCTTTGCTCAGGTAGCATATTATTGTTGAAATATACTGACGCCGTCGAAATATAGTTACACAATTAATATTTAACTTGGCTTTTATAAATATAGTTACACAATTAATATTTAATTTATCATGGCTTTTTATGCAAATATATTCTGTTCTTGTCCACAAATTGTTTATATATAAATTAAAGGTAAAGGTAAAGCAGTCAACAATCCGCAGATTGGTTGGAACACCACATTGCTTTACTAGGCATGGTCCTGTTTGGACGTGGTATGCCGTTGCCTTCCTGCGACCTTCGAACTGACTTACCCAGCCAGTTATAGGGGGACCTACAGTTTAACGTAGGTTCCGAACCACGGTGCTACTCGGTATTTTTCACATCAGCAACACTGCCAGAGGTATGAGAAGTTGAAAGGACAGATAAAAATCCTAGGACCTGGCTCGGATCGAACCAGCGACCTTTGGAGTTGTAGTCTGGTACTCTACCACTCTGCTACAAAACTGCATATCTACTATTTTTAGTCGGTTATGAAATATTTAAGTGGCAGACTACAACATAAAAAGAACGTTACTAAGAATAATATTAAATATAAAAATACATATATAAATGTAATGTGCTTTGCTGGGTTCATGTTTTGTGTTTCTGTGGTGGAATCTATGTTCTGACACAAGAATATTACTACCTCAACGAAAAGCAGAACGTTGTTGTTGTTACGGTCTTCAGTCCGGAGACTGGTTTGACCCTGAGCAAGCCTTTTCATCTCCTCATAAGAACGACAACCCACATCCACTTGAATCTGCTTACTATACGCGTCTCTTGGTCTCCCTCTGCGATTTTTACCCCACACACTTCCCTCCAATGCTAAATTTACGATTCCTCGATGTCTAAGAATGTGTCCTACCAAGCGATCCCTTCTTTTAGTCAGGGTATGCCAAAAATTCCTTTTCTCACCAATTCTGTTAAGTACCTCTTCATTAGTTATGCGATCAACCCACCTAATCTTCAGCATTCTTCTGTAGCACCACATTTCAAAAGCCTCTATCCTCTTCCTGTCCGCACTGCTTATTGTCCATGTTTCACTCCCGTTCAAGGAAACACTCCACACAAATGCCTTCAGAAAAGACTTCCTTACACTTAAATCAATATTCGATGTTAGCAAATTTCTCTTTTTCAAAAATGCTTTTCTTCCCATTGCCATTCTGCATTTTATATCCTCTGTACTGCGACCATCGCATGTTATTTTACTACCCAAGTAACAAAACTCATCTACCACCTTCATTGTTTCGTTACCTAATCTAATTCCTTCAGCATCACCTGATTTTCTAAGACCGCATTCCATTATTTTTGTTTTGTTCTTGTTAATGTTCATTTTATACGCTCTCTTCAACACACTATCCATTCCATTCAACTGCTCTTCCAGGTCCTTTGCTGTCTCTGACAGAATTACAATGTCATCAGCAAAACGCAATGTTTTTATTTCTTCCCCCTGAACTTTAATCGCTATTCCAAATTTTTCCTTGCTTTCCTTCACCGCCTGCTCGATGTACAAATCAAATAGCATCGGAGAAAGGCTACAACCCTGTCTTACTCCCTTCCCAACTGATGCTTCCCTTTCATTCCCTTCGAGTCTAATAACTGCGGTCTGGCTTTTGTACAAGTTATAAATAACTCTCCTTTCCCTGTATTTTACCCCTGCTGATTTCAGAATTTGAAAGAGTGTATTCCAGTCAACATTGTCAAAAGCTTTCTCCAAATCTACAAAAGCTAAAAATGTAGGTTTGCCTTTCCTTAATCTATCTTCTAAGATAAGACGTAAGGTAAGTATTGCCTCCCGGGTTCCTACGTTCCTCCTGAATCCAAACTGATCTTCCCCGAGGTCAGCTTCTACCAGCTTTTCCATTCTCCTGTAGATAATTCGTGTTAAAATTTTGCAACTATGACTTATTAAACTGATGGTTCTGTAATTTTCACACCTGTCTGCGCCTGATTTCTTTGGAATGGGGATTATTACATTTTTCTTAAAGTCTGAAGATATTTCGCCTGTCTCATAGATCCTACGCACCAGTTCAAATAGTTTTGTCATGGCTGGCTCTCCCAGAGACTTTAGTAGCTCTGAGGGTAAGTCATCTACTCCTGGGGCCTTGTTCCGACCTAGGTCTTTCAGGGCTCTGTCAAATTCATCTCTCAGTATAGTATCTCCTATTTTATCTTCATCAACATCCTCTTCCCTTCCTACAATATTGTCTCGAAGTTTATTTCCTTTGTAGAGCTGCTCTATGTACTCTTTCCACCTTTCAGCTTTTCCTTCTTTGCTGAGAACTGGTTTTCCATCAGAGTCCTTGATATTCATAGAGCTGTTTTTCTTATCTCCAAATGTTTCTTTTATTTTCCTGTAGGCTGTATCTATTTTTCCCCTATTTATACATTCTTCTACAGATCTGCACTTTTACTCCTGCTTAGCCATTTTGCACTTCCTGTCAATCTCATTTCTTAGTCGTCTGTACTCCATTTTGCCTGTTTCAGTTGCTGCATTTTTATATTTTCTCCTTTCATCAATTTAGTATTTCCTGTGATATCTAAGGATTTTTTGTAGATCTTGCCTTTCTACCTATGTTATCCTCTGCTGCCTTCACTATTTCATCTCTCACTGTTACCCATTCCTCATCTACTGTTTTATTTCCCCCTGTTTCTGTCAATTGATGCCTAAAGCTCCCTCTGAATTTCTCCAGAACTTCACGTTCCTTCAATTTATCTAAGTCCCATCGCCTTATTTTCCTACCTTTCATCAGTTTTTTCAGTTTCAGCCTACAGTTCATGACTAACAAGTTATGGTGAGAGTCTATATCTGCCCCTGGGTATGTTTTACAGTTTATCACCTGGTTCCGGAAAATCTATCTGATACCTTCCGGTGTCTCCTGGTCTCTTCTACGTATACAACCTTCTTTTGTGATTCTTAAACCATGTGTTTGTTACGATTAAATCATGTTCCGTGCAAAATTCTACCAGGCGACTTCCTCTTTCATTCCTTCTGCCCAGTCCATATTCACCTACTATTTTTCCTTCTCTTCGTTTTCCTACTACCGAATTCCAGTCTCCCATCACAATTAAGTTTTCCTCTCCCTTAACTGTCTGAATAATTTCCTTTAGCTCCTCATATATTTCTTCGATCTTCTCATCATCGGCAGAGCTAGTTGGCATATAAACCTGTACTACTGTTGTCGGTGTTGGCTTCGTATCTATCTTGACAATGATAATGCGACCACTGTGCTGCTCATAATAGTTTACCCGCATTCCTATCTTCTTATTCATTATCAGTCCTACTCCTGTGATACCCCCAACTGATTTTGTATTTATAATCCTGTACTCACCTGACCAGAAATCCTGTTCATCCTGCCACCGAACTTCACTAATCCCCACTATATCTAACTTCAACCTATCCATTTCCCTTTTTAAATTTTCTAATTTTCCTACCCGATTAAGGGATCTAACATTCCACGCTCCGATACGTGGAATACCAGTATTGTCTTTCCTGATGACAACATCCTCCTGAGTAGTCCCCGCCCGGAGATCCGAATGGGGGACTATTTTACCTCCGGAAAATTTTACCCGAGAGGATGCCATCATCATATGTTCATACAGTAGAGCTGCATGTCCTCGGGAAATGTAACGGCTGTAGCTTCCCCTTGCTTTCAGCCGTTCGCAGTAGCTGTGTGGCAAAGCCACATTAGCTGATGTTACAAGGCCAGCTCAGTCAATCATCCAGACTGTTGCCCCTGTAACTACTGAAAAGACTGCTGCCCCTCTTCAGGAACCACACGTTTGTCTGGCCTCTCCACAGATACCCCTCCGCTGTGGTTGCACCTACGGTACGGCTATCTGCATCGTTGAGGCACGCAAGCCACCCCACCTCGGCAATGTCTGTGGTTCATGGGGGTGAAAAGCAGAACAAGAAAGTAAAATAAAGTTTATTGCAAGAATACGGGAATAACGTCTTTTAAGCTAGGTAGCGTGGTGCAATGCATCCCATTTGCTTCAGAAACTGTTACTTTTAAACACTACTTATCAATAATTGTAAATATAAGTCTTATAATAATAGTATTTTTATTAATTTAAAAAATATTTAATTAATTAATTAATATTTATTTTAATTAATATTTAATTGCACTGAAATTTGTCGGTTTTTTTATCTGTAAGGAATATTGAAACTGTAATTAAGGTGAAACTTCCTGGCAGATTAAAATTGTGTGCCGGAACCCGGACTCGAATCTGAGACCTTTGCATTTTGCGGGCAAGCGCACTACCGACTGTGCTATACCGACATGACGTCGGGACAGCACAATCGGTAGTGTGCTTGCCCGCGAAAGGCAAAGGTCTCAGGTTCGAGTACCGGTTCCGGCACACAATTTTAATCTGCCAGGAAGTTTCATATCAGCGCACACTCCGCTGCAGAGTGAGTTTCATTCTGGAAACATCCCCTAGGCTGTGGCTAAGCCATGTCTCCACCATATCCTTTCTTCCAGGAGTGCTAGTCTTGCATGGTTCGCAGGAGATCTTCTGTGAAGTTTGGAAAGTAGGAGGCGCGGTACTGGCGGAAGTAAAGTTGTGAGGCGGCATCGTGAGTCACGTCGGGATAGCACAGTCGGTAGTGCGCTTGCCCGCGAAAGGCAAAAGTCCCAGGTTCGAGTCCCGGTTCCGGCACACAATTTTAATCTGCCAGGAAGTTTCATATCAGCGCACACTCCGCTGCAGAATGAAAGTTTCATTCTGTAATTATGGTGTTTGATTCTCACAAGTCTCCTGAATCTATTCAATGATTTTATGTGGATTTTTATAATAATGCATGTGGCTATATTGTATTTCAGTTCCAATCTCTGTTAGCCGCCCTCGCTCATTCAAGACTGTCACTTGCTGTTTCCGAGCACATTAGGGAAACCCTGACTACCTGTATTCTATTCACTAGGTCCAAACTGTTACCCGGACGGCTGGGGAACCCAGCAAACACGCAAAACCCACCTTGCACATAGAATCAATCAGTTTTCCCCTGTATCTGTAATGTCACAAGCAGATCAAGCTCTTTCATTTGTGCTTTTAAACACTTGCATTGATTGATTCTCAAAAGAAAAAACAAATATGAGTTAACAATGAACTTTACTTCAATTTTTCCCAACTTTTTGTCATTGCACTAACGATCCGAAGTATTCCCACAGGTCTTCTAGTTTTTTATTAAATGAATTTATCAATTGTTCTCACGTGATGGTAAAATTTTAAATAATGATAGAACAACTTATTTGAATGTGACTTCAAAGGTTGTAATCCTATAAAACGATAAATTCAGGAGACCCATCAACTGGTTAAAAAAATATATCCTTGTTACACATCCACGACCGGTTTCACGTCTTTACAGACATATATTCAGGTGTTACTGCACTAAACAACAAAAACTATAATTAAAAATGCGGGAATAAAAAATTGATAAACATGAAAGTGATTGAATAAAATTATGCTTACAATTTTTCATATGAAAATTCATTACGAAATCCCAACGTTCTAATTGCTTTCATCTGTCATCTGAAAAAAATTTCATTATATTGTCCCGAATATATGGAACCAGGCCGAGAGAAATTATCACTGTCATTCAGAATTAAAACTAGGGAAGTTAGAATGTGAGACAAATAGGCGGGTAATTTTTATTACTGTATGGTCCATGAAACCTAAGGACAGTTTCAATGCAGTAACACCTGAAGTAGCGTCTGTAAAAATGTGAAACCGGTCGTAGATCTGTAAAGCAAGGATCTTAATAAAAATAAAAATTAAAAAAAACTGCAGATGCGGGTCCAGAATTTATTATTTATTTTAGGGGATGACAACGTTTGAAGTCATTTTCAAATAAGTTGTAATATCAATATTTAAAATTTGATCATCATTTTAGAACAATTCATAAATTCATTTAAGGAAATGTATTTTCTCAGCTGAGGATATTCCAATTACAAAATCCTCTTTATAAACTGATGTACTAATTGCCCTCAATAATCCCCAGAAATTTGTCGGTGTCCATAAAAAACACTATATCTATATTGTGATCTTCAGTCCGGGGAATGGTTTGATGTAGCGCACCAGCCTACTCTATCCCGAACAAGAGTTTTCAGCTCCTCGTAAGAATGCAATCCACAAACATTTGAATCTGCTTACTATATTCGTCTCTTGGTCTCCCTCTGAGATTTTTCCTCCACACACTTCCCTCCAATGCTAAATTTATGATTCCTTTATGGCTGTGAAAGTATCATAGCAATCGATCTCGTCTTTTACTTAAGGTATGACAGAAATCCCCTTTCTCCCCAATTCTGTTCAGCACTTTCTCATTAGTTACGCGATCTACTCACCTAATCTTCAGCATTTTTCTGAAGCACCACGTTTAAAAAGCCTCTATCCTCTTCCTGTCTGAGTTATTTATCGTCCATGTTTCCCGTATAAGGCAACACTCCACACAAATGCCTTCAGAAAAGATTTCCTAACACATAAGGGGACTCGACAATATTAAAGTGGTCAATTAAGTACCCCGTTTTCTCTGAAAGTGTTGAGTATATAAATGTGGTGTTTTTATCACATGTTCTAGCACATTTCTTGACTGTATTGCTCTACAATCACTTTAAATAACATCTAGAAATAATTATCATTTCTTTCCCTAGACATAATTTTTTGTATAAATTATCACAATTTTAATTTCTTGAATTTTAACTATTACAGTAAATACTACTAAAGTAGAGCTACAACTTCATTGTGCTATCTGTGTTATGAAGTAAATAACTCAATGATGTAGATTCAGAAGTTTCTTTTAAAAATTGATATTTATACTGAAAAATTTCGTTGAAATAAAAAAAGAAATATACAGTCAACTGATACATAAAAATATCTTAGAATCCTCCTGTATGGTAGTCCTCTTCTTCTCCTTCACCTTTCTCATCCAGTCCTACCCTCCTTCTTTTAGACTTGGTTTATATTGACACACTGTTAGTTGCAATCTCTGCCTTCATGATTCCCAGTTGGTCCACGTCCATCACACTTTTAGTAATGTTGTAACCTACGATATTTCAAAACCTGCAGTCTTCCAGAATAGCAAACATAAAAAGTAAGAACAACATCAAAAACACCAAGTCATAATGAAAAGTCCCACAGGAAACACAGAAACTAAAACATGGCTAGTGGATAACTGTTGCCAAACACAAACAAATGTACAGTTAAAAGAGTTTACTGCGAATTACCACTAGTGTAGGTAGCTTACGAAACGGACAGGCCTCTGCAAAACAAAAGGAACCACAGCCTTCTAGACTATAAATTAAAGTTCCAGAGAAAAATGCCAAGATGCGAAATGTTGGAAATCAAATTTCTCATAAATGTCTGTGCCTCTTTACTCAAACATTTATTTAAAATAGTAAATATTCGAATACTTAAATATAACCAACACCAAATTAAGCATTAACATCCATAATTATTTTGTCAAGTAGACCAACCACACATATCGTGTAAAAACACTCGTTTCAAGGGTCAAGATCTCATCATCAGATAATCACAAGAATGCATGTGGTGGGATGCGACACTATTAAGTTTGTGCCCCGCTAGGGAAATATGGTATATCTGGCACTGCCTCTGTATGAGTGACTCTCGCTGTCTTCTAGAGAACACAGCACTTACTTCAAACACTCACAAGGAAAGTACTTGGGCTCGAACAAACACATACACACCAAAATCGTATGAGAGATAATATAAAGGTCCCTAATTGCACTAGTGATACTCCCGCATCTGCAAAACTCTGCAGTCGTCCGTTAGAGGCCTCTGCATATGCCATGCCGCATTGCAATTTGACCTGTCGGTTCGCCAGTAGGGACGGTGCAGTGTGCCTCCGAAGTTGCGTTTCGTGATGTTATTTGTGTGGTGAAGCGTCAGATGGGGCGGCGATTGCTAATCAATCCTGCTAATGTATTGCGATTAGTTGAGATGAAGTTACGAAGAACCCTTCTTCGTGAAAATGGTATTAGTGTAGAAGATGAACCATTTGCATGCTTTCTCGTATCTGTTATGGTACAGAAATATGAGCATAAGTTAGATACTGTTGTTACAAACTCATAATAATGATAATAGGGATATTAATGACGAACACTCATTGCAAGCGGTAGTGCTACGGTAAGTGCGGGAAGAGGTGATGGAAGCAATAGCAGTGAATACCAACAGTCTTTCGGGAAGAAGGTTAAAGTTGCAACTATCATCACGGCTTTTGATGACAATTCACTAGAGAACATGAGAACATGTACGATGATTATTACATAAGTTATAGTTAAGATATCTGCATTACGTATGGCGTCTACAATTACATCTACAGTGCTATCTAGAGCATGGTTGCAGAGCTTTGCAGAAAAACTACACCCACCAGCACATTGAGGTGTACGTAGAGATCCTGTAACCAAACGTTCATACAGATATGTTTGTTCGAGCCCATGTACTTTCCTTGTCAGTTTAAAACCATAAACCACGGTGTAATCATGACTACGCAATCTCTGAGCTTCTTAGTTAACGTCTAAGTCTAAATCTACATGTACATGGCAAAGGATACCTCGTCCCACTACTTGTGTGTTTGGGTGTCCTTATAAAAAAATATACATATTTTTGTCTGTAATCGACTCTCATTTAAGAAGAGTTTCCTTCTGCTTTATTTTATCCAATGCAGCCGTGAAGACAATGTCGAATCACGCCTCTAAAAAGAAATGAATTCGATACTTCAGGCGTATTCAGAGCAGGAAGTAGAGTAGTGGCTGTTCGTCTCCAAGCCACACACCTGGGAACGCAGTTTCACCTTTTCACAGTGCTACACACTATCTTCCTCTACGCATTCTGGTTTACTCTAGTTGTATTAGGTATAAAGATCTTGATTGCATCGTACTTGTTTCATCAAGAAAAATGCAACAGTTACGGAGCCTAAATGTGCCCCATACGTTTGACAGAATATGAAATAACTTCATTATGCTGAGAGTACATTACGTCCTCAGTAGTGAGACAAATGATCGTTATCTAGTCGTCCTGCTAACTTATTTTTATCAACAAATAAAGTACATTTGTCGTGTCATTAGACCTTTAAAATACAACAGGACTTATAAAAATATTAGTGTTCACGTTACACCACACACTGATGGAGAAATGAACTTCGAAGTTTGCTTCAATTTAGCCACGTGGACTGCCCTATAACTACTGATGGTGTTATTATAGGCAAAGGAGATGTGTGTTTCCTTAGCATAAGTTAATCTAACTAGTTTGTAAGTCTAGAGACAGATGATCTCAGCAATTTGGTCCCTTCGATTTACAAACACAAGAGAAATCAGATCGAAGACGGAAAGCCGCGAGGAATGGCCGCGTGGTCTAAGGCTTCATGCTACGGACGTGGTCTCCGTTGCCGCCGAAGGTTCGAGTCTCTCGGGCATGAATGTATGTGTTGTCCTTAGCGTAAGTTAATTTAAGTAATTTTTAAGTCAAGGGACTGTGGACAATAGCAGTTTGGTCCAACAGGTTTACAAACATTTCAACACTTGATTTTTTTGAAAACGGAAAGTGTGTTCCATTTTTCCCGCTCGCTATTAGAGAAATATCATAAAAGCTGTTAGATGTGATTTGCAGAGTATTTATGTAGACTAGTATTGCCTGTGGTCGAAAGTCGACCAATTGTGTTTACAAAGGTCACTGGGGGTAACATTTTACGTATCATGTCGGCGGCCTCGCGTGATTATGTTGGCAACATCAACAACACGATAGAAAATCCTTGCCCATTTGTTCGAACCACATAGAATGACTCCATTAGTGTATCGTACAGACCATGAAGTAAACAAATAATGCTGTTCCTGCTTTTTGGTTGGCAGGTTCTTGTATGTACTCTCGTCCGCTCAGTAAAAAATAATTGCCTTTGTAAAGCGAAGATTTCATGAGAAAACATCAGCGATGGCTAAAATGAAGACTCACAGGATTCTCACTATTCAGCATCTGTTGCCAATATTATCATAGGAGGCCGTTGGGATATTTTGTAAACTTTAACGGGCACTGGGAGGTATGAAACGGTAACTTTTATGTGTTAAGGAAAATGCTTGACACAATAACAACAAATAAAAACGGAAGTATATACTTCTCATGCCATTTTCGAATTATATAACTTTCATTAGCCTGATATTTGAAATTGAACTACAATTTCGGTGTTCGTATATTTATACAACGCCAAGAGATAATGTTATTTCGATACTGCGATATTCAGAATTCCAGAGCTGACAATATGTCGACGTCGTAGTTCCACCCGTGCACCGCTACATGCTCTCCCGGCGCATCGTCATTTATATCGGCATTCTCGACTTCGTAGTTCCACCCGAGCACCGCTAGATGTCTCTACCGGCGCATCATCCTTTATATTTGGCGTTCATATGAAAATATCTATTTCGTTTAACCACTCTTAATCACTGCGAAAATGAAATATTTGAACGACACAAGAAAGTGAATTGGGAGCTTTCCATGTTTCGATATTCACTTATTTTAATACTGCAGATGCGCTGCATTACAGCGTCTTTGGTCGAGGCGAATAGCCACTCAGTGAGCTGATAGTTGGAGAATGTAGAACTTGATCCAAGCTGTACATAGGAAAATGTCTACTTCCTTTTACCGCTTTTAATGGCTAAATGCACACATCATATTTATATTCGCGTCTTTGGTCGAGGCGAATAGCCACTCAGTGAGCTGATAGTTGGAGAATGTAGAACTTGATCCAAGCTGTACATAGGAAAATGTCTACTTCCTTTTACCGCTTTTAATGGCTAAATGCACACATCATATTTATATTCGTGAAATCTGTGACAAACAATCTTTCGAATTATGCAACTTTCATTGGCTTCCTTGTACGAATAAATTAGTAATCTGTAGCACAATTTTCGTGATAGCGTATTTATATAATGATTTAGACATCTGAACATTACTGACACTGAAGTTACGTACACTCAGACTTTAATAAAGGACGTTCCATCTACTTTATCTGAAAATGTCACTAAATTTCACTGTAGCGGCTGCGAAATTAATTAAATTTGTCACACATTCAGAAAATTGTTAAATTCGTGGTATGCACAGTCACCGAGATTATTCACAGGTACATCTGCTATCCTCACAACTATAGTATATAGTATAGAGCGGCCGCGCAATCCTTTTGAGAGACACAGAAGAATGTTTAGGGCTGGGGGTTGAGATAAATTCGAAATACTTGGATTACTGCATCGGTCTACGGTTTCGTTAAAACTTTGGAGTGCAGTAAAAAAAAAAAAAAAAAAAAAAAAAAAAAAAGAGAATTTCTAGCCTTCCGCAGTGGCCGAGCAGTCTGCGGCGCGTCAGTCACAGTCTGCAGCCCCTCGGGCATGGATGTTTGCGCCGTCTTTATTTATTTATTTATTTATTTATTTTGAGAATTTCTAGATGACGTGAAAACAACTTCCTGTCACGATAATCGTACTTTGGGAAGTGTCCTGTTTATGACTTATTGCCCTTGCCTGTAATGACTCGCTCTATCGCGTAGAGCAGTCGCTGGTAGACAAATACTAAATATTGAGGCGAGTACACTGGCCAGGGAAAAAGGAAGAAGAGGAAAGCGGGAGAGGGGGGGGGGGAGGAGGGACACGAGAGTCGTTTCCGAATCACTGATATCCTGTGCAGCTATTTTATTCACTAAGGCATCGATGCTCGCTCATGGAATTTACGAGTAAATCGATACCGGAAACCAGGGGTCATTGCTCCACTGTATATGGCTGTGGACGTATCTGAGCAAGGAGACTTCCATCGTAACAGATTAATATCGCTTACTAGCTAAATTCCCGCTGCTTCGCACGCGTAGACTGGATGGTCTGCATTGGTTGTTTCTACTTCTAAATATAAATTTTCATAGATTTAGCTTTAAAAATTCTTTCCTAATCAAGTACTTTGATATAACTCTCCACTCCCTATTGCACCATTGTTGGCAGAATTCAAAACATCACAAAACGCATTTTTTAAAATTATAACCATGGTTCCAAACCCAAATTTTCACATTTCTAGTATCAAAATAGTCTTGGTAGCACCCTTAAAAGATTTTCCCTTATTTCATCCGCTTAATGGTTGAATTTCCAAAAATATCGAAACACGTGTTTTTAAAATTCCAATCAAAAATATAAATCCGAAGTTTTGTTGTTTTTCTTCAAAATATTCAAATGTTCAAATGTTTGTAGAACTTATGGGACTTAACTACGGGGTCATCAGTTCCTAAGCTTACAAACTACTTATGAACTAGCTAAGACTAAGGACGGCACAAATATCCATGCCCGAGGGGGGATTCGAACCCGTAGTGGCCTTGCAGACCGTGACTGGAGCGCCTCAGTCCCCTCGGCCACTGCGGCCGGCTTGTTCTTCTTCAAAATTGCCTGAATAGAACGTATTTTGTATTTTCAAACACACGTTCATCCCCTATTTCACCCCCTTAGGGATGGAAATATCGATAAATCGCTGATGTCTACAGTGTAAGATAAACAACATCTACAAATTTCAAGTTTCTATCGTCTGTAGATTGCCTTTTCGGCACCGTTTTCTGTCTTTTAGAAACGGATCGAGAACGCGAAATTCCTTTTTTGCGCTTTGGCATCTTTCTTGGTATTATTACTTTTCAAACTTCAATATGCACTTATTTTTGTTTATCCGTACACTTGCTGTAGAAAAAAAAAAACTGAAGAATGTGCATCACGTTTCGCTTTAATAACCTCTTTGCTATTATAGTGTCAAAAGTCATCGCTTGTCTTCAGTGCGATTTTATATAAGTCGACGACTTTCAACTACCATATCATCCACCCCCTTGTAGCCATCGACATGGAACTGCTAATCCAGTTGTCAGTATTTTGATCCTAAGCACTACATTTGTCTTTCCAGTGTTTATATTGAGGTCATTGGTGTATTGCCAGTGTAGTTAATGCTCAGTTAATGTATGTCTGTGTTTCCCAGTGCTTTATCTATGAGTCTTTTTATCTTTGAGCATTTGTTGATCGTGGTATTGCTCCACATTTTACGGATTTTTGTTCGCCACATTCACTCACCGCCACACACCGCGACCAAAACATCATAGTGCACACTGCGAACCTAAGGGCTACTCTCGTTCAAAACCGCCATCGGTCTGCAGTGAATAATTTCGGCTACCAAGTGAAATATACGGACACACGTCCCACGTTCCATTTTTATATATGTATATTGATGTAGACGATGAAAACGACTCGCAGTGCAGTTGACAGATTATTTCATATGTGAAAAATTAAGCGGATAGATTTTGGTAACAATACACATTGTTACATTTTCAATTGCGATTATTTGACGTTTTTCTAATGCTAAGGTGACGGCTTGTGGAACACTCAGCCCGGATGAGAAAATACTCTCCAACAACTTTATGAGGTATCCTGTAAAACCGAGATATTTAGATTTGACCTCTTGCTAACATTCAACGTAACCGACGTTTATCCGGTCGTCATATCAACCAGTCATTTAAAAGGCCCACAACCAGGTGCTAATGTTTCCCAAGGGGCAACAGTTACCGAGATGTCCGTATTGTCTCCAACAATTTCTGAAAGATGGCGCGCAGTGAATCCACACAGTGTGCAAGAGGATCAACATATAACTATAGATGTTCAGTCAAGTAAAATTCGACGTAATTTTGAGAGCCACGGAATACATTTAACGTTTTGATAGTGGTCTTTCGGCCATGTACACACGTTTGTATCTGCGACACTGAAAGACACGCAAAGACTCACCACTAAGTAGTTAGAAAATTGGTCTCAAATTGATATTCGTATAGGTATTGACACATAACGCAAAATTATAAATTTTTCGGATGATCAATGAATGTGTGACTCTGCTGTGTAATTTAACCGCGCAGCTGAACATTTAATTACCAAGACATGGACCAGCTGATAAATGTTGAAATGCTGAAAAATGTCAGAGCATTAAAAAATACTCTGATTGAAATTAGTCTCATTAGTCTCCCTCACCAAAAATTTTGTAACAGGAACATATTTGCGCTCATTTATCAAAGAATATGCTAAATGTTATTCGGTCTCTCTTTCTAATGAGGTTTACATACCCATCACCTTTGTTGCCACTGCCTACATATCACTCTCCCAGTATCTCCTTTTTCCCCAGTTGGCACTTTCTCCTATCTGTATCTCTCATTGTCACTGTCTTCAACCCTATCTCTGTATCTTCCTTACCAAAGTCCCCTTCTCTGTCACTTTCACCGTATCTCTACCATTGTGTGTGCCACATTATACACTCTTCAAAACAATTAGGGGATCTGTTCAGATACCCAAGTTCAAAGTATTGTCATTGGCAGAATGAACTAAATGGTTCAACATCTTTGTGCTGGTTCTATGGAGTAGAGACAACAACATTACGACAACCGAGGAACAGTGAAACTTCCTTTAACGGACACTTCCCAATAGCGGACTCCTCTCAATAGCGGACATTTTAAAATTCCCCTGCAAAACAACACTAGCGTTTACGCTAAAATTATTCCGAATAGCGGACATTCTCAATAACGGACTCGGACGCTGCAATATATACCCCAACAACAACCGAAACATCCAAATAACGGACAGCCACAGCCGCCCATACCGTCGCTCTCTTGACCCGCCTAATCCCAGTACAGTATCTCCTGCTACCACGCCGCTCGGGGAAACCCAAGTGACACAGCCACAACAGGATGAAGACGAAGATGAAGATGACATAACTGAATCGGACTTCATTCCACTTTCAAGTAAGCAGGCTGTGGAAGAGGTAAGAAAGGGAACTGAGGCGCTCCAGTCACGGTCTGCACGGCCACTACGGTCGGGGATTCGAATCCTCCCTCGGGCATGGATATTTGTGCCGTCCTTAGTATTAGCTAGTTCATAAGTAGTTTGTAAGCTTAGGGACTGATGACCCCGTAGTTAAGTCCCATAAGTTCTACAAACATTTGAACATTTTTTGGACTTAACTGCGGGGTCATTAGTCCGTAAGCTTACAAACTAATTATGAACTAGCTTATACTAAAGACGTCACAAACATCCATGCCCCAGGGGGGATTCGAACCGCCGACGGGGGACGGCCTCGCGCATCGTAGCATAGCGCCTGAATGCACTCGGCCGCTCCGCCGCGGCCTCGTATTTTTATCCTTTTCTTAATAATGGACACTTCTTAAAAGCGGACAATTTTATTTTTCCCATTGGTGTCCGTTATTCAGAAGTTTTAGAGAGTTGTTGCAGAGGGGTTGGAGTTGACTTGTTTACTCTACCAAAAGAATTACGCAGTCAGTTGGGATCATATAGTGTAGTCAGCAGGAAGTGGAATGCAACAACATCGTGACTAACCCGAAGGTATGGCATGGGAAGCCATAGGAAGGTTTGAAGCGGGAACACACACAGGGAGGTGGCTGTAGCTATTTGAGTTTACCAGAGTGTGATTTCCAGGACCTGACGTGATTTCAGACAACAGGAACCGTTAAAAGAAGGCAAAGCCAAGGTCGTCCATGAGTAACAACAGCAATAAATGATCGTTATCTCCGTTTAACGGCCTTCGAAACAGCCGCAATATCGAGCAATATCAACACAAACAGTCCTAAATCGACTTCGGAAATGTGCCATCTAGGAGCGGAAGTCTATGGTGTGTGTCCCATTAAAACCACAACACCGTTTATCCCACAGAAAATGGGCAGAGGAACATCACGATTTGAGTCGTAACGAATGGCGCAAGCCGGCCGCGGTGGCCGCGGGGACTGAGGCGCTCCAGTCACGGTCTGCACGGCCCCTACGGTCGGGGGTTCGAATCCCCCCTCGGGCATGGATATTTGTGCCGTCCTTAGTATAAGGTAGTTCGTAAGTAGTTTGTAAGCTTAGGGACTTATGACCCCGTAGATAAGTCCCATAAGCTTAACAAACATTTGAAACATTTGAATGGCGCAAGTTCTGTTCACAGATGAGTCAAAATATTCACTCATCTGTTCACTGGCGGATCGCGGTCCATGTCCGGACCGCGGAAGGCCAAAAACATGACCGACAAAATTATTTTGAAATTATACGTTACATACTCAAATATTTAACAAAAAACAAAAAAAGCCGGCCGCGGTGGCCGAGGGGACTGAGGCGCTCCAGTCACGGTCTGCACGGCCACTACGGTCAGGGGTTCGAATCCCCCCTCGGGCATGGATATTTGTGCCGTCCTTAGTGTTAGCTAGTTCATAAGTAGTTTGTAAGCTTAGGGACTGATGACCCCGTAGTTAAGTCCCATAAGTCCTACAAACATTTGAACATTTGAACAAATAAAAAAAAAAAAAAAAAAAAAATCTGCAGATAGCTCAAATGTTCAAAATTTCAAATGTTTGTTAAGTGTAAGGGAGTTAAACTACTTATGAACCACTTACAAACTACTTATGAACTACCTTATACTAAAAACGACACAAACATCCCCGAGGAGTATTCGAACCTCTGACGGTAGCGGCCGTGCAGGCTGTGACTGGCGCGCCGCAGACCGCTCGGCCACTGCGGCCGGCCCTGTAGATAGCAATTCGTATGAGAGCCACCCTTACACTTTTTTTTATAGAATTTTGGAATGAACTGCTGAGTAATAATTATTATAGGCAGATTAAATAAATATAGTTGTTATAATTGGTGCAGAGGAGTGACCAAGAGCATTGAGGCGCTATGCTCCGATGCGTGAGGCCATTCCCCTTCGGGGGTTCGAATCCTCCCACAGGCATGGATGTTTGTGTTGTCTTTAGTATAAGTTACTATGTCAGTAGTTTGCAAGTTTAGGGACTGATGATCCCGCAGTTAAGACCCATAAGCTTAACAAATATCTGATTTTTATTTATTTACGGAACGCATAAAAGCTATGTAGACACGAATGTTCAAATGTTTGTACAACTCATGGGACTTAACTACATGGTCATTAGTCCCTAAGCTTACAAACTACTTATGAACTAGGTAAGACTAAAGACGGCACAAATATCCATGCCCGAGGGGGGGATTCGTACCCCCGTCCGTAGTGGCCGTGCTGACCGTGACTGGAGCGCCTCAGTCACCTCGGCCACCGCGGCCGGCACACACGAATGTAGCACAAGAACTTTACTTAATGAACAAGGAAATTCTATAAATCGACTTCATACTTTGATCATCTCTGAAACCTCTAAGCAAGCGGTAAGGGCATATTTCATTTAAACTCCATTTTTTGTTGTTCCTAACGAACGAAAGCCTGAAGCTACTTTGCAAAGTAATACAAATTTTTCTGGATTTTCTATACATTTCTATTTCACATCCATTGTATTTCATATTAGTTTGAGAGTGAAAATTACAATAAAAGAGTAGTGTACTTTTTCTGGATTTTTGAATACAAATATGCCTCTCTGTTGTATTTCATATTATTTTGTGAATTAAAATTAAAATAAAAAATTAATAAGGAACGTGAGATTTTACTTGTGGACCTCGAAAAGAAGTTTTGAGATGTGTCCCGACCCCGTCTAAGATTACATGCCGACCTCTGCAGTTTATATGGTTCAGAATGGCGCTTCGGCTGCTCAGAGGTACAGAGACGAGATAATTCGACCTTTTGTTGTGCCCTACGCTGATGCCATAGATGGCTACCTTCAAGTGGACGATAATGCTCATTCCAACATACTGGTGGACAACATGCTTCAAGATGAGGGAACTGAACGAATGGGGTGGCCAACTTGATCACCGGACCTAAACCCGATGGAGCATGTCTAGGATGCATTTGACAGACACATTACAGTAGACCAGTACCTCCTACAACGGTTGCAGAGCTGGATATTGTACTCATATATCCTTCAAGAGCTGATTAATAACCCCATACTGTCCATGCCACGATGGTTAGCAACTGTACTGACCGTCCGAGGTGATCACACACCATATTACAGGGCAACAGAACGACTTTATCACTACTATGGTATCCCCATTGTACCACGCTCTCAGTAAACGCCAAGTATAGAGTTGAGACAGCAAAATATCGTACTGTACCACACAAATTACGATTGTAACCACTATCTGAATACGTTACCATATGTATACCGTGTATGATACCTTACTTGACCCCCAAATTGATTTGAGCACCGTAGCTAGTTAATATCCACCCTTTTATTGTTATTGTTGTGTAGATGCCATTGTTAAGCAGATCTAGCTTATTGGTAAAAAGACCTGAAAAGTACAGTACTGTTACTAAATGAAATTCATTTACTATTCACTTTCCTAGAACCTGCATCTCCTTTCATGTAGCGCAAAGTTCGATTCCTACTATTGTAATGCGATCGAGTCAATACATTCTCCCAATAATTATGACATCCACATTTCTAATCCAGCAAGAGTTCTCACTTTATAGAATAGAAGTCATAATACAATAGATATATGTCATTAGATTCTGCAGTAGATGAAACGTAATTTATTCCTACTTCTCACCGAAGTATAATGCCGTATGCCTTGTTTGATGAAAGGCTGTTTGCATTCAGTATTTCAATGTATTAATAAGCAAAATTTCTTACATTTTAATCTGAACTTTTATTTTCACTATTTTCAGAAATTCAAGTACTGGTAGGCCTACTAGTACGATGATAATTTAACGTGACCAAAGATATGAATACAGCGGTACAGTTGCAGTAATTCACTTTATAACTTTTTGGTTTGCGACGGTTTAATAGCAAACAAATGCTCTCTATACTACTAGCGCCGTAGCGGAGAGGACAGATGATTCGCTGAGACACGGGGGAATGGCCATGTTGCCTAAGGTGCCTTTCTACGGATTGCGCGGCCGCTCACTGTCGGAGATTCGAGTCCTCACTAAGGGATGTGAGCATAAGTTAAAGCAGTTTGTAAGTCTCTCTACCAGAGCAGTTTGGTGCCTTGGGTGTGAAAATATTTTTGATTCACTGAAATAAAACATGACTAGCGAAAAATTTCATTTGAGCACGCGCGCATAGGGTTTACATGAGAGAAGATTCTCGTTTGCTGTTGCACGTTTGCTTGTGTCCCTTTCATTATAAAGAGGGTTTTACTTTGCTAACTTAAGCCCAATCCTTTTTACCATTCATTCAGTAACCATTTGTTCTTTTTTGGGCAGACAGGAATGAAATTTATTTTTACGCGATACAAAGTAAATTTGTTTAAAAAATATATAAGTAGGGTTAAAAAAAAGAATGGAAAGTCTCATATTTTTGTGGTAAATTATAGAAAATATTTTACAAAGCATTGTTAACATGTTTTATGCTGAAATGTTTGGGTACTGTATATAACAAATATTGTCTGAGATACAGTGAACAACTTTGAAAAATTCGGATAGTTTTAAACATCCATATATTGTGATTTCAAGTTACTATAATAAGACTTCTTTCCACAAGTTGGGAGATTTTATTGTAGCAACCATATCTTTTAAAAAATACAATATCATTCAAAACTAATCATTTCCAGCTAATTTGGTTGACTCCGTGCATTTCATAAGAGCAACCTCCTCTTTCATTTGTTAACTACTAGGACACCCTTTAGTAACTTTTTAAAAACAGGAACATAATTATCAAAAAAAAATGTTCAAATGTTTGTATAGTCTATGGGACTTAACTACGGGGTCATCAGTCCCTAAACTTAACAACTACTTATGAACTACTTACGAACTAGGACGGCACAAATATCCATGCCCGAGGGGGGATTCGAACCCCCGACCGTAGTGGCCGTGCAGACCGTGACTGGAGCGCCTCAGTCCACTCGGCCACCGCGGCCGGCAACATAATTATCGAGCGAGGTGGCGCAGTGGTAACACACTGCACAACAGTGCTTCAAATACATCCCTGGCCATCCAGATTTAGGTTTTCCGTGAGTTTCCTAAGTCGGTAGAGGCAAATACTTTCGAAAGGAAACTGCCGATTTTCTTCCCCATCCTTACTCAATACTCCAAACGTGAGTTCTGACTCTAACTACAACTTTGTCAACGACATTAAACCCTAAGGTTCCTTCAGTATCTAGTAAAATACTTTTAGAAATGAATGTAAAACGGCTGGAACTTTAGTGGTAACTATTTATTCACAACAGGTTAAAAAGCGTTACATGTTTGCACCTGTTACTGTCCTTCAAAGTGGTTCAAATGTTTGTAGAACTTATGGGACTTAACTACGGGGTCATCAGTCCCTAAACTTACAAACTACTTATGAACTACTTAAGACTAAGGACGGCACAAATATCCATGCCCGAGGGGGGATTCGAACCCCCGACCGTAGTGGCCGTGCAGACCGTGACTGGAGCGCCTCAGTCTCCTCGGCCACCGCGGCCGGCCTTCAAAGTAGTCATCAGCGTTGAGTAGAACCCGTTGCCAGAGATGTGGGAGATGTAATATACCGTTAGCAGAGCCTGTTCTGTTGATGGTGCGATAAGGGGCAGTCTGCTGCCTGTCGACTCTCTGGAACAGTTGAGAAGCGAATACCACGAAATGGTTCCTTCATCTACGGAATCAAATTAAAGACACAAAGACTTAATTCCGGGGAGTATGGTACATTACTTCCCAGCCCCATCAGCCGAACAGAGCAGCCACAGCTTGCGCTATTATGCGCCCGCGTATTGTCATGCAGAAAGATGGCTGCGTTACGCAGAAAGTGTTGTCGTTTCTTTCGCAAAGCTGGTCACAGTTTATTCTCCAAACACGAACAGTAATACCGTGCGCCGGCCGCGGTGGCCGAGGGGAGTGCGGCGCGTCAGTCACGGTCTGCACGGCCACAACGGTCGGGGGTTCGAATCCCCCCTCGGGCATGGATATTTGTGCCGTCCTAGTTCGTAAGTAGTTCATAAGTAGTTTGTAAGTTTGGGGACTGATGACCCCATAGTTAAGTCCCATAAACTATACAAACATTTGAACATTTTTTTAATACTGTGCATTGACTGTCTGCCAAGGAGAAATGTAATGCGTTAGGAAAACACCATTACGTTAGACTGCTCCCTCACAAGGACTGTTTTTCCCTCGATTGTGCGCACGCCAGTGATGTAGGACGGGCGAGTCCATTTGCTGGGAGGTAAGGTAGGTATGTCTACAACATGTGCTATTAGCGACAATAGAAGATTCTATTGCATAGTGTCTCCACAGCAGTGTTGCCACTATTTAAGTGGCTAGTTGAGCCTACATTTATATTGCATTTGAAGTTTGGAAATGTAATTCAATGTTATTTGAGCACAATTTATATATGAAAAACTATGGGCTCAAGTAGCCTACCTTTTTCGTATCAATGTTGATAAATTTGTAACTGCCGGCCTCGGTGGCCGGGGGGACTGAGGCGCTTCAGTCACGGTCTGCACGGCCACTACGGTCGGGGGTTCGAATCCCCCCTCGGGCACGGATATTTGTGCTGTCCTTAGGATATGCTAGTTGTAAGTAGTTTGTAAGTTTAGGGACTGATAACCCCGTACTTAAGTCCCATAAGCTTAACAAACATTTGAACATTTTGAAATTTGTAACTTATCTGTTTATTCAGTTTACTTTATAAAAACGTGAAGATGATAATGAATAAAATTGTGGAAAGTATGATACTGAAAAAAAAAAATTAACAATAATTTGTAGAGTTTGATGGTGAGTGCATAGAAGAAAGTTGTAGTAATAAATGAAGCAATAATTTTTCACCGTAACAGACGTGCTACAACAGAGCCTCTCGTGGCAGGCAAATGAGCAATAAAATCGGTACACACAGAAGAAGCTTCTGCTATCTATCGAAAAACCATGGTGCTAATTCTCTGTTGCCTCTGAGCTCAAGCAGTCCTAGTTTACAGTACATTTGTTTAGGTCAAATGCCATCTCTGCTTTGAGCCACTTATCCAATTGACTTGAAATGTTGCAAAAAAAATGTTCAAATGTTTGTATAGCCTATGGGACTTAACTACGGGGCCATCAGTCCCTAAACTTACAAACTACTTATCAACTAGCTTATCCTAAGGACGGCACAAATATCCATGCCCGAGGGGGGATTCGAACTCCCAACTGTAGTGGCCGTGCAGACCGTGACTGGAGCGCCTCTGTCCTCTCGGCCACCGCGGCCGGCGAAATGTTGCATAAATACCTATGTAGTAGCGATGGAAATACAGTTATCTTATGTGATCGCATGGTGTATCGGCCGCCCCCACAGTGTGACGGCTAACGCACCAAAGGCAGCCGTTGCGTACAGCGGATCTCGCCTGTGAGGTGTCCTTCGCTTACCGCAGCTGACAAAGTTGAAAGGAGAATAAAATGTGCTTAGCGCGCAATGAATAGTTTCCGAGATATTAAAGAATTTGGAACTACTACGTCAATTGTAGTAGGTGAGTTGCACTATTGTTAACAGGCGGGAGGGGGCCCGGCATCAATAAGTGTGTCAACAGGCATAGAATATTTACTTCAATTCTGCTTTATTTTCTAGGATGGAAAACCACACAATAAGTGCGCCAACCCTTGAGGGTTGCATTCGTGGCAGCCACCCGCAAGACAGTTGTGTAGCGGGTTGCCCAAATTGCTATTGTTAAGGGGCTCACCGCACTTAATATTGCAGCGCGTCTTCTGTTCCTCAAGTTGAGATTCAGCTCGCTCCAAGTGCTTTATCTATGGCACTGCTTTTTAAACTTCCTTAACAGCCCTCAAATCTACAATGCTCTCCACCAAATATGCAACACCCTGCAGGAAACACTAAAATTAGGTGAAATTTGCAACATACGTTTGTGCGGACATGATTAATGGAGTATCACATCACGAATGCCCGTAGGACTAGATGTATAAATGGAGAAATGTCGATCCTGTATGCTTACTGGAATCGGACTTTCATGCGGTGTTCTGCGTAAGCAGCATTAGTTTGCATTGTAGAAGACAGCGGGTATTTTTCGAGCACGTTTCGGTGTTCGACCGAGGAAGAGTAATTGCCTAGAGAGGTTTTGGATTATCCTTCAAAGAAATCGTGTTCGTATCGGACCTAATCAAGCAACTGTGGCGTGGATTTGCTATCACTGGATGCAGGAGAGAACGACGGGCCGACGGTATCGATTGCACCCAACTCGTTTCACCACTATATATGACGACACGCTTGTTGTGCACGTGGCAGTGATAGATCTCTATAAAAAAGTTGAGTTCTTGGCCATTCCCTCTTTGTGTTTCGTCTGTGCCATGCGGGATAGGCCAGGCGGTCTAAGGCATCGTGCTACGGAGTGGGCGGCCGTTTCCACAAGAGGTTCGAGTCCCCACTCGGAAATGTGTGTGTGTGTGTGTGTGTGTGTGTGTGTGTTGTCCTTAGTGTGAGTTATTTTAAATAGTTTGTAAGTCTGTCGACTGATGACCATAGCCGTTAGGTCCAATAGGTCTACAAACATTTAAACATTTGTTTTCTCTGTGGAATCTTTGTCCCTAGAAATGGACTGGTAGATTGTTTGGTCCAAAGTTAGTCTTCCTATTTTTTCGGCGGAAGTGGCGTCTTCATGGGACCAACGTGTTCACAACCTTGTTCCTATCAACATTTGACTCTTTTATATTGCTTTCAATGCGACAGACCACTGCTGTTCGTCCAATTGCGATAAAATTTTGTACATTTCATGTTGAAAGCAAGAGGAAGGTTCGCATCAAATAAAAATTTGGATAATTCGCCAGAAAAGAAGGAAAATTTAGGAAAAACCGAAAGCGCTTTTTTATTAATAAAAATCAATTGCCTCATTGTTGTAAAAGCGTTATTTGAGTACGGCTTGACAGGTCAAGGTTTGTATGAAATACATTTTTTGGAAAATCTAATGGAAAATTGGAAAATTTGAGAAAAACTGAAAGTTCGTTTTTCAATGCGTTTTTGATTGAATTCAGCACTATAACTGACTATTCATACGATGGAGAGGGGTAATTCTTTTATTTGTTTTGTTCATTATGGTGGTGTTGGAAAAGCTTTCAGAAAAAAAAGAATAATAGGGAAAGTTAAAAAGGAAAGTCGCAAAATTCTAACCAAGTTCTTTTTTCAATGTGTTTCTAAATGGACTCAACACTATAAGTTGAGAACCGTTCATCCGATTGCTATAAAATTTTGCACGTTCGACCTTTAAAGCGAGAGGAAGGTTTGAGTGAAGTAAAAGTTTGGAATAGTTGCCCAGAGAACAGGACAAATTGTGGTAACTGAAAGAGCTATTTTCTTTGGGATATCAATATCATTCGTACGGCTGCGATAAAATTTTGCATATTAGACGTTCAAAGCAAGGGTACATACATATTAGCAATTGCGAAGCATTGCCGACTCGATTAGAAGACTAGATGGCCCAGCGAACTTCGTATCACTTATCTCTTCATATAACCATTTAATTTAAATCATATGTATTTTAGACCCAATAGCTTTATAAAGGCATCATCAGATAGTCTAAGCATCGGATCGATAGATGACGGAAACAGTGGGAAAATCACGCACACATGTCCAGGATAGTATTCATGTCACATTCGTGAAAGTTAGGGATGATTAAATGGTGATAAAATATGGAAAAATTGCGATGAAAATTTAGATTTAAAACATGTAAGATAATGACATGGTTGCTGTGTTGGGTGCGTTCAAAATTAAAATCACAACAGGGATTGACTTCTCTTACTTTAATACTGCTCAAGTTCTCGCAGTAGTTTTGCACCAGTTTAATGGGTTACATTTGACTGTTGACAAAATTGTCGACCTGTCTTGCGTGCGTTAAGAACGTCGGACTGTGAAAAACATTGTCACTTTTTCGTTGAAAAGAGACGGGAAGATAAGCAATATTAGCGTGGTAGTCACTATTTTCATGTCTTACGTTTTTACCGCCCATGTCCTAATACTAGGCACCAGTTTCTTAAATCCTCAACAGGAAACTACACTACCATAATGAGGGCATAAAGCAAAACAAGAATTTAATAGGAAAGTAACATTAAAAAGCGGTCCAAAATCAGGTCCCGCGAGACATGTAGGCAGGACGCGGGACACATGTTTCAAAATCGGTATCGCCCCCCCCCCCCCCCCTAAAAGCGGGACGTCTGGGATCCCTACATAAGAGTGAAGTATAATCACGTAAGAATGAACTATTTTTAGCAGTAGATTGTTTTGCCATTCGATTGATTTATAAATTCCTTCATAGATTTCTGCAGTTATTTTCGTTACTGTGTCCTGTATGTATCACGCGAAGAAGGAAGAAATAATTAAAACTGAGGGTGAAGTTGCAGCTACTACAGAATTTGCTGCAGATGAAACTGTTAGTCTTATTTAAAAAAAAAAAAAAAAAAAAAAAAAAAAAAAAAAAAAAAAAAAAAGTGGGGACTGAAATACGGATCTAATGCAGCCGTGCTGTGTACTAAAAGTTTACTAAATAATAACAGCAAAAGGAGCTAGTGGTCTATAGACCTACAGCAGTAGGCAAGAAGTATGATGATTAAAGATATTCGACTTTTACTTATCAGTTGCTATGAAGCCATAACTGTTTTTACAAAAAATTGTTTACTGTTTTACTTGCTTGAAATCGTATATGATAACTTATGTCAGTTGCTTTTGGTCAACTACATTTTCTACCGCGGCGGAGCAGCTGAGCGCATTGAGACGCTATGCTACGATGCGCTGGGCCGTTCCCCGTCGGGGGTTCGAATCCCTCCTCGGGCATGGACGTCTTTAGTATAACGTTAACTGATTCTTCCATCGTTCCTTGGTGGAACAAATTCATTATGAAAATTAAAATACACAATTTTGTATTTGTTCAACGGGTTTGTTTATTTTGTGAATCGATTTTCGGTCCATTAGACCATCATCAGACATTTACTGAAGTTCAGTCAAAGAACTTGTGTTGTCAGTAAACCAGAAGAGATGTTACATACAGAAAAATAAATTAACTTCTTTGATGGAGCAGTTACAGTGTAAATAAATATTTGAGTGAAATCTATAAATTAATAGTACTGAAAAAAGGAAACATAAATACCATATTTAGAGAAACAGTGCAAACATAAATTCTTACAACATCACTACAGCGAATAAAAATAAAATTAAAGAAGAATCTAATGTTTTAAGGCTTGTTCGAAACACAAGGTGACACAAATATTAGAAACCTGGCACACTATTGTAACTAAATAAACAAATAGACAAAAAATATAGGTGTTGGATAGGAGGGTATAGGTGGGGTGCATTAGAGAATTGAGAAGCTTAACAAATCGAAGGTATGCACTCGAACTGAAAAACGGTGAAAATAAAAATAAACATATTCAATTATAGTGTTCACAATTAAATAAAGAATTGTGTAAGGTCAGAGTACAGAATAATTTGGAATATTAGAACTAACAAAAAAAGATACAAAGCTGTAGTGATACATTCGAAAGCTAGACTGGTATTAACACAGAAAGATTTTGAACTGAAAGAGAGGCATTGAATTAAAATTTGTGCCTAGGCCGAGATTCAAACATGGGACCTCCTGCTTACTAGGCAAGCGCTATAACTAATAAATCACCGCTGCCTGATGTACACAGCGGTTGCGCGAACTGACTTAAAGCACGTCTCCCTCCACAACACAATCTACAATTCTGTCTCATGTTATACATACGAGGTATGTCCACAAAATAAGTTCGGTTTGGTGATATAAAATAAACGTGTACAGACACAGAAAAAATATTTATTGTGTAAAAATCTACAACTTTTAAACTACTTTTCCACATAGCTTCCGAAATTTTGTAGGGCACTTGTCATAGTGTGGCACAAGTTTTTGTATGCCTTCTTCATAGAAGGTTGCCGCCATGTGGTAACATGTTCTTTCAGCTCGTCATCATCGTTGAAGTGTTTACCACCAAGGAGGTGTAAGAAGAGAGGAGTGTAAGGAGGATGATCAAACACGTCCCAGTGAAATTCCCGTAAGAGTTGTCTTGTCACCTTCACCGTGTGATGTCTGGATTTGTCGTGGAAAAAACACCTTTCGACAGAAATCCTCGGCGCTTGTTCTGGATTGCGCGACACAATTTCTTAATGCTCTCGCAGTAAGCATGTGCATTGGTTGACGCGTCGTGGTAAGAAATCAATCAACAAAAATGCCTCTTCTATCCCAAAAAACGGTGCACATTACTTGTCTAGGTGTAAAGATTTGCTTATGCTTAACCTTCGTTGGGATGAAGTGTGCCTCCATTCCGCTGACTGGCGTCGATTTTTTTTTCTTTTTTTTTTTTCAGAGGTGTCGTACAATACACAAGTTTTATCCCCCGAGACTATCTGAGGTAGAAACCTATCGCCTTCTTCATTGTAGTGTGTCAAAAACTGAAGTGCACTGCCCATCCGTTGTTTTTTGTGTTGTTCGGTAAGAATTTTGGGTACCCAATGTGAGCAAAGTTTTCGAAATTTCAACTTTTCACTAACAACTTCATGAATTAGTGATCTTGAGATTTGCGGAACATCCATAGTAAGGGAACTAAGTGTAAACTTATGGTTGTGCTAAATCTTCTCTTCTATTGTGTGAACCAGTTCATCAGTAACCAAGAACGGGAGTCCACTACATTCTTCATCATGCACTTGATGACGTCCTTCACTGAACAGTCTGACCATCTTCTAACCATTGAATTACTCATATCATTTTGTCAAACCTCGCAAATTTGCCAATGAATTTCCTTTCTTTTGACTCTCTTTTCATTTAGAAAACGAATCACAGACTTGATTTCACATGTGGCGGCATTTTCAATTATATCTGACATTATAAAAAAGAAAAAAATACACTACAAAGCACACGTCGACAGCAGCTATCTGAAAATGGCGTACTTGTCTTCTCCATGAGTCAGAGTAAGTGCCGCACATGCTCGGAAGTGCGATCGTAGCGCTGCCACGGACAGAAATAGAAACAGAACTTACTTTGTGGGCGACCCTCGTAAATACGTATTAACGTTACTGGGGCTGTCCAATAGCGGAATAGCACTGCTGGAATGAATGTTAACGGGAACAATCCTGCCTTGTACCTCAAGCACAGGTGATACAAATATCAAATAATAAATTAATGTTCAGAGACATATTTTTCTCAGTATATGTCAAAGGTATTAACCCTTTCGCTACGGTGAACTTCTGCAGACGTCGGGAGCGAATGTGCTCCACAGCCGGTGGACTGCTGCAGCAGTCGAGTGCTGCCTGTGCCGCCCAGCCGGTGGACTGCTGTAGCAGTTCCGCCTCGCGTCACACATCGTAATGTAATGCTACTGAAATGTAACGTAAAGCAATTGTAAATAAATATTATTTAACAAGCGAAATATGCGTTTATAATAATAACGTCCATATCCCACCAGAGCTGAAACCAAAACTTGGATCTTTTAGAATTTAAGAAAAAATTACGCGAATTATCTGAAAGAATGAAGAAAACTGTTTCTATTCCAAATGAATTTTTCCTGATAAATATATAGTATAAAGTCCAATAATTGCGATAACACTGAGAGTGTGAAAGCAGGACAGAGTAGCGCCATGGGGAGTGCGGGAAATGCGCCGCACAGCGGGCACGGCCGGGCGCGACTGGCGCTCGTCCACAGCGCACGGCGTAACAGTCAGCCGGCCGCGGTGGCCGAGGGGACTAAGGCTCTCCAGTCACGGTCTTCACGGCCACTACGGTGGGGGGTTCGAATCCCCCCTCGGGCATGGATATTTGTGCCGTCCTAGTCGTAAGTAGTTCATAAGTAGTTTGTAAGTTTGGGGACGGATGACCCCGTAGTTAAGTCCCATAGACTATACAAACATTTGATTTGATTTGGTTAAATTGAAGGAGAGCCATTGAATTGAAATTTTTGCTAATTTTAATTCAGTGCCTCCCCTTCAATTCAATTTCTTTTATATATCGACAAAAATTTTATCTGGACACTGATTCATTATTTGATAATAAAGGAAAAAAAATCGCTCTGACGTGTTTTACGGCCCACTTTAGATTTGTATCTTTATAAGTTTTTGCAAACATTTTGGACAAATATAATAATCTAAATAATAAAAAATTAATTCATAAGAGTGTCTGAAACCCTTTTAGGGGAAAAAAACTTAGGTAGGTTTCGAACCAATGACCTTCAGCGTCACAGTCGGACACATTGCCTACTACGCTGCAGATAACAGAACTTGCGTTCATTAATTTCATACTATTTATGGCCGTTGTTAACTGATGCTAATATGACATTTGTAGACACTAGATTATCATTTATCGTACGAAGAACGACGTGTTTTTGTTAATTCCTCAGTGCGCCATTGCGTGTAAGTTACAATAAGAAATTCATCAAATACGCAACGCAAGATGGCGTATGCCAGAGAGAGTTCTGGGCGAGGACTGTCACGTGACTTCTGCGAACGGCTGGTTTTCTTTAATTCAATGGAGGGTGTCAAAACTCCGTTATTTTCGCAAATATCTCTCAAACGATACGAGATATGAAAAAAAAAAACATAAGGGAACAAACCTGTAGAGAATCTTCTCCTCTACAAATTAGGATAATCAATTTTAGCGTCAGATGAACGGTTTATTTGCAATTAAAATTACATAACAAACAGCTTTTTTTTGTATTACTACCGTATTTTTTGTCCGAAAAATTTGAGAAAGGGAGGTTCTGGTCTCTAGCGGCCTACAATTATATCTGTAAAATTTGGTGCTGATCGGTTGAACGGTTCGTCTTAAAAACAGGGAACACGTTACGGACAGACAGACAGACATACATCCCAAAATCGCCGTTATTTTTGCAAATATCTCTGAAACGATACGAGATATGAAAAAAAGCATAAGAGAGCAGATTTGTAGAGAATTTTCTCCTCTACAAACTCGGTTATTCAATTTTCGTGTCAGATGAATGGTTAAGCCGTTATTTTCATTTAAATTTCGAGCTGTCAAAAGACGATCGCAAAGGCCGACTTTTAGTGTTACTACCGTTACCTAAAGTGGGCCAAAATAAATACGAGGCAAGTTTGAAAAGTCCGGCAAAAATAAAAACTGATAACGTGTTTGGGGAAAACAATTTTTATTTTTCGACATAGTCTCGTTATGACTTACTTCGTCCAACGCTGTTCCAATTTGTAGATCCCTTCAGAATAAGATGAATGGTTCAATCCTGCAAAACAGCAATTCGTTTCTGCAGTCACCTCCTCAGACACGATTTGGAATCCTATTTCCAATAATTTTGCGACCATAACATGCTGAGGTGTGTGGTGGTGCATTGTCGTGATGGAAAAGGACTTTTTTGTGGGCGAATCGCCTGCGTTTTTGTTGCAGCTCGGTTTTCAAACCGTCGAACAACGATGAATAATTTGCACCTGTAATAGTTTTACCGTGTTCCTGATAGTCGATGAGGATTATCCCTTGCGAACCTAAAAATACCATTACGGCCGACCGTTATGGCCGAAGGACCGGTCTTCGACTTTTTGTTGCAGACTCTCAGTTGGTAACCCATTGTTTAGATTGTTCTTTGGTCTCAAGAGGCTAGCAATGTATCCATGTTTCATCCACAGTGTTGAAACGACGCTTAAAGCCCCGCGGATTCCTTCTGAACAGCTGCAAACCTTCCTTGCAACAATTCTCATGATTCCGTTTTTAGTCAAACATGAGCAATCGCGAAACCTATCTTGCGGATAGCTTTCTCATGTCCAAATGTTGTGCAAAATATTATGTACCCGTTCATTCGAGATTCCCACAGCACTAGCAATCTTATGCGACCAGAACGTTCAGCGTCACTTGTGGCCATATGGCCACTCCGAAAATTTTGAAACTACTTATAAACTGTTCTAGTCGAAGGTGCAGAATCATCATAATGTTTATCAAGGTTCTCTTTAAATTTTTTTAATCTATCGGGCCAAACAGCGTGGTCATTAGTCTGTAGCTTACAAACTACTTAAACTAAGGTAAACTAAACTAAGGACAACGCGCTCCGCTCCGCAACGAGGCGCCTTAGACCACGCGGCTACTGCACTGGGGCTCTCTTTAGTCTCCTGAGGCGTTTTGCCTTTCATCATGTAATGTTTAATCACCACACGAAATTCTTTTTCGTCCCTTCTTTGACAATCACTTGACCTCCTTGATTCACACAAATGCCAAACACAAAGAAATAAACCAATATGGCGGAAACTTGGTGTCTGTTATTTCCAAAGATGCTACTAACTAAACATGACCTCGATACGCGCCAGTGGTGCCATCTTGTGGACTCTTTTTCAAAGCCCCTCTAAAAAGTTGGCAACCATATTCTAGCGCCACTCTTTAGCATGATTTGAGATCTGAAAAATACACTCCTGGCCATTAGAATTGCTACACCACGAAGAGGACGTGCTACAGACGCGAAATTTAACTGACAGGAAGAAGATGCTGTGATACGCAAATGATTAGCTTTTCAGAGCATTCACACAAGTTTGGCGCCGGTGGCGACACCTACAACGTGCTGATATAAGGAAAGTTTCCAACTGATTTCTCATACACAAACAGCAGTTGATCGGCGTTGCCTGGTGAAACGTTGTTGTGATGCCTCGTGTAAGGAGGAGAAATGCGTACTATCTCGTTTCCGACTTTGACAAAGGTCCGATTGTAGCCTATCGCGATTGCAGCCACGTCTCGATCCTTGAGTCAACAGATGGGGACATTTGCAAGACAGCAACCATCTGCACGAACAGTTCGACGACGTTCACAGTAGCATGGACCATCAGCTTGCAGAAAATGGCTGCAGTTACCCTTGACGCGGCATCACAGACACGAGCGCCTGCGATGGTGTTCGCAATGACGAACCCGGGTGCATGAATGGCAGAACGTCATTTTTCGGATGAATCCAGGTTCTGCTTATAGCATCATTATGGTCGCATCCGTGTTTGGCGACATCGCGGTGAACGCACATTGGAAGCGTGTATTCGTCATCGCCATACTGGCGTATCACCAAGAGTGATGATATGGGGTGCCATTGGTTACACGTCTCGGTCACCTCTTGTTCACATCGACGGCACTTTGAACAGTGGCCGTTACATTTCAGATGTGATACGATCCGTGGCTCTACCCTTCATTCGATCCCTGTGAAACCCTACATTTCAGCAGGATAATGCACGACCGCTTGTTGAATGCCCTGTACGGAAAGTGTTCGACTGCTGCCCTGGCCAGCACATTCTCCACATCACTCACCAGTTGAAAACGTCTCGTCAATGGTGGTCGAGCAACTGGCTCGTGACAATACGCCAGTCACTACTCTTGATGAACTGTGGTATCGTGTCGAAGCTACATGGGCATCTGTACCTGTACACGCCATCCAAGCTCTGTTTGACTCAATGCCCAGGCGTATCAAGGCCGTTATTACGGCCGAGGTGGTTGTTCTGGGTACTGATTCCTCAGGGTCTATGTACCCAAATTGCGTGAAAATGTAATCACTTGCCAGTTCTAGTCTAATATATAAAGCAGTGTCCGTATATTTGTACGTGTTGCATACAAATCTACAGTTTTGTTCCAATCTTTATGAATTTTTGTACACGTAAGCTTCAATCCATGAGAACGGTCGCCGTAAGTGTAAGAATCACGTACGATATATAGTTCACGAGATATGACGTCATAAACAATGCTGCATTTTGCGACAATTTTGCTCATTTTCTCCTAAACCACTGGACCGATTTCAACCAAATTTAGTACACACATTCCTTACCGCGAGGTACAATTGCTGCAGGGTTAAGAATCATATACGACACATGATTCAGAAGATATGACCTCATAAACAATAGGATTTGCAAGATACTGCCACATAATGCGGCGAGACTTTATAAATACGCTATAAGAGAATCAGAGTACTTAGCGACTTGCAACAAACTTCATACATAATTTCAAACTTTTATTAAACTTTCTCTCGCTGACAACCATAGCAAAATGATGAAAGGAAAAAATTTTCTCGCTTACTATTTTTCCGCTGTTTATTGAGTAAAACTACAGCTCTCGGTATGACGTTACAATTTATAATTTGAACACTACAAATTGTAACGACAGGAAATTTTACAGACAGTATACACATACATAGTTGAATGTAGCTTCTAAATCGTATCACATTCCGACACGTAGTTCATGAAATATGAGCACATAAATAGTAATGTTCCGCTGTTCATGGTCTAAAGCTACGGCATTGGTCATGACGTTAGAATTTATAATTTCTGCACTGCAAATTGTAGCCGCAGCAAATTTTACAGACAATATAAACACATATAGCTGAATGTACCTTCGAAATTGTATCGCAGTATGACACGTAGTTCATGAGATATGAGCACATAAACAGTAACGTTAATGGAAAACCGCCCCATCACGCACCAAGTTTTAATCTATTACGTCTGTACTACTAACTGTATTCCCAAGAGGTTTTACAGACATGCAGCTCTGATACAGAATGAATATCTATATCTATAAATGTGACTGTGTGTTCGGTGTACATTTATCACGTCTGAGCCACAAGACATAAAGAGCTAAAAATTTGTACAGTTACTAATGTCTACCCGGTGAAGGCTATAGGCACGGTTTTATGCCTATCAGATAGCTATTTATCTATATATATTAATCTGAATGTCTGTTCGGTGTACGCTTATCACGTCCAAACTACAAGACTTAAATATTTGCACTGTTACTAATTTATACCTAAGGAAGGTTGTATGCACGGTTTTATAGCGATCTGATAGATATTTAGTAATTTGAAGAATATAACGCTAAATGCGGAACAATAATGATTCTTTGAAAATTATATTTACTCTTTGAAAATGGTGTTATTGGTTGCATTGTTGCTTGAGGGTTGATAATGATGAAAGGGTGGATTATATTGGGATGGAAAGTTATCGGTGTATATCAAATTCTAGGTGTGTGTGTGTGTGTTAATATTTCGCTCTGCAGCGAAAACTACAGAACGCAAACGAATGGTCCGTGTGTAATTGTTGTACACCATAGCAGTTAAGGGGGGTGGAAGATACGGTGGTTGAAGTTCGTCAAATTATAAAAAAAATTCGGACTGAAGGCCAGCGATGACATTTGCGACTCTATAGTAAGGAGGTTACGTACAGCGAAATGTGATGCCACGGAACATATCTTTGGTCTATGCGTGCTACAATGTCTTCAGCTCTTTCTCTGTAAGGATAAGCATACGAATAAGGAAATATAAGATTAAATAAATAAAGCAGTAAAAAAGAAATTTCTTATAATACATCTCCTTAAAAAAATCGATTTGACGTTTCGCGCATTACATCAAGTGATCCATCTGTGATATTATTACAATCATTATTGTTGAATTTCGTGATTGGATTCTGCGAAACGAGTGTATTTTTACCTGTGATTTCTTATACATTCTCTGATAAATGTAACATGTTTTTAGAAAAAAAAAAAAGGAGATGGACAGAGAGAGAGTGGATAGGAAAAGTACTAACTCAAGGCTCGAATAAATAAATACCCAGGCAATGCCGCATTTTCAACTAGTATACCTTAGAAACGGCAGCAATAAATAAATACCCGGGCAACGCCGGGTTTTCAGCTAGTATAATATATTTGCCCAATGAATACGCCTTTATCATCTGCATTTCTTATTGGTGGAGCAAGTTTAATGGCCAGTAGTGTACTTCCCAAATCGCCCTGGCATATAGAGCTAGCTGTACTGTTGGTGTCGGACCGTCGTCTGAGAGTGCGGCGTTTCGTGTTGCAGAGGCTGCGCGCGAGCGGCAGGGTGAGGGCTGTGGTGACGACGAGGCGTGCCCCGACGGCTGCGACGGGCCGACGAGCGCGCTGCCCTGGGACCTGCAGCACGTGCCGCTCAAGTTCTGCCGCCTGCCCGTCGAGGAGACGCAGAGGCGAGCCAGGGAGTTCTACGAGCTGCTCAACAAGCGCCGCACCGTGCGCTTCTTCAGCGATGACCCCGTGCCCGCCGACGTCATACGCAACATCGTCAGGGCCGCAGGTAGGCCTCATTTGATTTTGCCAGGGAAGCCAAAACAGTCTTGGTCCAACCCGCCACTGCCCTCACCGAAACTAAGTGTATTGTGCGGTATCGCTCCCTGTATATCTAGTAAAGCCAACCAACGCCCTTGAACAGTGCAAGGAGTCCCTTTACCAGTTCTTTATTAGACACAATTTCTTCGGGTCTGGTTGTCCCAAACATTCTGTGCCTTTTACGCTCCAATGCAATGCATTCGAAGATTAGATGTGATGCAGTTTCATCACCGTCATCACAGATCCCACATTTAGGGTCGTCTTCTGTTATTCCCATTGTATGTAGGTGTTTTTTTGAAATTCCCATGGCCTGCCAGCAATCCAACCATGAGTCTAATCTCTCTCCTGTTCGAGCCCAGGATTGCAGAGCTTCTTTTAAAACATGGCTTTGGTATCATTACCTTGCCATGTTTTTGTTGATAGACTTTGGTCCAATATTCTACGCGCTGTCTTCTGAGCCAGTTACGTAGCTCCAATTTTATCACTGCCTTGGTGATTGTCAGGACAGGTTCCGGTCCAATAAATGGAGTCTCTGCCCCCATCCTGGCTAATCTGTCGGCATGTTCGTTGCCACTGATCCCCGAGTGGCCAGGGACCCACAATAGGTTTACTCTATTGCTTTCCCCTAGCTCCACTAGAACCCTGTGACATTCTGCAACAATTTTAGACCTTGTTGCAGGAGCTGTCAGTGATGTCAGGGCTGTCTGAATAGATATAGATGCTATGATCTTTGTAGCACCTACGCAAATTCTCCTCCACACATGCCCTGATGGCAGTGATTTCGGCCTGGAATACTGAGGCCAGTTTCCCTAGAGAGATGACGCCCTCCAGTCTTGGCTGCACCCCGTATACCCCGGCCCCAACGCCTTGGTCCGATTTTGACCCGTCAGTGAACCAGACAATATCCCCCGTACAGTGCCGAACTATTTTCTCCCACTGCTCCCTACTTCCAATTGTTATATAGAAAGGCTTGTTGAAGCAGTATGGGGTTATAATATAGTCAACTTACATTTCCCCAACCTTTCCTATATTTACCTCACTCACTATTTTAGTGTGTGATTCTGGATATCCCAAAGAGTTCCAGTTGTTGCCAGATTTGAGTCTGTATGCACCAGCCGCTGCCTCCATCTTCACCCAAAGGTGTAATGGGGGCATATCCAGCATGGTTTCCATCCCAGCAGTTGATGTGCTGCTAATTCCGCCTGTTATGGCTAAGCAGGCTAATCTCTGCACCTTACCAAGCTCCTTAGCAGCAACCTGCTGTTTTACCTTCTTCCACCACACGACCGCCCCATAGGTGATCCTGGGTCTAATCACTGTGGTGTCAGGTAGGCCTACCGACACCGCTTACTGTGCATCTACCCATTGGTACTAACGCTGGCGCCAACATTGGCCAATATTTTGAAAGGTGTCGTTATGGTGGGTGTGTTGCAAAATAAAAGGTTAAGGTAGGGAAGAGGAAGGGCGATATGTAAATGGAGTATGCAAATGTGAACTAAATGTGATGTAAAACCTAATAGTAAAGTCTAAATTTAAAATTAATGTGTACTATTTAGGACAATGTTTACAATGACATCAGTGACAGCTTGTACCCATACATTCATAATTATCTTACAGATGGCTCATTTGTGGACCCATGTTTACTGGGACATATTTGCTTCTATTGTCATGTACTTTCAATTGCGTAAGTATGCACCATCCTTTTTTATACATGTGGAGTTTATGTGGGGCATACAACCCTAGCAATTCTCATAATGCATTTACCCTTCTCCATCATCCCTGAAAGTTTGTAACATCAAAACTGAGTCACCCTGTGCAGCCAAGGAGGAGGGACAACGGAAAAAATAACACCACGCCTTTGAGTCCAAAGAAGGGCAGCTTGTTTCGTATTGTCACGATACAGGGGAGACAGCGTTATGGAAATGATACGGGATCTGGGATGGGAATCGTTACAACAATGGCGCTTATCGTTGCGACGTGGGCTACTTGCGAAACTCCAATCGCCAACATTCTCCTCCAAATGCGACAATATATGGTTGACTCCCACTTACACAGGTAGAAATGATCATCAGAATAAAATACGAGAAATCAGAGCTCGAACAGAGAGATTCAGGTGTTCTTTCTTCCCGCGCGCTATTCGAGAATGGAATGGGAGATAAATAGTATAATTGTGGTTCGATGAAATCCTCTGCCAGGCACTTAAATGTGATTTGCAGAGTATCCCATGTAGATTGAGGAGCACTAGTTTCATGCCGTTTTGAGTAATTCTCCCTCGCACATTTTTAAGCTTTCTAGTGTACTCTACAGCAAACAAAAGTGGAGTAAGAGGCTGGTCCTTTGTGCCATGATTAGCTCCACATAGCATGGATGTGAACAAGACCATGTGAAGCCAATAACGTTTTCAAACTGCCAATTTCCATAGCAACTGCATAAATGACATTCACAAAGAAATCTAAATCTATGGTCTTCCAATCATCCTCAAAATATTGATGAGTAACGTTAATAAACAAGAGAAAAGGACTTACAGATCTTAAAATGTATAAGCTTCATGCAATAAGGCTTCACTACTAAGATTACCTCTTATTAAACATATCTGGTCATAGGTGCCGACTATGGGTATGCTCCGTCGCTCAATCATACCCCAAAAGTTGAGTGGGTATGCTCGGCATACCCCATTGAAAATTTTGGTATTATTTATTCTTTACGATATATTTCCTGACTGATTTTGTGAAGACCTTTTATACCGTATAGCATCTGATGCTGAACTATAAATACAAAATTTGACAAATACGGCACGAGAGGTTTGTGAAGTGTGAAATCGAAGCTACGCTGCGTGATGTGCATGTGTTATAGTTAGGAAATCAGAAAGCAGAGTTTGAGTAGAGCACATTAGCTGTCGTTAGCTGATCAGTACACAGCAGCAGTGAAATTTAAAAATATTCTTGTCATGAATGTTCGCTTGGGCAATTTCAGCCTTACTCTTCAGTTCCAACTAACAATGACTGGGGATTTGCGATATAATAGGGAAAATTATTTAATGCTGTTCCTGCAATCTTGCTCTAAGAATGACAAATTATTGAATGTAATCTTGTCCATTCAATAAAGTGATTATCCTTGTAAAGTGCACTGAAAATGATGACAAATTAGTAAAAAACAAATCTACTTTTGACAAGCAAGACAGAAAATATGATTCTTGCTCATTTCACTGGTAGCAATTTAAACTGTACTCTCAGGGCCCTGCCTAAACAGAAACTCTAAAATAGTGTCACATTCGCATGCAAACACCCAAGTATATGTGCTGGCATAGTATGTGAGTACATACCTTTGCCTCTTACCTATACGATATGCATAACCCTCAGATACTATCTGACCCCAGCATGAACATTACCTTATTTGTGTCTAGAATTGTGCCGCTCTTGCTCAAAACGTTTTATATATTCTGTTAGAGGTAAATTGTCTTCAAGGAACTGTGTTACTGTAAATCGTGACATTTTTCATTCTGTTTACTGAACTGGTGTGTGATGTAAATATATTGGTAACGACAGATATGGTATGACAGCAGAAGTCTTTATGGGCTAATTTGGTAATACTGTATTGAAAATAAATCTACAGAAGAATGAAGCAAGGAAGATGATTCGATATAAGTGATTGTGATAGTGAACAGAGTATTCACAATACAGGCGCACCATTATATGATATGCATGTCTAAGAAGGCGAAACCTCTTAAAATTATTTGGTAAAATGTTGACGTTACATTTTTTTCTGTAATACCTGTCTGGGAAGGGGGGGCTGCAACAGGTGGGCAAACACTCATCCCCCCCCCCCCCCCCATAGATACACCACTGAGCATAACCCAAGACTTTCAAAAGTCAACGCCTATGCATCTGGTACCACATCTACTAAATATATTGACACAAAAGAGAAATGAATCGTGCCATCGAATAACGCTGTAGTCTGCATCGCCTGCTGTAAAAGTTGACCGGTTTACCGTCCGAGGGCAGCACTACACAGCGAGGAGACCCACGAAGTTTTCGCTCCTCTGCTGGAACAATGGTGTATTGCTGTATGTTACAATAATGGTGGAGTGTAGCAAGGTGACGCTTACCGAAAGCGGTTTGAAACGCGCTAATAACACACGGAAAAGGAAAAGTAACATCGCTAATTGGCAGGATACTAAGAGGAAAAGGCTTCGTGATACTGGAATGGAATATAAATCACGGAAAGGAAAGGTAGTTTTTGGGAAACAGCCTCCAACACAGGTGAGTGGAATAATGCTGTATGGGTTCCGTGAACATCAAATAAAAAATTTACCGTTGTCTTCTGGTTTTCGGTTGCTTTACAACGGGGCACTGACACTTCAGAAGGAGAAGAAATGGATCTGTTGGACATGATAAAATATATGGATACAAAATACCGGGATTTTTACGAAAACCTGCAGTGTGACAGCTGAGTTTGGCTACCAGATTTGTGTCTCAACTTTAACAGATTCATGTACTACTACTTTTTTAAGATCAATGTAATCAGTTTACAATAAATATTTTTTGTATCTTGTAATAATTTCCTCACTTACACTTTTTGGATTCTAGACAACCTTACCATTAGAGCAGAGTAAAGAGTGATATGGAATAAAGCTGTATACCCAGTGCTATACAGCGTTTATCTATTTTAAAACTTAATAATTTTCAAAAAAAAACTATACTTAGTGAAATTTTGGAAAGCACAACCAAGCATTTTTAAGAGTCTATATGCACAAATGATACGTATCTACTGGTACATTATTATTTTCCATCGATTCTCTGGAATTAACAGTTTTTTTCGATTTCCCATAAACTGCAAAATATGCCGTACAGCGTTATTCGATGTGATAATTCAAATATTGAAATTCAAAATCAAATAATTTTATAATGTGTGTGTGTGTGTGTGTGTGTGTGTGTGTGTGTGTGTGTGTGCATGAGAGAGAGATAGTTTGTTCTTTTATCTGAGCTACTGGCTTACTGAACTCCATGTTTTTCTCTCTTTAAACAGTTAGAAAACAATCCCAATAATAAAGCACCATATTATATTCCTTGCAGGCACAGCACCCAGTGGTGCTCATACTGAGCCATGGACATATGTTGTAGTATCAAATCCTGAAGTCAAGCTGCAAATCAGACAACTTGTGGAGGAAGAGGAAAAGATAAATTATACTAAAAGAATGGGTAAGTTTAAAACAAATCAAGAGGCTACCAGAATAACATAATGTTCAACTAAAAGACTCAATGTCAAATACTATGTATGATCATAACTTTATGCAAATCAACAATTTCCTTATTAATAAATGTTAATTAATCTAGCAATAGCATATAGGATGTTGTAGACAAGTCTGAAAAATGCAGCAGGATTGCTGTAGGGTACTCACCATAAAACCATTCTGGATAATGAGATGTGTTACATATGAAACATGGGAATAATGTAATTAATGCCATTTTCCTTTTCATCTACCCAATAATCCATTAAAATGAAGTGAAAATATTTTCCTTCACTCCTGGTATGCTATGACCAAAACTTGTTTTGATTCGGCTCACCTGTAGACGGGGATACCGCTCATCAGCTTTGACCCGTGACGTCATCACAGCACAGTAGTTATGAGGTGTGTGCATGTTTTTAGAAGGCATGAGTGATTATGTGGTCGTTGAGTTAAAGATGATAGTTTGCTTACATACAAAACAGATTTATATTTTCTGTTTAAAAAGTGATCTGTAGCTTCTCTCTGAAGGTTAGGTGTAGGTTAACTGAGACATTTTTATTTTATCTATTTTTTTATTACTTTTTTTTTTATGTGAGCGCTGAAGGTGCCAATTTTTTAGGCTAAGACCTGTGATCGATCATACATTCTGTAATCTATAATATCTACATTTTATTTGTATCTGCAATACAGAAGTATTGAGATATCCCATGTACTGGTTTTCCAACATCTTGATGATGTCATGGGTCAAAGCAGATGGGTGGTATCCCAGTCTACAATTATGCCTTTGATTCAGTAAATTATTGATGTCATGCTCTCTAACTGTAAATCATTGTTGATGTTTTGTACTATGAATCATATATTTTCTCTCATTTTCACCTATGGTTCTGTGTAAAACATTAAGTGTCCTCACCAGCTGCATAGGCAATTTTTCTATAATCAAAATATCCACGGGTGTACTGCCGGTCTATAGTGTCCAACGGGCACAATATTTCGGTGATCATACATGTCGCCATCATCAGGTGAACTGACGGACTGAGCTCCTCGAAACACGCCAGCACGGATATCCGCACGCTACTGCTGCTCGAAGGGAACTGGGTTCTAGCCCGGTAGCGGGCGATTTAAATACCCTCGGCCCGCGGAGCGACCCCTCCGCGGTCCGGGCCCCGCAGTGGAACCAATTGTGACGGCGTCTGAGATGACGTCGGTGTGAGGGCTCTGTACGCCGTGGTCGTAACTTCGTTACATTTGCTAGATTTACTCTTAATTAACCCAATCGCTGATTCCCAAGCTTTGCTAAGATTGTAGCCACAGTCATGGTTTATGAGGTCATCACTTGTGCGAAATTCAATGGCTTCTCTAACGTCAAAGTCCCAGTATCTCGATGTCTCTACCAGAATCCTAGTGCGTTCATACTCCATCGCATGATTCTCCGACAAACAATGTTCAACGCATTGATCCTCCATGGTACGCATCGTCTGTCCAATATACGACTTTCCACTCTGACAGGGAATCTGGTACACGCCAGCCTTCCTCAAACCGAGATCATCTTTTGCACTCCCCACCAGTGCACGAATTTTATTCAGCGGACAAAAAACAGTTCCAACCTGGTGTTTTTTCAAAATGCAGGCGACCTTCCCCGAGAGTGCGAAGGCATATGGAACGAACGCAGTGCCTACATTCTCCCTAGTGTTTTCATCCGTTTCCACAGATTGTGATGTAGTGGTTGGGTGGAGAACCCGCTGAATCTGCCACTCTGAGTACCCATTTTTTTGAAATACAGTTTTCAGGTGTTCCAATTCCTGGGGTAGACTCTCTGCGTCGGAGATAGTATGTGCCCTATGTACTAGAGTTTTAAGTACCCCATTCCTCTGTGAAGGGTGGTGACAGCTGTCTGCGTAGACAATGCACACTGATCTGTATTTACACGCAGACAGTTGTCACCACCCTTCACAGAGGAATGGGGTACTTAAAACTCTAGTGCATAGTACGTGCCCTATCTCCGACACAGAAACACCAGGTTGGAACTGTTTTTTGTCTGCCGAATAAAATTTGTGCGCTGGTGGGGAGCGCAAAAGATGATGTCGGTTTGAGGAAGGCCGGCATGTACCAGATTCCGTGTCAGTGTGGAAAGTCATATATTGGACAGACGATGCGTACTGTCGAGGATCGATGCGTTGAACACCAGAGGCACACACGATTGCTGTATCCGAGCAAGTCGGCGGTCGCTGAACATTGTTTGTCGGAGAATCATGCGATGGAGTATGAATGCACTAGGATTCTGGTACAGACGTCGAGATACTGGGACAGCGTCGTTAGACAAGCCATTGAAATTGGCACAAGTGATGACCTCATAAACCATGACTGTGGCTACAATCTTAGCAAAGCTTGGGAACCAGCGATTGGCTTAATTAAGAGTAAATCTAGCAAACTTAACAAAGGGATGACCACAGCTGACAGAGCCCTCACACCGACGTCATCTAAGACGCCGTCGCAATCGGTTCCACGGCGCGGGGCGTGGACCGCGGAGGGGTCGCTCTGCGGGCCGAGGGTATTTAAATCGCCCACTACCGGGCTAGAACCCAGTTCCCTTCGAGCAGCCGAAGCATGCGGATCTCAGTGCCGGCGCGTTTCCAGGAGCTCAGTCTGTCAGTTCACCTGATGATGGCAACATGTATGATCGCCGAAATGTTGTGCCCGTTGGACACTACAGACCGGCAGTACACCCGTGGATATTTTATTATCAAATACGCCGGGAGAAACTGAAGAATCACAATTTTTCTATAGCTTATGTTAGTTACCAGGAAAGCTTTTAATGGTGTGTCTAAGTGACACTCATTCTGGTTTCAGAGTCACTGTTATGTATACTTAACATATAATTTATTAATCATACTTAAAATAAGTGATAGAAAAGTTATTATGATTGAATAAATTTGTATTATAATTTAGAATTATTATCTATTTCAAGCATAGCTATTACTAATATCTAGGAGTAATAAGTTACTCCATTGTGAGGGGTTGTGGTCGGCTGAGAACTGAGGGCGTGGACAGGTGCCGATGTGATGGAGTGTGCGGTAATTTGCAAGCCTTTGTGCACGGCGGTGTTCCCATCAATATATATCGAACATCGTAGCGTCAAACAATAGTATGATATAGTATTTCTGAACTGGAGATTCCGGCACTATGCGCCCTCACATACTAAAAGAAAAACTTATTGGTGTAACATATTAAAATTCTATTATTTAGTGCTTATAAAGTGTATAATTAATGCAGTAATTACTCTTGTAAATACTATGTTAAATGTACTTCACATGAAACACACAATCTTATTGGTCGCCATAAAGTGATACCTGATTGTCTGCTACGCTGCGATACTACGACGTTCTAGGTATATCGACGGGAACACCGTCGTGCACAAAGGCTTACAAATTACCGAATGTGCCATTCCATATCTCTCGTGATGCTCTAAGTGTGTGCATGATGGGTAAGAAAGGTTTAACAGTTTCTGGTACCGTTCTGCATTAAAAGCAAGACCAAACTTCAACACATAGATTAGCGCAACATGAAAGAATCCAGCAACTCGGCAATCACTATTCCTGTTGACAACATGAGAGTTGGCAATGTTATGGAGGAGTAGAAATGATGCTAATAAATCAGCAGTTAGGATTGGCTTCGAGATTTCTGTAGTGCTGATTTTCCAGCTGAAGGTGTAGATCCAGTTACAGTGAGTAGATACCACAGGTGGAGATGGATGAGTTTCTGGCAGTCAACAGCAGCAGTGGTGTTTCTGGTTGAAACCCGAGGTGCGGTGTGTGGATAGACAGATACTTCAAAACTAGTGTCAATAAACAGATGATGAAGTAGATCTGTAAGAGCACTTTGAGGCATCATAGAATTAGTACTTGCTTCTTTGCAGATGATGCTGATGAATAGGTATTTGCAAAGTGGGTGGAAAAGGAAAGTTTGTTCATAAAAATTGTGGTAGTGCCAATATACAGTGGGTTGGCTTTTAGCTTGACAATGTGCACAGGTGCAATGGCATGGATGTGGTGATGTGAGAACAGCAGCAGGCTGGGTATGAAGTGTAGATACTTGAAATGTGAGGGCTTCAATCTCTACTGAAAGCGACTGGAATTCTGGGCTGACCGGGGCTGGTAACAAGGCATCTAAGTCCCCTGTACTGACTGGTGGTGTAGCTATAATAACTGAGATGGACAATGAAATGTAGTTATTGCAACAGCCTGAAATCGATCAAGACTTGCAGTCCACACCAAATTATGACACTGCAAACTCAAGTGATGACCACAGGAAAAATTCCAGAAAGAACCCAGCGTGTCCTGGCAACTGCTGTACCACTTGGCAGAATTCCAGGACCATGTGCCTTATATAAGTGGGTGTTCCATTGGGAACTAACTTCTCACTTGTGATCTGGAAGATTTATTTACTCCATCGTCACTTGGCTTTCAATTGTAGTTAGTTTCTTGTGTGTTCAGTTTACTGACAGTAACTCTGTACTTTCTTTTGTTCATCATTTTGTGTACTCTGTAGCTCTAATTCACAAGTGTAAACCTCAACAGGGATGACAAGTAATCCCTTCTGTGCATTGGTTGCTCTGGCAACATGAGTCCTGCAGCACTAACTAGTGCAGAAACAGCTATCAGTTGGATAGGCAGTTACTGGAGGAAGAGTGTCAGTATTTGGTTTTATTGCAACAACAGTAGGTGTTATCAGATGTGACTTGCTACTGGCTGTTCATCCATTTCTTTCCTTTCTGGGTGGTAGTGATGAGTGGGGCATGTACTTACAGTACCTCAACCCTCATTTTGCTACACATGAGGTGACTGATTCTACATGATCCTTTTTTGACATGATCCTCTCAAGGTGTGTTAACATTGCTCCACAACTTTTCAACAACATGGCCAACGGATTACCTCCTCCAATTTGCACTGGATAAGGAGGTATGCTTCCAGACTATTTGCCAAGAGGATACTTCCTTGAATGAAATTTTTAAAACTGCTATGACTCTTGAAGTGAAACATGACTCAGACTGCAGAAAGAAGTCTTTTTGGCTGTTTTATTTGCCATGGCTATGCCAGCACTGCACAAACTGTAGCAAAGTACTGGAGAACCCAGAGCATGCACCATTGCTGAGTAAACAACTTTTTTGCTGCAATCATTCTGAGTTGAGTGTTCCCACTTACTTCCCATTCCATAATTGCATTTTGGAGGTTGTCTCCCCTTCCCAGCCTGTCAAGCACAATGGTTAACATAATTTTCCTTTGTACCCTCATTGTTTCCACTGACATTCATAGTTGTGTTGTCCACACTGTGGGCTATTTGTTTTTATTGTGGCATTCACGGCTACATTGCTCCTACCTTGCAGCTTGCTGACATTGCAGCTGTGTGAACAGTATCATCTTTACCTGCTAATGTCATTTGCACCATTCACCCTGTGTGTCACCTAGAACGAGGAAAACCAGTAAAATTCCTGAACACAGTGAACATAGTGGGTTTGGTGGTAGGCCTACCCTTTAAAATCAATACTGTTGCATGCTATTCTTTGATGGATAGTTCTGATTATGTGAGTCTGACCACTCCTCCCATGCACCATTCCTGAGAAAGATCCTGGCAGATGGCAATCACAAAATTCTGGTGTGAAGTGTGTTTTGATGGAGGCTTCCTTTTAAATGTGTCTCCCTCACTTTTCCAAATGAGATAGATTGGCTGGCCATTACTTACCTTTGTGCTGTACTGCCAATAGTTACACAAATGAAGTAAAAAAAAAAAAAAAAAAAGGAATGAAAAATAACAAGCTTTCAGAACACAGTTCCTTCCTCAGGTGGGAGAGAAGGGAAGAAACAAGGATGGGAACGGAAGGGAAAGGTAATTCACGACCTAGGTCATGAAGGTGATGTTTGAGGAGTGTGGAAGTCAGAGATACTGCATGTTAGTACTGAGCCAAGCCAGAGAAGATATATATTGTGGTGTCGCACAAGTACAAAGTGCGCGCCACCTACTTTCGCCGTGTGCCGCCATGCACGCACGGCGCGGCGTTCTTACGACAGCCACGAGCGCCCTCTGCTACAACGCCGCTCGTGGCCACCACTGAACGACATCGTTCACTTGGGACTGAGATAGGAACCAGTTAACACTTCGGAATCTGATAGGCACCAGTAAAGACTTGGCTATTGGACAGGCACTAGGCAGACCTCTAACAACTATGTATCAGCATTCTGCAGTACTGATCTCTGCAAAAGTTAAGTATTGTATAAATTCTGTTCAATATATATCTCGTTCTAATTTACTCTAGTGTTTCTAGTTTCTTACTGCTCCCCTCCGTACCTGCACCAGCGTGCTATCTTTATTCCTGTGTCGGTCTCATTCCACTCGGCCACCGACACCTACGACGGAAACGAGACACAAAAGTGGCGACGAGGCTGGGACACAAAATATATAACCAAAGAGGAAAGATCTTTCCACTTTTGTTATATATATCCTAGGTCGTGAATTACCTTTCCCTTCCATTCCCATCCTTGTTTCTTCCCTTCTCTCCCACCTGAGGAAGGAACTGTGTTCTGAAAGCTTGTCCTTTTTCATATTATGTTTCTAGGCTTAAAGACTTCTGGCCTCCTTGGAGCTGTTCATACTGGATTTGGTTCGGCTAGTGTTTGTTCAGGTATGCCTTCATTTGAAACCAGGTTCGGCCTGTATGTGAAACATGTGGGCCTATTCCTCAAATCCTGTAGACTGCAGTGAGGACAGAACAGGACAGATTTGCCATCCACAATCTTTGATGTACTTCCATCCTTTTGGGTTGCAAGTGCCTTTGCTGTTGTTATAATTTAGTGCTTTTTGAGGCAGCTGATACAGAGCACTCCCTCATGTGGCAATTATTTAGATCACATTATTGTGACAGGACTGTCTAAAGCTGAGAATCTTCAGAATTTGCACTCCTTATGTTCTTACTTAATGACTGAGGGCCTGAAATGCAACATAGGTAAGTATAATACTTAAGGTTCCTCCTCGGTAAATGGTGCCATTGACAACATTCCCTGCCAGAAAATTCTGAAAGAATTAAATCCTTACTGTGAAAGATTAGGAATTACAGCTGATGAATTCCTCATATTGTAAACTGCCATGCTCACTACTCCACTCTAAGCCCTGTGGAATGGAAGGAAGACACATTTCGTAAGCAGGCTCTGCAATTGATGCCACGCTTCATCCTGTTCTCAGAGGGGCAACATCTTCTCACCAATGACACCTCACAGTATGAAGTTGATGCAGTGCTTTCCCACCACCAAGACCTCAAAGACCTGGGTACCAAATTGCCTTCACTTCCATACCTTCATCCTGGCCCAATGCAACTACTCACAGATATGCAGTGAAGAAGTTCCATACCTATATGTAAAGCCTTAATTTTTGGTCACAGTGACTCAGTACTTTCTTTTGTTCATTTTAATAATTTAACTCTGTAATTCACGAGGAATAAAGTGTGTTTGTGAGTTCTAATCAACAGTAGTAATGTATTGGAGGTGGAACTGGTAATGAGAACTTAAACTGGATAAGAACACAGAGCTAAAGTGATGGGTTAGACAACCACGGGAGTGAGTACTGCTAGTTGTTGGTGTGAAAGTGTCTGCAGAGGTCAAGTATGACACATGCTTGTTCAGTCTAAGCAAATGGAGTAGGTCATCTGGAATGGTGCCTACGTTGACCACATCTGGGAGGTGTGAGAACAGTGATTGTGACACAGTCCAAAAGCAGACAATGTATACTCTCACTTGGGGACAAAGAGGTGTGGTGTACGAGATCCTTCTTGATATGGAATGTATAGTTCAGTAGATATTGGTGCAGTGATGTCATTGACCTAAGCTACACAGTGCTGGACAAGCTGACTGACCAACATATGTATACTTTGTATAGCCTAATGTTATACCACTGCAATGGAACCACTGCTTGATCTGCACATAGCAGACAGTATGTTGCATAGACCAGAAAATGTGGTAGTCAGAATGTTACATCGAACTTGCCAACATTTAACAGTATTTACATAAAGGAACCAGGACGCCAAAGCAATGAAACTGTACCAAACTTTACATGTCATGGGGTTGACCATTTATTCACTGAACAGTTTCCCTTGCCAGAGCAACACACACATGCGCGCACACACACACTAAAGAGCCATGTAGGATCCCAAAGTGTCATAGACTTGAGTGACGTCTGAAGTAGTGCTGGAGGGAGCTGACACCACACATCCTGCATGGCTATCCACAAATCCCCAAGAGTACGAGGGGATGGAGATCTCTTCTGAACAGCATGCTACTAGGCATCCCACATATTCTCTGTTATGTTCATGCCTGAGGAGTTTGGTGGCCATCAGAGGTGTGTAAACCCAGAAGAGTGCTCCCGGAGCCACTCTGTAGCAATTCTGGATGAGTGCATTGTCCTGGTTGAATTGTCAAAGTAAATATATGTCACTTGGCAGAGTGTTTATATAGACATATCACAGGTCCCTTATCACTCCAACTGCACAAGCCCCACACCACACAGAACCCCCATCAGTTTGATCAGTCCCCTCTCACATGCACGGACCATGGATTCAGGAAGTTGTCTCCATACGATTTTAATATGTTTTCTCTCTGATGAAAGCTGTAACTGAAAATGTAAAAGTGTGTGAAAATGATTGTCTTTTTTACATGGCTGTCTGCAGCTCAGCTATCATCCTTATGGTGAGTTGCTACACATCCTATTAGTAAAATGAACTTAAATTCATTTTTATGAAATCACATAGTAATGTTCATATAGTAGTACCCTGTTATAGGGCTCCTACCAAGAGTTACTAGGCGAAGCAGGTCAACGGTCTAAGTGGCAGAAGAGGAAGTAGTGTATGTCACAATGGCGTTGATAGTGGAAGAACGGAGGGGAGCAAACCCCATAATGAAAGCACATTAAACCAAGGCACGATGGTTTCCGTATCGGGCGGCTTCCGGGTCAGCGTCTGATTCCTATGTTAGGGACGGCTGTACTAGTTACTCCAGGTCTCACTAACTTGGTTTTATTTTTGGGTAGGGTTTCACCCTATCTCACAAATCTAAACCCACAAAACTTCCATGATGGCACAACATATGGAAATTAGTACCCCATCAGGTTCAATCCGGGGCCAAAATTTTGGTTCAACTGGGGTCATGGATTCTGGGGGCCCTAAACCATCATGTTTGGATCAGTCGGAGTATCCTTTTCTCCTCAAACTCAGAACAAAGGAGAAACACATCTTTGGTACACTTAATGTGAACACCTTGTTGAAAATTGGAAAACAAAAGGAACTGATCAAAGTACTTGATGAATACAAAACAAAACCTCTGGCAGTCCAAGACATGAGATTCACAACAGATGAAGTGTCAGCTATGGACAATTACAGGATACTGAAAGGATGACCAGCTATCAAGGTTAAGAAAACAGAAAAAATGAAGAATTCAGTGTTAATCCTTGGAAGAGCCTTCTTCATTCATAATTCTATAACTGAATCTATAGAATTCAGATCTCCATCTCCTAGACTGTCTATACTAACTCTTGCAAGTGGAAACAAATTATACACCATATTCAATGTCCATGTGCCAATCAATGAAGACAATAGAAAGAACCCAGAGATGGTAGAACAATTTTGGTCACAACTTGAAGAAGAACTGTTCAGAACACCAGACAAGCATGTCAAGATCCTTATGGGGGGCTTCAATGCCCATATTGGAAAAGAGAGAAAATTCCAGAACATTGTAGGCAAATATGTAGCTCTCAGAAGGACAAATAGAAATGGTGAAAGATTTATTGATGTTTGTGAATCATTTGGAATGAAAATTATGTCCACCCAGTTTAAGAGGGCTTCAAAGCAGATGAAAACATGGCGATCACCCAATCCCATGTTAGGAGAATTTCAGACTGATCATGTAGTAACTACCAGCCTGAAAGAAATAAAGAAAGTCGGAGTGCTGAAAGGTGCTAATTTTGATTCTGACCATTAGCTGACAAGGGTCAAAGTGAAACCAATCTCTGGTATTTGGAGAATGAAAACCCCCACAATACAGAAGTAAAGAATTGAAGAACTGAAAATCAATGAAGAAATAGTTGCGAAGTATCAGCATGAAATTGACACGTTAAACTCCAGCGAGTGGGACAAAATGGCTCAGAAGATTCAGGAAGCAGTGAAACAAATAATTTTCATTGCTAAGAAAAGGAAACATCCATGGTGGGATGAAGAATGTGAAGATTCCTTACAGAACCGTTCTGAAGCTTGGAACAAGTGGAATTCTACCAAACAGAACTTCAAAGAATTCAAAACCCAAAGGAGGACGACAGCAAAAGTATTTAGGAATGCCTAACAAAAGTTTGAAAGAGATCAATTAAAGGAGCTAGAAGAGAATTTCCAGAAGAACAACACCAGAAACTTCTATCAGACATTTAAATGAAAACTTAGAGGTTACTCATCACCCAACATCTGTTTCAAAAATGATCGGGGAAAATAGATTATGAACAACAAACAAAATTGTGATACTTCAAAGAGTTGCTCAACTGTGACCCATCACCAGAAAAGTTTACCTTCCAGAAACCACAAAACAAACTTCCTGATTTCACCCTACCAGATAAAAAGGAAATATGAGAGATGATCAGGGACTTGAAAAAAGACAACAAAGTATCGTGCAAAGATTCAATTCTTGCAGAACTTTTGAAGTACGCAGGAGACAGTTTCCTAGAATGTCTTGAAAGACTTTTTAAAAAAATCTGACTCACGGGAGAGATCCCAGGAAAATGGAGAGATGCAGTCATCCACCCATTGCACAAGAAAGGTAACAAATCCAATGTCAATAATTTCAGAGGAATATCACTTCTACCAGTAGCATACAAGATCCTTGCCATTGCTCTCAAACATAGAATAGAACAACACGTAGATCAACAACTAGGTGAATATCAAGCCGGCTTTAGGACAGGAAGATAGTGTGCAAAGCAGATCTTTATCATAAAAACCTTAATTAAAACAAAGACACTAGTAGCAGCTGATAAAAAAGTGATCATGACATTTGTGAACTTTAAAAAGGTGTACTACTCTGTAGATAGAGACACATTAATAGAAGTGCTGAAAGAATTTGGAATAGATGATAAGACAATGAGGCTTATTCAGCAAACACTAACAAACACCTGATCACAAATTAAATTTTTAGGAGAACTGTCAGAGCCCTTTGAAATCAAAACAGCTCTGGGACAAGGAGACAGTCTCTCTCTGATCTTGTTCAACTGTGTTTTAGAGAAAGTTATCAGGGAATGGTGAAAAGAAATGAGTCATTTCAACTTTCCAAATGGAATCAGGCTAGGCCACAAACAATCTGGGCTCACATTTGAAGGTCTCGCATTTGCAGATGATATAGTGTTTTTTTATTATTATTATTATTTTCCAAATATCTTTTGAGAAGACATAACATATGAACATAAATGCCACTGATCGAATCTGAACAATGAGGACCAAGTTTGGCAACATCAAAGGAGTTCAGAGGTTCAAGTAGCTAGGGGAGATTTTGACTCCAAACAACTATAAAAAGGCAGCAATTAAAGAACAGGCAAGAAAAATTGAAATAGCATTCAGATTGTCTCAGAACACATACAAATCTAAATGACTCTCATACCAGGCCAAATTCCGACACTATAGCTCAGTCATCAAACCTGAATGTTTATATGCATAGGCAATAGCCAGGAAGGACTTTCAGACTTGGAAAAGAAATAAAGGAAATTCCTAATAAAGATTCTGGGGCCCATAAAAATATCAAATTTATTTATGTTCTGCCTAAGATCAAATCAAGAACTTTATTAATGATTTGATAATATACCACCACAACGAAGAAAAAAAGACTGTCTTTCTATGAACATATTAAAAGAATGAAATCAGAGAGGCTCACCAACAAGATTCTTCTTGTCCAGGAGAACAGGAAGACACAAATTCATAGATGAAAGAAGTGCACAGGGACCTAGAAAAATGCAGGAGCACAACAGAAGAAATAGTGATCAGGCAGATCTTTAGGAAAAAGGTTGTGGAGGTGAAGGATTTCTTTGGGGAGAAAATGAAAAAGAACAGAGTATTCTCAGCAGAGGAACATGCATGAGTGAGCCACCAGATGAAGCAGAACTGGCGAAAGAGGAAGGAAGAGAACTTTAGAAAGTAAGGGAAGTTGTGTATACATAACCCATAGATGGATGAAACAAAAATAAATAATAAATAAATAAATATAAAAAATAGAAAACGGATGACACACAAAGGACAGGCTGGTCGACAGACACAAATAAAATCACACACAAATACAAGCTTTCGCAACTGTTGGTCACTTCGTCAGGAAAAGAGGAAGAAAGGAGAGGAGAAAGGGAAGGATATGGGTTTTAAGGAAGCGGAAAAGGAGTCTTCCAATCCCAGGAGTGGAAGGACTTACCTTTTCTTCCCCTAAGGTAAGTCCTTCCACTCCTTGGATTGGAAAGACTCCTTTTCCACTTCCTTAAAACCAATATCCTTCCCTTTCTCCTCTCTTTTCTTCCTCTTTTCCTGACGAAGTGACCAACAGTTGCGAAAGCTTGTATGTGTGTTTGTGTGTGATTTTATTTGTGTCTGTCGACCAGTCTGTCCTTTGGGAAAGTCATCTGTTTTATATTTTTTATATTTGTTTATCTTACCAGGAAAGTTTTCTTCTATAATTTTCATTTCATCAATTTGAATCTAATAAATAAATAATGTTGATATAATTCAGTCAAGTTGTGCATTCATTGTATCCTCAATAGAAATGTGTTTCTAAGTTGATATATTTACATATAAATGACTTAAATATGTCTTGAATGTTTTATGAATTTAATACAAATGTTCATGATGAATGTGTAAGATATTAATTTACCACCTCTTTAAGTTTAAAGAAAGTTCTGTAGATCAATGTTTCTCACATAAAACAATGTGCTCATCGGCAATGATAATTAATCACAACATCTACAGAGAGTGACCTGTGCTATATCCTTTTTATTATGCTTAATGCATACTGATTATTTTATAACATTGAATAAAAAGGTTTTTGGGTTTACAGTCATGTCAAGGGCTTAAAATTTCATATACTTTTGATCAAGTTGTTCTTGGGCATTGTCAACTAATATTACTGTATATCCTTTTATACACTTGCTGCTGGTTGTAATTGCTTGGTGTTTGAAGTATTTGCTTTGACATTGTTACTGCTGGATCCCATGCCACACCTAGCTACAGGCTGCCATCTCTTTTAAGGATGTTATCGATGATTTTTATTTTGATAATTTCCTTATTTATACAGACCAAAGAGCCATTACTGTGTGTCATCACAGAGGTTTCAGCAAATTTGATCTGGGTAGCATTTTCCAAACCATTTTTGGCTAAAGTGTTTAAAACATCCCATTTCCTGCCTGCATTGTTTTTTAGTGTATATTGTTTGTCTAACATAAGACTGGTCACACTCAGAAGGTATATTATAGGCCACAGGTATAATGATACCTGCTACACTTTTAATAGGTATTAGTAATTGCCATATGTTTGTCAGATGCCTGAAGTTTAATTTCATTTGTCTCTTCTGTATGTGCCTTATCGTGTCTGATATGGAGCGAAATATGTAAGTTCCTTATCTTCACCTTGTCATTTCATTTATTTGTTCAATGTTTAGCCATTGTTTTTGACAACCTTGAACAGGTACTTTAGCTCACTGTACTGGTTATTAGCAACTGAAATCATTCTTGCATGATGCACCAGTGTCTCTAACATTGTGCTGGGTGATGATGACCTATGGTGTGCAAGTACACATTGGTGTGAGCAGGTTTTCAATGGATACTTTGGTCAAGCTATCCATTTCATATGGAAAGGGCAATGATGTCAACAAAGGGCAATGTACTGTCTCTTTATACCTCCATGGTGAACATGGTGTTATGTTAATATGTTGAGATGGTTCAAAGATGGGTAAAGTTTCTCATATACACAAAGATAAATTATAAAGATGTTAACAATGTATTCAAAGATATAACTGGGTTCAGTTATATTTTGTCTAATCTAATATCTTTGAAAGACTTCAGAAAGATGTTTTCAATTATTAGAGCCTCCTACTGTAAAGGGTAATGCAGACATAATTATGGAATGTGCAGACTAAGGCATGAAGATCTATGGGCTCCTTGGGAAAGTTACTTACCAGAAATTCCCTCGGCTATCAACATTAAGAATAATAAAGACATCTGAGCTTTTTAAGTGTTCTTAGATGGAAAACATTGCAGTCAGGAACATTCTCCAACATACAACTAGACCCACCTCATCATATCCAATTGATTCACTGACATACATTTTGGTAAAGTATTTGTTGCAAATGTGGTAAATGCTTAACATCATATTAAAAACTTTGCCAATTTTATCAGCTGAATTAGTCATCTTCAGCTAGTGAGAGTGGCATTATGGTGCCACTGTTTATGAATGTGCCTATTTTGTTTGTAAATGGCATGGTTTAGTTATTTAGGCACACACTCTTATATCTTCTTGTTTTCTGTACAATTGCCAGTATTTTGATCAGATGAATGGCATTGCAATGGGAAGCCTATTAGCTCCAGCAGTTGCAAACCTCTTTATGCATAGTTTTGAGGATATCCTTGAAATTCTCCATGAATTTAGATATACACCACTAAAGCCTAATTGTGTTTTCTGATATGACCCCTTCATCATTTGACTTGGCATACACAAGAAACTTGATGAGTTCTTGGAACTTCTCAAAACAAATAACAATAATTTTCAATGGATCATGGAAGTAGAAAAATACATCCTCATCCACCACAAATGAAATGCATGCCTTGACCACACCATCTATAGAAAAACTACTCACATCAATCTGTATCTCACTGTATGTCATAATCCACTGACATGAAGGCACACCATGTTACAAAACATTGTTAAATTGTGCAAGACTGATAACCTGCCTTGTGTACAGACCTACCTTTGTTGCATCTTTGGGGACAATGTCTGCCCAATATATTAAGTGGACTCAAGAAAGAATCAAAATAAGATGACCAATAAGAAGTGGGAAAATAAACTTAAGTTAAGACTGCCTGCTGAAGAGAAATATCAAACTAATCTTCAAACCTCCAACAAAAATTCAGCAATTACTGAGACAAGTTAAAGCCCCAGGGAGTCTCTCAGAACACATGGGGTGTACAAGGTACCTTTCAAGTGTACAAATACTGGACAAATAGAGTTGGTACCCTACATCTCAGTGTGGTGGAAGAACAAATGATTGTGAAATCAAAGTGGGCACATTGAAAGTAGAATCAATTTACCCCTATATATGACACTGCCAAGAGGTTCAGTAATATTACTGCTGGCAATTAGTGTATATAAGGGTATACCAGCAGCCCAATGCCAGTCTTACTACTTCAATTTTCCTGGTAGATTAAAATTGTGTGCTGGAACCGCAATTCGAACCTTTGCCTTTCACAGGCAAGCACTCTACTGATGAAGCTATCCCATCATGCTTCCCAGTTCATCCTCACAACTTTACTTCTGCCAGTACCTCACATCCTTATTTCCACACTTCACAGAAGTTCTCCTGCACTCTTGGAAGAAAGGATATGGTGGAGACATGGCTTAGGCACAGCCTAATGGGTGTTTCCAGAATGAAACTTTCACTCTGCAGTGGAGTGTGCGGTGATATGAAATTTCCTGGAAGATTAAAATTGTGAGCCAGAAGTTTCAAAAGTAGGAGGTGAGATACTGGCAGAAGTAAAGTTGTGAGAATAGATAGTGAAGCGTGCCGGGACAGCTCAGTCAGTAGAGCACTTGCCCATGAAAGGCAAAGGTCCCAGGTTTGAATCCTGGTTTTGACACAGAATTTTAAACTGCCAGGAAGTTTCATACCAGTGCACACTCTGCTGCAGGTTTAAAGGTTCATTCTGGTAATCATACTACTTGACGGTGGCAAAGCAGTGTTTGATTGAAAGGTCATGGAACAAATTGACTGCAAGCCTAATAATTTTTTACACTGTTACCACTACAAGACACTGCAATTTATATTCTCTGCAATATTGAGTCTGTAAAACATATTTTTTTATGAATTAAAGCAGACTTTACTTAAATAGTATATTATATGATATGGGCTTTTACCTGTGACTTGTAGTACAAGTACTAAAATAATTATTAATTTTAAATAGAATGGATTGTTTCATGCTGCTGGTCTGATGTGGTAGATGGTAAGTAAAAAATATCCCTATATAATATATACACATACTAAACAATTATACCTACACAGCAACATATGCCTACAGCAAATCTACCTTCAATCAGTCATGATCTTTCTCATGCATAATTTCTGCTAGAATATGGCAGAGCTACAACAGGACTGTGCCATTGTTTGTAAATGTGTGCTAAAATTTTGGATTACTGGTACAAAAATTTGTGTGTGAATTGTGATCTTTTTATAAAGACAGCACTCATGAGATAAAATAAACGCTTAATTCAAGCACACCATATAGTGTACGATGTCACGAAAAAATTGACAATTAGTTACCGAATCCATGCTTCAATAACTTTTCCAAGCTACTGAAGGCATGCAAGTGAGAGAACACAGTGGTTGATGCATCCCAAGCCCAACATTTTTGCTAGGTGAAGGGTTTGGAGAACAGGGAGGCCAAAGCAGCAATGCAGTCTGATGGGTGACAAAGAAGTCTTTACCACCGTGTGCCATGTGTGCTCACACCTAACCCTGTTGACATGTGGCAGTCGGAATGATCTGGAAGTATGGGGTGATAACAGGCTCTAACACTTCAAAGATGGACAAATTAGACTCTGGTGACATCATGGAGAGAGACGTTGAATTCTTCCCGTATACATCACCATACCAGTCCTGTACCCAGTATTGTGGTTTGGGACACTATTGGAATCCACACCCACAATACACATTTGCTGTTCATGAGAACATCTATACAAAATTGGTATGTACCACAGAGGCAATGGATTACATTTAGAACCATTGTCTTCATTGCTGCTTTAATCCAAATTCATAATTTAGTAATGCGAAGTATCAGAAGTCCAGAAGTCATACATAAGCCATGCCACAAATATTTTACATGTTCAGCTGTCAGTATTTTTGGCAAAAGGGGGAGATTAGAAGAACATACAGCTGTACTTTCCGAGGTAACAAATGTGAAATCATTATCTTCGGCCAAATTAAAATAGGTGAATGTTAGAATTTATCCTTCTATATGAAGTATCTAATTACTAAAATCATTGGATTTACCAAGAAATAAATAAAGTTCATTAAAAAATTCCATCTACATAACTGAAACCATTGTTCAGTCATGTTCTGATTTAATTAAACACTACATTCAATTTAGAATGTTTGTTCTCGGTGCACAGTGACACATCATTCGCTATTCACTTCCTAAAATATAGCCTTCTATAGCTCTTCAGTGGAAGTTTCCATGTACTCAGATGAGTAATGCACCATACAGACATTCAAACCATAATTTGACAGTTGTGTGACACGGAGGTTCCTGAAGCACAATGTATAATTTCCTAATATTTATAAAAGAATTAGACTAATTAAATATGCTCTATTTACGTGTCTTCCACTGTATACTGCAAAGACCACAATCTTTATTCATGGTTTGTGTCCTATTCTGCAATGAATTCCTATAGTTGCTTTTTGCTCTGATGGTTAATATATGGCATTTAATGAAAAGTTTATTCTCAGAATTTCAAGTTATGCAGTTATCATAAAAACAATGACATTTAAATACTTAAGGTTCATGATTTGGTTAGATTAATCATGAATACAAGATATCTTGATGATCTGGAATGTGTCAGTTTCGTAAAAGATAACACACACACACACACACACAAACACACAGACGCGTCTGTGTGTGTGTGTGTGTGTGTGTGTGTGTGTGTGTGTTATCTTTTACGAAACTGATATATATATATATATATATTATAGAGGAAAAATTCCTAACAGGAAAAAAATATACGTAAAAAATAGATGAACACTTACCAGGCGAAGGGGCACAGGCAGTAATAGCAACAAATAAACACACAGACACACACACACTCAAAAATGCTAGCTTTCGCAGCCTAGCTGCTTCATCAGGCAGAAGGGAAGGAGAGGGAAAAGGAAATGATGAGGGATTTAAGGAAGGGGGTAAGGAGCCATTCCAATCCCGAGACAGGAAAGACTTACCTTGGGGGTAAGTCCTGGGATTGGAATGGCTCCTTACCCCCTTCCTTAAATCCCTCATCATTTCCTTTTCCCTCTCCTTCCCTTCTGCCTGATGAAGCAGCTAGGCTGCGAAAGCTAGCATTTTTGAGTGTGTGTGTGTCTGTGTGTTTATTTGTTGCTATTACTGCCTGTGCCCCTTCGCCTGGTAAGTGTTCATCTATTTTTTACGTATATATATATATATATATATATATATATATATATATATATATATATATATATAAATCCCTCATCATTTCCTTTTCCCTCTCCTTCCCTTCTGCCTGATGAAGCAGCTAGGCTGCGAAAGCTAGCATTTTTGAGTGTGTGTGTGTCTGTGTGTTTATTTGTTGCTATTACTGCCTGTGCCCCTTCGCCAGGTAAGTGTTCATCTATTTTTTATATATATATATATATATATATATAGAAAAGAGATGACTTACCAAAAGGACCGACTCGTCGATAGAAACAAATAAAATAAATAAAATCACACACAAACACACATACAAGCTTTCGCAGCCTAGCTGCTTCGTCAGGCAGAAGGGAAGGAGAGGGAAAAGGAAATGATGAGGGTTTTAAGGGAGTGGATAAGGAGTCATTCCAATCCCGGGACAGGAAAGACTTACCTTGGGTAGAAAAAAGGAGGGTAAACAAATACACACACACCCACACATTTACACAGACATGTTTGTTTCTATCGACGAGCCGGTCCTTTTGGTAAGTCATCTCTTTTCTATTTTTATTTTTGTTTATCCCACCGGGAAAGTTTCCCTCTATAATTTTCGTTTCATCAATTTGAATCTAACAATATATATATTACTCACCTGGCGAAGGAGCACAGGTAGTAATAGTAGCACAAATAAATAATACACACACAAAAGCAAGCTTTCGCAAGCCAGTTGCTTCTTCAGGCATAAGGGAAGGAGAGGAAAAAGGAAATGATGAGGGACCGGCTCGTCGATAGACACAAATAAAAATAAAAATCACACTCAAAACACACTTACTAGCTTTCGCCACCACTGGCAACTTCTTCAGGAAAAAGAGGAAAAAAGGGGAGGAGAAAGGGAAGGATATGGGTTTTAAGGAAGTGGAAAAGGAGTCATTCCAATCCCAGGAGTGGAAGGACTTACCTCAGGGGACAAAAAGGAAGGTAGACAAATACACACACACTCACACATATCCAAACACAAACACACCTAGACAGACATTTGTAAAAAGCAAATTGTTGGACAGAGATACCACTTGAAGCAGAGGCTCTGTCCACAGTACCAAGGCAAGGGAATATGAATTTAGCGGAGGTTGAAACCAGGTGGGCAACAGGAGGAGAGAATAAGCTGAAGGGCAAGTTCCCATCTCCGGAGTTCTGAAAGGTTGGTGTCAGTCGGAAGTATCCAGATAACCCGGACGGTGTAGCACTGTGCCAAGATGTGCTGGCCGTGTCCCAAGGCATGTTTAGCTACAGGGTGATCCTCATTACCAACAAACACTGTCTGCCTGTGACCTTTCATGCGAATGGACAGTTTGTTGCTGGTCATTCCCACATAGAACGCTTCACAGTGCAGGCATGTCAGTTGGTAAATCACGTGGGTGCTATCGCAAGTGGCCCTGCCCTTTATTGTGTACACCTTCCGGGTTACTGGACTGGAGTAAGTGGTGGTGGAAGGGTGCATAGGGCAGGTTTTACAACGGGGATGGTTGCATGGGTAGGAGCCAGAGGGTAGGGAAGGTGGTTTGGGGATTTCATAGGGATGGACTAGGAGGTTACGAAGGTTAGGAGGGCGGCGGAAAGACACTCTTGGTGCAGTGGGAAGGATGTCATTAAGGATGGATCTCATTTCGGGGCAGGATTTAAGGAAGTCGTATCCCTGCTGGAGAGCCACATTAAGGGTCCGCTCCAGTCCCGGAAAGTATCTGGTGACAAAAGGGGTACTTATGGGGTTTTTCGGTGGAAGGTTCTGGATTTGGGGGGATGAGGAGGTGGCTCTGGTAATTTGCTTCTGAACCAGGTCAGGAGGATAGCTGCGGGATGTAAAAGCTGTTATTAGGTTATTGGTGTACTGGTTCAGTGATTCAGGACTGGAGCAGACTCTTCTGCCACGAAGACCTAAGCTGAAGGGAAGGGACACCAATATATATATACCAGCTCATCGATAGACACAAATAAAAATCACACTCAAACACACATACAAGCTTTCGCCACCACAGGCAGCTTCTTCAGGAAAAAGAGGAAAAAAGGGGAGGAGAAAGGGAAGGATATGGGTTTTAAGGAAGTGGAAAAGGAGTCATTCCAATCCCAGGAGTGGAAGGACTTACCTTAGGGGAAAAAAAGGAAGGTAAACAAATACACACACACTCACACATATCGAAACGCAAACACACCTAGACAGACATTTGTAAAAAGCAAAGAAGTTGGACAGAGATACCACTTGAGGCAGACTCTGTAGGCTTTCTACAGTATGTCTGTGTACTTGTGTCTGTGTGAATGTGTGGGTGTGTGTGCATTTGTTTACCCTCCATTTTCCCCCCAAGGTAAGTCTTTCCTCTCCCGGGATTGGAATGGCTCCTTACCCCCTTCCTTAAAAACCTCATCATTTTCTTTTCCCTCTCCTTCCCTTCTGCCTGAAGAAGCAACTGGGTTGCGAATGCTTGCGTTTGTGTGTGTGTGTGTGTGTGTGTGTGTGTGTGTGTATTCATTTATTTATTTGTGATGCTGTCACACCTGTGCTCCTTTGCCTGGTGAGTAATCTTCGTCTATTTTTTATATTTAATTTTTCCTGCTAGGATTTTTTTTGTCTTAATATTTGTAACGGGTGACTTACCAAAAGGACAGGCTCGTCGACAGACACAAATAAAATCACACACAAAATACAAGCTTTTGCAACTGTTGGTCACTTCTTCAGGAAAAGAGGAAGAATTGAGAGGAGAAAGGGAAGGATATGGGTTTTAAGGAAGTGTAAAAGGAGTCATTCCAATCCCAGGAGTGGAAGAACTTAACTTACGGGGAAAAAAGAAAGGTAAACAAATACACACATATCTAAATGCAAACACACCTAGACAGAGATGTCCACTATCTGTAAATAATGCCTTTTTGTAAATGAACATTAAGACAATAAAATCCTGCAGTTGTTTTTCTTTATTCAAAATAATGAGGTTCAAGCTGACTCCAATGTTCATAATAATTTGAAATTATCTGTAGGTATGAAGTTTCTATGTTTAAGTCTACTAGTAGTCACATGCTGCATATGATTTAGTGTAGACATTAAGTTTATGTTACAAGAATTATTGAGCTCACTAATCTATATGGTGTCATTGTTTCATAATTAACTGACTTAAGATGGCATTAGTGATACAATTATTTTAGTAACAAAATTTCATTACTAATATAAGTTCAAAATGGCAAATATTTTTTTCTTCCATGACAATTTATTTGATGATTTGTTCCTAATAGGCATTCAGTGGACTACTGATTTAAAGCCACTCCGAACAAATTGGATTAAAGAGTATCTCACAACTGCTCCATATCTCATCCTTGTATTTAAGCAGCTCTACAGCTTTAAGGAAGATGGGACAAAAGTCATACATTATTACAATGAGATGAGTGTAGCAATGGCAACAGGAATACTCATCACAGCTGTACATGTAAGTCATAACAGTCACTGACTTGTCTAAATTGTGAAACACACACTTACATGAGGTAAAATATTTAGCACTGCCCCCACCCCTTTCTAAAATGCAAAACTGTGTATCCAAAACTGAAACTATTGAATATAGTACCAATGACATGCATATCACGGGGGTGACTTTCCTGCTTAACTGCTGTAATTTGCAACTCTCTGCTGCTAGAGGGCTTTGAATTCTAGCATGTAACATGATGGTGTGCAACATAATTTGTTGATAGTGAATCCATATAGTGTGGAATTATTTTTTGTTTAATTTTTTTCAGAAGCTATTAATTACCTTCATATGACTTCACAATCCACAATATTGTTATAATTGTCCCCCCCCCCTACCTCCCACAATCACACCACACCATTAGTTTTTCAATACTGTCCTTCTTTCTGGAAGTTTATGAAAATGAATGTTTTAGAATATTGATATGATGAATCATTATCATTAAAACATAATTTAAGATGAAATATATACATAGGCCTAAAATGTCACAAAAATTAAAGAATGTTCAAGAAATACCATCTCATCTACGGGGAAATCTTCACTATTTTCTGTATGACCTCAAAGTTACAGCCTTATCCAATCACTTTACAATCAATAAAACAAACTAAAATTGATCTGCAATGGGAGCAGGCTATTCAAAGGAATAAACTATAACACTGTGCACAGATCCTTAAATACAAGAATGAAAAATTAAGTTGCCATTCTCGTCCTTCTGGAAGGATGTCAGCACTATCTGGGTGCAACAGGTTGTTACCATTAAGTTTCTGACAGTGGCAAAACATATCTCCCATTGAAATCCACAGAAGTAAGAAAAGCTGTGTATTGACTGTATGAACTTTAGTAATGAGGAACTTTGGGTCATTTGTGCTAACTTCAATGTATGTGGCAGAATGTTAGGTGGAAAACCATGTGTAACAACTGACAAGACTAATCTGAATTAGGTTTATGAACTGATCAGAAAAAATTGTTGGATAATACAGCTCTCGGGTAAATGTGTTACATAACAAGAATGTGTACAGGGCACCGTTGCAAAATTGTGGTACAGAAATCAGTGCACAGAGTAGGTGCCTCAAATTCTGACTCCTGACATGCTGCATCAGTCAGATTCAATGTCAACAGTAATACTCCACATATGACCAAATTGACCAAATCCAATTTTTATCTGTTTCTTAGTAACAGCCTTTATTTCTTAGATTCAGACATAGTTATGTTACCCATCCCCATGTTATACAATACAATATTAGGAGTCCTCCAGAGGCAACTTGTGATAGTGGAGAAAATGACTGAGTAATATGTGTGACAAGTAATACAATGAAAAGCCAAAGAATCTGGTATAGGCTGGCGTATGCAAACACAGAGATATGTAAACAATAAGAAGATAGCACTGTAGTCAGAAACACCTATATAAGATAACAGGTGTCTGACACAGATGTTAGATCAGTTACTGCTGCTAAAATGGCAGGTTATCATGATTTAAGTGAGTTTGAATGTGGTGATATAGTCAGCACTTGAGAGATGGAACACAGCATCCCTGAGGTAACAATTTTCCAGAACAATCATTTCATGAGTGCACCATGAACATCAGGAATCTGGGAAAACATCAAATCTCCTAAATCACTGCAACTGGAAAAAGATTCTGGAAGAATGGGACTAATGAATCGCAAAGAGAATTGTTCAATGTGGCAGAAGTCAACCTTTTTGCAAACTGCTGCGGGTTTCATGCTGGGCCATCAACATTCAATGAAACATTATCGATATGGGCATTTGGATCCGAAGGTCTACTCGTGTATCTTAGTTGACTGCATGACACAAAGCTTTATGCCTTGCCTGGACCCTTCAACACTGACAATGGACTGCTAATGACTAGAAACATGTAGCCTGGTCTGACAATTCTCATTTCCAACTGTATCGAGTAGCTGGATGTTTACAGGTATGGATACAACCTCACGAATCATGGACCCTGCATGTGAGATTGTTCATATATGAAGGTACACAAATACACACACACTCACACATATCCAAATGCAAACACACCTAGACAGACATTTGTAAAAAGCAAAGAAGTTGGACAGAGATACCACTTGAGGCAGAGGCTCTGTCCACAGAACCGAGGCAAAGATGCTAAAGATGGTGGGCGGGAATATGAATTTAGTGGAGGTTGAGACCAGGTGGGCAACGGGAGGAGAGAATAAGCTGAAGGGCAAGTTCCCATCTCCGGAGTTCTGAAAGGTTGGTGTCAGTGGGAAGTATCCAGATAACCAGGACGGTGTAACACTGCGCCAAGATGTGCTGGCCGTGCCCCAAGGCGTGTTTAGCCACAGGGTGATCCTCATTACCAACAAACACTGTCTGCCTGTGACCTTTCATGCGAATGGACAGTTTGTTGCTGGTCATTCCCACATAGAACGCTTCACAGTGCAGGCATGTCAGTTGTTAAATCACGTGGGTGCTATCGCAAGTGGCTCTGCCCTTTATTGTGTACACCTTCCGGGTTACTGGACTGGAGTAAGTGGTGGTGGAAGGGTGCATAGGGCAGGTTTTACAACGGGGACGGTTGCATGGGTAGGAGCCAGAGGGTAGGGAAGGTGGTTTGGGGATTTCATAGGGATGGACTAGGAGGTTACGAAGGTTAGGAGGGCGGCGGAAAGACACTCTTGGTGGAGTGGGAAGGATGTCATTAAGGATGGATCTCATTTCGGGGCAGGATTTAAGGAAGTCATATCCTTTCTGGAGAGCCACATTCAGAGTCCGCTCCAGTCCCAGAAAGTATCTGGTGACAAAAAAGGCACTTCTGAGGTTCTTCGGTGGAAGGTTCTGGATTTGGTGGGATGAGGAGGTGGCTCTGGTAATTTGCTTCTGAACCAGATCAGGAGGATAGCTGCGGGATGTAAAAGCTGTTATTATGTTATTGGTCTACTGGTTCAGTGATTCGGGACTGGAGCAGACTCTTCCGCCACGAAGACCTAAGCTGTAGGGAAGGGAACGTTTGATGTGGAATGAATGGTAGCTGTCATAATGGAGGTATTGTTGTTTGTTTTATATATAAAACGGATGACTTATCCAAAGGACCGGCTCGTCGATAGACACAAATAAAAAAACACACAAACACACATACAAGCTTCCACAACTGTTGGTCTTCAGGATAAGAGGAAAAAGGGGAGAAGAAAGGGAAGGATATGGGTTTTAAGGAAGTGGAAAAAACCTCATTAAACAGTGCTTCAACGTGGCTACATCTTCTTTCATCCTCTCAGTACTGTGCTAATCGGAAAAACATTTTGTTTAAACATTTTACTTCTGTTCAGAACTTGTTAATAAGCTTTTTACAGTTTAATCATACAATATTTAATACGTTTTTATATTATTACTTATTCTGACACTAAATCTTTATTTTTTAATGTGGTCAGTATTTTAGTAATTGTTTTGACCTTATACATTTACATATTAAACTTATTCAATAGAACATACTTCACGATTTTGACATGTGTAGATATACAGTTTGTAATTATCAGTAGTATTTCAGTGTTCTGTTATTTAGACTTGTAATTTTAGAGTGCTTCAATTTGTGGTTTGGAATTCACTAAATATATAATTGATTAGTGTCATAGTGTTTTTTCTTAATATTGACAATTTTTTTTAGTATCACACAGGTAGTTGAAATGAATTACAAAACTATAATATTCATTTGATTTAGGATCTGAGGATATATGAAACATGGTCCACCATCATTTATTTAAAAACAAGTAATAATAATATGCATAGTTACAGCTTGTAATGTTGTTACATGTATATAGGTGAGTGAATTTATGTGAACAGCATATTCCTTAACTGTGTGTTTTCCTTAGTAGTTGAGATTGTTATTTATGAAAGTATACAAGCACAATATTAAGTAGCGAGATACAAAAGATTTCACAGTACATGTATGTGAATCATAGAAGTTCAGAGTACGAGAATATTACAAATTACTCTACCGGTGGTAGACTTTTATTTAAGGTTCCTACTGGTTTTGTTGGTAATGTTAGCAATGCTGAATGTATGCCTGGGACGTAATGATTGTGCAACATATATAAATGATGCAAGTTGGAGTCATATGGGACCACTGATAAATTTAAATATGACTCTGACAGGTGACACATACGTACACATCCTGGATGATCACCTGCATCCATTATGTTCATTGTGCATTCCAACAGACTTAGACAATTTCAGCAAGACAATATGACACCCCATGCCTAGAATTGATACAGAGTGGCTCCAGGAACACTCTTCTCAGTTTAAACATCCCCTTTGGCCATCAAAATCCCCAGATACGAGCATTATTGGGTATGTCTGGGATGGATTGCAACATGCTGTCCATAACAGAGCTCTACCCCTCGTACTCTTACAGACTTATGGACAGCCCTGCAGGATGCATGGTGTTAAAAATTTCCTTACATATGTAGTTACAGAATTTCCTTTATCACATTTCAATGATGAAGGCTTGCGCAAGTGCATTATATCTTCTCTGTATAAGACATATGAATAAGATTTAGGAGATACAAATTTTGGAGACTCTGGGTATGTTGTCGGCAGAGGATACTTATTGCACCAAATCATTTGGAATAGAGGTGAAACTTTTCATCTATTTGCAACAACTATGTTTCATTTGTTAAACTGAAATATACATCCAATGCCATCACCATATCTCATGAATACATGGAAGATGTAGCAACAGCAGTACCATATACAGTATGCAGAACAATCCCAACAACCACAGAAATATGCTTCAGTAAATATACTTTTCAACAATAAACCCAACTGTGTGAAAAGACAAGTTTGTGGGCAATGATGCAAACAAGAACTGCCCAACTGGAATGTTGAAAACAAAATTTGAAGCTGGAACCTTTGTGGAGAAACAAGTAACACAAGATGCAGATACGTTAATAATCATTACAGCAATCAGCATTTCATGTGCATTTGAATCCATAATAGTTGTCAGTGAAGATGTGGATCAGCTCATTCTTTTAATGGCTCCATTCATATGTTCAAACATATATTCTCAAACCAGGAAAAGTTACAATTTCACAATAAAAATGTTCAACAGGAATATCATACATAAAACAGTTGCAGATAACATACTATTCTTGGATGCCTTCAATTGCTGTGGCACATCATCACTCTTCAAACAAGGAAGAATAAAATGTGTTGATCTGCTCTGAAGAAACCCATATTTAAATTAGCATGTTCAGATATTTAAAAACTTACATCTACATGGATACTCTGCAAGTCACAATGAAGTGCATGGCAGAGGGTTCATCGAACTATTTTTTTGATATTTCTCTATACTACTATTCTCTAACAGCTCGCAGGAAAAAGGAACACCTAACCCTTTCTGTTTTCAATCTGATTTCTCTTATGATGGTGATCATGTCTCCGTATGTAGATGGATGCTAACGATGTATGTTTGCTTTCTTAAGAGAAAGTTGGTGAAAGATCTCGCCGCAACAAATAACGTCTTTCTTTTAATGACTTCCACCCCAACTCGTGCATCATTCCCATGACACTCTCTCCCCTATATCGCGATAATACAAAACAAGCTGCCCTTCTCTAAATTTTTTCTAAATCGCCCATCAGTACTACCTGGTGTGGATCTCACAATGGGCAGAAATACTCCAAAAGAGGATGCACAAGAGTAGTGTAGGCAGTTTCTTTAGTGGAACTGTTGCATCTTCTATGTGTTCTGCCAATGAAATGTAGTCTTTGGTTTACCTTCCCCACAATATTTTCTACGTGTTCTTTCCAATTTAAGTTGTTTGTAATTGTTACTCCTAGGTATTTAGTAGAATTGACAGCTTGTAGGTTTGACTGATTTATCATGTAACTGCAATTTAACGGATTTCTTTTAGTGGTCATATGAATACCCTCACACTTATCAAGGGTAAATTGCCAATTTTTGTACCATGCTGATATCTTATCTAAATTATTTTACAGCTGATTTTTATCTTCCGATGACTTTACTAACTGATAAACGACAGCATCATCTGTGAACAGTCTAAGAGAGCTACTCAGATTGTCTCCTAAATCGTTTATAAAAATAAGGAACAGTAGGGTGCTATAACACTCCCTGTGGAACGGCATATATCATTTCCATTTTACTCGATGACTGTCCGTCAATTACAGTGTACTGTGTCCTTTCTGACAGGAAATAACAAATCCAGTCACTCAACTGTGGTGATATTCCGTAACCAAGCAATTTGATTAGAAGACGCTTGTGAGGAACAATGTCAGAAGCATTCCGTAAATCTAGAAATATGAAATGTATTTGACATCCCTTGTCGATAGCACTCATCACATTATGTGAGTAAAGAGCTAGCTGTGTTTCATAAGAATGATAGTTTCTGAATCGGTGTTTTCTATGGGACAATAGGACATTCTTTTAGTGGTACTTCATAATATTTGAGGAAAGTACACATTCTAAAATCTGCTGCAAACCAATGTCAGTGATATAGGACTGTAAATTTGCGGATCACTCCTATGAGTTTTTGACTGTTGCACAGAGTGACACTTGCCGGGAGACGGAAAGTGTTGACACTTGTCCAGAGCCCCAGACACTGCAGGTAGTGGACACTGTGTTCCACAAGTAGGGCACACCAGCCTGTTCGCCGCAGGTAGCTTTGGACTTGCTCACCGTCTGCGCTGTGAGAAAGGTCCAACTTCATTTAGTAAGTCTATGGGTCCAACGTTACATTATATAGTTACAGTGGCATGACAGATATGTATGTCGTTAAACAACTAATGATATTAATGTCTCACAAAATCAGCATTCAGAAGTAAATTTAATCTAGCGTCGCTGCCACAAAAAGAGCAGCAGCAATGTAACATTCATTCCAAACCTATCACTAAGTTCAGCTGTGGTATGGAGTGTAAAAGAATACGGAATTATGAATGGAAAAGAAATGGGCTGATTATTGTCACTACACTCGAGACCCCAGCACTAGAAAAATTATTAAAACTTATTTCTTCAAATGTAGAAATGCATTACAGGGAGCCTATAGATGCAGAAAGGCTGGATTAAAGTGTTCCATTATTTGTGCAAATTGCAGCAGTATGAATAATTCCAAAATTCCACAAGATACTGATGAAGAGGAATAAATGGAGACTCTTATTCAGCAAACTTATGATGAATTTGAGGAAAATGGTGATAATGTCAAAGAATAGAACCTTTATCCTGGTAGTGTACAAGAACTTTTTATCCGAGAAGCTTTGTTTGATTATGTAGATGAAGAAATCACAAAACCTAGTCCGTCAGGGATACTGAGGTTGAGGAGACTGAACTAAATTTAGTAATCCATGCATCACTTGTGGATTAAGCCTACTGTGGATACCACTAAAAATAAAACACTAATTACTCTGTTTTTTTGGCAGTACGCATGTCGGAGTAGACTCAAACCTGGTTTTGGGCATGTTTTTCAATATGTTGGCATTAATAGCAAAGATACAAGGTGATAAAGTGCATACAAATTGTCAAAACTCGCACAAAACTTTCCAGATAAAGCTATCAAATCACTGTATTACAGTAAAGCTGCTTCTATATCAAGAGCTATACTCCACAAGCCATCTCGTAGTGTAATGGAGGGTAGTTTATGTACCCTTGTCACTTGCAGTGGTGTATGGTTCATGGGGAAAATTATTTCCTGTATGCCTCCACTGAGGCAATACTCACTTTACGTCTTATTTTAGAAGATAGGTTAAGGAAAGGCAAACCTACATTTTTAGCTTTTGTAGATTTGGAGAAAGCTTTTGACAATGTTGACTGGAATACACTCTTTCAAATTCTGAAATCAGCAGGGGTAAAATACAGGGAAAGGAGAGTTATTTATAACTTGTACAAAAGCCAGACCGCAGTTATTAGACTCGAAGGGAATGAAAGGGAAGCATCAGTTGGGAAGGGAGTAAGACAGGGTTGTAGCCTTTCTCCGATGCTATTTGATTTGTACATCGAGCAGGCGGTGAAGGAAAGCAAGGAAAAATTTGGAATAGCGATTAAAGTTCAGGGGGAAGAAATAAAAACATTGCGTTTTGCTGATGACATTGTAATTCTGTCAGAGACAGCAAAGGACCTGGAAGAGCAGTTGAATGGAATGGATAGTGTGTTGAAGAGAGCGTATAAAATGAACATTAACAAGAACAAAACAAAAATAATGGAATGCGGTCTTAGAAAATCAGGTGATGCTGAAGGAATTAGATTAGGTAACGAAACAATGAAGGTGGTAGATGAGTTTTGTTACTTGGGTAGTAAAATAACATGCGATGGTCGCAGTACAGAGGATATAAAATGCAGAATGGCAATGGGAAGAAAAGCATTTTTGAAAAAGAGAAATTTGCTAACATCGAATATTGATTTAAGTGTAAGGAAGTCTTTTCTGAAGGCATTTGTGTGGAGTGTTTCCTTGAACGGGAGTGAAACATGGACAATAAGCAGTGCGGACAGGAAGAGGATAGAGGCTTTTGAAATGTGGTGCTACAGAAGAATGCTGAAGATTAGGTGGGTTGATCGCATAACTAATGAACAGGTACTTAACAGAATTGGTGAGAAAAGGAATTTTTAGCACACCCTGACTAAAAGAAGGGATCGCTTGGTAGGACACATTCTTAGACATCGAGGAATCGTAAATTTAGCATTGGAGGGAAGTGTGTGGGGTAAAAATCGCAGAGGGAGACCAAGAGACGCGTATAGTAAGCAGATTCAAGTGGATGTGGGTTGTCGTTCTTATGAGGAGATGAAAAGGCTTGCTCAGGATAGAGTAGGGTGGAGAGCTGCATCAAACCAGTCTCCGGACTGAAGACCATAACAACAACAACAACAATGCCTCCACATGGGCCCTAATCTCTCTGATCTTACGCTTGTAGTTGTTTCACAAGATATACATAGAAGGAAGCAATATATCAGTTGACTCTTCATGAAATGTACCCTCTCAAAACTTTGGCAAAAGCACGTACTGCAATACAGAATGTCTCTCTTCCAGGGTTTGCCAATGAAGTTTCCTTATTGTCTCTGTGATGCTTTCATACTTACTAAATAAGCCCATAATGAAGCATTCTGCTCTTTGTTGGACCTTCTCTATGTCTCAGTTAACGCAACCTGGTACGGATCCCACACTGATGAACAATACCTAAGCGCTGGCCAACGATAGTTTTATAAGCTACTTCCCTTGTTGGCAGAATACAATCCTGAGAGATCTTACAATGAATCTCAAACTGGCATCTGCCTTATCCACTATTGATTTAATATGGTCATTCCAATTCATATATCCCCCCGTAAGTCTACTCCTAGTTATTTTATGGTAGTAATTGCTTCCAGTGTTTGTCCTGCTATTGCAAGTTATATAAAAAGAATCTTTCTTTCTACATAAACACAGCACTTTAAACTTGTATATGTTAGAGCTCAGTTGCCATTCACTGCACCATGCATCAATAGGCTGCAGATCCTCCAGCCTTTTGCTACTGTTTTCCAATGTTGCAACTTCTCGATAATATAGCATCATCCACAAAAAGCCTCATTGAAATTTTGATGTTACTTATGAGGCCATTTTATAATTGTGAAAAACAATGGTCCTATAACACTCCCCTAAGGCATGCCTGAAATTACCATAACATCTGAAGACTTCTCTCCAATGAGAATGAAATGCCACATTTCGGTAGTTAGAAATGCCTCAATCCAATCACACTGTTGGTCTAATATTCCATATCCTCGCTCTTTCTTCATCAGGAGACAGTGGGAATGGTATCACACACCTTCTGGAAAACAAGAAACATGGCATTTACCTGGGATCCTTCATTTACTGCCCACTGGATCTCATGAATGAATTGTGCGAGTTGTGTTTCACATGATTGTTGCTTTTGGAAACCTTGTTGAGTCCTACAAAGGAGATTTCCAATCTCCAGAAGAGCATTAATATTCAAACATAAAATCTGTTCCAAAATTCTGAAACTGAACAGTGTCAAAGATTTATACCTACAGTTTTGCACATCTAATTGACAACCCTTCATGTAAACAAAAATGATCTGCACTTTTTTCAAATCCTTAGGAGCACTTTACTCCTAGGGACCTTTAGTAAGTACAATACATGTAAATGGACTGTGTATTGGTGAAAAAAAACTATTTCATGGCATTACTAGCCAGGAGATGCTATCTTAAATTATGTGGACACTTACTGCATGTCTTTTTATTTTAAGCCACATGGGCAACTTGTGTGTCAATGATGATGAAAATAATGATGATGATGAGGAGGAGGATGATAATGACAAAATGGAACACTCAGTGCCCTGCCAGAAATTGAACCTGGTCCCAAAGCATGATTGTGGTGCTATTGATGACCTACAGAGGCAGACTGAAAATCCTTCATACAAAAAGTGTTTGTTTCTCTGCAGCACCTTTTGAACACCTCCTATAATAAATGAATATGACAAATGCATGTTTTCTAGGCAATGGAAAAGTATGTAGGAATAGTTTATGTCTGATTCAATTTAATTTACTGAAACAAATAGAATTTAGACATTTATAGTCAGCAATCCAAATTTGGGGTATCCATTGTTCACCCATATTATTTCAGATGGATGATAGATTGATATTTATCTGTAGGCCATGACTTCAATTATGAACAAAATGGACATGAAAATGACTTTCACTTAACTATTTTGTGAGTTAGTCTTATATCACACTGGTAGTAAATCTTGAGAATTATTTATAATCCTATGTTTCAGTATGCTGGACTTGTATCACTCACCAGCACACCACTCAACTGTGGACCAGCACTGCGTAAACTGTTGGGACGGCCAGCAAATGAGAAACTCACTCTACTACTACCAGTCGGTTATCCTGCAGATGATGCTACTGTACCTGATCTCAAACGCAAGCCACTAGAAGATATACTCGTTGAAATATAGGACACTACGTGTTTCTGTGAGCTATTGTTTAGCTCACAAGATGTGCCACAATTACGTGCATTTTTATTTACTTTTTTAAATTTATGAATACCTGTTATACATTAACAATTTTGTGTATAATTTATTGCACAATTCTTGTGTGGATTTGTACCATAATTATAGAAAACTTGTAATTTGTGCTTAGCATTTTTATTATGAAAAGCATTCACCATACCCTTTTGAAAAATAGAAACAAATGCCTTACTCACATTAAATGCAATGGTAATACAGCACAAAGTAGGAATTTCATCATCACACTTGGTGTTCTGTAAGATAGTGTAAAGTCTCTTAATAACTGTTCCAAATTTGGCTTATAAAACCAGAGTTCCTCCAAAACAACAACAGCTGCTTCTACATTTATTTTGTATCCAAAATGGTTATAGCAAGTTCATCAATCCTTTGTTGCATTGTAGGTCCAAGGAATGCAAGGCATAGGTCGTTTGGGTAATTACTGATGTGATCCCAATTCTTGTAAGAAAAGTCCAACACAGACATGGGCTGGAAACAAATACCTTTATTTAAAATGTGACATTAGCTTTTATTTTACAGAATGTCAAGTACACTCGGTTACATACAACAAATTTTACATATTTAGTCTCTGATTGTACATCATCATCATTATCCAGTTCATCACCAGCAATTTGAACACCTAAGTAAAATGGATTACTACCCTGAAACGACTTATTCATACATTTACATTGTTTTTCCAAATTGGCCCAATTTTTAACAGCAGCAATGTCAGCACTAGTTTCTGGGTTACAATATGTTACAAACTTAAACCTATTTTTACCAGTATACCTACACCACGGTACTCCAGTAGACAAACCTGGACTAAGATTAAAACAACCCATTTTATTAGAGCAGGCTATTCATGTTTTTTTTTCCCAAAGATCCCTGATCTTCAAATATTCTCTTATAGCTTTTTAGTCAAGCATTAGTCACTCTATCCGAACATTAATTCTGTACACATATGTAACAACTTTATTAATAATTACAGTACTATACTTCTTAGCAAAAAACTTAAATTCATCCTCAATATTATATTGTTGCAATCTAGAAAAATTCTTTGCCACTTCATCAAGTTTCTCATCCAACGCCATTTTACCACAATCGGATCTCAAACCATCACTGTGTGTGTATTCTGTTCACCATTTACACATTTGTCAAAATTTAGGCCTGCTAATATTTTTACGACGACAATAAATTGGCCGATGATGCCTAAGCTTCATCCTCCACAACATCCTCATCCTCATCTTCTCGGTTTCCACACCCGAAGTTGTCAGAGACTCCATCTTGACCTTAACATTAGAGCAATGAATAATAAGACATTCTATGTGAACAACTTCAAGACGAGAAAGCAAAGCTTCATACCAGTTGAAAATTCATTAGAAACAAATATCACTAACCCAGGATGCACAATAGTAAGTCCACGCCAGTTTTAACATTTACAGTGACAGGTCTATCCTCAACAATACGTATCAAAATACTTGCGAATGACCACCAATGGTTCCACTCGAACTCTTCAAACAATATAACATTATGAACTCTGCTATCATAACTGCCAAAACGAAACTCTGAGCAATATGGCATGTAAACATGCTACTTCCTAGACAGAACTTTCTCAATTAACATGGACTTACCAATGTTAGTATTGCCGAATAGATATAATTGATTTTTATGAACCTGAATGGACTGAAAGGCCTTGTTATACCAATGGACCGTATACCCCGCCCAGCCATTATACTTGAAGGTATCTTTTAAACTCTTGATTTACGTAGACCAAGGTCATCCTTAACACTGCCAAGAAGAGCTCTGGTTTTTACCGGAGGGCAGAAGATGGTTTTAACTTGGTATGCATCCAATTTTTACGGATGAGGCCCCACAATACCGAATGAAAGCCTCAGGTTCATCATCAGTTTCTGCTTGTTGTGCTGTGGGACGTAGAGCTTTCTGGATTTGCTCTTCTGTGTAACCGTTCTTCAGAAACAAAGACTTCAGATGGTCCACTTCTTGTTGGAGACTGTCAGATAGGATGCGAGCTCTGTGTACAAGAGTTTTTAGTACACCATTCCTCTGTGCAGGGTGCTGGGAGCTATCTGCAGTAGGTACAAATCAGTATGAGTCATCTCCCTATACACGCTGTGTCCCAGCATGCCATCATCTCATTTTCTAACCAAAATATCCAAGAAGGAGAGCATCCCATCCGCTTTGACCTCCATAGTAAACTTAATATTCTCATGCCTGGTGTTGAGATATGAGAGAAACTCTGTAAGTTTATCTCTTCCATGTGGCCATATAACAAAGGTATCATCCACATATCTGAAGAAACAAGTGGGCTTTAGATTTGCTGACACCAAAGCTTCCTCTTTGAAATGTTCTATGTACAGGTTGGCGACAATGGGAGAGAGTGAGAACTCCCCATAGCAACTTCTTCTATCTGCTCGTAGTATTCACTGTCAAATAGAAAATATGTTGATGTAAGAACATGTCTGAAGATGTTGGTGGTCTCCTCATTAAATTTCTGTTCTATTAGTTCCAAAGATTCATGTAACGGCACCCTGGTGAACAGAGAGACCACGATGAAACTCACAAATATGTCAGATTTCTTGGGTGTCAGGTTGTTGATACGTCCCAGGAAATCCAAGGAGTTGTGGATATGGTGTGGACATTTCACCAGGTAGGGGAAGAGCACTCCTTGAGGTACGTGGTGAGAGGATACGTTGAGGCACCAATGTTGCTTATAATCGGACGACATGGCACCGATTCCTTGTGAACCTTCGGCAATCCGTACAGCCTTGGAGGAACAGAAGTTCAGAAGGGTTTCTTCACTCAACAATAATTACTTCACCTTTGAGGGCCAGACCTACAAACAAATCAGGGGGACAGCTATGGGTACCAGGATGGCCCCTTCCTATGCCAACCTATTCATGGGCCGCGTGGAAGAGGCATTCCTTAAGACACAGAAGTTGCCTCCCCTGGTTTGGTATAGATTCATAGATGATATCTTTGTGATCTGGACTCACAGTGAAGAAACCCTACTGAACTTCCTCCACGACCATATTAAACCCACTAACAAACAACAGTACTTTCACTTTGACAGCTGCCATCCCTTCCATATTAAACAATCCCTTCCCTACAGCCTGGGCATCCATGGGAAACGTATCTGTTCCAGTTCCGAATCCCTCACCAGCTACAACAACAATATATTCAATGCTTTCCTCTCCCACAACTACCCTATAGACCTCATCCACAAACAGATCTCTCAAGCTGTCCATTTCTCTCCCTCCAACAACAATGTTCCTAACCCCAGACCACCCAGAAGCACCCCCTTAGTCACCCAGTACCATCCTGGCCTGGAATGTCTCAACGAATTCCTCAAACAGGGCTATGACTTTCTCAAGTCATGCCCTGAGATGAGATCATCACTCCAAAGTGTTCTTCCCATACCACCCAGAGTAGCCTTCCACCGTCCTCCCAACCTCCGCAACATCCTCGTCCAACCTTACAACATCCCAAAACCATCCTCCCTACCTAATGGTTCCTACCCCTGCAACCAATCCCGCTGCAAAACCTGTCCAATGCATCCTCCCACTACCACATACGCCAGCCCCACCACAGGAAAAACCTACCAGATTCAAGGCAGGGCCACATGTGAGACAACACACATAATATATCAGCTGACATGTGTCCACTGTTCAGCCTTTTATGTTGGTGTGACTACTAACAAATTGGCTGAGCAGATGAATGGGCACAGACGGACTGTTCGCCTAGGGGACACCCAATACGCTGTGGCAGAACATGCCCTCCAGCATAACTCCAGGGACCTGGGCACGTGTTACACCACATGTGTCATTTGGATACTACCAACAAACACCAGTCCCTCAGAGCTACGGAGGTGGGAACTGGCCCTCCAACATATCCTCTCCTCCCGCCACCCCCTGGCCTAAATCTATGCTAACCCGCTCTGCATCCTCCATCCTCAGCTCACCTATTCATTATACTTTCATTACCTCTCTCTCTCTCTCTCTCTCTCTCTCTCCCCCTTTCTCTCTCTCTCTGTCTGTCTGTCTCTCTCTCTCTCTCTCTCTCTCTCTCTCTCTCTCTCTCTCTCTCTCTCTCTGTGTGTGTGTGTCTGTGTGTGTGTGTGTGTGTGTATCTATCTTTCCCTGTTAATGAAAAACGTTTTAGACAATCCCCCGCCCCTCCGACAACCCTCAGCATCATTCAGTTCACTCATCTTCTCTTCTCTTTACTACTTGATCTTTTCTCTTTGGTTATATATATCCTCTCTGGCTTGGCTCAGTATGAACATGCAGTATCTCTGACGTCCACACTCCCGAAACACCACCTTCATGACCTAGGTCGGGAATTACCTTTCCCTTCCGTTCCAATCCTTCCTTCTTCCCTTCTCTCCCACCTAATGAAGGAACTGTGTTCCAAACGCTTGTCCTTTGTGTCCCCTTTTTTTCTGTTTCTTCATTTTTTTTTTCTTTCTGTTTCTTCATTTGTGTTACTATCGGCGGTACAGCACATTGGTAAGTACTGACCAGCCAATCTATCTCGTTTGAACAATATTTATCATCTCCGAGGAGAATTTTCATCATTAATCGAATATTATCTTCTTTGTCTTTTGCTCCACACAGCAGGAACTCTTCAAATTAGAAACTACAAGCTGTTATTATGATGCAACTGTCTTTTTCCAGCTATATATAACCAGGAGAAATCATAAACAAATAGACTAAAAAATTCACAAAAATTACACTTTCAAGATCGCAAGTATTTGCTTGACACAAGAATTTTATGAAGAGTCATGAACACCTTGAGTACTGTAACAAATATTTGAAAAGACCATCGCGGAATTGAGGTTTCAAATGTCTAACAAAGTTATTAGTCAAAGACAAATCAAAGCATTTTAGATCTGAATGTATTGGATTTTAAAAACTGAGCCATACACCTATCAATGCTTAAAACTGAGATTCACTTTTGTACATAAACTTAATAAACATTTGTTATTTGATTAATACTGTGTTCCCCATCTCATGTCATGTGTTTACATAAAGAAGTTGAGCTAAACATAAAAATACTAGATAGTGACCAGACTGAGACATTGTGGAAGTAGTGGATATTAGTGGTGGCTCGTGCTCAGTTCTATTGGTGGAGCCCATACAAAAAGTTAGTACCCAATATAAGGGAATCAGTCTGAAGTGTTCATTATATAAACTCCATTTATATAACCTCATTTAAACACATTAGAAAGATATTAAAATATGCTATTATGCAGTAATTAATATAATCCAGCTAATAAAAATTTATACAAATGTGCAATAAACGTTTTTATTTTATTACTATTATTTTTTTTTTTTGGGGGGGGGGGGATTTATGTATGTGTGTAATATTACAATATTGTAGTTGGTCTTGTGCACCAGCTCCACTGGTTTTCCGTGTTCTTTTGTGCTTATCTGAGTTTATGCTGTGGGGGCACAATTTATTGAAGAACTTGGGAGGCTTGGAGGTGTGTGGATTCAAACCTAAGTTCACCATCTGTTCTCCACTGGTTTTCCATGTACTTTTGTGGGTATCTGAGTTTACACTGTGGTGACACAATTTGTTGAAGAACTTGGGGGGCTTGGAGGTTTATGGATTCAAACCTAAGTTCACCATCTCTTCTCATGCTGAAGTTTGTACTTATTGTAGTTGAGCTTCCATGTACTGATTTTGATATCAAAATGAACTGAGGGAGGACATATGTGACTTCTTTCCCATTGGCAGTGTACCAGAGACAAGAGGGGGCCCTCCTGGCTTTTGTCTTATGGCTAAGAGCAGTTTCATGTGTATTTTACCTAACTAGCACATTAACTAATGATGTCTGCATTCTGACAGGTTATGTATACAGTAAATGTGCACATTTGTTCTTCTGACTGGCAAACATGTCAATTACTCTGTTGTTGAAGTTTGGAATATCACTCATTTCCTCCTTGTGAATGGAACAAACAGCCAGTGAGCTCAGCCTTTTTTTACTCATACTGCTCCTGAGGAAGGTTTTGATTCTTTTTAAGGTGCTGAAACTGCAATCTGCTTCTTCTGTTGAAATTGGTGTAGTTCGTGCAATTTTTAATGTTTTGTGTACTTCAGTCAATGATTCTTCAAAGGAATGTCCCACAAAGAAAGTAAACAGCTCACAAACCAATGTAATGCCTCTGAATGTATCATTGTGATACATCACTAACAGTTCATTTTTTAATTTATTGTAGCAAATAAACTGACTGCAGTTTAATGACAAAGTATTGACCAAAGTGGCTGGGAAATGTTATCTAAGAGAAGCAATCTTTCTTTGGATCAATGATTTTGAAAGTTGCTAAATACATAAGAGTTTTGAAATCTTGCTTTCAGTTGGTTGGTCATAATGTCACACACTTATTTCACATCTAGTGTCAGATAAAGTTAACCACTACATTTGGGACTTTTTTGGAGGAGCAATACAATAATCAGAAACTTGAAACCGTTGAATGTTCTCTTGTATTTCAGATACAACACACTCAAAATGATCTAATGCATTTGATATGGTAACAGCATTTGCACTCTGCATCTGAACTGTGTTATAGGAAATATCAATGTGTTACATGATGTAGAAAAAAGTTAGGAGGAACAAAAAGTGTGGATTGTGAAGTAAATTTCTTAAGGCAAATGCTTCTCTTATTGTAACATCATCCCAGGAATCCTCTTCCCCAGTCTTTTCAAAACATTCCAATACGTTGAAATGGTTTAATAGATTTCAAGTAATTACAGTTTATTCTATCGATAGTCAGCTTTTCAACATTACGATGTATGGGGGTTCTGCTTGCTGCAACGATATTCTCCTGAGGCGTCTTGGTAGAAATAAATACTCATTATGTACAATTTTTCACTTCTTCTTTAATTTGAAACCAAACTGCTTCTCCACCAAAACATTACAAATTCAAACTTACGTACAACAACAACACAGACTGACTTAGATTACAAAGCACATGACAAACAACTAAAACTCGAACTCCCCCACGCAAGGCAGTGAGGCAAATATATAACATCGGCAATAATGGCATTACACTATGCATTGTTCATAACAATTGAATATAATGATTTACAATTAACAAACATAACAGAAAAATATTTCATGTACACAAAAATAATCACAATAAAAAATGAGAACTATACATACAATAATTTTAGATGACACGTTTCTTTTTTAATTGAAATCTTCGATCTTGCTGTTTGGCAACAAAGTGTGATGTTAAATGTCAATTAATTTGTTACTGAGTACATCATGCATGTTCCTAACATAAACTGGACTATCAAAATATCTTGGTCATTCTCAAAATAGGTTCAAAATCTCACGTCAGTCAATATATACAAAGAATTACAATATTGGAATTTTGACTTTTACATTAATTAACACAATTAGCTGGTCAACGCAACTTGTTTATGAGCCTGACATACATACAATGCTATTTGTTTTTATGTTTTTTTTGTTTTTTTGTTTTTCACAAAAGTTTTTACAATTCGTCTGTCTATTTATTGAAATAATGTACAATGACAAAAGTATTGTTTATAGAACTTTCTGGAAATGTGTTATACAAATCTCTTAATTAATGAAATCTATTCACTTGTTTTAATCACAGTATCACCGAGACACTGTCCTACACTGATTCCTAGGCTGGCTATTTTGTCTGAAACTAAGTACACATGCAACGTATATCACTATTGAACCACACAATTCCGGGTCTGACGCAGACGGTACCGTACGATAACATTGAGATGAGGGGGCTGGCAGTATTATCACAACGTGCAATTTGTTTTCTTTGTCAGTATTTACAATACGGAACTGGAAGTTGCATCTAGTTAAAGAGACGGAAGGAATTCTCTTGTTGCAGACTGTCTGTAACAAATCACTTCGGTTGGGAGTGAAGGAAAAAATGGTGTAAAACCAGTAAGGCATTTGATGTGGGTGCTAAGGGCCTAGGGTTGCTGGCCCCAAACTCTGCGAACTTGTGGACAGGTGCACAAGGAGTGGGGAGAGAGTATGTGGCAGCTACAGCCTGCTTCACCGAGGCCTGTTCTGCCAGGCCCCAAGCAGCACTAGGATGAGGGGCGAGGAGGGGCAAGGGAGACAGCTCTGTGACGCCACTGTGACTGCAGTGGGAGTATGGGCCAGCCGCCGCTGGCCCTTTGCTGTCAGCATGGCTGCATAACGAAGAGAGGGGGGACTATGTCCATGGGCCACATGCTAGCGGACCCTCAGCTATGCTGTGCCAAGAGGCAAGTGAAACCATTTGATCGTGTCACTGAAAAACTGTTTTATATAATACTGCAAAAGGAAATCACAAATTTTATGGTGGGGCCGGGCCCCTGGTGGCCCTTTAGAATGAGCCGCCCCTGATGGTTATACATTGCACACCTAAAATTTCACAGAAAGTGTTAAACCATTATTTTGCCAAGGCCGTTTCAAGATAATTGTTATACATTAAGTTTCTCTTGCAGAACTGCTCACTGAAAATGATTTCTATTGTCTAATGCAAACACCTCGCCTCTGTGGTAAATGCATCAATGATCTATCAATTAAATAGAAACAAATGAAAAATAAACATATGGTAGAAATTACAGGAATGTTAACTTGAACAGTCAACAAAACAAGAATGGTTGTAAGGCTCCATGTGCCTTACTCCAAATCATGCTTCATGATCAGAAAATACGTAACACCAGCTTCACTGATGAATGAAGACTGTAGTCACTTTACAAAAGCTGCAACAAATTATTCTACCCACATTTTTAGTTAAAATTGCTAAGTACCTTCATCCATTATCCAACTTGCCTATCAATAATGTGTATATTATGTGCCATAATATTTCCTTTCCTATATTGCATAAGGCTGTAAACAAGCAAGTTTCTTGTTATCAAAGTGCTCCACAATTATGAATAGTTGAACTAATTGTGCAGTGTGGTTTTCATATTGACCACCCGTTATTTGTAATAAAACTCATTTAACATGTAAACTGTTTCTATACAAAATATTTATCCACCTGATGATGGTCCTTTATTAAAACCCATAGTGAATAAATAAAATCTGTTAAAGCAGTGCATGTGAAATGAGTTCTGTAAAATTATCTACAGGAACTTAAAATTGTCAGGAGACATACATTTTGAATAATCTGCTTGGTATTCATTGTTCAACCTAATTTTATGGCAGCTGGTTCGCCTTTTGTGTTCTCAATACAGACATAATGGACATAAAAATCCATGGTCTCAAAATGTGGTAAAACAAGGGCTCTTGAGATGATATTCCTCAGAACTACTATTATCCTTGAAACAGTCAATGAATAATTAAACAATTCCACCGTAAATGCAAGATGTATGAGGCAAAATACTCTCAGACTTCACAAAAAGTTTATTAAATTCCAATTCCAAAGAAGGCAGGTGCTAACAGGTGTAAATATTACCAAAAATACTAACACAAATTATTTATATAAGAATGGTAAAACTGGAAAGTTTTGAATTCCAGAGAACCTAAAACTTATTTTAATAGACAAGTTAAGGAAAACTTACACCTTTAGCATATGTAGATTTGAAAAAAGCATTTGATAATGTTGCCTGGAATACATTCTTCTTTGATTTTCAAAATAACAGAATTAAAATAAAGGAAGTGAAAGGTTTGTGGTGACTGCTGATGCAATCAAAAGAAACATCTACAAGGTCGAGACTCTTATGGTTGTTACCGTGCATTGCCGCAGTCCAGTTATTAAAGTTAGTTACAGTTCTACTGTTGTACGGAGAATATTGCCATTTAATAAATATCTGGCCAAAAACCACAGGATATATACAACTTGCACAGAAGTCAGAGAGCAGTTAATAGGAATCAGGGAAGGGGGTGGAGAGTGGTATGAAAGAGAAGCAGTGAGTGTGCAAAGCATGAGACAGGGCTGTGCTTTACCCCCATGTTGTTCAATTTTTGCAATAAAGGAAAGCAAAATAAATAACTTGGAAAATAAATGAATTACCACTTTCCACAGCATTCTATTTACAAAGGTTTTGTTCCTGTGTACTAACACTTTTCAACAAATTTCCTGGATGTTTATAAAGACATCATAACAAAAATATTAAGGTGGTAGAATATTTACATTAAACTTTGAAACTTCCTATTTCTAATATTGTTGCATAATTTTTTGCTGAATAAAAAAAGGTATTTTTTCTTTAATTTTGGAATTTATATGCCCCCCCCCCCCCACCCAAAAAAAAGTGACTTCTGAAACTAATCCTTTTCATGGTTTCCAAGAAATTAACAGGTACAGAACAAGTTTAGGTGAAACAAAAATTAGTACAGAAGTGCAGTTTTGTTTTACCAAGCATAATTTACTAGAATACTGCTTACACCACCACCATATTTCTTTTCATACTCTATTTTACAGTTTATTTTTCCCCTTTAGTTGCACACACACTTTACAGCACCTTACAGTAGTTGGGAACATTTCTGGAAGTGTCTGACAACAACGCTGTGTGTACTTCATGATGATACACCTGTTGAATCCTGAAATCCCTCGACACCAACATAACTAGCCAGCTGTGTACCAAGACCTTGCTGAGCCACACCAGAGATGGTCTCTCTTTTTGTACATGGACCAAGTATTCACTACTACTACTAAAAGAAACAAGAAAACCAGCATTTCAGTCAGTGGCAATTATTTCTTTAGAAAGGGGGAGGGGGGAGGAAAGCAAACCTGTTTACTGATTTTGTCTCTCAGCAAAACAGTTAAGAAGAAATGTATACTGATAGTGTGGAAAGGTGTGTTATCAGTGCTGTGTCTCCTGCAAACAACTCATTAACTAATATGAACCCAATTTTATAGGATGAGCTCTTCAAAACAATTTTGTTGCTTTAATTTTTTAAAAAGCATCCTTTATCTGGGAAGAAATTGTTCCTACTTTGTTTTGAGGCCATTTATGAAAAGGAGTTCATATTACCTGTAGACTGAAATGTCAATTGGTGAGAGACAAACCTCATTATTATTACTACTTTACAAACACTGTGCATCACAGCCTAATTATTGAAAAAGAAGGCATTTATTTTGTTTTTATTTAGACTAAAAAACAACTATGTACAATTTTCAAATGTTTGATAGTTTGGGAAACAAATTCTTTCATGGCATCTGTAAAATTAATTTTTTCAGCCTTGTCTTGATGAAAATGGAGGACAGTAGCTAAGTGAGTCATGACTTTATTGATCTGATTCAAGTTTGATAGCGTCTCATGCCATTGAATGACCTTTCAGATGACATTGATAATACTGGAACTGACACAATCAGAATGATGAGGTGAACAACTTCTTAAAAGAGTTCTATAACCCTACCAGGTTCAGCAATAAGTTTCTTTGCAGCAGCAGATACATTACATGGTTGTATACCAGCCATAATGGTACAGAGCATTTCAAAATGTGCATGAAGCCTGTCCAGGTTAAAGTCTGTAGTATGTACTCCAAGCAATTTTTCCAAAAGTCTTGTAGATGGAGGATGTGTTTGGAAGAAGGTGAAAAGTATATCTTCAAGATGGGGTTACTCCATTGAGATCCTCTTGATTGAACCTTCAATCAATCTCGTTCACAAGGAGATCAAGAATTTCAAATAAATCTTTCCTAAATTGTACAATATAATGAGGACAGATTACAGCTCACTGCAAAAACGTAATGGCGAGCTGTGACAGGCACATAACCCCCTCCCCCCCCCTCCCACACACACATACACACTAAATGGAAGAAAGTGTAGGAAATGTTGGGCGTGGAAAGAAGGGAGTTATCGTACATTGAGGCCTGGATAATTTCAGGATCAGAGAGTATAGTGCAAGTGGTGGGTGATAGGATACAAATGACGCAGGTTGTGAAGCAGTCTCTGAAATCAAGCCTATGCTCTGCCGTATGTTGTGCCACAGGGTCGTCTACCTTGTTTTTGGCCACAATGTGGTTGTGAATGGACATTTGGTTAGTGGTCATGCCAATATAGAAAGTTGCTCAGTGATTGAACCACTGTAAGTAAATTACATAACTGCTTTCACATGTGACCTGACCTCTGATTGATTAGGATAAGGTTGTGATGAGACTGGAATAGGAAGTGCTGGGTGGGTGGATTGCACAGGTCTTGCAGTGGGGTCTCCCACAGGGATATGATTCCTGTGGCAGTGTGCTGGGTTTTGGAGTGACTTGGGGTGGACTAGGATGTTATGGAGGTTGGGAGGGTGACCGAATAACACTTTAGGAGGGATGGGAAGGATCTTGAGCTAGATGTGTCTCGTTTTTGGGCATGAGAAAAGAAAATGAAAGCCTTGGCAAAGATGCAGTTTAGTTGTTCGAGTCCAGTGTAGTACTAGTTGACAAAGGGAGCACTCTTTTTTGGTTGTTACTGGTGGAGGGAGGATTTGGGGTGTGTGGGGATATGGCACGGGAGATCTATTAGAGAACTAGGTCTTTGGGGTAGTTTCTGTCCATGAAGGCCTATTCATATTGAGAAAGAGAATACTTGTCACTTCAGATACACCATCAATGGGTAGCTAGGCTAAAAGGGAGGATTTTTTTTTTTTTTTTTTTTTTTTTTTTTTTTTTTTTTTATGGTGAAGGGGTGGCAACTGGGAATTGTAAGAACTGTTGGTGGTTATTATGTTGAATATCAACAGAAGCGTGGATGGAGCCATTAGTGAGGTGGAGGTTAACATCCAGGAGTGTGGCAGGTGGGATGAAGAAGACCAGGAGAAGTGGATGGGGGAGGAGGAGTTGAGGTTTTGAAGGAGGATAAGGTGTTCACGTCATGAAAATATGAGAGCTAAAATTCTTTTGGTAGGATCACAGTAACCAGCCACAATCAGGCATACAGAATTATTCGTTTTGTGGAGTTTGGAGAGCAGGTAGAAGGTGGGTGTGCTGTTGGGGTGAGGAGGGAGATGGATTCAGGAGAGTGTTTCTGGGAGGTGCCATATGATTTCAACAGGGATTGGAGATCTTGATGGACTTTCCTAAATTTTCCTTCTTGAGACAATTCTTTGGGAACAGACGATGTTTCTGTGTGTTGCAATTTTGCTAATATTTTTCTTGGCTGTTACGTATTTGGGTCTTTCATATTTAGGTTTTTAGAATAACCTCCAGATTTTTCTAACAGCATATCAAATGCTTCCACAGTCCTAAGATCTACAAGAGCTATTTTTAGAACAGCTATAGAATGTTTCACTCCAATTGCATTAACATTTGGATTCTGTAGAGATCTAACCAGTTTCTCACACAGTCCAAAGACATCAGTTGCTACTGTTATGTAAAAAATGGTTTCAGACTTGTTGAGTATCACGTCATTTCTACCATATATTCAGTTTTGACACATCTTTCTTCCTCTCGTCGGGAAATGTCATGAGGGTCTCAGAGACTATTTCATGACCTCACAGTGCATTTCCTGTTCAATACAGGAAACTAATTGAAAGCGGTTCTATCTTTCTCCTGATCGGACAATAGATTTCGTGCAACTTGGGCTATCATAGGTGTCTTCATTTCACATTGCTGAATAGCTGTGAGGGACTTTCAATGAAAAAGACTCTTCTTGTGTATCTTTAACTTTTACGAAGTTTTTTCTTCTTTAAGCAAAAGTTCTCTCTCTCTCTCTTTTGTCACTAATAGGATGGGCTGAATGAAATCTTAGCAGGAAACACTGCCACTGTGTTATTCATGATGTAGCCATGGATAGGCTACAAACTGTTCTGATATACAAGATCTTCCATTCTTTAATGAAAACTTACGTTCTACTGGTGGATTAAACATGGTTTCAAAAACAGGTATATTTCAAGTAGTGACTATTTAATGTGAGAATGGGGTGTCATGTTCTGACATTTCTGTGTCACAACTTTTATGCTCATTGCCTCTACCTGAAATGTATCTCACACACATCACACTAATGTAAAAATAGCTTTTGTCAAACAAAGTATGTCGATGGTGAGCATATAATAGCAGAAGCATAAGAAGAAACAATCATAGTTGACCATAAAAATATTTAGCTTACCAGAATCATTGCTTGTGCTTTTTGTATCTTTGACTAGTATTTCAACTATAAGAGTGATTGGCAAAAATACAACAACCTGAGATTTTTTAATGCTAGTACCACTCCAAAACATGCCTTCATAGTTTTTTGTGACATTGTGCAGTACCAAACCTAAAATTGAAACCTTAGTAATAATTGTATATAAATATTAGTCATGACCCATAGATCACTGAATACATAAAAGGGAAATAAAAACATACTGAAATTTAAAAATGCTGCTATAAATCACTAATTGTATTTGTTGGAAGTAAGAAGAATCACCATAAACATTATTGAACATATGTAGTGAATTAGAAAAGAGGCTGCAAATACGACCTTAAGCAATACTGCAGTGTAAATGGAAGAGCATTAACATCAGGCATACGAAACAAAATTGTACAATTCATACAAAATAGATTGCTACTGATGTTTTATTAAAAAGAAACTCACATGGTAACTAAAATATTTTCAGCTTTAAAGATAAAGTGTACTACTGTATTTGTTTAATGATGAGCTGCATTGTAAAGCACTAGATTTTTGTTTATTTGTCATCCAATGTTCAGTTGTTAAATCAATTTAAGCAAATTGAACAATGTTAGTATCATTACATGTCACATTTGTGATGATACTGGTATGAAATACATGGAACTCAAATCTAATTTTCTGTGTATGAATGCTTTCCTCAATGGCTGTATAACTGATTCTGTTTTTAGCATTAAAGACATTATCAGGACAATAATTGCCATGACTGATTGAGTGCAGCGTTGACTATGAGGAATGTGGGCCCCTAAGCAAATAATGAATTTATTATGTATTACCTTATATGCCCGTGCTTCGCAAAGGTTGTTAAAGAGGGACCTGTGTATATCTTGGTTTCTTAGGGTTCCAGATCTAGGTAAGCAAAAACAGAATCCTTGTTGGATCGCTCTGTCAATAAACTCAGTTCTCCTAGCCAAGATGTCAAGTTTAAGTATAAGTCATTGTCGAAAAAGATGAATCTTCATAAAGTTTTTCATACAAAAAGAAAAATTTAGTGAAGTCCTTACTCCAGAACGATGTATATTCAATGTTAGGTTGTGTTCATAAAGTTAACACTGCAGTGTGTAACTGTCTGTTTGCTGTAAATTTCTGAAAACACTACTATCGTTGAGATGAGAAATAGTAATAATAACAGCACCATGTATTGGTTCTATGGCATAGTACTAAACCGTTTATCTCTAACAGTAAGTGTACACTGAAGTATTAGAATGTTGCAGTGTCGCACTGGGGACAATGTAGTTATTCTGTATGCAGTACTCCATACTATCGAAAAATCGATGAACACTGAAAGTCCGGTAATTCAGTCAACTGAGCAGTTCATGTCTATTTAAACAAGACATCATGGTGGTGTCACTGTGCGATAAAGTAAGTCTGGGTAAGCGTAAATGAATGGCGTCAGCTGATCATCTGTATAGAACTTTCCATGAAATATAGTAGTATTTCCAGTGAATTGTCTTGACTGTGTTAGCAGCATTGGCCATTCTTTCCGCTAATACACGTCCTGCACTGATTACTTCATAAAGCACAAACTTGAAATCGATCTTGTGTAATACAACTATATATTCAGAAGTCGGATTATAACTAAGTGCAATTGTCTCTGCAAAAGAGGACGTCTTTCTCTATCTTAATGTAGTCTGCACCAAAAGTTAGTAATTACAAATTTTAATCACAATATTGTACTGAACAAATAATATAGTGAGGACAGTTTACTACTCACCGCAAAGACGTGGCGACGAGCTGCGACAGGCACATACAAAAGACACACACATACAACACGGCCTTCTTCAGAAATAGAGCACTCACGCAATCACACAGGCACACAACACAGTCATACAACCATCACCTCCGACTGCCACACTTCGAATCACGCTCTGCAGCGAATCGGGGACGGGAGGGGAGGGGAGGGGGAGGGGATAGAAAGGTTACGTCACGGTGGTGGGGATGTGTTAGATGGGAATAACGAGATGCAGCTTAGGAATGGAGTGGGGAGGCGGGTGAGGGGAGAAAATAAAATAAAATAAAATAAAGTAAAGTAAAATAAAGTAAGATAATTCATGTACACTGCAAGTGCACAAGACCACATACACACACATACACATGCACGGACACACACACACACACACACACACACACACACACACACGATCACACATTCACACACCACTCAAATCAGGCGAGGTTTGGGATACAGAGGTAGGAACTGTAAGGTACGGAAAAAAAAAAAAAAAAAATAAATAAATAAATAAATAAATACATAGGGAAGTTATCGTAGGTTGAGGCCTGGTTGATTTCGGGATCGGAGAATGTATTGTAGGGATAACTCCCATCTGTGCAGTTCAGAAAAGCTGGTGGTGGATGGGAGGATCCAGATGGCCCGGGTTGTGAAGCAGCCATTGAAATCAAGCATGTGCTCCGCTGCATGCTGTGCCACAGGGTGGTCCACCTTGTTTTTGGCCACAGTTTGGCGGTGGCCATTCATCCTAATGGACAGCTGGTTGGTGGTCATGCCAATATAGAAAGCTGTACAGTGCTTGCAGCACAGTTGGTAAATTACGTGGCTGCTTTCACAAGTGGCCCGGCCTCTGATAGGGTAGGATAAGCCTGTGACAGGACTGGAATAGGAAGTGCTGGGTGGGTGGATTGGACAGGTCTTGCAGCGGGGTCTTCCACAAGGATATGATCCCTGTGGCAGTGAGCTGGGTTTCGGGGTGGCATAAGGATGAACTAGGATGTTGTGAAGGTTGGGAGGGCGACGGAACACCACTTTAGGAGGGGTGGGAAGGATCTTGGGCAGGATGTCTCTCATTTCAGGGCATGAGGATAGAAAATCAAAACCTTGGCGAAGGATGGAATTTAGTTGTTCGAGACCAGGGTAGTACTGGGTGACAAGGGGAGCGCTCTTTTGTGGATGGTTACTAGTGTTAGGAAGAGGATTTGGGGTGTGTGAGGATATGGCACGGGAGATTTGTTTGCGGACTAGGTCTGTGGGGTAGTTTCTGTTTGTGAAGGCCTTTGTGAGACCTTCAGCATATTCAGAAAGGGAATTCTTGTCACTGCAGATATGCCGTCCACGGGTGGCCAGGCTGTAAGGGACGGATTTTTTGACGTGGAAGGGATGGCAACTGTCAAAATGTAAGTACTGTTGGTGGTTGGTAGGTTTAATATGGACGGAAGTGTGGATGGAGCCATCAGTGAGGTGGAGGTTGACATCCAGGAATGTGGCATGGTTGGTTGAGGAAGACCAGGTGAAGTGGATGGGAGAGAAGGAATTGAGGTTCTGAAGAAATGAGGATAGGGTGTCCTGGCCGTGAGTCCAGATCATGAAAATATCATCAATGAACCGGAACCAGGCCAGAGGCTTGAGGTTTTGGGATGCTAGGAAGGATTCCTCCAGACGGCCCATGAACAGGTTGGCATAGGAGGGTGCCATGCGGGTGCCCATGGCTGTGCCTTGGATTTGATGGTAAACTTTCCCCTCAAAGGAAAAGTAGTTGTTAAGTAGGATGAAATTGGTAAGGGTTATGAGGAATGAGGTATCAGGCTTGCGTTCAGAGGGACGTTGGGAGAGGTAGTGTTCCAGAGCGGCAAGGCCATGGGCATGTGGGATGTTGGTGTATAGGGAGGTGGCATCCACTGTGACAAGTAAAGATCCAGGAGGCAAAGGGGTGGGAATGGTGGAGAGTCGGTGAAGGAAGTGGTTGGTATCCTTGATGTGGGAAGGTAGATTTTGGACAATAGGTTGGAGGTGTTGGTCAACTAGGGCTGAAATTCGTTCGGTAGGCGCACAGTAACCAGCCACAATAGGGCGTCCAGGATTATTAGGTTTGTGGATTTTGGGGAGCATGTAAAAGGTGGGTGTGCGGGGTGCTGCTGGGGTGAGGAGGGAGATGGATTCAGGGGAGAGTTTCTGGGAGGGGCCATAGGATTTTAGTAGGGATTGGAGATCTTGTTGGACTTTGGGGATGGGGTCAATCTGGCACAACTTGTAGGTGGAGGAGTCAGATAGTTGGCGGAGCCCTTCTGCCAGGTAGTCACTGTGATCCATAACTACAGTGGTGGAACCTTTATCAGCAGGGAGGATGATGATGTCAGGATTAGTTTTAAGGTTTTGGATGGCTCTTCTTTCTTCTGCTGAAAGGTTTGAGTTCTTGGGAAGGGACTTGGGAAAGGATGGTGAGGACAAGTTGGAGGTGAGAAACTCTTGGAGGGTAACCAGAGGGTGGTTAGGTGGGAGTGCAGGGGGATCTTTGTTGGATGGTGGTATGAATTGGGACAGGCAGGGTTCAATATTGGGATTAGGTAGATTGCGGTCAGAGGGATTGGTGGCAAAGTAGTGTTTCCATCGTAGGGATCGGGAAAAGGAGAGTAGGTCTTTGACAAGAGCAACATGATTAAACTGGGGTGTAGGACTAAAGGTAAGACCTTTGGATAGAACGGAAACTTCAGTGGGGTTTAGGTTTTTTGTGGATAGGTTGACCACAGTGTTCTGGGGTTGTTTTGGTATTGGATGTTGTGGAGTGGTGGTAGGGAGTTTGGAGGGATGAGGTAGGTTCAAGAGGTCAGCTAAGCATGGTCTGGGACCTATGAGGGGCTCACGAGGAGGAACACTGTGGTTCGGATAGGGATTGGATATGGGTGCTCCAAGGCGGCAATATGATGTCAGCAGGCTGGATAGTTTGTGGAGGTGGTGTTTGGAATGCTCCTCCAGTTGCTGGAGAGCAAAGGATTCGATCTGGGAGATGGGATGTAGGTAGTTTTGGTTACACAATAGTAATATCTTACGGAGGGAGAGAAGGTAGCTAAGGGATTTATGAGCCATGGAGAGGTGATTTTGTAGGACTAGGTTCGTGAGGGATAAGGATTGGTGGAATCTGAAAAGGTGCAGGTCATTGTGGAAGGAGGGGTGGGATCCAGACAATGGAATTTTTAATGTTAGACCGTTGGGAGGGATACCATGACTTAGACAGCATTTTAGGAATAGGATGTGGGATTGGGTTTTGGCCAGGGAAAGGGATACTTTCCTGAACTGGTACAGATAGAAGGAGCAGGGGTCCATTGGGACAGGGATGGTGCCGGGAAAGTGGAAAGTGAGGAATGATGGGAGAGACAGTGGATTCTGATGAACCTGGGAAGAGGTTCCTCAACACGCAAAATACGCACCAGACACGCAAAAGTTCGTAAATTCGCGCACACAACTACACAGATACACACCCAAGCACGCAGATTCACGCCCAAGCGCACTAAATGACGGAAAAAATGCAAAATCGCGAATAAAATCATGCACCAGAACGCAATAACACGCACTAAAACGGGAGATCTCACACAGGAGCAAGCAGCCCACCGCAAACTGCGTACAAAAATCCAAACAACGCGTAAGTACGGAAATTCGTGGAAGAAAGACTGTAATGGAGCTTCTAGAACAGAAAACTCAAGACACAGGAACGTAAATTTACGTAATTCTAATATAAGTGGCTGGGGATAAAAGATTACATGTACATACCGGTATCTGTGGGCGGGCCCGTTAGTTCAAACGAAAGTGGTTCTGGCATAGTTGGGTCGTAATAAATAACTAAGGTGATAAAAAATATAAAATAAATGTATATACAGTTGACCAAAACTACGAGAAAATACACGAGGGAAAGTAAGGAAAAGTGTATTAGAATAACTGGAAGGGGGAAGAATAAGCTGCATCAACAATCGGCGTGGTTATAAAGCTCTCTGTTGAAAGCTGGCGGGATTGTTGGCTGGGAAGTCGGAATGTGACAGTTACAAAGGATTGAGAAGAAGGAAAATAGGAAAATACAGGAGTGAAGGAAATATTGATAGAGGGATGTTATAGAAAGTAGTAACAAAGGAAAAGGTTATGGGATGGAAGGAAGACCGTTAGGCAAAATATAATAATGGAAAGTCCAGGTTGGAATAAATAATATAGTGAGGACAGTTTACTACTCACCGCAAAGACGTGGCGACGAGCTGCGACAGGCACATACAAAAGACACACACATACACATGTGTGTGTCTTTTGTATGTGCCTGTCGCAGCTCGTCGCCACGTCTTTGCGGTGAGTAGTAAACTGTCCTCACTATATTATTTATTCCAACCTGGACTTTCCATTATTATATTGTACTGAACAGTTATGAAAGCAGGGAAGTTTCTGACGAGTTTGTCACTCGCGTGTATATCATCTCTAGTGGCAGGCACAGAGCACAAATATCTCTGGAGTGAGCATTCAGATGTGCACAACGGATTTAATGTTCTCAACATTAAGGTGGAAATATCACTTGATATTGGGAAAAATTTACAAATCGATGACTTCATCTTGGTCCTTTTCTGTTCGGTTAAGACAAAGGACTATGTGTACATGCCCCTTTTAGCGACACTTCCTCAACATTCTTGTTGTTTGTCACACATTTATTTAGATATTATTTCATGTTACATGGTTGCTCGGTGAAAAGGAGGTGGGGCTTCTTTGCAGCCAATGCAGTACAAACCAGTCCTAAGAGTAAATAAATATGTGGAAAGAGTGGATTTGCCTCAGTATCACTTGTAATTCCAGCTTAATGTTGAGAAGATGCACAGAAGCCAACGCTCACTCCATAGATATGTAGGCCTATAATTTAGTGGTTATACCCATTAAAAGATGCACTTCTTTTCTTTCCACGGCGTTGCAAAGCATGTGGGATACAGCTAGGAAGGAAAAATATATTTTGTGTCCTACCTGAGTTAAACTTTACTTGCAGTGGCAGTGGTTTAGCTTGCTATCATTGACAACGAACTATTCGCTTTAGGAGGATAATTAATTTAGTGACCAGAACAGTATAAATTATTTCATCGTGAACATAAATAATTATTCCCCTTATTCTCTGTGACTGATTTAAAAAAAAAAAAAACGCACAATGCCATATTTAGTTATTTGGTGTACTATGTAAATAACGTCACCTTACTTCGTCCTTTCCTGTAATATGGCATATTCGAGGCATTCCTAATCAGAACGCACTCAAAATGTAATGAGGATACAACGAAATCAGAAAGGGAACTACATAAATTCAATTTCCATTGCAAACAATTCTTATGTAAATTAGAGCATTGAAAGATGTGAAGGAATGTCGTTATGTTTTAAATTCAAATGATACCTGCAAAAAGAAGCATTTTTTCTTTTCTTTCCAAGGCATGTGGGATACAGCTAGCAAAAAAAAATATTTTTTTGTGCCATACCTGGGTTAAAGTTTATTTCCAGTGGCAGCGGTTTAGTATGTTAATACTGGCAACGAAATATTCACTTTATGGGGATCAGAACAACATTATTTATTTATTTCATTATCAACACTAAGAATTATTCCCCTTGTTGTACACGACTGATTTTTCAAAAAGGAATTTAACGGCCATTACCAACATCAGTACACTACACCGCTGCCGTAAGGAAAATCATAGCCCTTGTTTCAGTATATTACACTTTAGTTATGAGAATAAACAATGCAGCATCGCCATCTATTAGTTATTTAGTATACTATGTCAGTAACAGTGCCTCTATCGGATCTTTGCTCCACTACACTGCAATTCAAGCATAGCATACACCAGAAACTACAAATTACAATATCTTGCCTTCCTCTGATCTGATTTTGATGAAACTAAGCCTATGTTACTCTCCAAACTATTCTCAATTTACCTGTGGAAACCCATGAAAGTTCGTGTAGTACTTCTGGAGTTTACCCTCAACAAATAGACATACACAATGGCTTTTAAGCAAATGATTAAATTATGGTATCTTTATTTTCTGACATACAATTTTAATAATTGAAGCCTTTATGTAACTGCACGATGTCCTAAAGTTACGTGTCAAAACCCCATGAAAATTCGTCAAGTAGTTTTGTAGATGAGAGGTTTTTAATAGTTGAAAACCAGACACAACGGTTACTAAAAACGCTTAAAATTACGATATCTCTTTTTTTCTTTCTTTTTATTGTGATCCGATTTTGATAAAATTATTCCTATATTTTGATCCAAACTTTTCTCATGTTTCCTGTGAAAACTGCATGGAGATTCGTCCAGTAGTTTTGAAGATTGAAGGGAACAGATTTATTATTAGTACAAATTCCTATGACATAAATGGGAGGTATTTGTAACTAATTAAAATTTTCAAACTGAAATTTGACTATCTTGCATGTAATGAACTATGAACATCATAGCAACTTGTTTTATAGTAATCAGAACATACATATCACTTTTCTGATCCTGCAATAGCAGTGGACTTTCTCTTGCCATGGAATAAAAGGATGATCCGAGTTCATTGTCGTTAGGCCTAATTTTAGGACACACCACAATGGATTATGGAGGGATTTTCTTGAAATACTACACATAGTTCAAATGCATGCTTCCAAATACTAATTTTCTTGCAACTAACAAGAATTATTCCATCTTGGTTCATGATATGAAGCTGTATGTACGTAGTACACACCTTTATGAATGGGTTTATATTGCTACGTAATGATTATCAACACTGCTGTTGATTGAATCGCTACTTGCATGGAATTTTGTATACCCAAGTGCTGCTAGATTACGAGCATCTTTTGCCGATCTTAAATACTCTGATCGTCTTGGTGGGTCTGTAGATCGTTTCAACCCCTTGCTTTGCATAAACTTTCTCGATGTAGTGTGTAATTGTACTAAGGAACTAAAGGAACAATTTTCCATATGGTCACAGAAGTTCTTCAGTGCATGCGGATTCTAGTCTACTTGTGTGGAATGCATGGTGAAGAGAAGGTGGAAGTCTTCTTGGTCCATCTCAACGACATTAATCCAAAAATACAGTTCATGCTGGAGAAGAGCAACAGCCTACTTAACTTTCTGCATGTGTCGGTAATTAAATGGGGGGGGGGGGTTTCTCTTGGCCACAACATATATAGGAAGGATATACACACTAATCGACAGCTTCACAAGGAGTCTAACCACCATCCTAGACAAAAAGGTGTCATCAAAACCTTTGTGGAAAGAGCCAACAAAATCTGAAAAATCAGCTTACTTACAAAATGAATCACCCAAGGTCAGCCTTCCAGAAAAATGGATATGCTAGCTTCGAGATTGATTGAGCACTCCATTTAAGATGACAAGAATCCAAGTGTAATGAGCAACATTGGCTACCATCTGCAAAAGTGTTCCTCACATTCGTTAGTAAAATTAAAGACGAGATCCGGAAAGTTTTGGCAAAGCATGGGGTTGAAATGATCTACAGACCCACCAAGAAAATCAAGGAGTATTTAAGATTGGCAAAAGACGCACATAATCCCCTAGCAACTCCTGGAGCAGTTAAACTGGAATAACTAAAAGAAGTGTCAACATCTGGTTACTCGAATACAAAAGAAACTGCTGTCTGGGTCCCACCGAAAAAACAGCCGTAGCATGTTTTTTTATTGATAGAAACCATTCAATAAAATTCGTTTTAGCTAGGTCATCACATTATCGTGTGCATTTGTATAGAGAGGCAACAGAAATTCACAAACACTAGAATAATTTTAATAGAAAAGAAGAATGTTTGCAGTGAGATAAAATACGGATGTAGACATTGCGACAGCAAAATGACAATTGATTATTTTTATCGAGTAGCTCAGTACCATCCAGAGATAACAATATAGTCAGCATCAAATGATTAACAGTGGTGCTCTCCATAAATCCAAGAGCCCATCGACCCACAGTGGCAGTACCACAGAAGGCCTCAGACGACATCTCCCACAGATGGAGATGAAACATTAGGAAAAAGTATTCCTTCAGTAAAAATCCGTCTTGATTGCACCGGCTTCCGATTGTCACTCCCTACCCACATTCCCTTAGTTAGTCTGTACAATTTGGCGGAGCAGCACACCAGGCCCGCCCACGGTCCGTGAGTGCAATTGTAAACATAGGCTTATCTTGTATCATAAGAGACCACCGCTTCTATTAAGGTAATCTTAAAAATCGATTTTATGCTTCTCACATCTTTACCGAGTATGTTCCAATTGTAATTCGTTGTTATCCGATCATTTGTAGGGCTACAAGGAAATCCAAAATTAAAAAACACAGAAACACCGCAAAACAACTTACGGAGTCACACCACGGAGAGTGCATTGTAAGCTTTGTTTACCATTTATACTGTCTTCTAAACACAAAATAAGCGTCATTAAATAAGGAATAAAACAGTTTTATACTGAAGGAAAGACTTAAAAATAGGGAAAGGAGAGAATGTAGTGGGTGTAATAAGATGCTCAATCAAAAGCAAAAATCACTGCCAACAAAAATACTGATCCTATATTTCTTGACGGTAGTATGGTTTGTCACTAGCTCTGCCTATACAGGGTGAGTGACGTAACATATAATACAACTTTTATTTCGTGGATGGTTACAAATCTCTAAATACAGTTTTTGAAACATACTAAAATGTAGAGGCACATACTTTTGTTTGGTGAAGTTTTAGCACCGGTATCAACTGAGATATTGAAGCAAGTGCCCCACCCCCTCCCATTTTTTTAAATTGAACCACATGTATCACAAACTTTTTACAACTACATTCAATAACTATTGAGAAGACAATTACAGTGATACAGTGTTTGTTAATGTTGAAAACTTTTGTAAAACTAATTCGAAAAAGTACGTAGAATATGAAGACACGATGGCCAGAATCAGCATTAGTAGTGCAGACACTACCAAGCAGACATCCCAGTTCAGGTTGCCTGTGTAATTGAATACCATAAAGCAGGCCTGTATGACTTTAGTAATGCTTTTGACAATCGAAAATCCAATTGGAATGTCAATAATGGAGGATAGATAAATCATCATAAAGAGGCTAACTGAGGTGCTGACAGACACGAAAATGGATATAATCAGATTCACAGATTCACCAGAAAAAGAAACACATACAATGACACAATCACTCAGACAACTATACACACACAACCATCATGCTCGACCACTCCAGCAACACATGTATCTAGACTGTGGATGAGGTGGAGGAGGAAGGATGTCGGGTAAAGGTGGGGATGGGAAGTTCCGCATTGCATGATGGATTTTAAAGGCTCTGATAGACAGAAATTTGAATTGCGGCAATGAATACAGTGAAGGGAAGGGGCAGCAAAGGATAGAAGGGAGGTGTGGAAGGGTATGGAAAGGGGGGAGTGAAGGGATTTGAAATGATAAGAATAATAAAATTAGGAAAAAAGGGGAAAAATACAGTTAGGAAAAATATGAAAAATAAAATAAAATAAAAAAAGTAATTAACTAAAGAGATATTGTTAAGTGGTGGCACACAGTTGCAAGGAAGACATGAAATACAGGATAATTAATGGGTAAGGAAAAGGTGGGGGTGGGGGAGGGGAAGATGTTATGCATATGGTGCAGGGATGGAAAGATATCATAAGTTGAGACCAGATGGTTGTGTAATCATAGAATGTGTTGCAGGGGCAACTCCCATCTGCACAAGTTCAAAAGAGCTGGTGGTAGAGGGGAGCAGCCATTGAAATCCAGAGTGCTGTGCCCAGCCACATTTTATGGCACAGAGTGGTCCATCTCGCTTTTTGCCACAGTTTGGCAGTGGCCATTTATTCTGAAGGACAGCTGGTTTGTCATCATACCAATATAAAACACTGTGCAAAGATTGCGGCAGAATTGGTATATCACATGGCTGCTTTCACAGGTGGCCCGACCTCTGATATGCCTGTGATGGGACTGGAATAGGAAGTCCTGGCTGGGTGGATTTGTCAGGTTTTGCACTGGGGTCTTCCACAGGGATATGATCCCTTTGGTAAGGGGTTGGGAGTGGCATAAGGATGGAGTAGGATGTTGTGGAGGTTGGTTGGACGACAGAACACCACTTTAGGAGGGGTTGGAAGGATCTTGGGTAGGATGACAGATAAAGCCCTGACGAAGATGTGATTTAGTTGTTCCAGTCTGGGGTGGTATTGGGTGACAGAGTCCATTGTGACTGGTTACTGGGGTTGGGAGGGAGGATAGGTGGTGTGTGAGGTTATGGCATATTTGCGGACTAGGTCAAGAGGGTAATGTCTGTCTGTGAAGGCCTTTGGCATAAAGGGTAAGGGACTTCATATCACTGCAAATTCATCCCTGCACCTTATGCCTAGCACTCCCCCCCCCTTTTCCTTCCCCACTCATTATCCTGTATCTCATGTCTTCCTTGCAACTGTGTGTTGTCACAATAGCCCCTTAATTAATTACTTTTTTATTTTTACTTATTTTATACATTTTCCTAACTTTATTGTTTCCTATTTTTATTATTCTTATCATTTCAAATCCCCAACTCCCTCCCCACACTTCTCTACACCTTCCTTCTATCCTTTGCTGCCCCTTCCCTTCACAGTATTCATTACCACCTATCAGAGCCTTTAAAATCCATCATGCAACACGGAACTTCCCATCCCGACCTTTATCCGGCATTTTTCCTCCTCCACTCCCCACCTTACTCACAGTCTAGATCAGGGCCGGACAAACACAGAAAACCGCACGCGTGCAAAGCAGTTCAACTCGGCATACTTCACCTCAACTCGGCTTGCTGGGTGAGGCCGTCGCTGTACGCTGCCGAATGCGCTGCCAAACGGCTTAGTCAACACTGGATTAAGTAAGCGCAAGACAATTACTACAATAATGGAACCACCTACTCAAAGAAAAGTAAAAATTCCTGATAGGCAATTTAAACCGGAAAGGGAACTCTCTTACTTTTTTGTTCGTTGTGATGATAAAGCCAAATGTCTAATCTGCGGAACACTAATTACGTGTATCAGAAAATCGTCTATTGAAAGACACTACAGCAAACTGCATTCAGAAAAGTATAGTGATATCACAGGGAATGCCAAAGAGGAAGAATTACGGAAGTTGAAAACTCTTGCAGAAGAGAATTCTGTATCTACAAATGAGGTTGGTACAAGTAGTTTAGACTGTATATTTTGGTTAATGGTCATGAGAAACGGAATAAAATTTGTTTACATTCCTCTCAAATGTGTATTAGTTTTCGTTTTCGCTGGGATGCCATTTATGGACGGGCCATTAATAAAAAACAGCATTCTGGACGTAGTAGAGACAATGAATCCCAATTAACTCCCGCTTACAGCAGAATACCACTTTCCAAAATGACAATATCTCGGAGAATCAACGACATCGCTGAGAATTTGCATGAACAATTGGCAGCCAAAATTGAAAACTTCCTAGTGTACTCCATCGCACTTGATGAGTCCACGGATATTAATGACACGGCTCAGTTAGCAATTTTTTTTGCGTGGCGTGGACGACAACCTACATGTAACGGAAGAGCTCCTGGATATGATTTCTATGAAGGACACTGTTACAGGGGCGCATATCTTAGCAGCTGTTGGAATAGGACTCCTTTGGGAAAAGCTGTTTTCCTTAACCACAGACGCTGCACCAGCAATGTGCGGTAAAGCAAACGGGGTTTATTGGCCTACTGCGGAAAAAGCTTAACATGCCGAATTTACCTTCCGTTCATTGTTTTGCACACCAGGAGGCTCTTTGTGCAAAAGTTAGGTCGGAGGGTTCGAATCCCCGCCTCGGGCATGGATATTTGTGCCGTCCTTAGTATTAGCTAGTTCATAAGTAGTTTGTAAGTTTAGGGACTGATGACCTCGTAGTTAAGTCCCATAAGCTGTACAAACATTTGATTTGCAAAAGTTATCAGTCTTCAAGAAGTAATGAATGTTGTGGTGCGTATCATGAATTACATTCGTTCTTATGGCCTCACTCATTGTCAATTCAAAGAATTTTTGATTTGCTTGGAAGAGGAGTATCCAGATATTCCCTACCAAGCTGAGGTGCATTGGTTGAGCAAAGGAAAGGTGATTTTCCGAATTTTTTGACTACGCCACACTGTGGCTCAGTTTTTGGAGAGCAAAGGCCATCCGGAGCCACTTTTTCATGACCCTGAATGGGTAGCTGATTTGGAATTTTTGGCAGGCAGACATTATGGCTCTCCTAAATGATGTAAGTATGAAACATCAAATAAATAAAAAAATAATAATAAGAAAAATCTTATCAATGATTTGATCAGCAAAATAAACGCTTTCCAATATAAACTGAAGCTCCACAAAAACACCTCTCAGAGAAAAATACGCAACACTTTCCTGAACTAGGTAAGCGAAATATAAATTGTACCTTTAATAAGACAGCCTGATTTTTATAACCGCTCCAATCAAAATGGTACTATGTTTTTGTTTGACAGCATCTGTGCAGGAAGGAGCGCGCTTTGAAAAATACGTAGAGGTGCTACAATCCCTTGAAAATACTTTTAATGACTGATCCCGGGTAATAACTAACAGCTAAATTAAGGAGATTGCGTTATGTATACAAGTGTAAAATTTCATTGAAAGCAGTAGTACACAGTACATGTTTATTAAAACCTATCGCTTTTTAGTACTTCAAAACAACTACTTAAATATTGTTGAAACGAGATAGAATGGCTGGCCAGTACTTACCTTTGTGTGACACTCCCGAAACACCACCTTCATGACCTAGGGTGTGAACTACCTTTACCTTCTGTTCCCATCCTTTCTTCTTCCCTTCTCTCCCACCTGATGAAGGAACTGTGTTCCGAAAGCTAGTCCTTTATGTCCCCTCTTTTCTGTTTCTTCCTTTGTGTTACTATCGGCAGTACAGCACAAAGGTAAGTACTGGCCAGCCATTCTATCTCGTTTCAACAATATTTATCATCTCTGAGGAGAATTTTCATCATTAATCGAAAACAACTACTTACTTTACTTTCATTTATTAATATTGGTTTTGTTATTGTTTCAGGAAATTACCAACCTGCAGCTAATTCTTGATGTTTTTGTGAAACCCTTTTCGATGGATACTGAAAGTGCACCTCCAGATTTACATTTCGAACTGACTGATTTGCAAACCGATGTTCACCGAAAGGATTTGTTTCGCAACACAAAAGGTTTGCTCCAGTTCTAAAAGAATTTGTCGAAGGAAGAATTTCCCAAGTAACACAGAGAAGCAGCGAAGTTTATTTCTATGTTTGGCTCCACATGTGTATGTGAAAGGTCTTTTTCTGTTTTGTCTTGTACGAAAACTAGATTGTGTGCAAGTATTTCTAATAGTAATTTAAAAAATGCTCTCAGAGTTGCTGTCAGCCGATCTCTTGTTCCAGATCTTAGTAGCATAATTGCAAACAAAAAGAAGAGAACATAGAAGAGATAAATTTGTGTTGAAACCAAATTTAAAATTGTTATCATTACAATTATCTCCTTTATACCGGTAATCGTGTTACACCAAACTAAGCTCTCCACCTAGTGTACATAAGTATTATTTGGCAATGAAGAAGAAAACGGTAAAAGTTTTGAAAAGGCCAAGACAGGCAGCGCGAGCGACTCAAGCGTAAGGAAAGAGAGAAGCAGCGCTACTGCGAAAAGCCGAGGAGTGGGGGGTTTGCACCGTCGTCAACACAGCGCAGCCGTCTTCTGCACTCTGAACTGTGCGATGCGCCGGTGCATGCACCTTGAGCGGCCCTGGTCTAGATGCTTGTGTCACTAGAGTGGCCGGATACGATAGTTTGTGTGTGTACAGTTGTCTGAGTGATTGCATGAATGTGTGTGTTTCTTTTCCTGACTAAGGCTATGGCTGAAAATTTGAGTTGTGTGAATGTGATTACCAATTTTTGTGTCTGTCAGCAGCTCAGCGAGCCTCTTTACAATGAGTTGTTATCTATCCTCCATTATTATTTACATCCATTTCCCTTTTAAAATTACTTACCCAACTAAGGTATGACATGCCATGCTCCTACCTGTAAAATACCTGTTTTTCCCGAGTATTCACTACCCAGAGATCCGAACGGGGAGACTATTTTACCTCTATAATATTTTACCCACGAATATGTTATCATCAAGTATCTAAATAGTTGAGCTGCTGTACACGGGAAACATTTTTCTCTCTTCACAGTGGTCAAATAGTCTGGCTTTCTATATCCTTTTTGGTACAATGATTTCTATTTATCAATTACGAATGCTGTGTAAGTGGCCTTTCCCAGATAATATTTAACGATAAAACTTTTGGGCTTCCAGACAATTGATCAAATCATCTTCACACAATGCTTCAGCTGTTCAACTATGGGTGGACTTCAGTTCTGGCGAGTTCATGTAACACTGCACTCACCTGTTGATGATGGCTAGTTGCTAGAGTAATGTTTCAAGATGATTCGATCAACTGCCTGGATCCTCGGGAAGATTGTCATTATGAATACTGTGATCAGAATATCACCCATCAACAACAAAGGAAATGCAATTAAGACAAAAGGTACAGTATGTTCCTCCATTGTTCTTTATTTATTTCTCATATCACAGAAATGCAAAAACAAGATGCTACATACACATATCACTTGTAGCTAAGCGTAATGTTGAACTATGTTCAAACACTGGCAGAAACGTGCTTATATTCTTTTTCTTAAAATGCTATCCTAGCTAATGGTAACAAAAAATGATGTAAATCATCCAACAAAATATTTGCACATGAAAAAAACGACATGCCATGTGACAAAAGGAAGTATAATTATGTAGGCGACTAATATCAATAATAATGTTTCAATAATGATTTTAAAAGTCAAAGTAAAACACCATAACAAATTAACACAATTACATTTTGAAGCTTAAAACACAAATTTCATAATTAATCAGCAGACAAGAGTCACCTTATCATATACAAATAAGGCTGCATTCTTCTAAACAAGTTATGGCAAAACAATGAGCAGGCAATGGATAACAAACACTGGTGACTTTGAGCAGCAGTTACGTATGATACAGCATGGACAATGGAACTAGAAAGGAATGTTTACAAATCTAGCTAAAAAACCGTGGAGAACCACACATACATCTGATGTGTGATTCTGAATGCAATGGCAAGAACAAAATGTACTGAAAAAAAATTAATACCTTTGAAACTTGAAAGTAAATAAGAACTAGTTGCCTGAGCAATGTGCTTGCAATGAAAAATTCTCTGATAACAAACAATTTTTTCTTGTAATTACAAGTGGCCGATTAAACAAGATACTATGTAGAGATAATGCTGCACTAGAAACTAAAACACAGCAGTTGTTAAAAGACAACCTATCTAACAGATGCCATTTAACTTACAAAGTAACAATAACAATATTACAAATTTTACACCCAGACACAGAACTGGCAGTCAAGTTCTTCAAAACTCGATATTAAAGAAATGTCACAAGAAACAGAAGACTCAAAAAATAAATATATGGTCCTGTAATAAACTCCATACAATCCGCTAAAGCACACTATTCACTTTTCAATTTGACTTTTAAGTTGTAGCAAAAACAGGACAAAAAATACAACATTAACCAAATTGTACATGTGCAATACTTCATTCAATGCAGATAAAATATGGCCATTTTTCTGTAAATTTATTATTCCTAACACATGCTCACAATGCACTTGGTCCGCCATGCCCATATTAATAGGCCATTATTCCTTTCAAAAAATAGTTTCATTAATTATACAAAACAATTAATACTTTTGGTTGACATTTCTCACCCGCCACAGTCTGCACTCTTCCAACATGATATCTTGACTTGACAGTGATCCACAAATATTGTAAGTTGTCTTCCTTTAAAACTAACATTATCTAGAGACCAATAAATTAACTAATCACTAGATAAATATTTGAATAATTACCCACATAACTTCACAACACAATCATTTAGCACACACATCAATATTTAAACGGTGGTTGATTATCACAACTAAACACTGGTCCAAAATCAAATGAGCAATATCTGTTTTGTATTCTCACTCTTCATCAACACAGTCGCCACAAACTAAATATATCAAGTAGGCAGACCCTTAACAAAGAACACATGCTTTATTATTTCTGCTAACTTCATATTTAACCAATTAATAGGCCTGATAAAGTAGAAGTCATTCATAACCTTCCACTGCAAACCAATAAATTTAAAATATATCAACTTTCTTTAAAGTTCTGATAAAATATTCACAAGTGAATGAATTTTATGGAAACTTGTTGATATTATTTACAAAAAAATTGACAGCACAAAAAATAGGCAGTAACAACAAATGACGCTAAAATACTGTCCCTTAGATGTAACCTCTTGGAAATATAACAGTAGAGCACTTACAAGGCACCTCTGTATGTGAAAGACCGTTTTAACTTTTCAGGATACTGCTCAAAAATTTTCTGAAAACAAAATAATATTAATAAGCACAATATAAACAAAAAACAAAAGCTATAATAAAAGATTAGAAAGGCAGTACTAAGTATCTGTAGGTTAACTATGATCTGTCAAACAGTAAGAAGCAAAGTGCACATTCACTAAACTATGAAACATTATATTCCAATAAAGAAAGAACAGAACATGAGAAGATTAAGTAGGTGGGGAAACAGTCTACAATAACTTCTGTAGATATTGACATTATAATTATTATCTTCGTATGCATCCATTACAACAATATGTCCAACATATATTTACAAAAGTCAAAAAATATATACATATAAGTGAAATTATTTACAATAAATAAATATGAAATGACCCAGACAACACGTGGATGTTGGTAGTCTCAATCCAGCAGAGTGCCTCGTTGGCTGTTTCATTTAGATTTTTAATTTCACCAGGGAAAAGTCTCATAGGATAATCAATTACAATGTGGCTCATTGTTGGATATCACATGTCACACATACCTTTTTCAGTTCAGGATCTATTCAGCTGTACCCACACCTCCCTTGGTTGATGGAAGCCAATAATAAGACTGTAGGATTGCTTTTTAGTCACGATTCCATGTTCTCATAGTTTGCCACTCACATATTCACTCAGCATCCTGGTAAAATCCTGTGGTGAGCATTTCATATGCTGGTTTTCTGGATTTGATGTGTTTCCTGGTGAATGATAGTCATTGTGATGAGGGATTGAGTTGTTTTTGAAAATTCGTTGACAAAGGTTGTAAAGAACAGCCTTTTGATGGAGGTCATGTAGGCAGATGTTTGACAGCACTGGTAGGCGGCATGTAGGTGTTGATCAGACTGTGCCACTAATGATTCTCAGAGCTGTGTTCAGTTAGAAATTATTTTCTTTGCATGGGCATTGCAGAGCCAAACTGGTGCACAGTATTCTGCTGCAGAGTATACCAGCGTGATGAATGCTCTATGGAGAAATGATGTGCTTGCTCCCCATGTACTGCCTGCCAGCTTTCTCACCAGGTTCACTCATATCTTTAGCTTCTTAGCTGAGTTTCAAAAGTGTGTACTACATGTCAACCGTCTGTCACCAATGGCACCAAGATATTTTGGCACATCATTTTATTTTACTATGCCAATAGAACCGAACTGTAGCCTGATCTTTGCTGATGCTAGGTGATTTAAAGATGTGGAAGAGACAGACCTCTGTTTTAAGAGATATTATGTCTAAGTCACCATGCTTTAATATTATAGAGGAAAAATTCCTAACAGGAAAAATATACGTAAAAAATAGATGAAGTACACTTACCAGGCGAAGGGGCACAGGCAGTAATAGCAACAAATAAACAAACACACACACACACACACACACACACACACACACACACACACACACACACACACACACAAAAATGCTAGCTTTCGCAGCCTAGCTGCTTCATCAGGCAGAAGGGAGGAGAGGGAAAAGGAAATGATGAGGGTTTTAAGGAAGGGGGTAAGGAGCCATTCCAATCCCGGGACAGGAAAGACTTACCTTGGGGGAAAAATGGAGGGTAAATAAATGCACACACACCCACACATTTACACAGACACAAGTACACTTAGGCAGACATACTGTAGAAAGCAAAGAAGTTAGAAGTTAGACAGAGATGCCACATGAGGCAGAGACTCTGTCCAGAGAACCAAGGTAAAGATGTTAAGATGGTGGGTGGGAATTCGAATTTAGCGGAGGTTGAGACCAGGTGGGCAACGGGAAGAGAGAATATGCTGAAGGGCTAGTTCCCATCTCCGGAGTTCTGAAGGATGGGTGTCAGTGGGAAGTATCCAGATAACCCGGACGGTGTAGCACTGTGCCAAGATGTGCTGGCCATGCACCAAGGCATGTTTAGCCACAGGGTGATCCTCGTTACCAACAGACACTGTCTGCCTGTGTCCATTCATGCGAATGGACAGTTTGTTGCTGGTCATTCCCACATAGAACGCTTCACAGTGCAGGCATGTCAGTTGGTAGATCACGTGGGTACTATCGCAAGTGGCTCTGTCTTTGATCGTGTACACCTTCTGGGTTACGGGACTGGAGTAAGTGGTGGTGGAAGGGTGCATAGGGCAGGTTTTACAACGGGGGCGGTTACAAGGGTAGGAGCCAGAAGGTAGGGAAGGTGGTTTGGGGATTTCATAGGGGTGGACTAGGAGGTTACGGAGGTTAGGTGGGCGGCGGAAAGACACTCTCGGTGGAGTAGGAAGGATGTCATGAAGGATGGATCTCATTTCGGGGCAGGATTTTAGGAAGTCGTATCCTTGCTGGAGAGCCACATTCAGAGTCCGCTCCAGTCCCGGAAAGTATCCGGTGACAAGAGGGGCACTTCTGGGGTTTTGTTGAAGGTTCTTAAATTGGGGGGATGAGGAAGTAGCTCTGGCAATTTGCTTCTGTACCAGGCCAGGAGGATAGCTGCGGAATGTGAAGGCTCTTATCAGGTTATTGGCGTATTGGTTCAGGGATTCAGGACTGGAGCAGACTCGTTTGCCACGAAGACCTAAGCTGTAGGGAAGGGAACGTTTGATGTGGAAAGGATGGCAGCTGTCATAATGCAGGTACTGTTGTTTATTGGTAGGTTTGATGTGGACGGATGTGTGTAGTTGGCCGTTGGATAGATGGAGGTCGACATCGAGGAAAGTTGCATGGGATTTGGAATAGGACCAGGTGAATTTGATGGGACCAAAGGAGTTGAGGTTGGAGAGGAAATTCTGAAATTCTGGAGTTCTTCTTCACTGTGAGTCCAGATCATGAAGATGTCGTCAATGAATCTATACCAAACTTTGGGTTGACAGGCTTGGGTGTCCAGGAAGGCTTCCTCTAAGCGTCCCATAAATAAGTTCGCGTACGAGGGGGCCATCCTGGTCCCCATGGCTGTTCCCTTTAGTTGTTGGTATGTCCGGCCCTCAAAAGTGAAGAAGTTGTGGGTTAGGATGAAGCTGGCTAGGGTATTAAGGAAAGAGGTTTTAGGTAAGGAAGTGGGTGGTCGGCGTGAAAGGAAATATTCCATCGCAGCGAGGCCCTGGGCATGTGGGATATTAGTGTATAAGGAAGTGGCATCGATGGTTACAAGGATGGTTTCATGAGGTAACAGGCTGGGTAAGGATTTCAGGCGATCAAGGAAGTGGTTGGTGTCTTTGATGAAGGATGGGAGACTGCACATGATGGGTTGAAGGTGTTGGTCTATGTAGGCAGAGATTCGTTCTGTTGGGGCTTGGTAACCGGCCACAATGGGGCGGCCGGGATGATTGGGTTTGTGAATCTTCGGAAGTAGGTAGAAGGTGGGGGTGCGGGGTGTCGGTGGAGTCATGAGGTTAATGGAGTCAGGTGAAAGGTTTTGTAGGGGGCCTAAGGTTTTGAGGATTCCTTGAAGCTCTGCCTGGACATCAGGAATGGGATCGCCTTGAAAACCTTTATATGTGGTATTATCTGAAAGCTGACGCACTCCCTCTGCCACATACTCCCGCCGATCAAGTACCACTGTCGTGGAGCCCTTGTCGGCAGGGAGAATGACAATGGAATGGTCAGCCTTCAGATCACGGATAGCTCGGGATTCAGCTGCGGTAATGTTGGGAGTAGGATTAAGGTTTCTCAGGAAGGACTGGGAGGCAAGGTTGGAGGTAAGGAATTCCTGGAAGGTTTGAAGAGGGTGATTTTGAGGAAGAGCAGGTGGGTCTCGCTGTGACGGAGGACGGAACTGTTCTAGGCAGGGTTCGATTTGAATGATGTCTTGGGGAGCTGGATCATTGGGAAGAGGATTATTTTTCTTCGTGGCAAAGTGATATCTCCAGCAAAGACTGCGTGTATAGGATAGTAAATCTTTCACAAGGGCTGTTTGGTTGAATTTGGGAGTAGGGCTAAAGGTCAGCCCTTTGGATAGGACAGAGGTTTCAGATTGGGAGAGAGGTTTAGAGGAGAGGTTGACCACTGAATTGGGATGTTGTGGTTCTGGATTGTGTGGATTGGAATTTTGAGGTTTGGGAGGGAGAGGAGTTGGGAGTGGGAGATTGAGTAGATGGGAGAGACTGGTTTGTGTGCAATCAGAGGAGGTTGAGGTTTACTGGAGAGGTTGTTGAGGGAGAGAGTATTGCCTTTCCGGAGGTGGGTGACCAGGAGATTGGATAGTTTTTTGAGGTGCTGGGTGGCATGCTGTTCTAATTTGTGGTTGGCCTGAAGGAGGATACTCTGAACTGCAGGTGTAGATGTAGGAGAGGAAAGGTTAAGGATTTTGATTAGGGATAGGAGTTGACAGGTGTGTTCATTGGCGGAGTTGATGTGTAGGTTAAGGATTAGGCGGGTGAGGGATATGGATTGTTCAGTTTGGAATTGGTATAGGGCGGGATGAAAGGATGGATTACAGCCAGAGATGGGAACTTTCAGTGTGAGGCCCTTGGGAGTGATTCCAAATGTCAGACAAGCCTGCATAAAAAGAATGTGGGAGCGTAATCTGACTAGGGAAAAAGCATGTTTACGGAGGGAATGTAAATAAAACTGGATGGGGTTGTTGTAGGGATGTTGTAAGGAAGGCATAATATATGGATGAAGGAAAAGTGAGAAATATGGGCTATGTAACAGGTTGCAATGAACGAATAAAATAATAATAATAATAATAATAATAATAATAATAATAATAATATATATATATATATATATATATATATATATATATATATATATATATATATATATATATATATATTAATTTTTAAAAAATGAATGTGAAAAGTAATCAGGTAAGCAAAAAGAAAGGAAATAGAAAAAAGAAAAAGTCGTTAAAATTCGTTGTTGAAACTGTGGTCACCTTAAGTGGTCAACCACGTAGTATTAAATGGTTAGGTAGTGGTATGGCGTGCAAACGAGGTTTAAGGATGGTGAAAATCGGAAAAAAGTACGAGAAAATCGCGTGAGAAACCAAGGAAAACGTCTAAATAGGTTTGGTGAAGTGGTAGCAGATTACGATATTGAGGCTAAGAATAGTCTGACGATGGAATAGTAGAGTCAAAACCAAGGTAAAGTAGCTGAAATACGATCGGAAAAGTAGGAAAAACGAACTGAAATGTGGAAAAACGGGAATGGAAACAAACGTGAGGTGACTAGGAAATGCCGAAAATGGTTATAAACAATATGAGAAACTACAGTTGTGAAATAATGTTTACGTTATATAGCGAGAAAATTTAATGAGCGGCGTATTTCAGTCGGAAGAAGGAGTAATGGAAGTGGTAAATATCATTAAAAGTACTCAAAGGTTAGGTTAGGAAGTGAACGTATTGTTGTAAGTAAATGTGAACAGTAAGATAAGAAGGGAATTTGGAATGGAACTGCTATATGAAATATATATAAATGAATAAATAAAAACAAAAACAAAAACGCAAAAACAAGGGAAAGTTAGAAGACAGGAAAGATTTCGAAAGGTAACAGAACAATGACAGAAGTAATTGTTGAATTCAAATTTATGATACTAATATTATAGAGGAAAAATTCCTAACAGGAAAAATATACGTAAAAAATAGATGAAGTACACTTACCACTTCCTCTATAATATTAGTATCATAAATTTGAATTCAACAATTACTTCTGTCATTGTTCTGTTACCTTTCGAAATCTTTCCTGTCTTCTAACTTTCCCTTGTTTTTGCGTTTTTGTTTTTGTTTTTATTTATTCATTTATATATATTTCATATAGCAGTTCCATTCCAAATTCCCTTCTTATCTTACTGTTCACATTTACTTACAACAATACGTTCACTTCCTAACCTAACCTTTGAGTACTTTTAATGATATTTACCACTGCCATTACTCCTTCTTCCGACTGAAATACGCCGCTCATTAAATTTTCTCGCTATATAACGTAAACATTATTTCACAACTGTAGTTTCTCATATTGTTTATAACCATTTTCGGCATATATATATATATATATATATATATATATATATATATATATATATATATATATATATATATATATATTTATTATTTTATTCGTTCATTGCAACCTGTTATATAGCCCATATTTCTCACTTTTCCTTCATCCATATATTATGCCTTCCTTACAACATCCCTACAACAACCCCATCCAGTTTTATTTACATTCCCTCCGTAAACATGCTTTTTCCCTAGTCAGATTACGCTCCCACATTCTTTTTATGCAGGCTTGTCTGACATTTGGAATCACTCCCAAGGGCCTCACACTGAAAGTTCCCATCTCTGGCTGTAATCCATCCTTTCATCCCGCCCTATACCAATTCCAAACTGAACAATCCATATCCCTCACCCGCCTAATCCTTAACCTACACATCAACTCCGCCAATGAACACACCTGTCAACTCCTATCCCTAATCAAAATCCTTAACCTTTCCTCTCCTACATCTACACCTGCAGTTCAGAATATCCTCCTTCAGGCCAACCACATATTAGAACAGCATGCCACCCAGCACCTCAAAAAACTATCCAATCTCCTGGTCACCCACCTCCGGAAAGGCAATACTCTCTCCCTCAACAACCTCTCCAGTAAACCTCAACCTCCTCTGATTGCACACAAACCAGTCTCTCCCATCTACTCAATCTCCCACTCCCAACTCCTCTCCCTCCCAAACCTCAAAATTCCAATCCACACAATCCAGAACCACAACATCCCAATTCAGTGGTCAACCTCTCCTCTAAACCTCTCTCCCAATCTGAAACCTCTGTCCTATCCAAAGGGCTGACCTTTAGCCCTACTCCCAAATTCAACCAAACAGCCCTTGTGAAAGATTTACTATCCTATACACGCAGTCTTTGCTGGAGATATCACTTTGCCACGAAGAAAAATAATCCTCTTCCCAATGATCCAGCTCCCCAAGACATCATTCAAATCGAACCCTGCCTAGAACAGTTCCGTCCTCCGTCACAGCGAGACCCACCTGCTCTTCCTCAAAATCACCCTCTTCAAACCTTCCAGGAATTCCTTACCTCCAACCTTGCCTCCCAGTCCTTCCTGAGAAACCTTAATCCTACTCCCAACATTACCGCAGCTGAATCCCGAGCTATCCGTGATCTGAAGGCTGACCATTCCATTGTCATTCTCCCTGCCGACAAGGGCTCCACGACAGTGGTACTTGATCGGCGGGAGTATGTGGCAGAGGGAGTGCGTCAGCTTTCAGATAATACCACATATAAAGTTTTTCAAGGCGATCCCATTCCTGATGTCCAGGCAGAGCTTCAAGGAATCCTCAAAACCTTAGGCCCCCTACAAAACCTTTCACCTGACTCCATTAACCTCATGACTCCACCGACACCCCGCACTCCCACCTTCTACCTACTTCCGAAGATTCACAAACCCAATCATCCCGGCCGCCCCATTGTGGCCGGTTACCAAGCCCCAACAGAACGAATCTCTGCCTACATAGACCAACACCTTCAACCCATCATGTGCAGTCTCCCATCCTTCATCAAAGACACCAACCACTTCCTTGATCGCCTGAAATCCTTACCCAGCCTGTTACCTCCTGAAACCATCCTTGTAACCATCGATGCCACTTCCTTATACACTAATATCCCACATGCCCAGGGCCTCGCTGCGATGGAATATTTCCTTTCACGCCGACCACCCACTTCCTTACCTAAAACCTCTTTCCTTAATACCCTAGCCAGCTTCATCCTAACCCACAACTTCTTCACTTTTGAGGGCCGGACATACCAACAACTAAAGGGAACAGCCATGGGGACCAGGATGGCCCCCTCGTACGCGAACTTATTTATGGGACGCTTAGAGGAAGCCTTCCTGGACACCCAAGCCTGTCAACCCAAAGTTTGGTATAGATTCATTGACGACATCTTCATGATCTGGACTCACAGTGAAGAAGAACTCCAGAATTTCAGAATTTCCTCTCCAACCTCAACTCCTTTGGTCCCATCAAATTCACCTGGTCCTATTTCAAATCCCATGCAACTTTCCTCGATGTCGACCTCCATCTATCCAACGGCCAACTACACACATCCGTCCACATCAAACCTACCAATAAACAACAGTACCTGCATTATGACAGCTGCCATCCTTTCCACATCAAACGTTCCCTTTCCTACAGCTTAGGTCTTCGTGGCAAACGAGTCTGCTCCAGTCCTGAATCCCTGAACCAATACACCAATAACCTGATAAGAGCCTTCACATTCCGCAGCTATCCTCCTGGCCTGGTACAGAAGCAAATTGCCAGAGCCACTTCCTCATCCCCCCAATTTAAGAACCTTCAACAAAACCCCAGAAGTGCCCCTCTTGTCACCGGATACTTTCCGGGACTGGAGCGGACTCTGAATGTGGCTCTCCAGCAAGGATACGACTTCCTAAAATCCTGCCCCGAAATGAGATCCATCCTTCATGACATCCTTCCTACTCCACCGAGAGTGTCTTTCCGCCGCCCACCTAACCTCCGTAACCTCCTAGTCCACCCCTATGAAATCCCCAAACCACCTTCCCTACCTTCTGGCTCCTACCCTTGTAACCGCCCCCGTTGTAAAACCTGCCCTATGCACCCTTCCACCACCACTTACTCCAGTCCCGTAACCCAGAAGGTGTACACGATCAAAGGCAGAGCCACTTGCGATAGTACCCACGTGATCTACCAACTGACATGCCTGCACTGTGAAGCGTTCTATGTGGGAATGACCAGCAACAAACTGTCCATTCGCATGAATGGACACAGGCAGACAGTGTCTGTTGGTAACGAGGATCACCCTGTGGCTAAACATGCCTTGGTGCATGGCCAGCACATCTTGGCACAGTGCTACACCGTCCGGGTTATCTGGATACTTCCCACTGACACCAATCCTTCAGAACTCCGGAGATGGGAACTAGCCCTTCAGCATATTCTCTCTTCCCGTTGCCCACCTGGTCTCAACCTCCGCTAAATTCGAATTCCCACCCACCATCTTAACATCTTTACCTTGGTTCTCTGGACAGAGTCTCTGCCTCATGTGGCATCTCTGTCTAACTTCTAACTTCTTTGCTTTCTACAGTATGTCTGCCTAAGTGTACTTGTGTCTGTGTAAATGTGTGGGTGTGTGTGCATTTATTTACCCTCCATTTTTCCCCCAAGGTAAGTCTTTCCTGTCCCGGGATTGGAATGGCTCCTTACCCCCTTCCTTAAAACCCTCATCATTTCCTTTTCCCTCTCCTCCCTTCTGCCTGATGAAGCAGCTAGGCTGCGAAAGCTAGCATTTGTGTGTGTGTGTGTGTGTGTGTGTGTGTGTGTGTGTGTGTGTGTGTGTGTGTGTCTGTGTGTTTGTTTGTTGCTATTACTGCCTGTGCCCCTTCGCCTGGTAAGTGTACTTCATCTATTTTTTACGTATATTTCACCATGCTTTAAAATATTCTTAGACTTTAGCAAGGCTGTTCGTTAGGTGTACTTCACATTCTAAAAGGTCTTCACTCTGATATGACATTGAAAGGTCATCTGCATATCGAAATGTCCAGCAAATCAAATTTGGCATGCCAGTTGTTCACAAGTTGAATAACATGGGAGCAAGAACAGAGGCTTGAGGCAAGCCTCTATTGATTACATGCCGTCTGCTCTTTCTGTCAACTAGATACACTTTAAACTGCTCATTGTTCAGCATGTTGAGTAAAAGATTACCTAGAGTTTTGCAAGGTATTCATCTTAAAAAATTCCACAATAGGCCCCCGCACCACATTGTGTCATAAGCTGCTGAGTCAACATAAACAACCCCACTCTTGAGTTTCTTTATGTATCCAGTTCCTATATAAGTAGTCAAGGAGAGCTCTTCTTCAGAGCAGCTTCTACTGATTGTTTGAATCCAGCTTTTTCAGGTGGTACCACAGCATTAATTTGGTACTGAATTCAGTTTAGAATCATTCTTTCCAATAGTTTATAAGCACAGATAAGTAAAGATATCAGACAAGAAAGTTCTGCAGATGTTCCCTCTTTCCCTGGCTTTTTTACAGCAGTAATGTTGCTTGTAAAGTTGCTGTTTGCAAAATTTTGTTAAAAAGGGAAACTAGCCAATTGCACATTGCAGATCCGCTGTGCACCAGAAATTCAATTTAGAGCCCATTTGCACCTGTAGTTTTTCTAAATTTTGTATGTCTAGGGGCCGTTCCCAGTTTAGTGATGGTAAATGGAGAAGAGATTTCCAGGTTGTGTTGTAGAGACTGCCAACTTCAGTTAACTCTTTCTTTACTTGCTGAACAATTGCTTTAACTTTTTAAACTCGCACTAAGTGACTAGTGATTCAGTCACGTGAGACCAATGCCTCCTAATTGTTGGGGGAAGGGTCTTCTCCCAGTTTCCAAGCCCAAGTTTTTCTGCTGGAGTGTGTGAAATCAAGACTCCTGGTTTCTTTGTGCAATTTTTCTCTTCTTTTGTCATTCAAGGAAATATTACATAATGCCCTAATAATAGGAGTTGTTTGTGTCAAATGGTGTTCTGTGATTTCTAGATATTTCCTACTGAAATCAAGGCTACTGTCACATTTCCTTCATTTGATTTCTCTTTGAGGGTAACTGACATATCCATTTAGTTCTTGCGGACAAACTGGCAATCCCGTATTGAGGATGGTTAATAGTCTCGAATACCCCCTCATTTCCACAGGACATTATCATATTCAGCTTAAGTCGCTTGCAGGCGTATGACATCCACCTTATTGATGCTTACAATTTTTGACAATATTTTGCCCCTATTTCTGGAGAGGCCCTCAACATTCAGTTTGCAAATTCTGAGCACATTTCCAGGTTGGTTATGAGAAGTGTAGTTTGCATAAAAACATATTGGTGTAAATTTCTTGATCAATGCTAAAATTAAGTCCAGGTATTGACAATTAATTGATGTTGTAATGACATTAAGGTAATAAATAACAAGCAAAATTAATATACACTACCGCTCGTTAATTTCAATACGCCCTGGTATTTCAGATTTACAATACAAATCACACATTATTTCTCACAAAATATCATTACATTAACTTACACATATATAATACAATCAAAATCATTATATTTTACTTTCATTGAAGTATTCTCCTTTGTATTTAACAACTGCCTCACAAACTTGAGGCATGCGGTCAATCAGTTTTTGTAGGTATTGTGTATCAATATGATTCCACACATCTTTAACAATATTCCAGAGATGTTCCTTGCTGGATATACTAACTTCCCAGATGTGTGTGTCCACTTCATCCCACACCATTTCAATGGGATTACAGTCGGGGCTCTGGGATGGCCATACAATCTCTTTCAGTACTTTCCAGTTTTCCTTTGATGCTATGTAGTCCCTACAGTACGCCAACCAATGTTTTGGGTTATTATCCTGTTGCAAGGTGAACCCTTTCCCTATTAAGCGCAATCGACTTTGTATTGCATGATTTTGAAGTTTGTGGTGGTACTACTTCTGATCCATACATCCTTCTATTTTCACAGTGTTGCCGACAATATCTCCGGCAAAACATCCCCAGTCCATAACAGAACATTCACTGTGTTTAACTGTAGGTGGAACACACTGCTAGGTTACCCTTTACCCTACAAATTGGTGAACAAATATCTCTAACTTTAATTCGTTGCTGAATAACACCTATGTCCACTCTTCCAATGTCCAATTACGATGTTTTCTAGCCCATTCAAGTCTCTTCTGTTTATTTATGGGCCTTAAAAGGGGGTTTTCTTGCTGTGACACAACCTTTCAAGCCGGCTTCATTTAGTCTCCTTTTTACTGTTACAACAGGTACTGTTGTCGCGTTCATTTCTACCAATTCTGCACAAATTTCTTTTACTGCCAAATTCTGATATAGTTATCATCACTTTTAATTGTTTTATGAGGTCATCCTGGTTGTGGTATGTCATTATTATCTTTTGTCTTCTGGCGGCGAAGGGTGTATTGCACTTCCCCTATGCACACACTACGCTGTTTCGCAATTTGGTGAGTAGATAAACTTGCTAAATACTACAATTGTAGCACATTTTTCTATGGATATCTCCACTAGTGGAGACATACTAGCAATGCATACACTTCAACTGTCGCGAAAGAACTGCTGTGCAGGAACCAGATATTATGTATCGTAGCAGTGCTTGACGTTCACTGCGGACACCACATAACTTCGGGGAACAACACAGATGCAGCAAATGCTGCATCCCTCGGCCAATAGGTAAACAAACATATCAGATTGCTTAGGTAAACAAACATATCAGATTGCTACGTAACATTTATGTACACAACATAGTTTGTTGGATACTACTGTATCTCTATGACCACAAACAAAAATCATGACATGTGGACAACTGTTGTACAATTCCTTTGCTTCCTCAACAGTACCCACAGTATTAGATCTTATCTACACAGAGAACTAGATTCCAATTACTGGGTGTATTGAAATTTATGAGCAGTAGTGTAATTTGAATGAAGTCTAAACCAGATAAATCACAAGTTATAAAAAGCCATTTTGTGTGTGCACATACATGCGTGCGTGTGCATTTAATTACCATCCACTCATATCTTAGGTACTGATATATGCTTTGTTAGTCAGGGCTGTATCCATCACCCTCCACCGTGATTCAACCTTCCTGTCCTCTCTTCTCTCTTCTAATTCCCTCTCCACAGAGCATGATTCAGAGTGCAGCAACCGGAGATGATAGTTGTGTGACTGAAGTGTGCCTGTGTGAATGCTCTCTAATCTGAAGGAGGCAAATGACTGATAGCTTAAGTGTTGTATTTGTGACTTATGTGCCTGTCACAGCTAGGCTTTACGGTGAGTTGTAAACTGTCCTCATTACATTGTTGAAATGCAAAGTAAAGTGATTTAGGGGACTGATGACCTAGCTGTTTAGTCCCCTTAAAACAACAACAACAACAACAACAAAGTGATTTATGATGTCATATTGTGTAACACTGTACACGGCATAACGTCAGCCAGTGTAGCATTCTCACAACATGCAGTGTGACATTACATGCAACTGAAGTTTACAATGCATGCATCCCCACACAGGAATAGTTGCTATTAAAGATGCTCCCCCCCCCCCCCCCCAGTCCCCTTCAATCCAGAGCTCACTGTGCTGGTGAAGAGGGGTTTTTGATTTAAATGTTTTTTAAGCTGACTGATAATTCAAAAAGTTAGTTATCCTCTATTACATCTTTGAACTGGCCCTGGCATATTTTTCTATTATTGTACTGTGTGATATACTTATCCCAACTCTTATTCTACCATAGTTAATTAGCTGTTGTGGTCAGCAGAGGGAATGCTTTATAAGCTCTTCAAATTTTCTTAATGAATAAATAATGCAACCTTTAAGATTAATTTACTATATGTATATACAGACTTACTGCAATTAACACATAAATAACAAAATGGTAAGGAACTGATGAAAATACTATCCAATTTTAAGTCCACCACTGTCTGCACATCCAAAGTGTCTACGAACATGTTAAATTTAGCTGTAATTTAAACCATGATAGCTTCACAATTGTTACTTTATCTACCTTCAATCGAAGTTTGAACTGATTCATATAAGATGAACTGACTTTATTCGAGAACCTCCAAAGAAAGATTTTTTTATGCGTAGAATACAAATAAAATCTGAGCAGTACCCCCGTTAGCTGGAGATTAATTTCAGTTCATCAGATGACTTTTTCAGCAAAAGGAATTAAATTTATATAATTTGCCAGAGTGCCAGCACCAGTTTGCTGTTAAACTTAGTTCGCGCGCACGCGTTCGTCCACAGCCTTCATTGGTATAGAGCACACTATCACTGGCACACAACTGTTATCTTTGGCTGCTGCATTTTGAGTGACGCTTGGTAGTAAGAGTGACTTTGAGCGGCAATAGGAGGGAAGAGGAGTGGAGTGTAAAGGGAAAGGATGCAAGGTAAGTCGGACGGACTACGTAGGTACTGGTGAGTCCAGAGACATGCAACTTAGGAATGCGGGCTGAAGGAACCAAATGGGGAGGAGTTTAAGAGGATAATATTATTTAGCATAAATGGTTATTAATAAGGTGTGATGGGGTTGAGAGGTGTGTGTGTGTGTGTGTGTGTGTGTGTGTGTGTGTGTGTGTGTGTGTGTGTGTGGTCAGCAGGTTCTGTAGGTTGAGCTCTGGATAATGTTAGGATTGGAGGATATTAATCCTATTTGTGCAGGTCATAAAAAGGTGGTAGTTGGAGGGTGGATATCTAGATTCTCTGGGTAGTGAAGCAGCCATTCAACCTGATGAACAGCTTCTATAATCATACAAATTGCTGTGTAGGGGTTGCAGCAGGATTGGTAAATCACAAGATTGTTTTTACAGGCGGTGCACCATTTGATGGCATAGAAAAAATCTGTGACAGGAGAAGAATGTGAAATGGTGGGTGGGTGGATTGACCTAGTCCTGCATTGGAGTCTCACACATATATGATCCCTGTGGTAGGGGTCTGTATTCAACAGTGGCATAGGGATGGACTAGGGTATTGTTGAGGTTGGGAGGGCAACTAAACAACACACTTTTGGAGGGGTAGGAAGAATGCTGGGTCAGCATGTCTTTCATATCAGGAAATAGTGGAAGAAAATCAAAGCATTGGCGAAGGATATGACTTAGTTGTTAAAATCCAGGTTGGTATTAGAGAAACGATGGGGGGGGGGGGGGGGGGAAGCACTTCTTCCTAGTTGGTTGTTAGAAGTCAAGGGAGGATTGTGTGTGTGTGTGTGTGTGTGTGTGTGTGTGTGTGTGTGTGTGTGTGTGTGTGTGTGTGAGAGAGAGAGAGAGAGAGAGAGAGAGAGAGAGAGAGAGAATGGGGGTTAGTTATTGTTGGTGGGTTCATGTTAGACAGAGGTGTGGATTGGGCCATCAGTGAGGTGGAGGTTACCATCCAGGGAGATGGAACAATTGGTTGAGGAAGACCAAGTGGAGTGGATGGGAGAAAAGGAGTTGAAGTTGTGGATGGAGGGGGGGATATGATGAAAAGGACTAAGTCCAAAGCATGAAGATTATATCGAATATAACCAGACAAGAAATTTGGATTTTTTTTTTTTTTTTGGTGGGGGGGGGTTGTGGGGGGGGGGGGCTAGATAGATTTCCTCCAGACTACTCATGAACTGGTTACTGTAGGAGGGTGCCATACGGGTGCCCATGGCTGTGCAGAAATGGTTGTATACCTTTCACTCAAAGGAAAATCTACAGGCCATAAATTCTATTAAATACTAGGAGTAACAATTACGAAAAACTTAAATTGGAAAGAACACACAGAAAATATTGTAAGGAAGGCAACCAAAGACTACGTTTCATTGGCAGAACACTTGGAAGATGCAACAGTTCTCCTAAAGAAACTGCCTACACCATACTTGTGTGCCCTATTTTGGAGTATTGCTGAGCATTGTGGGATTCACACGAAGTGGAACTGACAGATGATTTAGAGAAAATTCAGAAAAGGGCAGTTTGTTTTGTATTATTGTGATATAGGAGAGTGTCACGGAAATTATGCACGAGTTGGGGTGGAAATCATTAAAAGAAAGGCGTTATTTGTTGCGGCGAGATCTATTTATGAAATTTCTTTCACCAACGTCCTGTTCAGAATGCGAACATATAATGTTAGCACCACCTACATAGGGAGACATGACAATCACAATAAAATAAGAGAAATCAGATCAAAAACAGAACAAGTTAGGTGTTCTTGTTTCCCATGAGCTATTATAGAATGCTCCAGTTTTTTTTAGCTGCCCAGATGTGTGTTATCCTTCCAGTATATTATCTGATCCCGAAATTATCCAGGCCTCAATTTATGGTAAGCTATAGGCCTTCCTATAATTTATTCTAATTTAAGAACTGATGGCCTGTGTTTATTCTTTAATTCTGTGATGAAACATACTGTTAGGATTGCAGGCATTCCTGCAGAAACATACGTTTGTTCACAATTTAAAAATAAAAGTGACTGTGATATCTATTCTATCAAGCAAAAATTACTTAGCATTAACACATTACAAAATAGTTTATATACTTACTGAATAATGTCAGGCAATTCAGGAGCTCTACAAATATACTTGTGTCCATATCTGTACTTATCTTCAAATATCACAAATTCAACAGAAGCAGCGTCTTTGGGTCTTGTTTGTTGAAGACTTTTGTACAGCTGAAATATATTTGAAACAAAGTTTTACTACTATTGTTTGCTTTCTAACATAATTTTCTTCCAAAACAATTCATTCTAGGTAAGCTATAGTTTGACCCATGAATGATGGCAGGTTGCACATGTCTAGACGAAGATAGAAAAAGTATCCTTGTCAGTTTCAAGCAACAGTTGAAGTACACATATATACACGTTTTGCGGCTGAAGAAACCTTATAGCCGAAAACAATGGTTTTCGCCTGCTTAGGTAGAATTTGTTTCATGCCAGCATCATCAGCGATGACTACATGCAATAAATAGAATAAAATCTACTGAATAACTCGATATAATTAATTTTAATTTTGGCAATGTCTAAGACAATCATAGCAGAACAGTCAGAACAATACTGAATGCCAGAGAGAGCATGGTTGCCAGAGAAAGCATGACACAGATGTGCAGAGCAACCCTAAACTCGACTGCCGTCGTTCGTGGTTTCAACTATAGGACCAGTTGTTATTGAAAATAATCACAGTATTGCACACGAAGTATAATTTAAAATTCACAATTTATCACAGATCATTGTAACTACAAACATACAAATTAAAACAGATATTAACAAAGATAATAAAATACAAGCAATAAGTGAAAAATTGTAATTACACAATAATGGCAAGTTCAGGTTGGAATTAATAATATAGTAAGGACAGTTTACAACTCACCGCAAAGACATGGCGACGAGCTGCGACAGGCACATACAAAAGACACACACATACAACACTTTCAGCTTTCGGCCACAGCCTTCTTCAGAAAATAGAACACTGACATAATCACACAGGCACACAACATAGTCATACAACCATCACTTCCGGCTGGCGCACTTTGAAGTGCTATTTATTCTCACTTCAACAAAGCAACTGGTTTCGATTGAGTACTCGCCTGCCGCTCTCCAAAGAAGCTAGCGGAAAGACTAACTACACCACCACAAATCAGCGTTATTCTCTCGTTAACAAACCGTTCTGTTTGAGTACATGCCAGGCGCTCTGCCAAAGAAGCTAGTGAAAACAAGAACTACATTGCCACAAATCGGCGCGTCTTTAAGTCAACAACGAAACGCAAAATATACGTTTGAATAAACGCAAAGTGTCAAGAAACTCGAATGCGAATAATTTTTAAGCGCTATACTTTAAGGGGAAAGCCATGCTAATGTCAATTTATGTACATCACGTCATTTTTCTTCACGAACATGCTTTCGAAAAGTGTAAAACGCGGGAAAAGCGTAAATATGTTAATGCAAAAACGAGGGCGAATTAACATTGTAAACATAGGAAATTTGACGGGCCCAACAAAAAATGGTGTAAATGGCAGGAAAACCTAAAAACCGATAATGTAAAAATGAGGTTTTACTGTATTGTAGGGAGAGTTCACATCTGTGCAATTCAGACAAGTTGGTGTTTGTGGGGAGAATCCAAATGGCACAAGCTGTGTAGCAATCACTGAAGTGAGACACATCATGCAGTGCAGTATGCTCTGCAACAGGATGGTCCAGCTGTCTCCTTGCTACAGTATGATGATGGCCATTCATCTGGACAGACAGCTTGTTGCTGGTCATGCCCACGTAGAAAGCAGCACAGTATTTGTAGCTCAGTTTGTATACAACACAACTGCTATCACAGATTTCCCCACTTTTTATGGGATAGGAAATGCCTGTGACGGGACTGGAGTAGGTGGTGGTGGGCTTGTGGATGGGACAGTTTTTGCATCTAGGTGTATTGCAGGGATATGAGGTAAGGGGTTGGGAGAAGGAAAGGAGTAGGGATGGCAAGGATGTTACATAGGTTTGGTGGATGGTGGAATACCACTGTAGGGGGAGGGGGGGATTTTGGACAGTGTATTTTTCACTTCAGGGCAGGATGAAAGGCAATCAAAACCTTGGCAGAGAGAGTGGTTTAACTTCTCCAGCCCTGGGTGGTATTGGGTGGTGAGAGAGATGTTCCATTTGTGACCGGAAAGTGGATGTGGAGGAGGTGGCAGTTGACCAGACAGACAGGGTCCATGATATCTATTTCTGGACAAGATTTGGTGGGTAATTGCAGTCAGTGAAGGCCTCAGTGAGGCATTTGGCATATTTGGAGAGGGATTGCTTGTCACTGAAGATGTGACAACCACGGGTGACTAGGCTGTATGGAAGGGACATTTTGGTGTGGAATGGGTGGCAGCTGTCAAAATGGAGGTATTGCTGATGGTTGGTAGGTTTGAAGTGGATGGAGGTACCGATAAGGCCATCTTTGAGGTGGAGGTCAATATCGAGGAATGTGGCTCATTTTGTTGAGTAGGACCATGCAAAGTGAATGGACGAGGTGTTGAGGTTTTGAAGGAATGTGGGTAGTGTGCCCTCACTTTCAATCCAGATTATGAAGGTATCATCAATAAATCTGAACCAGATGAGGGGTTTGGGATTCTGAGTAGTCAGGAAGGATTCCTCAAGATGGCCCATGAACCTACCCTCCAATGTTAAAGACACCAACCATTTCCTCCACCGACTCTCCACAGTTTCAGTTCCTTTACGACCTGGAACCATGCTTGCTACCTCCCTCTACACCAAGATTACCAATGCTCATGGCCTTGCCACTGTTGAACACTACCTTCCACACTGCCCTACTGACTCCAAACCTGCAAACTCTTTCCTCGTTACCTTGACCAACTACAACCTCATCAATAATCTCATCTCCTTTGAAGGCATCGCTACAAACAAATTCGCAACACAGCCATGGGCACCCGCATAGCACCTTCCTACGCTAACTTGTTCATGGGCCATTAAGAAAGATCCTTCCTGACTATCCATAATCCCAAACCCGTCAAATGGTTCAGATTTATTGACGATACCTTCATAATCTGGACTGAAGGTGAGGGCACACTACCCACATTCCTTCAAAACCTCAACACCTTCTCATCCATTCACTTCACATGGTCCTACTCAACACAACGAGCCACCTTCCTTGATGCTGACCTCTACCTCAAAGTTGGCCTTATCAGTACCTCCATCCACTTCAAACCTACCAACCATCAGCAATACCTCCATTTTTACTGCTGCCATCCATTCCATGCCAAAAAGTCCCTCCCATACAGCCTAGCCACCTGTCACATTTGCAATGACAAGCAATCCCACTCCAAATATGCCACATGCCTCACTGAGGCCTTCACTGACTGCAATTACCCACCAAACCTTGTCCAGAAACAGATATCACTGGCCTTGTCTGTCCAGTCACCCGCCACCTCCACCACAGCCAGCGTCCGGTCACAACAGAGTATCCCTCTCGTCACCCAATACCACACAAGACTGGAGCAATTGTTGTTGTTGTTGTTCTTTAGAGGGGACTAAACTGCTAGGTCATCAGTCCCCTGTTCCTAGCAAAGATTGTGCAGTGGAATGTAAACAATTCTAGTATGGAGCTAAACACATAGAATGAATACCCAAGAGGAGTACAGGTTGATGATGAACTTTCACCAACAGCACAAATTAAGAAAATAAAACAGATATACAGAGTGTTTAATCATACCAAAGTTTTACAATGAAAGTCTGTGGCTGGCTGATCACTGGGATAATACTGGAATAGCTAGTCATGTGGCACACACTAATATCCGCTAGTCACAAGACATAAAACACTGAAAACGATTTAAAAAGCCATGGTGGGGAGGATCCTGAGAGGATAGAGCACCCTCCATTAAATGGAATGGTAAGAACTGGGTGCACAGATAAAACATATCATAGACTCAGTTGTGGAGACATTGCCTCCTAGCACTAATGATAGGGTAGGTGGAAGATTAAAAGGGGCTAAAATGTTACAGTCCATCAGGAGATGAACTACTGTTAAAACAACACCACAGTGACACATGGGTGGTGGCTCACGACAAAGTAGATAGCCATGAGCAACCAAGTATGCCCAATATGGAGCCAATCTTGACCATTGGGCCTCAGTGATGTTTTCCATGTGACTGTGAATGGTTTAATCATGCAAAGCTTGTTTTGCGCACTTAATTCAACCTGAGGCCCGTTTCCACGATACCAATTTCAAGAGGACATAACATGGTGGCCTGTATGGCCAACTGATCTACACGTTCATTGCCAGGAATGCTGATGTGCCCTGGGGTCCAGACAAAAACCACTAAATGACCAAACCTATTGAGAGAGGCAACAGAGTCTTGGATACACTGCACCAATGGATGTTTTCTGAAACACTGGTCGAGTGCTCGCAAGCCAGTTAGGGAGTCACTACAGATGACAAAGGATTCCCCAGTGCTTGAGTGGAGGTGCTTCAACCCAGACACAGCTGAACAGGGCGAGTAGTTGGTGCTGAGAATGCGCGGACAAGTGTTGAAGGAATTGGCTATGACCATGGTCTGGTCCTGGAGAGGTTTTGGGGCATGCAGCAAGGGCAGTCCTGAACTGTCACACACTGAATGGTATGTTGTATGTCTCCTGTCGGCACACGCGGAACGATAACAGCTTTCGCTCCACTCGCTATTTAAGGGTACAAAAGCCCACACTGTATGCTACCGGAACAGTTAAGCCACACTCTTCGCCAGCGTTTCGATTACCATTCATCCTGCCCTGAAATACTCTACCCAAAATCCTCCCCCCCCCGTCCCCCCCTACAGCGGTATTCCACCATCCATCAGACCTACGTAATATCCTTGTCCATCCCTGCTCCCAACTCCTTACCCCATGGCTCATATCCCTGCAATATGACCTAGGTGCAAAAACGGTCCCATCCACCGTCCCACCACCACCACCACCACCACCACCTACTCCAGTCTCATCACAGGCATTTCCTATCCCATAAAAGGCGGGGCAACCTGTGTTAGCATTCATGTTGTATACAAACTAAGCTGCAAATACTGTGCTGCTTTGTATGTAGGCATGACCAGCAACAAGCTGTCTGTCCGGACGAATGGCCATCATACTGCGGCAAGGAGACAGCTGGACCATCCTGTTGCAGAGCATGCTGCACTGCATGATGTGGTTCACTTCAATGACTGCTACACAGCCTGTGCCATATGGAGTCTCCCCACAAACACCAACTTGTCTGAATTGCACAGATGGAAAATCTCCCTACAATATATCCTGTGCTCCCACACTGCCATAGGCATCAACCTTCACTAGTTCCGTCCCCCATCACTCTCCCCTCAATTTCTTTCCCTATCCACACTGAAGCTTATGTTTTTCTCCCTTTCTGTCACATACTCCAGTCTTTCAGGCAGCACAGACGGATTGCTCCATCCCCACTGTCATCCCCTCCTTCTCTTCCTGCTCCCCTCTCCATGCCGCTTCTTCACCCCCACCATTGGTTGCTCTTGCCTCGGCTGTGCTATTTCTTGCAGTTTGCTCGCAACAGCTGGAGACGGCATTTTTGTGTGTGTGTGTTCTGTGGAAGCCAAAGGCTTAACAGAAAAAAGCTTTATTTTTTGCTTTACTGTTATGTGTACCTTTCTGCGGCTTATCGGGTGTCTCGTTGGTGAGTAGCAGCCTATCCTTTCCAAAATATTGTATTGTGTTATGTATTATTTCAGCTTGCCTTTATCGTTGTTTTGTGTATGATCCAATGCTTCAGGCGAGCCTATGCTCTCCGTATGCTAAGTGCATGGCGAAACTACGTCCTCTAGCTATGCAAACACTTTGCTTCATCCACACCAGTTGTGCAACAATGCTGGTTGCAATTGTCACAGTAACATTCTCACACACATGGAACAAGGTTCTGGACATCCATACATATGTCCATCAAGATCATTGAAGTGGCACATCGTACAGCTACCGTGCAACAGATAAGAGGGTTTGCAAGCCAAGAAATGTCAACACAAACTGTTGTCAACTGGATAATAGCAAGCATGCAAGTCTCTAGCTAATCGTTTTTTCACAGCACAGAATTGACGTGCATGGTTCGACTAGTGGCATGAGAGGTTCACTTGGAAGATTCAGTGATGAAAGCCGTCTGTAAGCACAAAAGTGATGATCGTTTGTACATTTAACATATATGTGGTGAATGCTAACTTGTGGAGTGTATTTGTCAATACACTGCTGTCACCCCAAGTATTATGCTCTGGGATGCACTTGATACAACTCTTGTTCATCTTTGGTGTTTGCAGACAGAATGATGACCAGCACTCAGTAAATTCAGAATGTTATACAGACTGCTGTTTTGGAATTTTTGCAACAAAAAGGTTACATAAGTAAGAAGGGAGATTATGGTGTGGAAGGATGTGTGGGAAGGATGAAGTATGGAAGTTATCGTAACCAGATTAACATACTCCAAGAAAGCTCCCTAAAGTGAATGAGCCCTACTAGTTACAGATATCCAAACAGTTGTGAGGAATAAGTTTTTGAAACATGGAACATGGAATTACTTAACAGTGATGTATAAATACTGATATAACGATAAGTAAAATACAATACGACAAACCATTACAAGAGTTTCCGAAGAAAGAACTCAGCAAAATATCTCTATCAGAAGAAGGGATAGGTTTGTAGGACAAATACTGCACTTCAATTTTCTTGACCTCCAGCTTATATTAAGTTGTGCTAGAGTAACATAGGCTAGTGCTACAGTAATGAAATATGTAAAGAAATTAATTTCCATGAGCTTGTCTGATGTGTACAGAGTGCTTCTTAGGCATTTCGATTAATATATACTGCAAAATAACATTATGTTTCTACATTATTAATGTTGTGACTGATTAATCCAACTTCGCGCTTTGGTTGCACAGTGGTAGAGTGGCAGGCTACAAGTCCAAAGGTCGCGGGTTCGATCCCCACCAGGTCCTAGGATTTTTATCTCTCACTTTCCACTTATTTCACCTCTGGCAGTATTGCTCATGTGAAAAAATACCGAGTAGCACCGTGGTTCGGAACCCATGTTAAACTGTAGGTCCCCCTATAACTGGCTGGGTAAGTCAGTTCGAAGGAAGGCAACGGCATACCACCTCCAAACAGGACCAAGCCTAGTAAAGCACTGTGGTGTTCAAACCAATCTTCGAATTGTTGACTGCTTTACCTTTTAATCCAACTTTACAGATATAACAAAGCAATACATATACATTGACTGCTGAAAAAGTGAAGTGCCCAATAAGTGAACATGAAATGAAATGGCACTCCATGGGTTGAGAAAGGATGTGATGTTATTTCCAAGATTATGGAATGCACCACCCCGATGTACGGGATGTGCAACATTTCAGTTTGGAGGGGTGTCATGAAACCATTGCATACACTCCTGAAGCAAGCTGGCCCACAACTTTTAACTGTTTCTTGTTACACTGTACACAGGCACTGGGAGGGAGATAATGACTAAGCTGATCCCACAAATCATACTGGGAACAAATCTGAGGACTTTGCTGCCATAGGAGTACCTTGATATTACAAGACAGCTCATAGAGACAAGTATTAATGAGGATTGTCTTGCAGTCAAATTGCACAACGACACTGTTGCATCAGAGATAAGGAATAAGAATGTGCAGTCCAAGACGATTAAGAAAATTAGCTGTGTACCCTTTTCATAACATGGTAGACATAAGGAAGCGAGATGTTTGTGACATACCATTGTGCCAACAGATTTCCCTTAACCACTATTAGACTTGAACTCACGTGTCACAAATGAAAGAGAGTAATGAAACATACGTGAGGTAGATACAATGAAATGTGGAGGGTTAATGAATTTCTGGAATTTTTTTACAGCATCTACAATTACAACAAAACATGGCAATCTACACTACTGTTTTCTCATGGAAAGCAAAACTTCAAAAATGTGAGAGAAATTTGATGATCAGTGTGAGCAGCTTGTAACATTTAACTAAATATGACACATTATCAAAGTACAATTCTATTAAAAATCAATGCAACTGACAAAAAAGATAAAAACATGTTTGACTTCAAGAAATGACTCATTAATAAAAGTGTATTCAGTAAGCATCTTGTATGTGTTACTGTACCTATTAATAATTAATGCATGCATCATGGTTTGATAGGACATATATTGCATTTGGAAAACTTTCAAAATATGAATCTGCTGCTATTAGAAAGAAGCATGATACACCATTAATGAAATAATATAATGATCAACATTATGACTTAGTTTCTGATTCTTAGTTAATTTTTGTTATTCATGTATTATCTAAGTACTAACCCTTTGGCCTAGAACGAAGGGGACCACAGCATCATCTTGAGCATGTAGGATGAGGATAGGACAGTGAACATTCACCAAATGCTTATCTGATGCAAATAACAGATTGTTTTGCTCTATTGGATCAATGAAAAAGAAATCAAACCACGGCAACTGGTTGAAAAGCTGAAACAGATATTATTATTTCAGTAAAATATTTGGAAGAGCTTCAAAAATGAACTAGCACATGAGATCTGCTATAAGTATGTAACTTGTACCTTTGCAAATGGATGTTCCTTTATTTCATCTCTCAGATTATTAAAAGGTGATTCTAAGATGAGTCCCGATGGACTCTTTCCTTCTTGCGCCAACAGATCTAGTACATGTGATGATACTCTGAAACAAAAGTAGGTATAATTTTTATTAATAAGCACGAATTTGACCCTACAATTATGACACAATAGCATTTCCTTTTAAAACTGTAATATGAGAATAAAAATGAGCTTTTCAAGTGATAAGTAATTACCCTGTTCCTAAAGAATGACCCCACACGAACAATGGTGCTCCTTGGGCATGCTCCTCCACCCATCTGTACATAAATTTTCCATCAGATACAACACCAGTCTCTGTAGGTGAGACAGGGCTTGAATCAGCATAACCTGTGGATCACAATGTGGACAACTGTAAGCAACATGTGTGTGGCACAGCATCAAATGTTCAAATGTTTGTAGAACTTATGGAACTTAACTACGGAATCATCAGTCACTAAACTTACAAACTACTTATGAACTAGCTTATACTAAGACAGCACAAACATCCATGACTGAGGGGGGATTCGAACCCCCGACCGCAGCGACCCTGCAGACCGTAAATGGCACGCCGCAAACCTCTCGGCCACTGTGGCTGGCGGGCACAGCATCCAACACTAAAAATGGTATCAGCAAAGAAAGAAGAATTTTTCCACAAAAAGTCCAGATTAGCCTACAGTAAAGACTGCATAAGAAGATACACAACAGCTCCCAACTCTTGCCAGCTTTCAATTGTGAAGCACAAACAGGGGCAGGGAAAACAATAACCACAACAATAGCTGTCGAGACTTTCACAAAATTATTTTACATTATAGGTTGAGGAAGGAACATGAAGCTCCTCAGCCCAGACAACTACAACTGACAGGGACTAACTTACACTGATTGAAGGTAGCACTTTATTTTCTCGCTTCTTTCTTTTTTATTTTATCATGAAAGGCAATAAATTAAACTAGAGAATATTAATAGTGTTGACAGCACACTGTGTGTTACAATAAACCCTGCCAGTACTTTCCAATTTCACAGATACTAGTGCAATCTCGTTCCATAAATGTTGGATTGGGTGCAATATTTTCAGTTCAAGTAATGTTTGACGTAAAGAGTTAATCTACAAAACATTTGCTGGTTTATAATATATTAAGACTTTACAATCTATCAGTAAGATCAGAAATGTGTGCGCTCTGTGTGCAACTGTTTTGTGCTGAAATGTAAAAATGAGTAAGCTGCAAGATTGGTGTCCACAATAGTTATCACATTTGATGGTCACAGAGTTAAGAATTGAGAAAGGGGCAGAGATGAGAGTAATGAAGCAACCAAAGGCATGTGTGAAAATCAAACCAGGCATGAAAAATATGGAGTTCGTGCAATTTTTAAACTTTATTATGCAAAAAACATTACTAGGAGAACAAATAACTAAGTCAATAGTTGTTTCCTCTAAGCCACAACTATTTTATTTCAACTGAGCTTATATTGACAAGAGGTAAATTAATATATAAAAAAAAAAAAAAAAAAAAAAAAAAAAAAAAAAAAAAAAAATGATAAAATGTATTATTTCAGTGAAAGTGAAGTCTTAAGAAAGGAAGTTATAGTATGCATTATCCACCACCAATGCACTCAAGTTGTGAGCCATTCCAAGAAAGTATTTGAAGAGAATGATTGCCAAGGGTTACTGGTAGAACAGATTGTAATTTCTGTCCACTTCAGTGCCAGTTTTGGGATCAATGAAGAGGACAGTGATGGATTCTTCCCCTTAGGTTTCTTTACCTGTACCATACTCATACTCCTTTAAGATTCAACCAAAAGTTGTGTTCAATATTGCTCCTATGAGGGCAACATAATAACTATGTTGTCTAAAGTAGTTGTAGTGAACATTGCCAACAACACTACTCTCCATTCATCTTGCATTGAACTGTTAAACTTTTTAGCGTCTGTGATTCCAAATGGAATTTTTAAGTATTCCTGACTTTTTGAGCTCTTGAGTGCTTAATGATATCACTCAGAAAGGTTTATTAGTTTTTAAGGTCCTGTAGAGCCAATCTAAAACTTGCTGCCAAATTTAAAAAAAAAAAAAAAAAAAAAAAAAAAAAAAAAAAAAAAAAAAAAAGTATGTGCTGGATCAAGAGTTAAAACTCAGGATCTTTGCCTTTGGCAGGCTACTGCACCACTGATTGAGCTACCCAAGCATGAGTTTTAACCTGCCAATAACTTCTCTCATACTTCCTAAACTTCATTCTGCGAGCAATGTCCTAGGCAAGGTTTTTCCAACTACTATGCCCATCAACAGGCAGCTACCAGATGCAGACACAAGTGCACAAAAGTGGCAAATAAAGCATAGGCAGTTAGACAGCTGGACCATAACTTACACAGTTCTATTCACTGACCAAATAAATGTGAGCAGAAATGGCCAGTTGGCTTGTACATGGGTTTTGTAAGTGTGGATTAGAAGTCATACTTTGAAATCTCTGTTAGTAGAACACATTTCTACTAAAACCAATGTTGGAGTTATAGGACCAGTCAAAGATTTCATCTATCACACAGTTTTGGTTTAGAGTATACTAGGTTCAGACCTGATGTTGTCCAGGTATTTCTTTATTCCAGTTTTCTGTTAGTTCATGTCCTCCCCCTCTCTCTGTATGTTTGCTCCTCTTCCCCCTCCTGCTCATCTTTTTTACCACTTCTCACAGTCCATCTTCTTCTTTCTCACATATGAAAAATTACATATATCCATCAACTTTCATCATGATCTTGTTAAATGGTATACAAAGGCTGGAAAGCTGCACAGATTACATCAATATTGTAGAAAGTCAATACATGTGATCCACAAAATGACAGGCCTATATCATTGACATCTGTTTGCAGCAGGATTTTAGAACTTAAAATTTCCTCAAATATTATTAACTACCTCAAAGACAATGACCTACACACCCATAGCAACACAGATTCAAAAAGTATCATTCTTATGAAACACAGATAGCTCTTTGCTGACATGATGCGGTGAGTGTTATTGAGAAGGGATGTATTTCTAGATTTCTGGAAGGCTTTTGACACTGTACCTCACAAGAATTTTCTAATCAAACTGTGTGCTTATGGAATATCACCATATTTGTGCAAGTTGGATTTGTGATTTCCTGTCAGGAAGGACACAGTACACTGTAATTGACAGAAAGTCATCGAGTAGAACAGAAGTGATGTCTGGAGTCCTTTTTTATAAATGCTTTATGAGAGAAGCTCTCTTAGGTTCTTCACGGATGATGCTGTCACTTATTGATTACTAAAGTCACCAGAAGATCAAAAGCAACAGCAAAATGATTTAGATAACATATATGCATGGTGCAAAAATGGCAATTGACCCTTAATACTGGTAATAAGAAGTGTGAAGTCATCCACATGACCACTAAAAGAAGCCCATTAAACTTCATTTACATCATAAATCAGACAAAAGTACAGGCCGTAAATTCAACTAAATACCTCGGAGTAACAATTACAAACAACTTAAATTACAAAGAAGACACAGAAAATATTTTAGGGAAAGCAAATCAAAGACTATGTTTCATTAGCAGAACACTTAGAAGACGCAACAGTTCTACAAAAGAAACTGCCTATACCACACTTGTGCATCCTATTTCGGAGTATTGTTTGCGTTTGTGATCCCCAACAAGTGGGACTGATAGACGATTTAGAGAAAGGTCAGAGAAGTGCAGCTCGTTTTGCATTATCACGACACAGGGGGCGAAATGTCACAGGAATGACGTATGAGTTGGGGTAGAAATCATTAATACAAAGAGGCGTTACTCATTGTGACGAGATCTATTTGCGAAATTTCTTTCACCAACTCTCTCTTCCGAATGCAAACATATTTTGTTAGCACCCAACTACATAGGAAGACATGATCATCAAAATAAAATAAAACAGTTCCAAAACGGAAAGATTTTGGTGTTCCTTTTTCCTGCGAGCTATTAGAGAATGGAACTGTAGAGAAACACCATAAAAGCATTTGATAAACCGTCTGCCATGCACTTCAATGTGACTTGCAGAGTATTTATGTGGCTGTAGCTATAGATACCCTCTGCCATTAATAATATGAAGATCAATGACTAAATCAAAATTTCATCAAGATCAGAATAAAAATGTACATTAGTGTCAAAGTCTGTTGGAAGGTACCCTCCCGTTGTGTCATGAAATCTTATGTAGCAACTGATCTTCTATTTTGAAGATCAGTGCTTCAAAATAATGAAAACCTAATTTGTGACATGAAAATGAAATAATGATTTATGATATACAAAAATAATTTTGCTTATGATAATTAAAATTATCTGCTTAAAGTACCTAATATAAACTGTTAAAACTGTAATGTTAGTGTAGGATTATAGGCTAATGCCGAACTATAAATAATATTCCATCTGCCGATTTTATTTTAAGACCATTCTGTGAAACATTCCTGGTAGGAAAAATATATATATAAAAACAGAGATGGTTTAATTTATCAGGCAGAAAAGCACAGGTATGTTGGTAGACACACAAATGAAAACACACACAAATCCAGCTTTTCAACCATTTGTTCCTTCCTCTTTTTCTGATGAAGCAAGGAGGGAGGGGGGTTTAAGGGAGTCTGTGAGGAGTCATTCCAATCGAGAGAAGAAGAACTTACCTTGGAATGACTCCTCACCCAATCCCTTAAGACCCGCATCCATTCCTTTTTTCCCCTTTTTCGTTCCTCTTTTTCTGATGAAGCAACAAACACTAGCAAAAGCTTAGGATTTGCATGTTTGTGTGTGTTTTTAATTGTGTGTCTGTTAAACTGTGCTTTTTCGCCTGGTCTCTCTCTCTCTCTCTCTCTCTCTCTCTCTCTCTCTCTCTCTCTCTCTCTCTCTCTGAATAAAATGTATGAAGAAATAACACTTACTTCTGTAGTCAAAACTAATAACATGATAATTAAGGTTCCTCAATGTCCTGTACAGTTCAACTCGGTGTGGACTTGCTCTAGATCCAGAATTTCCATGCATATATAGTATGATTGGTTCACCTCGTGTTAGTGACTTCTCAAAAAACTGGTCATCAGCATTTTTTGATTCATTAATTAGAGACTTGGGTAAGGTGTGCCTGAAAAAAAGAAATTCAGAAGATCTATTAACTGTTGCAACAGATTATTAGTACTGCTTAGAAAAATTAATTTTTCTTTTGCAACATCTAAAACACACACACACACACACACACACACACACACACACGCACACACACACGCACGCACACAAACACACAGACAAACAAACAAACACAGAGGCAAGCCCTGAAGCATGGTGGTTAAGTTTTTTCAGCCTGGGATGAAATTCCGTGATTGAAGGAGGTAGTGGGAGCATTGTAAAGTGTATGGGTATTTTTACCATCAAGCTTATGACTGGTTTGATGAGATCCGTCATCAATTTCTGTGTTCTTCCAACCTGTTCAGTACAGAATAACACTTGCACCTTACTTTCTCAATTATTTGCTGAATGTATTCCACTCATAGTCTACCACTACAGTTTTAACACTCTACAGGTTCCCCTAGTATCAACTAAGTTATTCTCAGATACCTTAATGCACATCCTATCATTTAGCACCTATGCTCCATACATTCCTTTCTTTGCTGATTCTATGGAGAGCAACAAACTTTAAATGCTTTCTCTTCTGTTCCTACAGCAGGATGGCCACCAAATCTTCATTTTCAAATTCATGGTTTTTTCCAGGTTTTCACGAAACTTAATTTTGCTCAAAGGGGTTAGCAAACAACTATACCGTGAAGAAACTAGTTACATATTTTTAAAAAACATGTGATCCAAGTTGAACCATGTCACGTTGTAATATACACCAAGAAGTGGCGAATCCAGGATTTGTGTTGGGAGGTTGGGGGGGGGGGGGGCGGCAGAGCTCATAAAAATTGTGGCATTGTACCTTCAAACTGATCTAAACAGAGCCAGCTCATATTATGAGGTTTTCCTCGTAGTTTTGGGGGATCTGCAGCCCCATATACCCCCCTCCCCCACCCCAAATTTGACACTGACACAATTTATAGTACAGGGTGTACATTTTAAGTTGACAAACCAGAATAACTAAGGAAAAAAAAGTATATATTCAACAACGCTTTTCACCATTATGAACGGCCGGCAGAGGCTTAAAAATGATACTAAACTTGAACTGTCTCCACCATTTGGGAGCGGTGTGGGTGGCTAGTGTAAAATTTTAAATGGAAACTCCCATTGTTAATTGCAGATTCAGATTCTACAAACCAAGTCATGTGTAGTTTGGTTGAATTTTTTTTCTTTCAATTGGCAACATGTTGCACTGTAATGGTAAGAATTATTTGCCATACTGCTGAAGAATTGTACCATCCAGGAAAGAAAAAGGTTAATCATATTGATGATGCTTCAGAACCCAACCACATGATACCAGATGTACATTTCTTTCCAGCTAGTTCAATTAAATGTTTTGTCGGCAATTCATAACTGGTATTCAGACAAGGGCAATCTGGACTAAGGTAATACTTTAGGAGACTGAGCGGCTAGAGCTCACTAGGCGGCATTGTGTGTACGTATGCTTTTTGAAAACCCATTAACGTATAACGAGGGGAATAATCTTTTGTGTTGACCATAAAATAAATAATTAATGCTGTTCCTGCTCTTGGTTGACATGTTCTCGATGTACCCTTATTCGTAAGTAAAGTAATTATCCTCGTAATTGTTACGGCAACTCCTCATTGGCGTTAGCCGGGCCTGCATGAAAAACATTTCAGCCATCAACAATACGTACACGATGACTGTGTTTACTATTTATATATTACCAATGTCATGACAGTCACAGGAAACTGTCTATAATTATTACTAACGAACATAGGTGCCAACTTTTGAAAATCTTGGGGTATGCTCAGTGGCGTACCCAGGTATTTCTAAAGAAAAATAAATAAATAAATACAAAGCAAAGCCAAAAACTTACACAAAACATACACACTATCGATTCCATATCACCGTCACCAACACGATAATAAGTGAAAGTCCTTTTGTAATTCACTATATACTTATCCATTTTAACGATTTTCACACGCAAGACATTAACCCTTTTAACCCCAAATTTTATTGATTTATGAATAAAAATATTTCTTTGGATATATCTATAAATGATGATTGGATTAATGTATATTTGACAGAATTTTTTATTATTTTTAGTTTTTGGATGGAAATTTGGAATGACTACAGATAGCAGTGAGCAGGATATGTTTCCTTTATCGTAACTAATAACATTTTCAAACTTTTGACTACTAATTTAGACATTGGACAATTATTTAGTAATAAAGTTTTATACCGTACATACTCTAATAATGTCCGCATGTTTTTTCCTGAATTTTAGGATGAAAAACTGGGGTGCGCGGATTATTTGAAACATTGTTGGTACTGCTCCGCCTCCAACAGTACAGCCCATTATACTATTGCATTGTTGCGGCCTCAGTCTGTGACGCATCATTAACACGTTGGGAGTGAAGTATTAATGTCTTAAAACTTGTTAATTATGGCTACAAGTTCTCATTATCACTCGTACACTGCTAAAGAAAAACTGAAAATTATTGAAGAAGCCGAAAATATTTGAAACCGTGCAGCAGGAAGAAAGTACGACGTGAGTACGAGTTGTATTCGCGACTGGCGAAAAAATAAAACGCAGCTTCAGGAAACTAATAGTAATCGCTGAGCATTTCGCGGAGAAAAAGCGAAGCATCCGGACCTCGAAAAAAGGCTCTGCGATTATGTAGATGAGAAGCAACAATAAGGATACGCGGGTGACGAGTGAAATGTGCCAACTTAAAGCATTGTCTTTAGCCAAAGCTAGCCGGGGCTGGCTATCGAGATTTTTCAACCGAAATGATTTAGGATTCCGGAGGAAAACTACTATCGCATAGCGGCTTCCAGGCGATTATGAGGAAAAAATAGTGAATTTTCATCGTTATGTGATAAATCTGCGCCGTAAACAGTCCTATATATTATCACAAATTGGTAATGCGGATCAAATGCCAGTCTATTTTGAGATGCCGCTCGACAACACAGTGAACAGGAAAGAATAATCCAGCATAATGATACGAACTGGCGGCAGTGAGAAACAAAGATGTACAGTGATGTTGTGTGTAACTGGCGATGGACAAAGCTACCACCTTACGTGATATTTAAAAGGAAAACTATTCCAAAAATATCAGTAAAAGGCGTATTAGTGAGAGCGAATCCAAAAGGGTGGATGGACAATGAACTTATAATTGACTGGGTGACATGTTTGGCAAAGTCGTCCTGGTGCGTTACTGAATTTACGCAACATGTTGGTCCTGGACAGCTTCCGCGGACGTACAACTAAGGAATTACAAAAAGGGAAAACTAACTTGGTCATTATCCCTGGAGGCCTAACATCCATCCTACAACCACTAGATGTGTGTATAAATCGGCCATTCAAAGCTGCACTTAAACAGCGATATACGGAATGGATGGCTGATGAAAACCATAAGTTCACACCTAGTGGAAAAATCAAATGGCCGGATTTGTCCCAGATTTGTGAATGGGTGAAAAGTACATGGGACTCCATTCCGCAACCACTGGTGGAAAAATCCTTAAAAAAATGTGGAATCACAAATTCACTGGATGGCACAGGACAACGCTCTATGGGAAGATGGTGAAGACGACAGTGATTCTCCCGCTAGTGATTATGGTGAAAGTGATGAATAGAGTGGTAAGGGAGGAAACGTATTGACTAAAATATTTTATTGCACACATTAACAAATTCTTAAACAAGATAATTCACATTTAATTTTTTTCGATTGTAGGTACGCGTAGAGTCCCGGCTGGCAGGGATAATGTTCCCCGGCCGCCTGCCTATCTAATGGGCCAGCTGGCCAACTGCACGCCGCTGGCCGCCTGCCCGCCGGCTGGCAAGCTGCTCGCCGCTCAATCGGTTGCATTTTAAAGGTGAATCAACCTGTAGAGCAGCGTTGCTTCAAACCAGTAGTTATTATGCATACTTTGGAACACATTATAACTTTGCAACAATTTTTTAATATTTGTAAATAAAACAAAGCGATTTCCCCCCCCCCCCTTCATCAAAATTGGGGTACGCGGATTATTCGAGTATATGCGGTATTATTCTGTTTCCTTTACCTTGATACAGTTATTTGAAAGTATTGTTGCATTTACTCCAACTTTGACATTGAGCAATGATATATATTTTGACAATGCATTGTAGCCTAATGCTTTTTGTTTCCTCGAGGTAACGGTAAAAAATCTAGTCATGATGAATTATTGGAAGCCCTGCAATGTTATTTACAATCTTTGAACAAATGGTTGTGGCTAGATGGACAGATAAAGATGAGGGGAGGGAAAGGGTTAAGATGTAATTCCATGCACAGGTGACAGGTCAAAAAGAACAAACTAAGGTCCGACTATTGTTGACAAATTGTTGAAGCCCGAAAATTCAAATTCAGGAAAAAAATCTATTAACAGCTGTTGCGTTTGGAGAATTTTGTAGAGCTGCCAATTAAAACACAAAGACCTCCGCAAGTTGTTATGAGGACTGTCTGTTTACAGAATGTTTTAGCTAGAAGGGATATGGCAGTCTTCGCAGCAAGTATGTCGGCTCACTGGTAACCTATGTGGTTGTCAAAAGGTTATCTCAAAAGATACTGGGAATTAAATATGTAGTGTAAACATTTTCAATGTATTGTACCAAACCCACTTCATTTCTAGTTATTTAATACAATTAAAGATTGCCACCTTCAGTTTGCAATATTGACTTAACAAGTGGAATTCCATTAACATTCGGACTATTTAGAAAACAGTCACTTCACTCACATGTGAATGTGGATTTTAATGCCTACAAATTCAATTACTTGTTTAAAATAATCTATTTAGAGTGGTGTCTTACAAAAGCCAGCTGGCCATCAATGGGATGAGAGAGTTGATTTGAAGAGATTTTTCAACACAGAATCAGACAAACGAGATCTGTGTTGATGAATATCACTGGGGGAGGGGAGTCAATTACGAAAATTGCTAAAATGTAGTACAAATAAATATTGCCTTTCATTCTAGGTGTGATTTCGTAGTCGCGCCTTACGTAACATCGCGTCTCTTCGACGTACATCGCGAGGAATTGAGTCGCGTGGCTGAACAACACTTCGAGATAAATACAGAAATAGTTAAGGAATACGTAACCTATAATTATAAAACCTTTTCAACCGCCCAGAAATATATTTGAAAATGTTTTTGTACACAAAAATGAAGTGATGACTATTATTTAACCCGCTGGCACTAGCGATCTGAGCATTTAGGTCACTGTAATTTTAAAACGACTGGCATTTTGTTATTTTTAAATGTTGATCTTTGAGGTTTTTTTCTTACTAAAACTACAGGAATTACTTGTTTACACTTATTAAGTACATTTCAAACTGGTCGTGTAATCTGAGCAATAGGCTATACATGCAAACGATCATTTAACTCTTAAAGCCGCGAGATCTCATGGGTTAAAAATCCCGGTTTCTGGCTGAAATTCAAGGCTTTTTCCCTGTTTTCCCAGTTTCAAGGTTTGGTGGCCACCCTGTACAGACCACGTTTCACTTCCAAACAGCCTGCAGTTCATTCATCTCATTACACACACTTTCTTACACCTCGGGGGTAAATAATGGTAACCCTAAACTGTTGTATTTTTAATGTAATTGGTGCAAACAGCCATATCCGACAATGTCATTTTCTTCAAGTAGTACATGAAGCTAAAAAGTAATGGCAAATATAAATATTACAATAAATATTAAAACATGTAATAGAAGCTATTTTTCAAACATACAATTTGTCATATCTCAGCACTTTATAAATGAGGGTTATCATTACTCCCCGCCCCCCCCTCCCCCCTCTTTGTAGACCTTCATCTGATGTACAGGTGGTGTATTAAGTTTTACAGTAAGAGCATTTTAAGACTAATTTATTTTACACTTTCTACAATCAAATTTGAATTAAAAAAAAAAAACGAAATATGTCATTCCCTCATACAAACTGTGAAACATAGAATAGTAGTTTTCTACGAGAAGAGTAAAGAGCAATCTTTTGAGTGAAGGAAGCTCTTTATAAATATATTACCTATCTTCTCTTGTAAATATTTAAGCCGATATACTCAGGTGTTTTCAACAATGTATCAGTTTAAAATTACCTAATTTGCGCGAATAGAGGCCGCACCTACTTTTGACACACGATTATGTCTGCCTAAGTGTACTTGTGTCTGTGTAAATGTGTGGGTGTATGTGCATTTATTTACCTTCCATTTTTTCCCCCAAGGTAAGTCTTTCCTGTCCCGGGATTGGAATGGCTCCTTACCCCCTTCCTTAAATCCCTCATCATTTCCTTTTCCCTCTCCTTCCCTTCTGCCTGATGAAGCAGCTAGGCTGCGAAAGCTAGCATTTTTGAGTGTGTGTGTGTGTCTGTGTGTTTATTTGTTGCTATTACTGCCTGTGCCCCTTCGCCTGGTAAGTGTTCTTCATCTATTTTTTACGTATATTTTTTTCCTGTTAGGAATTTTTCCTCTATAATATTATATATATATATATATATATATATATATATATATATATATATATATATATATATATATATATCCCCTCCCCTTTCTTTAATCGTGTTATATATATATATATATTATACGTAAAAAATAGATGAAGTACACTTACCAGGCGAAAGGGCACAGGCAGTAATAGCAACAAATAAACACACAGACACACACACACACAAAAATGCTAGCTTTCGCAGCCTAGCTGCTTCATCAGGCAGAAGGGAAGGAGAGGGAAAAGGAAATGATGAGGGTTTTAATGAAGGGGGTAAGGAGCCATTCCAATCCCGGGACAGGAAAGACTTACCTTGGGGGAAAAAATGGAAGGTAAATAAATGCACATACACCCACACATTTACACAGACACAAGTACACTTAGGCAGACATACTGTAGAACTGTAGAAAGCAAAGAAGTTAGAAGTTAGACAGAGATGCCACTTGAGGCAGAGGCTCTGTCCAGAGAACCAAGGCAAAGATGTTAAGATGGTGGGTGGGAATTCGAATTTAGCGGAGGTTGAGACCAGGTGGGCAACGGGAAGAGAGAAGGTGGGCAACGGGAAGAGAGAATATGCTGAAGGGCTAGTTCCCATCTCCGGAGTTCTGAAGGATTGGTGTCAGTGGGAAGTATCCAGATAACCCGGACGGTGTAGCACTGTGCCAAGATGTGCTGGCCATGCACCAAGGCATGTTTAGCCACAGGGTGATCCTCGTTACCAACAAACACTGTCTGCCTGTGTCCATTCATGCGAATGGACAGTTTGTTGCTGGTCATTCCCACACAGAACGCTTCACAGTGCAGGCATGTCAGTTGGTAGATCACGTGGGTACTATCGCAGGTGGCTCTGCCTTTGATCGTGTACACCTTCCGGGTTACGGGACTGGAGTAAGTGGTGGTGGAAGGGTCCATAGGGCAGGTTTTACAACGGGGGCGGTTACAAGGGTAGGAGCCAGAAGGTAGGGAAGGTGGTTTGGGGATTTCATAGGGGTGGACTAGGAGGTTACGGAGGTTAGGTGGGCGGCGGAAAGACACTCTCGGTGGAGTAGGAAGGATGTCATGAAGGATGGATCTCATTTCGGGGCAGGATTTTAGGAAGTCGTATCCTTGCTGGAGAGCCACATTCAGAGTCCGCTCCAGTCCCGGAAAGTATCCGGTGACAAGAGGGGCACTTCTGGGGTTTTGTGGAAGGTTCTTAAATTGGGGAGATGAGGAAGTGGCTCTGGCAATTTGCTTCTGTACCAGACCAGGAGGATAGCTGCGGGATGTGAAGGCTGTTATCAGGTTATTGGTGTATTGGTTCAGGGATTCAGGACTGGAGCAGACTCGTTTGCCACGAAGACCTAAGCTGTAGGGAAGGGAACGTTTGATGTGGAAAGGATGGCAGCTGTCATAATGCAGGTACTGTTGTTTATTGGTAATAAACAACCAATAAACAACAGTACCTGCATTATGACAGCTGCCATCCTTTCCACATCAAACGTTCCCTTCCCTACAGCTTAGGTCTTCGTGGCAAACGAGTCTGCTCCAGTCCTGAATCCCTGAACCAATACACCAATAACCTGATAACAGCCTTCACATCCCGCAGCTATCCTCCTGGTCTGGTACAGAAGCAAATTGCCAGAGCCACTTCCTCATCTCCCCAATTTAAGAACCTTCCACAAAACCCCAGAAGTGCCCCTCTTGTCACCGGATACTTTCCGGGACTGGAGCGGACTCTGAATGTGGCTCTCCAGCAAGGATACGACTTCCTAAAATCCTGCCCCGAAATGAGATCCATCCTTCATGACATCCTTCCTACTCCACCGAGAGTGTCTTTCCGCCGCCCACCTAACCTCCGTAACCTCCTAGTCCACCCCTATGAAATCCCCAAACCACCTTCCCTACCTTCTGGCTCCTACCCTTGTAACCGCCCCCGTTGTAAAACCTGCCCTATGCACCCTTCCACCACCACTTACTCCAGTCCCGTAACACGGAAGGTGTACACGATCAAAGGCAGAGCCACCTGCGATAGTACCCACGTGATCTACCAACTGACATGCCTGCACTGTGAAGCGTTCTATGTGGGAATGACCAGCAACAAACTGTCCATTCGCATGAATGGACACAGGCAGACAGTGTTTGTTGGTAACGAGGATCACCCTGTGGCTAAACATGCCTTGGTGCATGGCCAGCACATCTTGGCACAGTGCTACACCGTCCGGGTTATCTGGATACTTCCCACTGACACCAATCCTTCAGAACTCCGGAGATGGGAACTAGCCCTTCAGCATATTCTCTCTTCCCGTTGCCCACCTTCTCTCTTCCCGTTGCCCACCTGGTCTCAACCTCCGCTAAATTCGAATTCCCACCCACCATCTTAACATCTTTGCCTTGGTTCTCTGGACAGAGCCTCTGCCTCAAGTGGCATCTCTGTCTAACTTCTAACTTCTTTGCTTTCTACAGTTCTACAGTATGTCTGCCTAAGTGTACTTGTGTCTGTGTAAATGTGTGGATGTATGTGCATTTATTTACCTTCCATTTTTTCCCCCAAGGTAAGTCTTTCCTGTCCCGGGATTGGAATGGCTCCTTACCCCCTTCATTAAAACCCTCATCATTTCCTTTTCCCTCTCCTTCCCTTCTGCCTGATGAAGCAGCTAGGCTGCGAAAGCTAGCATTTGTGTGTGTGTGTGTGTGTGTGTGTGTGTGTGTGTGTGTGTGTGTGTCTGTGTGTTTATTTGTTGCTATTACTGCCTGTGCCCTTTCGCCTGGTAAGTGTACTTCATCTATTTTTTACGTATATTTTTCCTTTTAGGAATTTTTCCTCTATTATATATATATATATATATATATATATATATATATATATATATATATATATATATATATAATTGATGAAACGAAAATTATAGAAGGAAACTTTCCTGGTGGGATAAACAAATATAAAAATTAGAAAACGGATGACTTACCAAAAGAACAGGCTAGGCGACAGGCACAAATAAAAACACACACAAACACACATACAAGCTTTCGCAACCGTTGTTGGTCGCTTCTTCAGGAAAAGAGGAAGAAAGGAGAGGAGAAAGGAAAGGATATGGGTTTTAAGGAAGTGGAAAAGGAGTCATTCCAATCCCAGGAGTGGAAGGACTTACCTTAGGGGGAAAAAAGTAAGGTAAACAAATACACACACACTCACACAAATCCAAACGCAAACACACCTAGACAGACATTTGTAAAAAGCAAAGAAGTTGGACAGAGATACCACTTGAGGCAAAGGATCTGTCCACAGAACCATGGCAAAAATGCTAAAGATGGTGGGCGGGAATTTGAATTTAGCGGAGGTTGAGACCAAGTGGGCAACGGAAGGAGAGAATAAGCTGAATGAACTCCGGAGATGGGAACAGCAGAGTGTCCGTATGTGTGTACGTGTTCAATACAAATCTACTGTTTTGTCCCAATCTTTATGAAATTTTGTACACTTAAGTTTCAATCCATGAAGACAGTCGCCGTAAGTTTAAGAATCACATAAAATACATAGTTCACGAGATATGACGTCATGAACAATGAGATGCAAGAAAAACGGCTTCATTTAGCGACAATGCTGCTCATTTTCTCCTAAACCACTGGACCGATTTCAACCAAATTTGGAAATTTGGTACACACAGTCCTTACCCCATCACACACCAAGTCTTAATCTATTACTTCTTTGCAACTGATTATATTCACAAGAGATTTTACAGACATACAGCCCTTATACAAATGAATATATACCTGGAAAATGGAAGGAATAAATAAATACATACATAAATACCCGGGCAACTCTTGGTTCTCAGCTAGTGTAAACATAAACGATACAATAGAAAGCTTTCAATATGTAATACATTTTTCAGCATTCTTAAGGGTAGACTGTGTTTGTCATTTTACTTTAATACTTTATAAATTACAAATCAATCACTGTCGCCATCAAAATCACTGCCATTCTCAATTTCACTTAAAGAGTGATTATCTATTTTCGTGTCTGTCAGCAGCTTGGCGAGCCTCTTTACGATGAGTTGTTATCCAGCCTCCATTATTGACACTCAAAGAATAGCTTAATATATTCACAGTCTTACTCCTCAGAAAGATTGTTACATGAAGAAATAACCATTTTGTGTCTACCAATATAAATGAAATAATTACAACCTTTCTCATAGCATATCTGCTGCAGTTCCACACAAAAAATAATCATGGGTATCCCTAGATGGCATAGCTATGCTGCACTGATGCCTAATAACATTCAGATCGGAGAAATGAAAGCTACTAAAAATCCTGAGGCTCAACATCAAGAGTAGAAAACAAAATTCACAATATCTGACAACACTCACGATGGGAGTGGAAAGGCTTAAAACATTGCAAATGTTTGTAATAAAATGCAACTCTAAATCATAAATTGTATTCTAACTTGTAAAGCATTTCAACATAATTTTGGGGGCAGGGAATGATCCCCTGCACCCACCCCCTCCCCCTCTTGACTATGGCTCTGATTTTCATTGCTTCTACAATAATATTCAGACCTATTTTGTGTACCATAGGGGATCAGTTTAATCTCTCAATTTCATTAGTATGTATCAATTGCTGCCAATACTATACTGTTGGCCATCAAAATGCAACACCAAGAAGGACCTGGGATATCATAGCCTGATTGATTTGTAAGATAACATCTTGTACAAAGATCACATGGTTGAAAACACAGCCCCATCTGAAGTGAAGAAGATGGTGAAATCAGTATTTAATGTTGCCCAGAATGTACACATGGACAAGGGGGACAAAGAAATACCCAGATAAAAATACGCTATTAAAAAAACCACCTTCGTGAGTAAATTACATTTTATCTAAGTTAAGTGACAATATATAGGGCTATTCAAAAAGAAAGAACAGATTTCAAACTACAAAAGAAAGAAACATGATCCAAACACTAATGGAAAGAGAAAAGTTTACAATGTATTATTAGTAATTATGGTATGCATTCAATATGAGCACCACATGTTACATGACAAATGTCTAAACGGCGGTTCATTTCTTGCCACACACAAATCAGCTGGTCTCTAGTTAGCAAATTCACAGCTTCAACATAGACCTTCAGGAGTGTCAGGCATAGGAGGAATAAAAACAATGTCTTCTACAAATTTTCGACGCCATCCGTAAATTTGCTTACGACACGGGATTGTTCATTAAATTGATGGTGAAATGCTTGCTGAACTACAACAATGGACTCTAGTTTTGCAAATTACAGCACCCAACATGACTTTTCCTGTGGTGTCACTGCCATTTCACTACAGAAAACCAATAACAACAGCACCAATGCGACCGTGATTGGAACCTCTATCCGGGCTGTTTACATTTTAAACTTTTCTTAATCCATTAATGTTGGAATCACATTTCTATCTTTTGTAGTTTCGAAGAAATAAATGTTTGCAATCTGTTTTTTCTTTTTGAATAAACCTGTACTTTCCCTTGCAGCCAGACAACACCCTGCAACTATTGGAGTTCAAATACACTTACAGTGTCGGCAATTTTTTTCTGAGATGTGGTATACTGGTAATGGAAATTACTATCTATGCAATGTACGAACAGTGAATCACAACCTAGGCACAGACAGCCAACAATACTGCTTATCCTTTATCGTGTTTCATACATTCAATTCCATATACTGTATTTAAATTTTGTTATGATGACACAGATGATTTAATTTATGAGAAGGTAGTTCATAATATTATAAAATACTTATCCGTTTTCTACAAATTTATCACAGTTCTCAAGTATGTGGTTAAACAGTAACCTTACCATAGGGAAAATATGACCACAATGCCACATTATTTGCAGAGTCACTGTCTTCATATGTCCATACAACTTTTGACGTTCTCACTACCCATAAAATTTGTTTGAAGGATAATTATATTTACTGCCATCATTATTGCATAGTGTTACCCTGTAACATACCTCAAACACAAATTTGCTAGTAAAATTTTTAAAAAGGGCATAAATGGCTGTTCTTCCAGGCCCCAAATTTTTCTAAGTGGCTGACCCTCAAACTCATAAGTTTTGAATGAAAGTCTAAGAGTCCATGTTTTAAGAAGTTCATAACCAATTATCACTCTTACTGCATTTCATCGAGCTTGTAACAAAATTTACTTTGGGAATAATGCTTCTCAAACCACTATTCAGAAAGATTTCCCACAATCTGTTAGAAATGTAAACAGTTGTTATTATTCTCATCAAAAGCAGTTTTTTCTTAAGAAGTATTGCTCAGACTTCACCTCAAACTCGTCAACACAATTTTCTATCAGCAGACATTTGTATATGCACTGTTTTGTTGTTTTAGATTATGCAGTTTCTTTGCAATTTAAGTTTATTTTGATGTTATTCCCTCATTTACATTTTATTGTTGCAGAATTATTTTGCAATAGCAGGATGGTGTAAAATTCTTTATTGCAGTACTGGTTCTTACCAGTAAAACCTACAAAATTTTGACTGACAACTAAAACAATGAAAACTTCCCAGAACTCTAAAAAATTCCCCAGGCATTTCCTGAATTTTACCCACAAATATTAGGTCTGGGTTTTCCTAATTATCCTGGGGCATATACCCCTGTTGTGACCATCTTCAGTGGCAACAACTGTTTGTACATGCCTCAGTATTGAATCAACAAGGCTCTAGGTGTGTTTTTGGGGTATAGGAGTCCATGCTGCTTCCACTTATTGTGGAAATTAATATGGTGCAGATGCAGGCGGTCCATCCCAAGCTAGCCATGCTGCATCATTGACCTGGCTTTATGATGGGCAAGAGACCAGGAGAATGGGGTCCAAGGCAGCAATTCAATAACACGAGCAATGAGCAACTTTTGAACAACCGGATGACACTGATTTAATCATCCTCCCTGCAGACAAACCAATCACAGTGACTACCGATACAGCACTACCACCAAACATCTGATTCTTCCACCAAAGCCATGAAGGCTCATCACATTGTTTGTATATAAACAACATGCCAGTCACAACATAATTATTTATTCAGATATACAAATAATCAAGATTACTTACCATACTCCAAGCCGAACACCTTCTTGTGTCTCTAAATAAAAATTTCTAGTCCCATCAAGACCATATTTCTTCGGCATATTAAAGTCGGGATTTCGTGGCCACCTCACTGTAAATAAAAGTAAGCCTAAAGCATTCTCTTTAACTTATGTTCAGTAATTTTTTTTGTTGAGGATAAAGCTGACATAAAGAAAGAAAGAAAAGCAATGTTTCCACACAACAAGAAAGGCTGGACTGAACATATGACAAGCATATTTAGAAAGTGTTGATTACTAATAGTTTACAACTTACCACATTGCTTTCGGCCATTATGGCTTTCATCTCTCTCTCTCTCTCTCTCTCTCTCTCTCTCTCTCTCTCTCTCTCTCTCTCTCACTCACACACACACACACACACACACACACACACACACACGTACAGAGTCTGACCAGAACAGCTGGAGACCTGGAGACGACAGTTGTGTGTGTGTGTGTGTGTGTGTGTGTGTGTGGCTTCTAAAAAAAAATTGTTATATATCTAATTACATACAGTAATTTACGTTTCCCCCGCCACTTACACAATTTTTTGTCGGTCCTGTAAAATTTCTTATATTCACAATGTTAATTTGCTCCCATTTTTGCGTTAACGTATTTACACTTTTCCCGCATTTTACGCTTTTTGAAACCATGTTCATGAAGAAAAAAATGACGTAACTGACATAAATTGATGCTGGCATAGGTTTTGCCTTCAAGTATTGTGTTTATGAATGTTATGCAGTAAAGTTTCTTGACATTTTGTGTTTATTCAAATGTATATTTCGCGTATTGTTATTTCCAGTACACACCTAAACTCATGACTTGAAGCATCCCATCAGCCACTGCGCCGATTGTCAGCTTATTTTTGTTTACACAAATGGTAGTTTTTCATGCTTTGCATGACACATTTTGAGAATTTATTCTTACTGTGAAATGCAAATATTTATCTAAGCATTTTTTGTGAGGTTTTATAAACGGTGAGACTGATGGTTTGCTTGTGTATGTTTTTCTGCCCATTGAAGGGGCCATGATATATTATAACCTCAACGACGCAATTATAGTGTGAGATGTGATACTTATGCATATATTTGCACTCGAGGAACTATGGAACTTCTGCAGTTTCACTTCGTGAATAATAAATGCCAGTTGAAGGCTTGCTGATTAAGTTGATTGTGATATATCAAATTACATCAAAAATTTCTACTTCCTATAAAGTTATCAGTTCTGCCTGGCTCTTAAAATTAGGGTTGTGTCCAAGTGGTTCGGCTGAATCCATTATGTGCCAAATCTAGCACACTGGCTTTGGATTCGAGATTAGATTAATAATTACGGAATACTACCGAATCCGAAGTGTTATATGGAAACCTTCAGTTACGAATGTTGTAGTTTTCTTTGGATAACAGTGCGCTTTCGTTTGTGCTGTTTACTTTATTTTCCACAGATACACGGAAAGACGTGATGTAATAAAACAAAATGATCTCACTTTGAATTTATTCAAGTGGGAAAAAAAACACCTGAGGTTTAAATCTAGTACAAAACGAACGAAGTAACTGAAAAATGGCACTAGGAACTGCCGCAGGTAACTTTTGCTCTCGTAAAAATAATAAAAAGGAAGAAGAGTCTAATTTTATTTTCGACTACTGAATTTGAATACACCATCCAACGAAGGAAATAGAACTTTAGTATTGCTCAACTTCAAATGTAGCAGCCTTTCAAATATTAGTAGCAACATAAATTTCTTTATGTAAATACCAACAATACATAAGGCTTTAGTATTCTTGCACGAGTTGCCTCATTCTGATTTCACGTATTGTTTCATCGATTTTGTGAAGTGCTGGGGTATGTGAACCACAATGAAGCACTTGGATTTCAAGAAGAAAGTTAATTAAGTGTAAAAAAAATTCTAATTGTGTGCCAACCAGGCGGGATGACGGCAATTCAGCAACCACTTGACATCTGTTTCCATAAATCGTTTAAAGTCAAGCCTAAACACAGGTACATCAACTGCCTTTCGAAAAGTGACAGACAACTAACACCAACGGATCGTGTAAAACACACAAGTGAGCCAATGGAAGTGGATTCCAAATCAGATTGCATAACAGGCATTTACAACTGTCCAATATCGAATGCACTAGCTTGTACGAGGGACGATGCTCTGTAGTACGAAGGAACTGAATAACATGGAATCAAGTGATAGTGATTCAGAATTACCGTACCGGTATCTAATTGCTATAATAAACATTGCATAAAATTTGTATTTTAAGTCTAATACAATTGTTTTATATTTCCGCATTTAGTTTCAGTTATTTCCATTCTTATTTAGTACGTGTTGCTACATTTGAAGTCTTATCTAAAAGATACTACGTAAAGCCGACTGGCAAGCCTGTGTTGTGTCAATATGCCTAATGTTACAACCATGGCCTTTATACTACAAGTTACATGTTTTTCTATTAGGGGCAAGGGATTGTTCCTTTGAATCGTGATTCCTAAATTCCACACTCACTTCGCCATAAGAATAATACAAATGTAAGCATTACACCGTGTAATCTTCCATGTTAGCTGTTAGCACATTTAAATTTTCGTCCACCTAACAAACCCGAAAGACAATGTCTAATGCGGCAGAATATACGTATCACGTTAATGTTACATTTATATTATTGTTACGCTGAATGAGAATAACTGAAAATGAAGCAAGGCAACTGACTTCTAGTACTGATTTTTAAATCATCTACAAATATAAATTCTGTGCAGACAAGTTACGTTATTAAATAAATCTACAAAATACCCTTTCTTAACCCTCCGGAATGCACAATTTGCGTGTTAAGTACTTTTCACAATTCTGAAATGTCTTCCTGACAATAAGAAGTACACGGAACATGGACTTCTCTGTGTTCTGAATGTCCTGTCTGTCACTCATGGAGAATGCCTGATAGGTCACTATAAAATTATTTAACATTTAAACATCCTATTTTTTAAAGAATCTATTATTCCAACTTCCAAAATATCTACTCTTCTTTTCAGGTTTTTAATTTTGACTCTTCTCTCTTTGAAAAAAGAAAATACATAATACTTTCCTTTCGAGGACTTCATTATGCAATTATTTTTTACTACATAAAAATGATGCAGTTTGTAATAAGAGTGAGGAAAGTTTATTATTATCTTTTAGAGCTTATTAACTTTCAGAGCATCTAAACAACATAGCTCTCAAAATGTTTCATATTTTTTTTTATAGGGGATGGGGGTATCAAAAAATCCTTAAGATTTAAAATAAAAATCGAAATGAAATTTTAATGAATTTTTCTGTAATATTGTCCCTTGTGATCCATCCCAGAAGGCTTTATCTTCATCGCTGGCTGTGATTGAGTAGTAATTCTTTTTTAATACACGTACATGAGTTGACATTATTTGGGCTCGAGATTCGGAAGATTTGATTCGGGTTTGGAATTCGGCACATGTTTATTTAAGATTCGGTATTTGGATTTGGTAAAATTGGGGTTTGACCCGTCCCTACTTAAAATAGTACAATATTCAGATAACCTTTATTACATGATAAACTTCCTTCCCAGTATTTTGATGCGTATTATGTACAAATATCACAAATAAACCACGAAAATGCAAGAGTGATCCAATAAACATATTTTATCGTTTAAAACATTAGTTCCCGCATTTTATGTTTTCCTCCATTTTACACAATTTTAATTACATCCCTTGAAAAGTGTAAAAGTGGGGTTCTACTGTATATAACTCACTGCTTCCACACACTTTTCCCTTTCACAGTTGCCGACTAGCGAACTTTACAGAGTAGGAGTCTGATTGTATCGCACCTATCACTCCCTAGGACTTGGAAACTATCTGCTGTTACTATTTATGCTTTTTATTTATTTACTTATTCACTTGTTTCACTGAAGAAGATTAGGGACTTCAGACTCTTACATCTAACTATGTGTTATACAACTTTTACATTGCCAGTATTATAGCAGTTATACTAAATCTAAAACACTACAGTTAACAAAAAGACATGCACACAGTTATATTTGTACAGTATTCGATAAATAAGAAACAAACGAGTCAGGTATACAAATGGCAGTGTTTTATTTATGGCTGCTAAAAGCAATAGGCATGAAGGTAGGAGTGGAAGAGGGAGGGAAAGAGTAAGTGTAATAAAACACAAATAATGGGATATAATGAAGAGCTGGATGTGTGATTTATGGTTAAAGAAAGATGATGAAGAGATATAATGAAAGAAGAGCATTGGTTTTATTATCAGGCAGAGAGGCAGTTGACTGTATAAGTGAATTTCGGTGAAAGTTTTATGGTGATGACAGAAGGAATGTTTCAAATTTTTCTTAACAGTAGTAAAAGACCGAAGTGTGCAATGAGAGGAGAGCAGCTTGTTCCAGAGGCGAAGAACAGTGACAGTGAAAAAGTTTGTAAATGTTTTCGTTTTATGAATGTGCACAACTAGGGTACCAGATAAGAGGGATATTATGTTAATATTATGATGGCACGAAAGATGTTTGAATTCTAACTGGGGTTCTTGCTCAATGAGCAGTCTATGAAAAAGGCACAGTGTGTGCTAGTCTCATAGGTTGTCTAGCCACAGCCACCCTAACTGGGTGTATGAAGCACTAGTATAGTCATATTGATCAATGTTGCATATGTAGTGTACATAAGAAATCAGGGTTAACTCTAACAATTTTTTATTTTAACTATTTGTAGCATGCTGAATCATATCACAATGGTGAGGATTCAGTAGAACAAGTGATTGCACCAGTTTGCATTTCAAATCTTTTGAAAGTATGTTACATCATGTTTTTGAGGTCCAAAGGCAAGTGGAGGCCTTGCTGCATACGAAGACAGTATTACATGCCCAATTTAAATGTTTGTTGATAATTACACCCAAATTCTTAATCTTTTCTCACCAGGCATAATCATGCAATGTGCAATAAACAGTTTTAGTAAAAACGTAAACCTCACGTTGTAGCCAGTTATTTAGTAGATGCCGCCCAAGTTAAAAAATTCCTGACTTTGAAATTGGAAGTATAGTTTTACAAATAAATGTATATGTGTATGGACAGAAACAAGCCAAATGTAGCAGGAATAAGTCATCACCTACGGTGAAGCTAGTTAGTTTAAGGGTCTGTACCATTACATCCTGTTTGAGCACAAAAAAGGCAAATGTGTTCCTGTTTAAACAACACTGACAGAAAAAGGTGAACCAGCTGCTTCAGTCCTCATTCTGCCCTCCTCACCAAAATTTTGGCATGCAAACATATTTGCACTCTTCCAACACTGGAACATCCCAAATCCCTTCACCAAGCCTCTCATCGTAAAGGTTTTACACACAAAATCTCCTTTTCACTGCCACTATCTAGAAAGGTCTCTCTCCCACTGTCTTCTTTTCCTTCCTTTAACACTTTTTTCTGTGTGTGCGTCTCCCACTGCCACTGCCACCGCCTTCATTCATTCCTAGTCATTTTTGCTGCCTTCTTCTGCCACTGTATAAATCCCAATCTTTTTCTCTTACAGTATTACTGCCTCTTTCTTTCTTACAGTCTGCTCTCTGTTCCTTCAATCATGATTATCTCCTCTTTTATACCCATCCTTGGAGATGGTTTGCTTAGGCTTCTAACTCCCTGCCTGAGAAACTAATATATGTGTTTGGGAGATGCAGGAAAGCGGCCAAAGTTTTTGTTATTGAAGTTTGCTGGTTTGGAGGATACTCTATCTCCTCTCCCCCCTACTCAGACCACCTCTTCTTTGTTCAACGACTCTGCTAATGGCATTTAACGCGCGGGCACGCGCGCACCAACCCACCCACCCACACTCACACCCACACAATCCTATACATATTATAAATGTGAAAGTTTGTATGTTTGTTACCGCATCACACTAAAACTACAGCACTGATTTAGATGAAATTTCATATAGAGATTTCTTATGTCTTGGGTTAGGACATAGCCTACTTTTCAAAATATTTATTACAAGTTATTTATTTGAAATATATCCATAGAAATACGTAACGGTTGTAAGAAGCTTCTAATACAACAGCAGAGGTGAATTGTGAGGTATGTCATGTTTAGCCGTGAGGGTTAACGCGACATGTGATAGACTTCCGTTATTTTGGGCAATGGTGCGGGTCCTGCTACAGTGAAATTTTTTTCTTTGTTAATGTTATCTTTTTTACTTTCGAATATACAAAAAGATTCTTGGATACTGCCAAAACGGCTTAACTGATATATAATTACATACACAAGAAATCTGAATGTTGGCGTTTATGCCGCATTCATTTTCATTTGTTGTAACAAATGAAGGAAGTATGTATATAAATTGAAGAGTTTACATAAAATATGCTCGAAGTACCATGGCAAGAAAAAACATTGACTTTTGTGTAGAATGGGATCTAGATACCAAGCCCTATTTTGTGTACAAAGCGCAAACTTCCACGTATAAATAGCGTACGTAAACTGCAACGAAAGTAGTAGCAAATGCACTCAACAGGTGGCAGGCGGTATGCTGCAGTTAACATATGAAACGTGTGTTCCGGCACAGAGTAACATTGTCTGTGGTTCCGGCCAACTACAACGAAAGTAGTAGCAAATGCACTCAACAGATGGCAGGCAGTATAACACTCATGAAAATATTTCTCAGGACGTATAATGTGTATTCAATTGTGATATTAGCCAGGTTCTTAAATATTGTTTTCTCCTTGGTTTTCGATGATGTATATTGGACTGTCACTTTCAACTATAGATGTTCGAACATTGTGATGTTATCGTAATTCCTTAAAATTGTATTCTCTTTGGATTTCAATGAATAATAGTTTCTTCGGTGATTTCAATTATTTATAGCATTCGAATGTTTGCTTTTAGTGCTTTTGTTGGTTCGCTTTGCATTTGTAGGATCTCAACAGTTCGTTTCTCCGTTAGATGTCTTTTTTATCTCGTTACTTTTCTCCATTAGGTTTGTTGTTTATTTCGTTACTTTTCTCCGTTAGGTTTGCTGTTTATTTTGTTCCTTTACTTGGCATTTGTTTTCAATTACTGTATTGTTGCTACTGTAGTTACTTACTGTCAGGGGTGCCATCCCACATGTTGGAGCTGAAAGTGGGTGTGCCTGTTTTATTGATGCGTAACTTGGATGCACCACGATTATGCAATGGCACCAGGTTACGCATCACGGACCTGAGAAGGCATATCGTGCAGTCCACCATCATCACCGGTGGAGCCATGAGAGAGACTGTGACAATACAACGAATTCCCATCATCCCAACAAATTTGCCATTCCAGTTTAAATGGTTACATTTCCCATTGAAAGTGGCCTTGTCGATTACTATAAACAAGAGTCAAGGACATACATTAAAAGTGGCAGGTATTCATCTGGCCACCCCATGTTTCTTGCACGGACAGCTCTATGTAGGCTGCTCCCGTGTATCGAGAGCTAGAAATCTCTATGTATAGTCGGAGAACAAGAAGTTTCGAAACGTCGTTTACAGGGACGTATTGCAATAGATTTTTGGCTCTCCATCAGTTCCAAGACAATTATATATGCCGTGCTAACAATGTCGCAAACAGTCATGTAGTTATTTATGCCCTTTCTTGGCACTTTAATGTCCGACTATTGAACCGCGGGGAGCAACTAGTAAAAAAATAATAAAAAAAGAAAGAAATCACTGTAAGCCAAAAGTTTAGGTGAGGAGGGTGGAATTAGGACCGAGGCAGCTGCTGTCCTACTTTTCTGTCAGCGCTGTTTAAATAGGAACACACACACACACACACACACACACACACACACGCACACACACACACACGCACGCACGCACGCACGCACGAACACGCACGCACGCACACACACACACACACAAACGCTAGCTTTCACAGCCTAGCTGCTTCGTCAGGCAGAAGGGAAGGAGAGGGAAAAGGAAATGATGAGAGTTTAAAGGAGTGGGTAAGGAGTCATTCCAATCCCGGGACAGGAAAAGACTTACCTTGGGGGGAAAAAAAGGAGGGTAAACAAATGCACGCACACCCAAACAGACCCAAGTACACCTAGGCAGACATACTGTAGAAAGCAAAGAATGACTCCTTACTCACTCCTTTAAACCCTCATCATTTCCTTTTCCCTCTCCTTCCCTTCTGCCTGACGAAGCAGCTATGCTGCGAAAGCTAGTGTGTGTGTGTGTGTGTGTGTGTTTATTTGTTACTATCACTGTCTGTGCTCTTTCGCCTGGTAAGTAGACTTCATCTATTTTTTTACATATATTTTTCCTGTTAGGAACTTTTTTTTATGTACCTGTTATGACTTGGTGAATGTTTCTGCGGTGAGTTTGACACTATCTTTGTTGTTTTTTATTTTCATTTTTGAGCATTTCGACACCCACGGGGCAGTTTCACTTGGGATCTGTGGAAGGTACACTAGCATCCATTTTTATTTTTTTAAGTATTTATCTTGTATTCATGTTTCCGACAGGTTCTACATCCCAGAAGCTCTAGCTACGAATAAATTAGAAAAAAAAAATGTACATCTAATCCAATATTAGTCACATCATTAGGCTTCTGTTGTGAACGCACTCATAGATCTATTCTTTTTAGATAATTGTCTGCAGTGACTGTTTCTGCATGCTAATGTATAACCTGACTCATTCCACATCTGCTACAGCTCTCCTTCGTGATGGGATTTATTGAACATGAAGTGTGAATAACTGAAAAATTAATCGATAGTGAATGATGCTGACAAAATTATGTGTACATTGACAATTTTAATCTACTGTAAGTCTACTGTGAAAGCCATACAACTAATGGCAATGGTATGAGGAATGTGGAAGAGCGAATGGCGACACAAAGCTGCACTGCAAACTACAGATATCAGAATTTGAGTTTCTATTACTTATGACTATCTAAACAAATTGCAAATATAAAACCAAAAGTTATATATAACATATCATAACTCAGGAAAAGAATATACATACCAAAATTAAGAAATATCATTGCCCTCTGTAGAGCATATGTGTATCTGAAGACAACTGGTACAACAATGTATATAAAAAGCAATACTGCTAGAAGTACCTTCAGTGTTGACAAGACAATTCTGAAAAAAGAAAAAAAAATGTAATAAATACAGACAATATTTAATTTTTAAAGGTACATTCAAACAATAGGAAGTAGTTGCTACAGTTGTGATTTCTTTATTTAATTTTTGTAACCCTTTTCTTACATGAAAAGTCCGTGCAAAGACCGAGAGATGGCACTAGCGGCACGTATCGAGTTCATGTTTAGTTAGTAGCATCTTTGGGAAGAGTGCACACCAAGTTTCAGCCATCTGGGCTATTTCTGTGTGTCTGGAATTCGTGTGAATCAAGGAAGTCAAGTGATTGTCAAAGAATGGACAAAAAAGAATTTCAGATTGTTATTAAACCTTACTTTATGAAAGGTAAAACAACTCTGGAGACTAAAGAGAAGCTTCAAAAACATTGTGGTGACTCTGCACCTTTGATTAAAACTGTTTATAAGCGATTTCAAAACTTCCCTGGTGGCCATATGAGCACAAGTGACGCTGACCATCCTGGACGCCCTGTGGAGGCTACGACTCCAGAAATCATTGATAAAATCCGTGATATGGTGATGGATGACAAAAGAGTTAAGGTGTGTGAGATTGCTAGTGCTGAGGGTATCTCAAATGAATGGGTACATAATACTTTGCATAAACATTTGGGCATGAGAAACCTATCTGCAAGATGGGTGCCACGATTGCTCATGATTGACCAAAAATGGAATCGTGTGAAGTATTGCAAGGAAGGTTTGCAGCTGTTCAGGAAGAATCCGCAGGACTTTCAGCGTTGTTTCATCACTGTGGATGAAACATGGATACAGTACTAATGAGACCAAAGAACAATCTAAATAATGGGTTCGGATGGAAAGGTTATGGCGATGGTGTTTTGGGGAGTCGCAAGGGGTAATCCTCATTGACTATCTGGAACAGGGTAAAACTATTATAGGTGCATATCATTCATTGTTATTGGACCATTTGAACTGAGCTGTAAGAAAAACATCGGTGATTAGCCTACAAAATAGTCTTTTTCCATCATGGTAATGCACCAGCACATACCTCAGCAGTTGGGTCACAAAATTATTTGAAATATTAGAATTCCAACTCATTTCACATCCCCCCTATTCTCCAGAGTTGGCTCCCTCAGACTACTATTTGTTCCCCACTTTCAAGAAATGTCTGGCAGGGGGAAGGGGAGGTATTTGCAGGAACTATTATTCGGAAGGGATCAATGAATTACAACAGCGTTGGACGAAATGTATAAATCTAAAAGGACACTACGTCAAAAAATAAAAATGGGTTCCTCCAAACACATTAGTAGTTTTTATTTTACACGGACTTTTCAAACACCCTTCGTATTTTACCTTTAATATACCAAGTCAATCCAGTGGCAGTGAAAAAAGTATGTAGCTAAAAAAAAAATGTCCCCCATGTTTGGTCGACATAATAGAACTTTTTAAGTTCAATTAACAACAGGACGAGGCTCCAAAATGACTCATCTCGGCACAGAGTGGAAGTCAAGAATTGTGTCATATCAACAGGCAGTGAAGCTTTATACACTACTGGCCATTAAAATTGCTACACCAAGAAGAAATGCAGATGATCAACAGGTATTCATTGGACAAATATATACTAGAACTGACATGTGATTACATTTTCACGCAATTTGGGAGCATAGATCCTGAGAAATCAGTACCCAGAACAACAACCTCTGGCCGTAATAACAGCCTTGATACACCAGGGCATTGAGTCAAACAGAGCTTGGATGGCGTGAACAGGTACAGATGCCCATGCAGCTTCAACAGTTGCTTGGCCACCATTGACCAAACATTATCAATTGGCGAGAGATCTGGAGAATGTGCTGGCTAGGGCAGCAGTCTAACATTTTCCGTATCCAAAAAGGCCAGCACAGGACCTGCAACATACGGTCACGCATTATCCTGCTGAAATGTAGGGTTTCACAGGGATCGAATGAAGGGTAGAGTCATGGGTTGTAACACGTCTGAAATGTAACAGCCATTGTTCGAAGTGCCATTGATGCGAACAAGAGGTGACAGATGTGTAATCAATGGCATCTCATACCATCACGCCGGGTGCTACGCCAGTATGGCGATGAAAAATACACGCTTCCAATGTGCGTTCACAGCGATGTCGCCAAACATGGATGAGACCATGATGATGCTGTAAACAGAACATGGATTCATCCAATAAAATGATGTTTTGCCATTCGTGCCTCCAGGCTTGTCGTTGCGCACACCATCACATGTGCTCCTGTCTGTGATGCGGTGTCAAGAGTAACCGCAGCCATGGTCTCCGAGCTGATAGTCCATGCTGCTGCAAACGTTGTCGAACTGTTCGTGCAGATGGTTGTTGTCTTGCAAACATCCCTATCTGTTGACTTGGGGATCGAGAAGTGGCTGCATGATCCGTTACAGCCATGGGGATAAGATGCTTGTCATCTCAACTGCTAGTGATATGAGGCTGTTGGGATGCAACATGGTGATCCATATTGCCCTCCTGAACCCACCGAGTCTACATTCTACTAACAGTCATTGGATCACGACCAACGCAAGCAGCAATGTCACAATACAATAAATTGCAATCGCGATAGGTTACAATCCGACCTTATTGAAGTCGGAAAGGTGATGGTATGCATTTCTCCTCCTTACATGAGGCAACACAACAACATTTCACCAGGCAACACTGGTCAACTGCTGTTTGTGTATGAGAAATCGGTCGGAAACTTTCCTCATGTCAGCATGTTGTAGGTGTCGCCACCAGTGCCAACCTTGTGTGACTGCTCTGAAAAACTAATCATATGCATATCACAGCATCTTCTTCCTGTCGGTTAAATTTCACATCTGTAGCACTTCATCTTTGTGGTGTAGCAATTTTAATGGTCAGGTGTGTAATTACCACAATTGATTAATAAACAGATCTTCATTGCACTGCCAACCATACACTCTTAAGAGGATATGTGTGTGTTTCCAAATGGCAACACATGGTCTGTTTCTCAATAGCTTTCCAGATAATTTAGTGTACAATTGAGTGTCATCTCCCAGGCATGTCTCTGGTACTACATGAACTGGGTTATGGAACTGTTCAGCACAGGAAACAGGAAGACATAATTCATTGTTGCCTATTCTTGTAACTAAAAAACACTCCCTGTAAAATATTAAGTTTTATTATGGATCCTAATGATGTCTACTTACACCCCATTTGAAGTTGATAGCAAAATTATCTGAGGAACATTCAAACGAACTTTTATATTTTTATTAACGTTGAGGCAATGGATAAAGTACTACACAAGAAGAACAGCTACACTACTGGGCAATTTCACTTCAAATATGACGTAAAGTCGTTTGTAAATGGAATAACATTGTGTTATTTCCTTGAAGAAGTAAATATGGAGTACTGTAGTCCAAGAGTAAATCAGAAAAACATGGTTGGAGAAGGGATCAACACAATGCCCATAATTAAGGTTCCAGTAGCAAAATTGAATATTAAGAGAACCATTGTTTAGAATGTCAGATTTGAACATTATATCACTGGAAATAACATATCGACACTCATAAATTCTTGTGTAGAGTCACATACACTGTTCAGTTATAATTCTGTAATGAAATCAGGCAAAATATCAAGTTTCTTAAACCGGCAAAAGTAAAGAGTCCCAACAATGCGGCCATTTGCTGCATGGATTTTAACACTAATGCAAATGAATCACTTCAACTATTGAGGCAGATCCTTCTCCTTTCAAGATGAAACATGAAGTCCCCTTAGAGCCTCCAAGCAGCTCTCCACACCAAACACCCAAATAATTTAATTGACCATAGCAGTCTTCTGTCCTAGCCACTCTCTTATCAGCAGATCACCATCCACTTCTAATGTAGCAGAGCGCTTAACAGAAAAGATTTGTTTTTACTTATCTTTGACCACATTCACACTAACTTAATACTTTATGAAACGAGATAGAATGGCTGGCGAGTACTTACCTTTGTGCTGTCTGACGTCAACACTCCCGAAACACCACCTTCATGACCTAGATCGTGGACCACCTTTACCTTCTGTTCCCATCCTTTCTTCTTCCCTTCTCTCCCACCTGATGAAGGAACTTTGTTCCGAAAGCTAGTCCTTTTTGTCCCCTCTTTTCTGTTTCTTCATTTGTGTTACTATCGGCGGTACAGCACAAAGGTAAGTACTGGCCAGCCATTCTATCTCGTTTCAACAATACTTATCATCTCTGAGGAGAATTTTCATAATTAACTTAATACTTTACAATATTAAACAGAAAAGTTATAAACATTCAGTCTCCTTGGTACTATTTATCAGCAGTACAAATAATAAATGAAATAAATAGATGAGCAAGCGGTCTTTCATTGGCTTGACTGCTCACACTACACAATATTACATAAAGTTACTATCAAAATACACAACAAATATTCATTGAATAGTTACATGAACATGAGGATAAGAGGTGTTTATCATGCTGTTTGTAATAGCTGAGTTACTGTGGATGATACAATGACTGACTATATTTCATAGAAAATTATTATAGTAGGTGTAATAAAAATTATCAAAGAAATAGATAAAAGTATGTGGTTTTCGATATGATACCTTGAAGTAATAAGCTATCATTTAAAACATAGTTTGTTGAAATTGCATGATGCATTCAAACATTCATCATTTTAAGTTTTATTTTGCGATATTCAGATACAGGGAATATTAAATTTTGCAGTTTTGAAGATATGTGCCTGATTTTTCAGAGTTCATTAGTATATTTGGAAGTGATAGAGGTCAGTAAGGTAAATTATTATTGAATTTTGTATTTGCAAATATAGCCATCTTTCAACTCTGCTTCATCTTTCTATATAAAGCAGAGTGTCCATATGTTTGTGTATACGTGTTGCATACAAATCTAGTTTTGTTCCAATCTTTTTCAAATTTTGTCAACAAAAGCTTCATTCCATGAGGATAGTCGCCGTAAGACTAAGAATCATGTACAACACATAGTTCACGAGATATGACGTCATAAACAATGAGATATGTTGAAAACTACTGCATTAAGCGACAATGCTGCTCATTTGCTGCTTATTTCTTCCTAAACCATTAGACCGATTTCAACCAAAGTTTGTACACACATTCCTTACATGAGATAACAATTGCTGTAGAAGTACAAACCACATACGACACATGGTTCAGGAGATATAATGTCAAACAATAAGAGGTACAAAAAACACACAATGCAAGGAAACTTTATAAATACACTATATGAGAATGACAATACTTAGCCACTTGCAACAAACTTTTAAACATAATTTCAAACCTTTATTGAACTTTTTCTGACAAGCACGTCAAAATAATGAAGGGAAAAAAGTTTCTCGCTTACTACTTTTCCGTTTTTCATGGACTAAAACTACAGCAATCGGTACTACGGTACAATTTATAATTTCTACATAACAAATTGCAGCCACAAACAATTCTATAGACAGCATGCACACGTACGGATGAATGTACATTCGAATTTGTACCACAGTACGAAACATAGTTCATGAGATAAGAGCACATAAACAGTAACATTAATGGAAAACTGCCCTATCAGATACCATGTTTTTATCTATTACTTCTTTACTATTAATTTTATTTGCAACAGATTTTACAGACACACAGCACTTATACAAATGAATATATATACGAAAAATTATAGAATTACACAACATATAACTCAATAAATATGAGATTGTATGCATTTTATTTGTCATTTGTATTTTGATTACTACTTTCTTTGTTTGAATAATGCACTTATAATTTTGTACGTTATGCGAGACAGTGTTCCTTCTTATTTATTCTCTGATAAATGTAGCATGTTTTTAGTAAAAAGGAGATGGACAGAGAGGGATAGGAGAAGTACTAACTCAAGACAGGAATAAATATATAAATACCCAGGCAAAGCCAGGTTTTCAGTTAGTTATCCATATGGATCACCATCTCTGCTTATGCTGAGACCAGGTCTGCACTTTGTCCAGCATCATCAACTAAGCCATGGATTTATCAAGGTCCAGGTATCTGTGAGAAACCATAAGGGACCCCTACCCCAGCTGCATGCTGCTGCCTGCTTCCTGTCCACTTGCTGGCAAGCATTGTTCCTCATATGTCTTTACCACATAAAAAGATTCCCCAGTGTTTCTGTTACAACAGCTGTTCCTCAGCTTGGATCAGACAGACCCAGCACGAGTGTCTCCATGGCGGATTGATAATGCTCTTTTACGAAAACAATGACTGTGCACAAGTATGTCCTACTCAAGTTCCGGATGCTTGTAATTGAAAGAACTCAAACAAGAACAACATACAATATACACCAACTATTTATGTAACAATTGTGCAATAATGAATTATGTAAGTGAATGTGAAGTCCATAATACATTAAACAGGTCACTCTCCAGCCTTTATTAGAGATTGTCAGAGCAGAGCAATGTTCTGGCAATGCATTACGAGTTAATTTTTACTTATGAATGCCATTACTATTCGAAGTGCGGCAGTCGGAGGTGATGGTTGTATGACTGTGTTGTGTGCCTGTGTGATTGCGTGAGTGCTCTATTTTCTGAAGAAGGCCATGGCCGATAGCTGAATGTGTTGTATGTGTGTGTCTTTTGTATGTGCCTGTCGCAGCTCGTCGCCACGTCTTTGCGGTGAGTTGTAAACTGTCCTCACTATATTATTAATGCCATTACTATTATTTAGATACCTGACAGGACTGGAATGTTGTTCTTGTTTGCGTTTACTTTGTCAGCAATCACACATGAATCTGATTACTCAGAGAGTGGCTGTAAAACACAAGAAATAGTAACTTTTACTAGGTAAATAACATGAATAACGGAATGTAAATGGTACCTCACCAAAATCAGTGGGTAGCATCAAAATAAATGACTGTGGTCATAATACAAGCAAGCTGGAAAACAGAGATCTTTGCTAAAATGGAAACAATGAGAAACAGAAGTGTTAGTGAGATAAAGACTGAATAAAATAATATGAAACTGTATGACAGGGTATCTAGAGATTTTGAGAGAAGCAAATTCATGACCTTTCCACTACCTCTTTAGTTAGATTTGTAACCTCTTGAAAATGGATTTGGTGTGATAACATGGACATTTTTAATAAACCAGGAAGAGTGTTGAAATGAAAACTGAATGTAATATTTCTTACCTTACTTAATTTGTATATCAAGATGCATTATGCACAAGTTGCAGTACATAATTCATCAAATGCTATAAAAAAAAAAAAAAAAAAAAAAAAAAAAAAAAAAAAAAAAAAAAAAAAAAAAAAAAAAAAGAGAGAGAGAGAGAGAGAGAGAGAGAGAGAGAGAGAGAGAGAGAGAGAGAGAGGAAAAAAGTATGGGTTATGGTTACTTTTAGTTATATTTTCATTACATCAATTAAAATACAAACTGCTTTGACTGCTCCTTCAGGCGAAATGACAATTGTGGAAGTACAAAATTCATGTCAAATGTTACATTTTACAGAATAAGATTTAGTTTGTAAGATTCTTAGCTAAATTTGAGCAACTAAAAATAAATAAATAAATAAAATAAAAAAGAAAGAGAGAAGGGAACATTTTTTTAACAAAAAGATTTCCTAACTGATACTCCTCCAGAAACACATCAGATGCCATCACAGTCCTGGGTGCAGCTACAGTTTGTATGACATTTCCCTTAGGTGATTACATCCCATATAGCTCTGTTAATTAAACCACACCTGAAAAATTTCCCCATTTGTACCTGTCCTCAAGCTTCCAAACTGCAATAGCAAGAATGTATTAACATGGCTTGCACAAATAGATGTTTCAATCTCCTACAGATAAAGCCGTTTTATGGGTTCTGGTGAAGCTTCATAATATTTGTGTGTTTGGAAATTGACTGCTGGATACAATCAAAAATTACATCATGACTGACCCACAAAACAAAATGTATGACCACTCACTCAGCTTCTTTAATTTTGTGACTATCTATTCACTTTCATTTTTTCATGCTTCATGACCAGAAGACATGTTGTTTCGGAATGTGAAGAGAACAAATGGCAATAGAAGCATAAGGAATATGCACAATAAAAAGATGGTGGTCAAGAAATCAAGAGAGAGGCCAATGGACCAATGATTAAAAGAAGAGAACGTGTTAAGAAAATAGTAGAAAACTGGGACATAGTAGCAATAGAAACAGTGGTGGCAAAACAGTAACTGATATAGAGGATTCTCTTCAGCCTATGAACAAAAATTGTGAAAGAATGATGATTACCAAAACACAGAGTTGATAGTACTTCTTCAAAAAAATTTGAATGGGATATTCAAAGCCTTCGTGTATGTCTATTTGTTTAAGGTAATCTCCAAAAGTACTTCACGAACTTTCATAGGTTTCCACAGGTAAATTGGGAATAGTTTGGAGAGTAACACAGGATACATTTCATCAAATTCGGATCAGAGTAAAGAAAGATATCGTAATTTGAAGTTTTATTTATTTATTTTTTTGTGGTTTTAGGGCGCACAACTTCTATGGTCATTGGCGCCCAGCCAAAAACATAGATTCACTATGATCGCAAAAAAAAAAAAAAAAAAAAAAAATGGTGACTGTCAGAACATCAACAAGAGGCTAAAAACGATAGATAAAAAACAATTAAAAGGGTTAAATATCCTTGGATAAGTTGGCCAAGTTGATAAAACGCAAAACTCTAGCAGCTGCTCGTGTGTGATCAGCTAAAATTTCCTCCAGAGTAGACGGAAAGTGAAGGGCTACACGGAGATGATTAAAAATTACGCAAGACAGTAAAACATGTCGCACGGTCAGCAGTTTACCGCAGGAGCACAGCGGTGCAGGGTCGGCGGACAGCAAGTGACGGTGGCTGAAACGTCAGTGACCGATCCGCAACCGAGCCAGGATGACCTCCTCCCGCCGAGAGGGGCGTGAGGAGGTCCTCCAAGCGGTCGGGATCGGTTTTACAGTACGCAATTTATTGTTGGACATTGAAAACCACGCACTGTGCCATTGCGACACGATACTCCAGCGGAGAGCCCGTTGAACATCGTCCGATGGGACGCAAAAGGTAGCCACGTGAGGCAAAAGAGCTGCGGCCTTGGCCGCTATGTCGGCGGTCTCATTCCCGGGCACACCTACGTGGCCAGGGACCCACAGGAAAGAAAGGTTACAGCTGTCATCTGCTAGCAACTGGAGGGAGCGTTGGATCCGATACACGAGAGGATGGTTCGAGAAAGGGTCCTTAAGACTCTGCAGGGCACTAAGGGAGTCCGAACATATGGCATAGAAAGGTTGGCGGTGGCGGCAGGTGTACAAAACGGCCTGGTGGAGGGCAAAAAGCTCAGCCGTGAAGTTAGAGCACCGGTCAGGGAGCTTGTATTGGAAACGGTTGTCCTCGACGACGAAGGCAGATCCGACACCGGCAGTGCTCTTGGAACCATCAGTGTAAATAAATATGGCATTATCGAACCGCGAACGGAGTTCAACAAGCCTCGAGCGGTATACCAAACCCGGAGTGCTCTCCTTGGGGAGCGAACTAAGTTCAAGGTGAATGTGAACCTGGGCCTGATGCCACGGTGGCAATGGGCTTTCGCTCAACCGAAAGGTGGAAGGAAGGGTAAAATCGAGCCGCTGTAGTAGGAGGCGAAACCTAACTCCAGGTGGAAGTAAGGCAATCGCAGACAACTGATATTGGCGATCGAGTAAGTCGTCAAAAAATAATCGGTAAGATGGATGGTTGGGCATTGACCGCAAGCGGCATGCGTACCGACAAGTATGTCACGTCGAGTGGTCAAGGGTAATGCAGCAGCCTTGGCATACAGACTTTCAACAGGACTGGTATAAAATGCACCGGTCGCCAGACGTAATCCCCGATGGTGAATAGAGTTGAGACGGCGGAGAATCGACGGCCGTGCAGAAGAGTATACAAGGCTTCCGTAGTCGAGCTTCGACTGAACAATGGCCTGGTAAAGGTGAAGCAGGATGGTACGATCCGCTCCCCATGACGTGCCACTGAGGACACGAAGAACGTTAAGGGATCGGGCACAACGGGTGGCCAGGTAGGACACGTGTGTGGACCAGCAAAGTTTACGATCCAACATGAGTCCCAAGAATTTCGTAGTCTCCACAAAAGGGAGAGCAACAGGGCCGAGATGTAGAGAAGGTGGAAGAAATTCCTTGTATCTCCAGAAGTTTACACACACAGTTTTCTCAATGGAGAATCTGAAGCCGTTTGCGATGCTCCAGGAATACAGACGGTCAAGACAGCGTTGAAGAGAACGCTCCAAGAGACACGTCCGCTGGGCGCTGCAATAAATTGCGAAATCGTCAACAAAAAGAGATCCGGAGACGTCGGCTGAAAGGCAATCTACGATCGGATTGATTGCAATGGCAAAGAGCGCCACACTCAAGACGGAGCCCTGTGGTACCCCATTCTCCTGGCAAAAGGTATCTGACAAAACAGAGCCCACCCGTACCCAGAACTTGCGATCCGCCAAAAACGTTTGAATGAAAAGAGGAAGGCGGTCCTGAAGGCCCCATGTGTGCAATGTGCGGAGAATGCCCGCTCTCCAACAGGTATCGTATGCCTTCTCCAAGTCGAAGAACACTGCTACTGTTTGATGCTTCTTTAGAAAGTTGTTCATAATGAAGGTCAACAACGTAACGAGGTGATCAGCAGCAGAGCGGTGTCGACGAAAACCGCATTGGATATTAGTCAGGAGGCGGCGAGATTCGAGGAGCCAGACCAACCGAGCGTTAACCATGCGTTCCATCACCTTACAGACACAGCTCGTCAGAGAAATAGGACGATAACTGGAAGGAAGATGTTTGTCCTTCCCTGGTTTGGGGATGGGGACAACAATGGCTTCACGCCAACTTGTGGGAACATGACCTTCAGTCCATAAGCGATTGTAGGTACTAAGAAGAAAACACTTGCCCGCAGGAGAGAGGTTCTTCAGCATTTCAATATGAATGGAATCGGGCCCGGGAGCAGAAGATCGGGACAGGGCGAGAGCACGGTCTAGCTCCTGCATGGTGAAGGCGACGTTATAATTTTCACGATTAAAAGAGTGGAAAGAAGGCGGCCGTGCCTCCTCTACCTGTTTGCGAGGGAGAAAGGCAGGGTGGTAATGGGCAGAGCTTGAAACCTCCGCAAAGAAACAGCCCAATGCATTGGAAACGCCACAGGGGGCCACGAGGACTGCGTTCTCCACGGTCAGGCCAGGAATCGGGGAGTGGACCTTGATGCCGGATAAACGGCATAGGCCACGCCAAACAAACGTGGAGGGAGTAAAACGGTTAAAAGAACTAGTAAAAGCAGTCCAGCAAGCTTTCTTGCTGTCGTTTATGATACGACGACATTGCGCTCTCATACGTTTATAATGTATGCAATTCTCCAAAGTCGGGGTGGCGGCGGAAGGTGCGTAAAGCACGGCGCCGGGCTCTAAGCGCGTCGCGGCAGGCTGCAGTCCACCAAGGGACCTGGACACGACGTGGAGAGGAGGAAGTACGAGGTATGGAACGTTCGGCAGCTGTGAGAATAACCTCTGTGAGGTAGTCGACCTGACTGTCACAGGTGGAAAATTCCGATCGTGAAAAAACAGCCATGGAAAAATAAAGCCCCCAGTCGGCTTTAGAAATGTTCCAACTGGTGGGACGAGGAGATGGGGAATGATGCAGGAAGTGGATGATACAAGGGAAATGGTCAATCGAGTACGTGTCAGAAGGTGCATACCACTCAAACCGACCGGCAAGCTGAGGAGTGCATATTGAGAGGTCTATATGGGAATAAGTGTGTGTTGTGTCCGAAAGGAAGGTCGGTGCACCAGTGCTGAGGCAGACAAGATCGAGGTGTTGGAGAAGGTCCACCAAAAGGGAGCCTCTCGGACAAGGTGCCGGAGAGCCCCATAGGGGGTGGTGGGCATTCAAGTCGCCTATCAACACGAAAGGTGAAGGGAGCTGATCAACAAGGTGTAGCACATCTGCCCTAGTAAGGGCAGATGACGATGGGGAATAAATATTACAGAGGGAAAATGTAAACGTGGATAGGGTGATGCGGACGGCAACTGCCTGTAGGTGAGTATGCAATGAAATGGGATGGTAATAGACATCGTCTCGAAGGAGCATCAGAACCCCTCCATGGGCTGGGATACCTTCCATGGGTGGCAGGTCGAACCGCACAGAGGTGTAGTGTGGAAAGTCTGCACGATCACTTGGACGCAACTTAGTTTCTTGGAGGCAGACGACAAGCGGACAGTGCAATCTAAGGAGTAGTTTTAATTCCTCCCGATTGGAATGAATGCCGCGAATATTCCATTGAAGGAGCGCCATGATGAAAAATGAGAGAAGAAAAGAAGATAAAAAGGAACAAGCAGATGGGGTCACCTCGACGGCCGCTGAGGACCGGACTTCGAGGGAGCACTGCTATCGCCATCTAGTGGCAAAGGGTCTGTTCCATTGGTTCGATCGACGCGTCTGCCACCTCCCGGAGTTGATCAGGAGGGGCAGCTTCCACCGCCGGTAAACGGCCGGGTGCCTGGCAGACGGAGCGTCCCGGTGAAACAGAAGACGGCCGAGGCCGGCAACTGTTGGATGGCGTGACCGAAGAGTCACGCCTTGGCGGGGAAGGGCTGTTTTTTCTGGAGGCCTTCTTAGAGGTATGACGGGTGGAAGATGCGGTTGACGATTGAGAAGTCTGAGTCTTGAGAAAATCTTCACGGACTGGTTCTTTTTTTGAACTCCGGGCAGCAGATTTGGGTGCCCGGGATGTGTGTGAACTGGTTGACGAATTCGCTGTAGAACGGGCAGAAGGGATCGGAGAGGTGGAACGAGCAATTTTCGGGCTAGCCGACCTGACGATAGTGTCACAGAACGTTAGATCGCAAGTTTGGATGCCTACCTCCTTAGTTGGTCGAGGGGAGGCAAGAACCTGGGTGAAGGTACCTGATGGGAGTCAGCGGGCTTCCTACTAGCTAATAATTTCCGAGCGGCATAGTGGAGACCTTTTCCTTCACGCGAATCTCTTGGATGACCCGCTCTTCTTTATAAACGGGGCAGTCCCGTGAAGAAGCAGCATGGACACCCATGCAATTAATGCAGCAAGGGGACGGAGGTTGACATTCACCCTCATGAGCGTCTCTGCCACAGGTGGCGCACTTGGCTGCATTTGGACAAGATTTACTTGTATGGTTGTACCTTTGACAATGGAAGCAGCGTGTAGGATTTGGTATGTACGGGCGAACGGAAATGACTTCGTAGCCCGCTTTCACTTTAGATGGTAGGTCAACCCTGTCAAAAGTTAAGAAGACAGTACGGGTTGGCACGAGGTCATTGTTGACCTTTTCCATCACGCGATGAACAGCTGTGACTCCCTGATCTGACATATAGTTCAATATCTCTTCGTCTGATAACCCATCCAGCGATCTAGAGACCACTACCCCCCGCGAAGAGTTGAGGGTGCGATGAGCCTCCACTTTCACAGGGAAAGTATGTACAAGTGTGGCCCGAAGTAACTTCTGCACCTGGAATGCATTCTCTATTTCGAGTAACAAGGTCCCGTTGCGCTGCCTGGAGAAGGTCTTCAAGGGACCTGCGATCGCATCGACACCCTTCTGAATGATAAACGGATTGACTGAAGAAAAATCCTTATCGTTGGTACGTGATACCACCAGAAACTTTGGAATGTTAGGCAATGCTTTCTGCGGCTGAGAATCACGTTTCCGCTTATGGGTCAGGGTTATAGTTGATGTGGAAGGTTTCATGGCGGAGGTGTCCCCCATGATTACCGGCGTCTCCGATGGCGCGCTCCTTCCTTGTGGGGGCCCTCACTGAGGGCGCACCCGCCTTAGGTGACTGTTCGCACCTCAGGTCACACCTCCCGAGAACGGACGGAGGGACCAATTGGCATGTTCGGAAGGTATCAGCGCGGGTAATCATCCCTCCCTGGGCCCGGCCTTTACCGGGGGGTACGTAGGTGCCCTACATGTCTACCCGGGGCAGGGAGTTACGCCTTATCCCGTCACCGGCTACGCAGAGCGTGGGTCGACATTCAGACACACACAGGGAGGAAAGAAAGGAGGAAGGAGAGAAAAGGGATGAAGGAGGAGGAAGAATCTCAAACGCTGAGGCGGAGATTAAAGGGTGAGTCGAGAACAAGGAGAAAGGAAAAAGAGGGGAAGGCTGAAGAACAGGAAACGAAGAGGACCAAGAAGAGAAGACAGAGGAAGCGAAAAAGAAACCTTGGACTGATAAAAAAAAAAAAACGCCCGTCTCCGGGCGAAGGCACAAACCGGGGGGAAAGAGGGAAGCGGCCTGGGACGGAAGAAAGGTCGCTTCGGCTCGGGGCCCCGTGCGCGCCACACACGTACCCACAAAAGAGCTGTGGGCCCCCTGGGGGGGAAGTTTTATGTGTATTCTATGCTTATGAGTATGGTGTAGTTCAGCAAATCTCTAAGAATACTACACGAACTTTCGTGGGGATTCATAGGTCAACTGAGTATACCTTGGGGCAACATATAACATAACATAACATATAACATCAAAATCCAATCAAGGGAAGAAGAGATATTGTAATTTGTAGTTTCTGTTGTATGCTGTGTGTGCTTGAATTGCAGTCTAGTATAGCAAAGAGAGTAAAAGAGATGCTAAGATGAAAAATCTTTTACCCTCCTCCCACCACCAAATGCAAAATTTAACATGAATCCACAACTGTTAACAAAAGCAAGTAAGCACAGGAATCTCCTATGCTAAACAATTAATTTCATAAAGAAATATGGAGCCATAATCGATACTGATATAATATCTACTTATGTATAAAGACCTCACCTAAAATTTCCACTGAGATTATCTTTAGCTACCTATAAGCTGATTCTTTATATATTCTACTATCACCTGGTCACCTTCCCTTAGGTCATTACATCTGTCTTTAGTTATATATTGTGTGTCAACAAAAACTTTCTTGCTCAATCTCAGAGCCATTCATCATGTTCTGATTACTTCCACTTTATTTTCATTGTGGCCACAACTATTATGTCTTTCACTATAGTGGTGTGTCACCTGGTCCATTTATGAGTTTTAAGATATTTCTTAATAATTCTAACATCCTCCCTAAGCAACCGTCAATTATTTGCTGGTTTTCTCATTTGGAAGTCCATATTTCACAGCTCTTAACATAAAATTGATAATACAAACAGACTGGAAACTTTTCTGTTTATACACTTACAGTTTGTGAAACCTTCCAAAGCTGTAATAGGTTACATGATTGATTGGGGACACCAAATAACTTGTGTTGGGCTGGGACTCAAAATTTGATTTCTCGCTCTGGCACAAATACACTAATTTACATGTGTTCCCAAATGATAGTTGCACAGTTGATGTTAGAAGACTTTGAAAATTATGAAAAAGTTTGTGAACAACAAAATAAGGATAGATAATCATCATGCCACAGACAGGAACATAAAAGAAGACTACAATCAGTCAGTCTCTCTCTCTCTCTCTCTCTCTCTCTCTCTCTCTCTCTCTCTCTCTCTCTCTCTCTCTCTCTCTCTCTCTCACACACACACACAAACTTTTTGCTACAGCCTTCCATCACAACAGGATACACACTTGTTCATAAAATTACAAATGAACAACTCTCTAACACACAACCGTCATCGTCTGTTTGCTGTGTTTGTAATGATGGCCAAGAGTTAGTGAGTTGTGACTATAAGATTGTATGACAAAGTGTGTGTTCTGTTTTGACGAAGGCTGTGATAAGTTAAGCTGAGATTGTGACTTTTTTCTTTTTTACGTGTTTGCTTGTTCTTTGTGGCGAGTTGCAACCTCTCCTTGTTCCAAGCTGAACTTTCTATTGTGAAGTTTGTTCCTTTGGAACAGACATTGCATAAACAAGTACATACTCATTTTTCTGCAAGTTGTAATTAATTTTTAGATCTTCTTTCAAGATTGTTCTACTAAGTTCCTTGATTTGTTATGATTTATCTGCACTAGAGACAAATAGTACAGGTTTGGAAAAATTAAGGCAATTCAAATATGCCCCATTAACAAGAATTCCTTCATTGTTCTCCAGTTTAAAGAAATGAAAACATATGATAGAACAGTGGAGAATATTTTTAGGTATATTAAATCCTGGTCAATTTATTGTTTTAATTTGAATATCTCAGTCTCTTCATGATGACTATTGGAAGTTGAAATATTACTGTATATATTCTTAGCATAGTAACACAGGTTGATTCCATGCCTTTTTCATCAGCATAAATTTTGTTGAAATCAAAATACAAGGATGGATACAAAGTAAAGAGAACTGTTATTTTTCTATGAAATGACTGTCTTAACAGACATATTTATAGTTAAACATCTTCAATACAATTGCCCTTGAGATCTACGACCTTTTGCCAAATGTCTGGAATGCATCATATGTCCATTTCTGTTGATGTCCCAAACTGGCCACCATATGGCATAGTTAATATCATATCTGGTATTGTACTGTGATTGTAGTGTAACAGTGTTATACTAAATGTTTCCGATTAATCACAAGAAAAATTTTATTTGTGTGTTTAGAAATACAGGAAACAATTACTGTTCCTAGAAATCTGTTTATACAGGTTCTGCCCACTTGATAAGTACAAGATCCAGAGACTACATTTACTCTTATGAATCTAAAATCATATAGAAGCACGGAATATCTTGGACAAGAATACTTAAAGTTTAATGTTCATTTGTTTTTTAAATAAGTTATGTTCACTCTATGTCTGAATGTTGAAGAGTCAAGTTGGACTCTTTATTTTAAGAGAAATACAATGCTTTGATAGTTAAATAAAGCTTCTATGCCTATTTATTCAGTAGCAGGATCCATTAAAAGGAGACGTAATCATACAATTTTCTACAGAATCTGCAAGAAAAATTCAAATAAAACAATCATGTGGTGTTTAGCAAAGGCTAAAATACACGGTCACACCACATAATATGATGACTGTGACAGGACACAAACAGGAGAGGAGGAAAAACATTATTGAAAAGTGCAAAAAATGAGTCTCCCACTGCCAGTTGTCCAAGATATCCTAGATAGCAGCAGCAGTGTGGTGTCATGTATTTTCATAAAGAATGTTCCATGAAATTTCATCACTTCAATTCAGTGCTCAAGTGAAAGTGACATTTCATGGAACAGCAGCCCATTATTCTGCATAACGATGCAGGATGATACCCCACTGCTGCTGTCCAGGACACGTGCAATGAGAAATTCTGGAATATCAACCGTACTCACTTGAGTCCTTATTATTACAATGCCATTGCCAAAGTGAAAGAACCACAGCAAGGAATCCAGTGCTACATCAGGGATAACATTACATAAAAAGAAATAGATGCTTAGATGGTATATGATGGCTTCTGAACATTTGGCAAAAGGTCATAAATAGCAGGGGTGTTATACTGAAGTTGTGTAACTGTAAGTACTTGTGTCACAGATAGATAATAGTTTTCATTACCTTGCATCCAGCCCTCGTAAAAGCTTGCCCCCATTCACAAATCTATGAGAAAACGGTAGCAATAATTTTTGTTAATGTCTTGAATTACAAATTCAGATGACAGGCGTTTAGGTTTTTTGCATTATGTGACCAATTTATTACTTTGGGATAATTATTTTGTAAACATGCTGCACACAGCTTTGAAAGTCACTTTTGGATAACTTTTCTTTTAGGTTTGCTAATTTTTTTATTGAAACACTTATCCCCCATGTCTTCAACTTCTTCCCCATCTTCAATGACAGTTTTACTTAATCTTGAAAGCCTTTATTTTCACGGTATTTAAAGATGTCAGAATGTGTTACTTATTAAATACCTTAAAAGGATACCCATTACAGCATGTTACAGTACACAACAAAATACAGTCATTCCCCAATACACAGAATGTTATGACAAAATTCGGTGACACACAATACACTGGAACAATCCCTTTTGCGAAAAATAACATTATATACATACAAACGTTTTCAAATGAGAAGTATAATATTTCAAATAACTATACTCACATTCCCTGTAACCAAAGACCTACAGGAAGTAGGAACAAAAATATGGTAAGTGTAATCCCCACCATGGTCTCCAAAGAATTTATGATATCCTTACAAAGAATGAAGTAAACTGAAATTGTACTGTTGGAATGTTGATTGGTAACATTAAATGCAGTACCTGAAACAATAAAACAAATTTAATACAAAAAACCAACACACACACACACACACACACACACACACACACGCATACACAAACAAACAAACAAACAAACAAACAAACAGAATACCAGGAAATGTAGCTGAAAAGAGGACTTTTGAGATACAACATAAAAAGTACAATGATATGGAAAAGTAATGATGTTTCTCACTAACATCTTTTCTTGCCATTTATAGACAACAAATTTCAGGCAAGAGTACAAACAAAGGACACTGGAGAAACAAGCAATGTGATGGTACTCAGAAGTTCTGCAATGCAGGAAACAACAGTTTTAATGCAAAAAAATTGAAACATTCAACTTCAATCACATTTCAAAACTAATAATTCATTTTTGATAAATACTGTTCAAAGAATAACTTAGGTCTGCCCTATTCAAAGGGAAGGAGTGTAATATATGCAGTGATATATCAAGTGTCAAAGTACTCTGTTAGGAACAAAAAGTACATTAACAGTAGCTTACTTTTACACAAAGAACCCCTAGCGCAGGTAGATGGTTTGGGCGGCCGCAACGCAGGCCTCACTCGGCCAGCTGGATGTGCAGGTGCAGCACTCAAAGGGTTAAACATATGGGCACTGTTTACCCAAGAAATTAACAAATTAATTAATTACAGAAGTTTTTCTGTCCTGACTGCAATAAAGAGCAGTTTCTACACCAGATTGATCACTATAAAATATGTCAATCAAGTCTGTGCAGACTGACATGCTGTATTTTTACTTATCAATAAGTGGTCACTAACAACACACAACTGGCCACATGGTTTTACTGCGCGGATAGCTATATATTAATGTGACCTATGATCAACTGATAGTTGGGCCAAAATCGTAAATAGGAAAATTAGTATAAGGGGACACTGTCCACAGCACTTACAGGGGAGGTGTTTTATTTTTGCAATCTTAACGTATGTTGTATAAGACATATGTAAAAAATACATTTTCACAAAATATACATCAGTGAAATACACAATACATAAATGAGTAACACAATGAGAACATGTGAACCAAATCCATGACTGGTAGCACTACTGTCACATCATGTCATTACGACTGATATGAGGATATATAAATAGGATATTCTTTAAAAAACACCTCCCCCCTCCACCAATATACCAGTGTAAACTATGCTAGTACAGTAGCTATCCACTTGCCACCAATTCAAACCATACGGCAGTACAATGCCCGCTACTTGAGATTACAATGTTTGGGATGATGTTCACCTCTCTTGTATATTCCAATAAATAACTACCTAAATAAATTAATGTTAACTACACTTGTCAAAACAATTTGGGAATCAGCTGAGATACCTAAGTTAGGAAGTATTGTCATCAGCAGAATGAACTAAAAGAGTACATTTTCTGTCCATTCTACAGAGTGGAGACAACAACATTATGACAACCGAGATAAGATTAATAACAAAACTGCTGCAGTTGAGTTCATATAGTGTAGTGAGCAGGTAGGGCAATACAAAACGAGACTTTCTCGAAGCTACGGTATAGAGAGTCATAGGAAGGTTGGAAGCAGGACAGACAGAGAGAAAGGTGGCTCCAGCTATTTGAGTGTCCCACAGTATGATATTCAGGACCGGATGGGATAACAGGAACAGTTAACAGATGGCAAGGCTACAACCATCATCTCCAGTTAACAGCCCATTGAGACAGGACTCTGAATGAATGCAGCTGTAACACACCCTCTAGGCAGCAACAGGACGTGCAATATCAACCCAAACAGTCTGAAATCACCTTCAGGAATGTGACCTCAATGCAAGGAGGCCTGTTTAGCTCACAGAAACTGGTCGGAGGAACATCAGGATTGGAGTCATAACGAATGGCATCGGGTTCTGTTCACAGATGAGTCACGATTTTGTGTTAAGCCAAACAATCATTGTTCCCTCAACTGGATAGAACAAGGAGCTGAGAACAATCCTGCTTATGTGCAGGAAATATCACCATATCATGGTGGTGGACGAATGGTGTGAGCAGGAGTCAGTATTGGCGGTCATACGGACCTCTATGTCATTCAGAATGGCACTGACTGTTCACAGCTATAGAGACAAGATCCTTCGACCTTTTTCAGTGCCCTATGCTAGCGCCATAGGGAATGGGTTCCTTCTGGTGGACGGTACCATTTGTCTCCCCAGAGCTGCACTGGTTTACAACTTACTTCAAACTGAGGGAATTTTATGAGGTTATCAGTCAGCTCTTGAGGATATGAGACTATTCTTATGTGAGTAGAATATCTAGCTCTGCAACCATTGTGGGAGGTGCTGGCCTGGCTGCAATGTGTCTGCCAAGTGCATCCCAGACATGCTGATTTGGGTTTAAGTCCGATGAACATGCTCGCCACTACATTCGTTCAATTCCCTCAGCGTGAAGTGCATTGTACACCAGTGCAGCTCTGGGGGGACAAGTGTTACGGTCCACTAGAAGGAACATATTTCCTATGGCACTAGCATAGGGCACGGAAAAAGGTCGAAGGATCTTGTTTGACTGAACAGTCAAAGTGCCATTTTGAATGACATAGAGGTCCGTATGACCGCCAATACTGACTCCTGCTCACACCATTCATCCACCACCATGATATGGTAATGTTTTCTGCGCATAAGCAGGATTGCCACTCCCATGAACCACAGACACTGCCGAGGTGGGGTGGCTTGAGTGCCTCAACGATACAGATAGCTGTACCGTAGGTACAACCACAGCGGAGGGGTATCTGTGGAGAGGCCAGACAAACGTGTGGTTCCTGAAGAGGGGCAGCAGCCTTTTCAGTAGTTACAGGGGCAACAGTCTGGATGATTGACTGAGCTGGCCTTGTAACATCAGCTAATGTGGCTTTGCCACACAGCTACTACGAACGGCTGAAAGCAAGGGGAAACTACAGCCGTTACCTTTCCCGAGGACATGCAGCTCTACTGTATGGAAATATGATGATGGCATCCTCTCGGGTAAAATATTCCGGAGGTAAAATAGTCCCCCATTCGGATCTCCGGGCAGGGACTACTCAGGAGGATGTGATCATCAGGAAAGACAATACTGGCATTCTACGGGTCGGAGCGTGGAATGTTAGATCCCTTAATCGAGTAGGAAAATTAGAAAATTTAAAACGGGAAATGGATAGGTTGAAGTTAGATATAGTGGGGATTACTGAAGTTCAGTGGCAGGATGAACAGGATTTCTGGTCAGGTGAGTACAGGATTATAAATACAAAATCAATTGGGGGTATCACAGGAGTAGGATTGATAATGAATAAGAAAATAGGAATGCGGGTAAACTACTATGACCAGCACAGTGATCGCATTATCATTGTCAAGATAGATACGAAGCCAACACCGACAACAGTAGTACAGGTTTATATGCCAACTAGCTCTGCCGATGATGAGGAAATCGAAGAAATATATGAGGAGCTAAAGGAAATTATTCAGACAATTAAGGGAGTGGAAAACTTAATTGTGATGGGAGACTGGAATTCGGTAGTAGGACAAGGAAGGGAAGGGAAGATAGTAGGTGAATATGGTCTGGGCAAAAGGAATGAAAGAGGAAGCCGCCTGGTAGAATTTTGCACGGAACATAATTTAGTTATAACAAACACCTGGTTCAAGAATCACAAAAGAAGGTTGTATACGTGGAAGAGACCAGGAGACACCGGAAGATACCAGATAGATTTTATAATGGTAAGACATAGATTTCGGAACCAGGTTCTACAATGTAAGACATACCCAGGGGCAGATATAGACTGTGACCATAACTTGTTGGTTATGAACTGTAGGCTGAAACTAAAGAAACTACAAAAAGGTAGGAAAATAAGGAGATGGGACCTGGATAAATTGAAGGAACCTGAGGTTCTTAAGAATTTCAGAGGGAGCTTTAGGCAACAATTGACAGAAACAGGGGAAAATAAAACAGTAGAAGAGGAATGGGTAAAATTGAGAGATGAAATAGCGAAGGTAGCAGAGGACAAAATAGGTAGGAAGGAAAGACCTACAAAAAATCCCTGGATATCACAGGAGATACTAAATTTAATCGATGAAAGGAGAAAATATAAAAATGCAGTAAATGAAACAGACAAAATGGAGTAGACGACGACTAAGAAATGAGATTGACAGAAAGTACAAAATGGATAAGAAGGAGTGACTAGAAGGCAAATGCAAGGATGTAGAAGAATGTATAAATAGGGGAAAAATAGATACAGCCTACAGGAAAATAAAAGAAACATTTGGAGATAAGAAAAACAGCTCTATGAATATCAAGGACACTGATGGAAAACCAGTTCTCAGCAAAGAAGGGAAAGCTGAAAGGTGGAAAGAGTATATAGAGGGGCTCTACAAAGGAAATGAACTTCGAGACAATATTGTAGGAAGGGAAGAGGATGTAGATGAAGATGAAATAGGAGATACTGTACTGAGAGAAGAATTTGACAGAGCCCTGAAAGACCTAAGTCGAAACAAGGCTCCTGGAGTAGATGATATTCCCTCAGAGCTACTGAAGTCTCTGGGAGAACCAGCCATGACACAATTGTTTCATCTGGTGTGTAAGATGTATGAGACAGGTTAAGTACCCTCAGACTTTAAGAAAAATGTTATAATCCCCATCCCTAAGAAAGCAGGTGCAGACAGGTGTGAAAACTACAGAACCATCAGTTTAATAAGTCAGGGCTGCAAAATGTTAACGCGAATTATATACAGAAGGATGGAAAAGCTGGTAGAAGCCGACCTCGGGGAAGATCAGTTTGGGTTCAGGAGAAATGTAGGAACACGGGAGGCAATATTCACGTTACGGCTTATCCTAGAAGATAGATTAAGAAAAGGCAAACCTACATTTCTAGCTTTTGTAGATTTAGAGAAGGCTTTTGACAATGTTGATTGGAATAGACTCTTTCAAGTTCTGAAACAAGCAGGAGTAAAATATAGGGAACGTAAGGTTATTTACAACTTGTACAAAAAACAGACAGCGGTTGTCAGAGTTGAAGGGCATGAAAGGGATGCAGTGGTTGGAAAGGGAGTAAGACAAGGTTGTAGTCTTTCTCCATTGTTGTTCAATTTGTACATTGAGCAAGCTGTAAAGGAAAGTAAGGAGAAATTTGGAGAAGGAATTAAAGTTCAGGGTGAAGAATTAAAAACATTGCGTTTTGCCGACGACATAGTAATTCTGTCAGATACAGCGGAGGACCTGGAGGAGCAATTGAATGGAATGGACAGTGTGCTGAAAGGTGCATATAAGATGAACATTAACAAGAGCAAAACTAGGGTAATGGAGTGCAGTGTAAGAAAATCAGGTGATGCTGAAGGAATTAGATTGGGAAACAAGGCAATAAAGGAGGTAGATGAGTTTTGTTATTTGGGCAGTAAAATAACAAATGATGGTCGCAGTACAGAGGATATAAAATGTAGAATGGCAATGGGTAGAAAAGCGTTCTTGAAAAAGAGAAATCTGTTAACATCGAATATTGATTTAAACCTAAGGAAGTCCTTTCTGAAGGCATTTGTATGGAGAGTTGCCTTGTATGGGAGTGAGACATGGACGATAAACAGTGCGGACAGGAAGAGGATTGAGGCTTTTGAAATATGCTGCTACAGAAGAATACTGAAGATTAGGTGGGTGGATCGCGTAACTAATGAGGAGGTACTGAACAGAATTGGGGAGAACAGAAATTTCTGGCATACCTTGACTAAAAGAAGGGATAGATTGGTAGGACACATTCTTAGACATCAAGGAATTGTGAGTTTAGCGTTGGAGGGAAGTGTGTGGGGTAAAAACTGCAGAGAAAGACAAAGAGATGGATACAGTAAGCAGATTCATACAGATGTAGGTTGTCGCTCTTATGTGGAGATGAAGAGGCTTGCTCAGGATAGGGTATTGTGGAGAGCTGCATCAAACCAGTCTCCGGACTGAAGACCACAACAACAACAACAACAACAACAACAAGCAGGATTGCTCTGAGCTCTACGTTCTGTCCAGATGAGGGAACAGACTTAGTATCTACCATTTCTCTTTTTGAAAACTACAACCTGGGTATTATACTGTGATGAGCTTGTTTCCATTATTCCTTGATCATGCCGTAAGTAGATATGGTTGTCAACCATTCCCTTCTTTCCAAGTGACAGCCTTCTGGGTCTACAATGTGATCACTCTGATCTCACAATAATCTTCATTCTGACATCAGTGGCCTTTGTTTTTGTGAGGATGTGCAATTAGCTGCTAAACTTTTAACACATTCATTTCCATCATCATTAACAGAGTTTTCAATTCCTAATTTTGGGTTGCCTGTGGGTACACATAAGATTAACTTCCCCTTCTGGCTTCTTAATTCATCCTTGCTTATTAAAAACACAGTTTAGTCTACATTATCATTCACCGCTACCATTTCTAAACGTCTCCAGAAACCACATAAATGTCCGTTTCAAATTTCATGTCATCAATCTCAAACTGTTTGAAAAATGACAGCTATCAGTAATAAATATTCTCATTTATCATGGCAGATAAAGATTTTTGTCACTGTGTAACCATAATCAATACTTAAAATGTAGATTAAAGCATGTAAGTATTGATAATTGATAATTGTTACACAGTGACTGAAATCTAGATCTGCCACAAAAATGAGAATATCTGTGACTGACTGCTGTCAACTTCTAAACATTTGAAAATAGTTGCTGAACACCATGATTTGAATATGGAATGAAATTTATTCAATCTCATTAATGTCTGTAAAATATCCTTGTTGAGAAACAAAGTTTTTCCTAAGTCCTACCAAGACTACATCTGTATCTTGCAAACTTTATGAACACTCAAACACACAGATGTCCTGCTGCAATAAACCAATTGCCTTCACCCACAGTTAATAACTTGTACATTTTTAAATTGGGAATCTGTAACACTCTCAATTAAGATGTGCTTGCATTCATTGTCACTTTTTGATTGTTGTTCTTTGTAACAAACTTCTTGCAACTGAAGAATCACTTTCCCTTGTTTTTGCAATTGCAATCACCTGCCCTGTGGTAAATGGCACCACAATTTAATCACATTGTTTTAATCCCAAGCTGTGCTTTTAGTATTGGTGTTGCTTATTATTTTAGAATTTTCTTACCGCAGTTCTCAAAACTTTCAATACTGTAACTTTTGTTACTTCATTTTTCTCTCACTTGCAGCACTATAAAGTAGCTGTTTTGCACCTGAAAGGTCATATATTCTGTCATTCAAATACTGAAATAGCTAACTGTTATCACAGCACAGTTGGGAATTTCTTCCTTTACCAAGGAAAAAATAAATAAATAAAAATAAAATATTTTTCAAGAGAATGAGAATAGCTGACCAGTACTTACCTTTGTTCTATACTACCAACAGTTACATAAAATTGTGAAGAAATAGGACTATCCTGAGACATCACCCATCATCACCTAATAGCCTAGGTCTTGAATAACCTTCCCTTACATTTCCTGTTCCCTTTATCTTGCCTCCTCCACCCAATGAAGAAACCTAGTTCTGAAAGCTAGTTTCTTCTTTTCCATCTCCATTTTCGTCTTTTTGTGTGACTATTGGATGTACAGAATTAAAGTTAGTACTGGACAGCCAATCTACATCTCTTTAAGAATATTTTAACATATCAGTGGAGAATTTCTACAGTAATCAAATAAAATGTGTTCTTGAAGAGCCTCTTTCCACTGCTGGATCTCTGCAGCAATTGTTTTCACATCAAATTCAGCTCGCAAATCTATTTCCAGTAGAGAGCCCAATGAAAAGCTTAGCCAAACACCTTTAAGCATTTGCAGTTAACCCCAAACTATTGAAATTGAAGTCCATGACCCACTTCTAACTCGACGGCTGTATCTGCTGGCAAATGACTTCAATACTTCACTGCTCTTCATACTGGGATGAAACTGAAAAACCTAAGCTGCCATTTTTTTTAGTCATTTTTATTTTAGTAACACACTTAACAATGAATTGTCTCTAAGAACAAAATTCTTCTGAAAAGGTTAAGTCCAGTTTTAGTGCTCTATAGTTGACAGGTTCTCGTATGCACCCTTGTCTGCTCAATAAAACAAAGATTTCATAACAAACATTTGCATTGTCACGCAACTGACTAATGCCAGCATCACATGATTGCTGGCTTTCAGCGTCCTTTGCCAACATTTTAACGCGAAGTTGCCAGGGAGAAAGTAAAATTTAACCCAAAGTTTAAATTTCTTCTTGCATCACTATGATACTGCTATTTGTTACAGATTCAAAATCAACTTAATTACATGTTGCTTCAGTGCCGCAGACAAAATGGTGCTCATAAAATTTCACCGTAAATGCTATAATAGATTAGGCAGCAAAATTGTATTATTTGTTCACTTGTACCATATGAGCTCCCAAAGTCTGTAACAAAAACAGTTCTGTCTTATCTGTAAAATTCTTCACTCTGTTTGTCTATGCACGTACAAAACTACTTTCCAATATTCGACTTCTCTGGCCTGTGACCAACCCTCTTAAGCAGGAAAACGTGAAAACACTCTTCTGAATTCCGTATTTATTGCATAACAGTAACAACTTAGAAGCACATTTTAAATTCCATGATTTAGTTTTAATTTCCACATTTTTCAAGGTTAGGTAAGACTCCAGACCAATTCCAGGTTTTCAAGGATAATAACTCCTTTCACTTATTGTCCTGCTACTATGTAATCACAAAGTAACGGACCTTTCTTCCTATATATTCATAGTACATTTCATTTGTTCATGTTAAGACTCAATTGCCACAACTTGGGCTATGCATTTATGGTGCCGCTAGCTTAATGCACAGCCGACCACCAACATAAAGAAAGTTTATAAACTTCTCTAGCAATCTGCTTCTCGGCTGCCAAGTTAACATAACTTAGACTAAAGTTTAGTCAATGAAGTATTTGGTGCTTTGCTGGGGCCACAACCCCTCTAAAATTCCATACATTGATACACTGCAGTCCTCCAGCAACACTAAGATATAAAAGGATGGATTTCTACATTTAAAGATAACCAAATCACATGAAAGTGCAACATTCTGGATAAGATCAGTGTAAGGAGTTAGTTGAAGCTTATTTACAAACTTTTACTTTTATTGATGAATAGTAACAGATAAACAAAATCGTAGATGATAAATTTACAGATTTGAACCAAATCATCTGAAAGATAACCCAGCCTGCATTTTACTGTCCTATTAAAGTAGTGAAACAGTGGGTTGTAAAGCTTAAATAAATTAAAGTTTTGTAAAAATAAAATTTCACTGTCAACTAGCAGTAAAAGTGCAGTTTATGCGGCAGCGGCTAGCCGTTGCGCTCGCTAGGTTGGGAACGACAGAGCAGCCAATCAGGAGTCGCAATGCCACGGCCAATAAGAAAGAGCGTTGCAGTTGTACTATGTAAACAAATCGAAGCGGTGTATGCAAAAGTTTTTGACGATCTACAAGTTACAGTTGCTATCAGTATGGATGTCACTTGATCACTGTTTCAAATATATCATAAAATAAATAAAACATGCTATACCTGCTCTATGATTGACAGGTTCTTGTATGTACCCTTGTCCGGTCAGTACAAGTAATTGCGATAATTTCCAAGAATGCTTGCAATCGAGGTAACTCTGACTGAAATTATATATATATATATATATATATATATATATATATATATATATATATCGAGCGTACAACTGTAAATTGATTAAGTGTTTTTGAACCGGAGATTTGGGTGCTACGCGCCCTCACATACTAAAAAAACTTCTCGTTTAACCTATACCTAACTTAACTTTCACTTAAAATGATCAATGCTTCGTACTGGTCATAACACAAATAACACATGTTTGACTGCTGTGGTGTATTAATAATAGGTCACTTATGTCCGTAATATGACAATTAGCTAAAAATCTCTTATACATGGAAAATCAATTACAATCACACAAATGCCACACCGATATCCTCAAATAAACTTCGAAATTGACGCCAAATTTACTCGTCATGAAACATGCAATCTCATTGGCCGCGGCATCACGACTTCTGATTGGCCGCTCTGCTGTTCCCAACCTAGCGAGCACAAAGGCTAGCCTCTGCTGCATAAACTGCACTTTAACCCAACTAGCTGTACACCTATGCCACAAGTCAGAAGCTAAAGAAGGGCCATTATATACTGATGCTTTTTGAATTTCTGTACCTCGTTCAGTTGAAACAAAGCTATTATAGGATCACTTAGTAATAAAGTGCATTTTCCTAGCCAAAAGTCAAATATGGTTACAGATCAAATTTTATATTAAGATATACTTTTTTCAGGGCCCATTTCTATTGAAAAAGTTTAAGTACTTTCCCAAGTCAAGTTTAACTGTGAAAATCTGTTGGAAATTCACCTAGTACTTTCATATATTAACATGTTCAAAATGACAAATACAAATAGGGCCTAAAATGGTTTCAAATAAAAAAAATTAATTACAATATAGGTTTCAATGATCAAATTGTTAGTCTTAATGTTGTTCCTAGCTACACTCAAGTTACCCGTGAAAATACATTGCAAATTCATCAAATAGTTGCAGAGATTAGTGTGTTCAAATAGAGTAACAGCACAAGAAACAATTTTATAGTTTTATTATAGTAGGGTATATATAGATGTAGCCAGGTTCATTAATAAAAAAACTGACAAATAAGGGCAGTGATGGGAAAGAGCAATGACTAAAAAAAATTATCTTAAAGATTAAATCCAGGCAGGTTCACCAACTAGTCTTATCTATGAAAAATCTGAATTAAAACATTTATATATTTTTCTAACATGTGGTGTGGGTAGTTCTGCAGACACAGAAAATGAAATTTAAATCAAAACATGCTAAAATGATTACGTGACTTTATTAAGGCAAGTAAATCCACATTCATACAAAAGTGTAGGTGAAATCAGATATTTTCTGCAGAACAAGGTAGCCCTGATGTCAAATTATCTAACATGCTTCCACAGTCATGGTCCTCCTCACTGTCCTGCTTAAGTATTCCAAATGGTGCAGATTTGTTGTATTTATTTTCAGGTAAGTAATTCAAAGAAATCAATCAAATCAATAATTAGGGATTAGTACACTACTAGCTGTGCCTGCAATTCAATGTCACTTTTTGCTAAAACACATACAGTAATTAATATCACCTTTTGATGTATCTTCTTCTAAAAAGGAACATCATGCTGCCAAGATGCTAATGTATAGGCCAGGGTTAAAAGACGACCTGGAAAAAAAGATCACTTGTTCTGAAAATTAAATGTAGGCAACCTAAAGCAGTAAATCAGAGAGGTGTATGTGGAACTGCACAGCAACCTCATTCAATATACTGTAAAATTTATAATATAATGAGGACAGTTACAACTCACCGCAAAGACGTGGCGACGAGATGCGACAGGCACATACAAAAGACACACACATACAACACATTCAGCTATCGGCCATGGCCTTCTTCAGAAATAGAGCACTCACGCAATCACACAGGCACACAACACAGTCATACAACCATCACCTCCGACTGCCACACTTATTCGAAGTGTGGCAGTCGGAGGTGATGGTTGTATGACTGTGTTGTGTGCCTGTGTGATTGCGTGAGTGCTCTATTTCTGAAGAAGGCCATGGCCGATAGCTGAATGTGTTGTATGTGTGTGTCTTTTGTATGTGCCTGTCGCATCTCGTCGCCACGTCTTTGCGGTGAGTTGTAACTGTCCTCATTATATTATTTATTCCAACCTGGACTTTCCATTATTATATATATATACTGTAAAATTTTATACACATAATTCACCTGTGATAGCCATACATCCCATTTAGCATTAACCAAGAATTGAAGAGGCAATGGTAAAAATGATGCTCGCTCATTTTTATAAAAAATGAGTTAGGTGCGGCAATGCATAGCTGAAGGCAAATAGAATGCCCATACAGCATTATATGACGAGAATACCGATAGTCATTGTGTAGTAATGATCTGAAAAATTACCTATGAACGGAAACAACGCTAGATGTCAAGTGTGGCATAGGGAAAAATGATGACTGTCATTCTTACATATTTTCAAATCTGTTTATTGTACTCTGTATTTCCTGCAAATTCTGTTGGAAACATTGCTTTTAATGTTCTCAGTCTTTTTGTTTTCGTAATTATTATTCCATGGATGTAATTCGTATGTTATAGGTCGTTGTAACTGCAGTGGTGTTTTTGTGTTGTTTATTTGCGCAACGATAATATGGAAGGTGTGGAAGTTGAAGTAGATGATTTCCAAATCTTCCTAACGCAGAGAAGTGTTAAAAGAAGAGAAAAAGCTACGACATATGTCTGACTTTATGAAGAAACTGCGTTTTTATCATCTCACAAGGCCGGCCCAGACTCTGAGCATTAAAAGATTAAAATGTTTTGAAAATGTGTCTGTTCAACAGAGATCACAAATTCTTAAAGAATTGAATCAAATAAAGTTATGATGAGCGGAATTCCTATTTATTTGGACTGATGTCTACAATCCCAATAGAACAGTGTAGGCCTAGACAAGATTTGGATCATGCAAGATTTCACGACAATGCGTATTGTTATAAGTTGCGTGTCTCAGATGGTCACAAGATGATCGAGATATCTGTCTGTGTTAAAGACTTTATTGTTATTCATGGTATCACGTTGTGAAGAGTACAGACTTTGCAAACATCAGGGAACACTCTAGGTGTAGCACTGAAAGATATGTGCGGCAAATATGATCATTTACATAACAGGAAAGTCATGAGATGTTCCAAGCAGTTAAATACCACATTGCATCTTTCAGATGCAGGCCAAGTCATTACAGGAGAAGTGTAAGAAAAACTGTAACTACCTGCACAGTTGAATGCTAGAAAAACATCAGTTGTACAAAGAAAAATTGGCCAAACTGTAGAGTCTGTTGCCCACACACTGCAAATGTTGGCAACACTATAGATTATCTATGTATACACCACAGGATTCAACCATAGTGAAGGTATAGCATGTTTTATTTATTTTATGATCTATACAAAACAGTGAAAGTTGCTAACAGATGTACCAGGCTAATAACATGGGCAACAGACTCTGCAGTTTGGACATAATGACCATAATATTAAAATAAAAATCATGTAATTTGCTAACAATATGAGACAACAAAATACCCTAACTACTAGTGCACATAGTTTCATACTACCTACTCTAGCTTTGATCACAAACAATTTCAAACTTTAAATCGCTTCTACTGAAAAACTCATTTCAAATGACATCCATCATTTTTACCGTTGCCTCTTCTATTATTACTAAGTCAGAAAAAAATTAAATAGGGTGTACAGGGCAAAGAAGAATGTCTATTATTCCAAAACAAAAAAGTTATTGAAACTATCTAAATCCCCCCATGCTTCACTATGGCGCAGTCTGCTGATAAGTGAACGTGTTAAAACAAAAAGAATATACATTATTCTTGCTAACATAGATTTAACAAGGAAACTGAATGAAAGGAAAGTCAGAAAAAAAAATTTTTTTTTTTCGAAAAATCATTATTTATTGTAAGCCAACACTATCAGTGATTTTTTTGTTTGTCTATTTTCTGCATAAAAAAAGGAACAGACTGTTTACCAACTGTGGAACACACACTACAAAGTTGCCCTAGAGGAAAGCAATCCCTTTTTACGTTCTCTCGACTAACCTAACTTTCAGTTAAAATAGTCACTGTTTTCCACAGATCATAAAATAAATAAAACATTCTATACCTATATGGTTAACTGCTGTGGTGTATACATAGATATTCTGTAGTGTCGCCAACATTTGCAGCACGTGGGCAACAGAATCTACACTTTAGCCCTTGGACAAATACATAATATGACACAGAAATGCGCATCAGCAAAAAATATGGGCTATTATATTTTTCACAATATCGAACATCTGCCAAGTAGATGGCACACTTCACAAATACTGGCAAAATGTTCAGGTGTGTTGGGCTCAAATCAAGTGTTCTGCGATTACTACAATTTCCCAATAATTTGAGTTTTTTTAAACTAATTAACTACATCTTGCGCCAAGCTCTGCTAGATTTAGTGACAATGTTATCAGAAGCAGATTACTTACATTACTATATAGACCACACAGTATTTCATAATAAAAATTTGGGTTACAATAATCCCTTTCATTTACAATTAGTAACAAAACTATGAAAACTAATCATGTCCAACAGCTTGATAGAAATAATGGCCTAGGTCTATACGGCGGAATATCTCGTTGAACAAAATTATATGAGAAAATAGTAGATGCCATACATCATCAGCACTAAATGAACTTTTGATGGACACACAATATCCTGTACATAGAAACGTAAAGTAAAAAATTTGTACTGTAGCCCAGTAACTAGCGTCTCGGCATCAATTTTTTCTGAGTATTACGTGCTAATGTTTACAAACTTATAGAAGACAACCTATTCGTTAAAAAAATTAAAGTACTATAGACTGTCGTTGATAATTTTACGTAGACTCGCAAACGTTGGGAGTGTAGTACAAGAGCACTACATCTCAATAAAAACAGATACCATTACTTTTCATGTACTATATTTAAAAAACGCAGTACCTCAATTCCTGATAAAAACGCCATGTTAGCAACTTGTATCAATAATTATGTTACTGACAACACAAACTTTAGAAGTGACAATCACAAAGACGCCAAGACCTATGTCAATACTTACCACGTTACACTACAGACGCTATATCACACACTTACAAACAGCAGCACTGCAACGTATTTTAACATGCACCTTTGTGTTTATTATTGAGGAACTACGCACCCGTATCTTCTAAAACTTCTTTTAGGCCATTTCATTTCTTAAGCCAAGCACAATACCAATACAAAGTCCCACCCACGCTCCTTTGTTATCCTATTATCCACTACCATCTCTGAATCACTCAGTCTCATGTCACAAACTTCATGGCTGCCAACGCAACAGATGATATGTAGAGGTAAATCCTCGCGTACAACAATCTCCGAAACGATTACCATACAAAAAAAGATTTATTAGACATTAGTTACTTGACATATTCATGTAACTTAACGTGACGAATGACAGTAGTAATGTCTTTGTAGAACAAGAGTCTCGCAGTTAATGGAAATAAAAATAGTAAAATCACCATGGAGGTAACAATTACCTCAATGAAAATTACGTTACACTGTCGACTGTTGTTTCATTAAATAAAATACAGTTGCCATTGGCGAATCGATTTTAAAAGAACTGTCGGTCTTAAGGCGAAATCCTATAAATTTTGTAACTCCAGGATAAGCATGGTGAAAAACAAGTCGCTTACATATATCCTGTAGAATCTGGCAGTAATAATAACGAAGAGATTTCCTTCACCTCTAATTACATTCCGATGATCACTTGGTAGGGGACAACGACGGTTCGCGTCCGTAGCATTCCTTAAGTTAGGGTAACCAGATTTCTAAAATTAAAATACGGGACACACACGTGTACCGAAGACGGAGATATTAAATGTTGCAATCACTAGTCGGGTCATCAAAATGCCTGTTATCCGTTAAATCTTATACAACATGACGGCCTTAGTTCACTAATTAACGTAGACATAAACACACGAATTAATGACACATAGTACTATAGTAAGAAACAAAGCCAGTTTTCTCTCCACCCCACCCCCCTTACACACAAAGCTGGTGTGTCGTATTTGGCACAGTATTTCTCCAAATCTCCTTTTCCAGAAAGTGCAACTTTTGATTATAAAGTAATACCATAACACGAAAAGTATTTAATTGCAGAAACAACATGAGACCAACAGCACATGCGCAGGAATTAGGGGGTTTCAATTGAACAACAGCAAAATATACGGCAATCCCAATAACGATGACATTCCAAATCAAATCCTACTATAAAAATTTACCAAACATACTCGCATAAAAAGTCAAATACATTGCATTACTAATTAAATAAATGTTTTATTGTTTTATAGTTGTATCATGCACACAAGTAGGAGAGGCAGTATTACTAACACAGTTTAGTTATTCTTTGGCAAGTTTATGTCATTGGGTAGTTCGGTATTTTCAGACAGATTTCCATAAAAATCAACATTCTTACAAATATTTCCTTCGCATCTTTCACATTAAATATTTTCTTTTCTTCAGTCCATAAAGTATTCGTGATGGAAAACACACTTTCTGCAATAGTAATAGAGCCACGCAGAGCGAAGACAAAACTCAGTAATGAGCTACAAATTCGTCCCCTCCCCCTCCCCCACAAAATCTTCAGTGGCGAGTAAGTGGAAATAGAGACACCAGCTTTCATGAACTCGCTTCACAGTTCTCAATTAATGAATTTTTTATCTTTACATATAGTTTTAACAAAGTTCACCTTCTCAAAAAGCTGATCGTCACATATTTGTTTCAAAATATTTTCATCGCACTTGGGTAAAGTTCTAAGAATTTCCTGAAAGAGAGAGAGAGAGTGTGTGTGTTATATTAGAGCTGAACCCAGTTACTTGGTTAAAACACGTAAATCTCTAAGCCCATTTCTCAATATAATCAATTATCGTCTCGTAAAATAAACTTGAAATGTCAAAGAATCACTCTTTCACCAAGCCATCTTCTTGTAATGGTCTTCTTAATGACTGAATTTTTATATTTCGGAAATCTGCACATGCAGTATCAAAGCATTACGTAGTACCTACCAAAGAACTTTTTAAAAATCGTGCTTTAGTCATTTTCAATTAAATCCTCTTTCCTGTATTGTTTGGTTATGATCACAATTTTTCTCCATTTGCTTAAGCTTACATTACTTAAAAACGTCATTTTAAAATATACGGGACGGTTAATAAAAAACAGGGCAAAATGAGTAACTTTTTTTTTAATTTTTATTTTTTTTATTTTTTTCTGGACAACAGGACACAGTGGCGGCGCTAGACGAAAATTGGACGTCGGCGAACTCATCTTTGCGAGGCCCCTTTCAGTTTTTCAGCAAGGAAGAAAATGTTAAATAAAATGAACTGAATTATACACCAATAATCAGAGACTAAAATTTTATTAGTGTAACATACAAGCTATTATTCCAATGACAAAAATTATAACAAATAAACACATATTAAAGTAGAGAAACTTTTCGGCTTTTCGCCTCACTGAATTTTTTAAAGATCACATCATAATTAATACTAGCCGCTATTTCGGTTTCAATTGATAGTACTGATAACGCAGGAGATAGCCTTTCTTGGCTCATTGTACTTCTCAAGTAAGTCTAGATCAATTTTAACTTTGAGAATCTTCTCTCGGCCGAAGCTGTACTGACTGAAACTGTGTGCATAATTCTCATTGTTATATAAACATTTGGATACACTTCTTCCAAATTGTTTTCTATAATGCACTGAAGATGTTTAAGGGTACAAAAATATTACAGATCAATCCTTGCGTGGATTAAGAGGTGGGATAATCGTCTATCGAACTTGAGTCTAGTGGATTGGATTTTAAAGGCTGGAGTTCCTCGTAAAGTTCTATAGGTTGTGTGTCACTATTTTCACCTTCTCGGAGTATCATACCTAAATCATTACAATGCTTGAGAAGGTCCTCCTTGGATAGAGATTTCAAATAATTGATAACATAAATAAAATAAAATCGCTCAAAACGACTCTCGAGCGCTTTGAATCTACATTCACTGTCGACTATTACAACATCTATCATTATGTTCAAAACATTTGTACTGCATTTCAGCAGATTGTATTGGTTCATTAGTTTGTTCGTAATCGAACATTAGTTATTTCTGTGCAGTCTTTTCTTTTTAAACTCAGACTCAATTTCGTAACTACATTTTTCCACAAACAATTGAACTTGCGCAACGCATGTTTCAAATCCTGTAATACGGAATTCTCGAATCCAGTCACAAAATGAACGTAAGGATTCAACAGCTACTTCAACTGCCATTGTTTGTTTACATTGTTCACACGTAGTAAAATCTCGTACCACACGTGTAATGCAAAAATAAAGTCAAAAGTTAACATTTCGTTCATGACTGCATCAGAGTCAGAAAGAGTTTCATAATCATGTTTTACTTTTCAGGTCATTCGCGCTTTCAATGGCATCATCAAATTGGAATAATATAGTTTTTAGTGCTCCGGTTGTGATTTCCCATCTTGTTTCAAACAGGGGTTTCAATGTCGATTTTAATTTAGTTTTTATAAGTTCCCAACGCTTGCTAGACCTTGGGAAGAGCACATAAATTTTATTGTTGAAGCCGAAAAATAGCTGCATCCATAAGAAGCAAATTCCAAGAATGGCATCCGCATGGAGTGAAGAATGCTCGTGGATTGATACTGAGTATTCTTGTTATAACACCTTTATAATGCGAACCATATTGGCACCGTCCTGTCCTCGACAGCTTTTTATATATAGATCATTATTTTATAGTTTCTTTAAATCTGCATTTGTTAAATACTCTGCCATTGTTTCTGAAATGGCAATAAACCCACTAAAGAATTCCTCTATCTCTCTAGTTGAGGAATTGCAAAATCTTAATATTGACATTTGTTCCACACGACTCACATCCCCGGTACAATCGAGCATGAAAGCATAATATTCTGCTTGTTTGACTCTTTTTTTACAATTTCGCTAACGACAGATTTTGACATTAATGAAATTAATTCATTTTGGTTCTCGTTGCTCGGATAATGCTGCGAAAATTGCTTTTCATTAAAACGTTGCAAGTGCTCTTTTAGTGTTAGATCATATTTGGATAACAGTTTAAATAGGTCTATAAAATGTCCACTGTTTCCAGTATTATTCAGGTTAAGGGATTCTCAGTTACCTCTAAATGCCAGATCAGTCTCTAGTTATCCTTATCTATTGTTTTTCCATATTTGATCTTTTATAGAACTCCAGCCATTTAATCATACACTCCATGTGTGCTTGACTTTGTTCAGGTCTTTGCCTACTCAGATCTTTCCAGCCACAATAGCCTTCTTTTACCACGAGGTCTGCAAATATGAAAAAAAGTCTACATGGAAAGCAATAAGTTTTATCTTCAGATGTGGAGTAAACCAACCACCTGCGATGTTGCTCTTCACCGTTATTCAATTATCTAGTAAAATGAAATTTAGTAAAATGTCTTTTATTTGCATCTTTGGAGTAACTCTCATCAGATTTCTCAACGATTTGTTGGGGACCATTTTGAATTAAGTCATGAGTTGTGAAACTGTTACTGGAAACACCCGCTTCCCCGGATCTAATTCTTTAAATGTCTTTGTTTTATGAACAATGTCCTCTCGATTTTCTGAATCACAAAGATTTTCACTTCTTAAGTCCTTATTCGGCTGAGAATGTTAGATAACAGCATTTTCGGCCCAGTTCTGATGCTGTATCAGAAAGGGTAACAGATTCATCACAGGCTTCTGAAGCAGATTCACCTGAAGTAGGTTTTTTCATAAATTTTGTAGTGCTCAAACTCATATTGCTGTCTCAGCCTTTCTTCTTCCTTTTGATGCTCCAGACTCCCATTTCTTCCCTACGTCTCTTTCTCTTGAGGATGATCCGGACACGATGATCTAAAAAATTATTTTTTGTTACATACATTAATAAGTGCAGTTCCATCAAATGGGGTAATTCCGGACTGTTTTGAGGCTGTTTCTATCATAACTTCTGTAGGTTGTATAAGACTCCATTCATTGTCAGTGGAATGGGAGGCTGTTGTTGTTGTTGTTGTTGTGGTCTTCAGTCCGGAGACTGGTTTGATGCAGCTCTCCACAATACCCTATCCTGAGCAAGCCTCTTCATCTCCACATAAGAACGGCAACCTACATCTGTCTGAATCTGCTTACTGTATCCATCTCTTGGTCTTCCTCTGCGATTTTTACCCCACACACTTCCCTCCAATGTTAAATTCACAATTCCTTGATGTCTAAGAATGTGTCCTACCAATATATCCCTTCTTTTAGTCAAGGTATGCCAGAAATTTCTTTTCTCTCCAATTCTGTTCAATACCTCCTCATTAGTTACGCGATCCACCCACCTAATCTTCAGCATTCTTCTGTAGCACCATATTTCAAAAGCCTCAATCCTCTTCCTGTCCGCACTGTTTATCGTCCATGTCTCACTCCCATACAAGGCAACACTCCATACAAATGCCTTCAGAAAAGACTTCCTTAGGCTTAAATCAATATTCGATGTTAACAAATTTCTCTTTTTCAAGAACGCTTTTCTACCCATTGCCATTCTGCATTTTATATCCTCAGTACTGCGACAATCATTTGTTATTTTACTGCCCAAATAACAAAACTCATCTACCTCCTTTATTGCTTCGTTTCCCAATCTAATTCCTTCAGCATCACCTGATTTCCTTACACTGCACTCCATTACCCTAGTTTTGCTCTTGTTAATGTTCATCTTATATGCACCTTTCAGCACACTGTCCATTCTCTTCAACTGCTCTTCCAGGTCTTTTGCTGTCTCTGAGATTATTACAATGTCGTCGGCAAAACGCAATGTTTTTAATTCTTCACCCTGAACTTTAATTCCTTCTCCAAATTTCTCCTTGCTTTCCTTTAAAGCTTGCTCAATGTACAAATTGAATAACAATGGAGAAAGACTACAACCCTGTCTTACTCCCTTTCCAATCACTGCATCCCTTTCATGCCCTTCAACTCTGATAACCGCTGTCTGGTTTTTGTACAAGTTATAAATAACCTTACGTTCCCTATATTTTACTCCTGCTTGCTTCAGAACTTGAAAGAGTTTATTCCAATCAACATTGTCAAAAGCCTTCTCCAAATCCATCCTTCTGTATATAATTCGTGTTAATATTTTGCAACCATGCCTTATTAGACTGATGGTTCTGTAGTTTTCACACCTGTCTGCACCTGCTTTCTTTGGAATGGGGATTATAACATTTTTCTTAAAGTCTGAGGGTACTTCTCCTGTGTCATACATCTTACGCAGCAGGTGAAACAGGTTTGTCATGGCTGGTTCTCCCAGAGACTTCAGTAGCTCTGAGGGAATATCATCTACTCCAGGGGCCTTTTTTCGACTTAGGTCTTTCAGGGCTCTGTCAAATTCTTCTCTCAATACAGTATCTCCTATTTCATCTTCATCTACATCCTCCTCCCTTCCTACAATATTGTCTCGGAGTTCATTTCCTTTGTAGAGCCCCTCTATATACTCTTTCCACCTTTCAGCTTTCCCTTCTTTGCTGAGAACTGGTTTTCCATCAGTGTCCTTAATATTCATAGAGCTGTTTTTCTTATCTCCAAACGTTTCTTTTATTTTCCTGTAGGCTGTATCTCTTTTTCCCCTATTTATACATTCTTCTACATCCTTGCATTTGCCTTCTAGTCACTCCTGCTTAGCCATTGTGCACTTGCTGTCAATCTCATTTCTTAGTCGTCTGTACTCCATTTTGCCTGTTTCATTTACTGCATTTTTATATTTTCTCCTTTCATCGATTAAATTTAGTATCTCCTGTGATATCCAAGGATTTTTTGTAGGTCTTGCCTTCCTACGTATTTTGTCCTCTGCAATCTTCACTATTTCATCTCTCAGTTTTACCCATTCCTCTTCTACTGTTTTATTTTCACCTGTTTCTGTCAATTGTTGCCTAAAGCTCCCTCTGAAATTCTTAAGAACCTCACGTTCCTTCAATTTATACGGGTCCCATCTCCTTATTTTCCTACCTTTTTGTAGTTTCTTTAGTTTCACCCTACAGTTCATAACCAACAAGTTATGGTCAGAGTCTATATCTGCCCCTGGGTATGTTTTACAGTTTAAAACCTGGTTCCGGAATCTATGTCTTACCATTATAAAATCTATCTGATACCTTCCGGTGTCTCCTGGTCTCTTCCATGTATACAACCTTCTTTTGTGATTCTTGAACCAGGTGTTTGTTATAACTAAATTATGTTCTGTGCAAAATTCTACCAGGCGGCTTCCTCTTTCATTCCTTTTGCCCAGACCATATTCACCTACTATCTTCCCTTCCCTTCCTTGTCCTACTACCGAATTCCAGTCTCCCATCACAATTAAGTTTTCCTCTCCCTTAATTGTCTGAATAATTGCCTTTAGCTCCTCATATATTTTGTGTCCCAGCCTCGTCACCACTTTTGTGTCCCAGCCTCGTCGCCGCTTTTGTGTCTCGTTTCCGTCGTAGGTGTCGGTGGTGGAGTGGAATAAGACCGACACAGGAATAAAGATAGCACGCTGGTGCAGGTACGGAGAGGAGCAGCCAGAAACTAGAAACACTAGAGTAAATTAGAATTATATATATATTGCACAGAATTTATACAATACTTAACTTTTACATAGTACTGCAGAATGTTGATACATAGTTGAGCTAGAGTCCTGTCTAGTGCCTAACTGAAAGCCAAGTCTTCACTGGTGCCTATCTGATTACGAAGGTCCTAACTGGTTGCTATCTCAGTCCCAAGTGAACGATGTCGTTCACTGGTGGCCACGAGCGGAGTTGCCGCAGAGGGCGCTCGTGGCTGTCGTCGTAAGAACGCCGCGCCGTGCGTGCATGGCGGCGCGCGGCGAAAGTAGGTGGCGCGCACTTTGGACTTGTGCGACACCACAATATATTTCTTCGATTTCCTCATCATCAGCAGAGCTAGTTGGCATATAAACCTGTACTACTGTTGTCGGTGTTGGCTTCGTATCTATCTTGACAATGATAATGCGATCAATGTGCTGGTCATAGTAGTTTACCCACATTCCTATTTTCTTATTCATTATCAATCCTACTCCTGTGATACCCCCAATTGATTTTGTATTTATAATCCTGTACTCACCTGACCAGAAATCGTGTTCATCCTGCCACCGAACTTCACTAATCCCCACTATATCTAACTTCAACCTATGCATTTCCCTTTTAAAATTTTCTAATTTTCCTACTCGATTAAGGGATCTAAAATTCCACGCTCCGACCCGAAGAATGCCAGTATTGTCTTTCCTGATGATCACATCCTCCTGAGTAGTCCCCGCCCGGAGATCCGAATGGGGGACTACTTTACCTCCGGAATATTTTACCCGAGAGGATGCCATCATCATATGTTCATACAGTAGAGCTGCATGTCCTCGGGAGAGGTAATGGCTGTAGTTTCCCCTTGCTTTCAGCCGTTCGCAATAGCTGTGTGGCAAAGCCACATTAGCTGATGTTACAAGGCCAGCTCAGTCAATCATCCAGACTGTTGCCCCTGTAACTACTGAAAAGGCCCTCTTCAGGAACCACACGTTTGTCTGGCCTCTCCACAGATACCCCTCCGCTGTGGTTGCACCTACGGTACGGCTATCTGTATCGTTGAGGCACGCAAGCCACCCCACCTCGGCAATGTCTGTGGTTCATGGGAGTGGGGGAGGCTGTATGTAGAACAAATAATACATGCTAAAAAAAGAAAAGTCCATGTGCACCGGTATTTGCCTGAGACACAAATAAAGTGGCTCATGACCTGGATGCTAACTGCAGTTAGAACGCCTTTCCGCTTGTCGGGACAATAGAAAGCTTCCAATTCACGATATTGCGTGAAATTTCAACTTCGAGACCGTTGATCCGACATTTATCAAGGTTTACATAAGACTCAAAAGTCGCGGAATGAGAAAATACAGTTTCTGTTTTAAAATAATTAGTGTACAAAAGTGAAATTGAGCGGTAAATTGTTGCTATGCAGCGCGAAAGAGCAAATGTACCATAATGTCCTAAATTACCCCATTTGACGGTGCTTAAAAGAACGCAGTGTTATAGTATAGAAAAGATTGGACGTGGTATAGTCATACATAGCAGCAGAGTACTTATATTTGCCATGTATGATGCCAGAAGAACAAGTAATAAAATATAAAAAATATTTAAGAAATCTATACATACTGTAAAATGGATGTTAGTGTGTGTGTGCGTGTGTGTGTGTGTTTGTGTGTGTTCCACATATCCTCCTGCTATAGGATTTTTTATTATAGATACTCGAGTTTAAGCTTCAATTATTATAAGTGAAACAGTAGGTCTATCCCAAAATGAGTTACACCAGTCTGTTACTTGTTTTCTTTTGCTTCACGATGTATGGAGCAATTGCGTTAAGAAAATTATAAATTGTAAATTTCCAAAACGATTTACGTTCCTAAAGGTACATTTTCAGAATCAACAAAAAACTCTATTATGTTACTGAAGCGAATATTGCACTAAATTATGCATTATATGTTACATCCATCGAAACTACATAAGACTATCATTACAAAATCATGATCTTGTTCTTCCGTCATGTTCAAATTTTGGTTTGAAGAATAAGGACTTAAATCGTTTTTCAATCCTACTATAGTTTTGCTTCTTATGTAATAAAATTCTGGCATATAAACACATAATATGTATTTTCTATATTGAAAAATAGATTCAGAATACATAGAACAGTAAATCATCTAGGGAAATAAACAGACAAAATTTTCAAAATAAAATTGTAATTCTACTCATTTCTTTGTTTCCCAAGCTGCAATTTTCTCATAAAATTATTTAGATCCTTACAGTCGGGAATATGCTTGAGCATTTTGCGTATATCTTTAATTTTATTTTCATTGATTGGACACAAATCATTTGGATAAGCTTATCTGTGTGATTGTCCTGGGACGTGTGGATATGTTGGCCCAAGGAAGAAAGAATGTTGAATTATTCCTCCTATGAATGCTTGTGCAACAACTATTCTGATCTGTTCTGCAGAAAAGTAGAAATCTATAAAAGCTGAAACACTGAATAATACCTTTTGATCTCTAGGAACGTCCTTAACAGATTTCTCTACGGAATTGACATTTCTTTTTTAAAAATGTGACCACCAGTTGTAATCATGAACATCCTCACTTTTAACGATTGTTACTGTGAAATTTCCTTTAGCGCTAGAGCTTACTATGTGTTCACACATGTCCTTCAATGTGTATAGTCTGTCCACACGCCTCTGTCGTCTTTTCACTACTGCGAAGTTACTTTCATTTTAGTAGAAAGGAGTCTCCTGTGACAGGCAAAGGAAGTCTGGGTTTCAAAAACGCCTCTGAGCACTTAAAAATCTATGGGAGTCTTGTTCTTATTCTGGGCTGGTCAGCCGTCACAAAACAACCAGAATTCTTTAACACTAGATGAGACACAGGTATTCAAATAATGGAGGAGAAAACTACGTACCTCATTTGGACTTTCCTTAATTTGCCCCTCATTGTAGATGTAGAAGGATACTGAATTATTGATTATAAGAGGTAATCCGTCTTATGCTGACTGGAATTGCATAAGACCTCTTATAGTCAATTTTAACAGCTGCTACGAAAGATGGCCACGCAACCAAACATAGACAGTGAATTAGTTTTCATGTTATGCACAGAGAAAACTGGAATTGTCCGTTGACGATGAGAATACATGCCTTGAACTGATATCTTAGGCAAGCACACATTTTTCATGTAGTTAAATGATAAATCAAAAAAATCCTCTCTCACAGTGCATAACTTGGTTGCACACAAACAAAAGTAATATAGACGTTTCCCAACTTAAAGATATAGATGAATCTCTTAAGAATTATCTTTACCTGACAAGCAAAACAACTCAAGTGCTGAACTAAGGCTGTTTTGCCGGTAAACACGAATGTTCTGTTACTGGAAATCATTTACAGATGCTGGGGACTAAAGTCTCGCCGGCCGCGGTGGCCGAGGGGACTGAGGCGCTCCAGTCACGGTCTGCACGGCCACTACGGTCGGGGTTCGAATCCCCCCTCGGGCATGGATATTTGTGCCGTCCTTACTCTTAGCTAGTTCGTAAGTAGTTTGTAAGCTTAGGGACTGATGACCCCGTAGTTAAGTCCCATAAGTTCTACAAACATTTGAACATATTAAGTCTCTTTAGTATTAAGTGGTGTGTATTCATCCTTAGGTTAAGCTAGTGTAAGATTTAGGTCGTCACTAAGTAACCTAACAGTTCAAAAGCACCCTTAAATATCAAATGTAAAAAAAGCTAAAATTTTAACCATGTTTTGCGAGGCCCCCATAGGCGCGAGGCCGTCGGCGGTCGCCGACGTTGCCGACGCCTAGCGCCGCCACTGACAGGTCACTTTAGCTTAATAAGGGATGATCCCATAAAAAAGGGGTTGTTTACTCACCCTACCTTAAGCTATACCTGTTCCCTGGGTGGTGCTAAAGAACAGTCATTTCGAGGTACGAAGACAGAGCCAGAAGTCACGTCAGCTAAACCACTTGTGGATTATCCTGGCTATCAAACACTTGGGCTGTTTAACACAAGGATGAAGAAGACGCAATGGACTCCCGAGTCTTTACTGACAAGAGAGCGATTTGTCAATTGAATATGGAGAGGCTTAGCAGCTCCAAGAGCCAATTTCTTGAAAATTTCTAATGGAAAATGAAGTTGATGTAGACATTCTTAAGGAAACATACATAGAATACAAAGAGCAATAGAAGTCCAGAGGCAAGATCCATAGTTGGATCTGGTAAAAGCTGAACATCACCGACACTATAGAATCGCAAACTATGTGAGGAGCAATATCGATAACACTTTCAGCACACTGTTTCCAACAAATAGTTACAAAGATTGGTGAACTAAGCCCTCTCAAACAGAATGGCCACAGAACTATATAGAAAATCACCTCCATCCTAGAATATACGCTGGAGATTTCAATAGTCACCACACCGATTGGAAACATCGTACAACCGATATAAATGGGGAAAAACTATCAAACTAGGCCGATGAAAACAATCTACACCTGGTCTTTGATGCGAAAGATAAAAACACCTTCAAATATGCCATCCACAATATGGAAAGAACCGTGACCTGAGCTTTACTACTAGGGATCCTCAGGCACATTCTATCCCTATCTGCAGGAAAATCAAGGAAAGTTTCCCACACAGCCTACACTGCACCATCCTTCTGGAAATTGGAACGAATATCTCTCTTACCCATTAATTCCAAAGACTCCGTTGGATCCTTCAAAAAGAAAACTGGGGAAAATTTTCTAATGACATTGATCAAACCCATCCGTGCCAGATGGTATAACTAAGATTTGTAAAGATAATTATATCAGTGGCCAAACGATACAACCCCCCCAGGGCTATTGTAAGGATTATATCACAGTGTGGAATTAAGAGACAGAGGAACTGCACCAGAGATTCCTGCAGGAGAACTATGTCGAAATTGCGGACGAACTCCTTTGAAACCTGGATGTAGCTCGAAGGAAAAATGGGAAGAAACTACTGAAGCATTAATCCGGCAGGAAGGCATTGAACCTCCTAAGGAAAATAGGAGATGCCAGTGCAACTGAACGACAAGTATCTGGTGTTTCTACCAACCACATTGCCTGACGAATTGTATCCTTTTCAAGAGCCTCTAGAAACACGAAACATACAACTTCATTAAACGCAACCTGAAATCATTCCGTCACTAGGTAGACGCTGAAATGAAATCTCTCACTCGTTCGGAGCGGAAGAAGTCAATATTTTCGTCAGAAAAAAAGGGGGGGAAGGCCCAAGGATTTGATAGAGTTGTTCCTGAATTTTTAATAAGTAGTGCCAGGCAGACGAGAGAATGGCTGGGCCAGTTCTTTTCACATATCATGCAAACTGGCCTTGTATCACCTGAGTGTGACTGCAAAGTGTAGACAACATTTACTAATCTGACACGTTCCACATCATTACGAAATGTCGTATATATGATCCATGGAAAAAGTATTAATATAATCTAATCTATTACGAGAAAGCAAAAATAATATCTTTGCTAAAACCAGACAAACTGAATGATAAACCAGGAAGGCACAGCCCAATTTCCCTCCTAAGCTCCACCTATAAGCTGCTGGAGAGGCTGATTTTAAGACGAATACAACCAATACTGGTAGAGTATATACAAGTGGAGCAAACTAGCTTTTGCCACAACCGAAACTGTGAAGACGAGGTACTCAACCTAAGTAGCCTCATTGAAGCAGGGTCCCAGCAGCGACTCAAGATGACGGTTGCTTTCGTGATATCACTGCTGCTTATGACACTGTGTGGAAAGATGCCTTATTATGTAAATTGTATCGCACAATCCCATGCCAGAAACTCTTACGTTTCGTTAGTAATATGTTTGTGACAGAGCCTTTCAAATAATAATGGGTGGGAAAGCAAGTAGCCTCCCTCAAGCATCGGTACTGGCACCTGCACTTTTCAGCCTGTACACATCAGACATTTCAGAAACAAAAGTACGCAAATTTGGATACACAAATGACCTTGCAATAGCTGTTCAAGCAAAGAGGGTGGAAGATGCTGACACTCTCCTTTCTCAAGATCCTAAAGTTGTTGGGAAATTTTACACTGAGTGGAGACTGATTGTTAGCACAAGCAAAACAGAAACAATCTTTTTTCATCTGAACAATAGACAGAGGAACTGTACCAGAGATTCCTGCAGGAGAACTGTGTCGAAATTGCGGCCAACAAAATTTCCTAAAGTACTTTTCAACAATAATGAGCTCTCTCAAAGTCAGCTTCCAAAGTATCTTGGTGTGATACTGGATTGCACCCTGTCCTTCAAGAAACACCTCGAAGCAATGGTGACCAAAGTCAACAGTCGTAATAACATACTGCACGAACTGTGTAGCAGCCAGTAGGAAGCATATTCTTCTACTCTGAGAGGTTCTGCGCTAGCTCTTGTATACTTCTCCTCTTCATGGTTGAATACCAGCCTTCTAAGGAAACTAGACGCCAAACTGCATGGAACCATGCGTATCATCAGTGGATGCATTAAAAGCACACCTGTGCAATGGCTACCTTCATTGCTTCACATTCACTATGCAAAAAAAGCAGTGCTTGGACCGACAGTTGAAGAGAATTCAAAGTGACCCATACATACCAGTGCGTAAGGGCATTACTCATTTATCATTGAGAGGGTCGAAGTCGAGGAAACCTCAAGTCTCAGCGCAACAACTAGAAGACGTGGATTTCAACATCACTGAGCAATGGCAGACTGACTGGAGCACTGACAACTCCACAACTCTCTGGCCCTATCCTACAGAAAGTACTACTGGTTTCGAACTTCCCCACCAAAAATTCAAAGAGATTAACAGGATATGAACATCACATGGAGTTTGTCAGCATTCTCTGTACAAATGGGGCATATCGCCAAGTCCTCAGTGCAACTGTGATGTTTTGCGACAGAAAATAGATCATATTGTGTACGACTGCAACATCAGATCGTACCTAGGATCAAAACCAGACCTAGTATATAAACTGACAGAAGCTGCAGTTGTGTCGGGATGGGTTGGACATTAATATACCAGCTGAAAAATGCTCCTCCCGGGGCACAGAAAAGGCGAATATGTTCTCTGACACAAAAGTTTGGAATTAGCTGCCTCAATCCTCATTCCGACTTCCTTACCAAAAATTTTGGCATGCGAACATATTCGCGCACTTTCAGTGCATAACTATGTAAATACTTTTACCCAGTTAAGCCGTCATAGTCAGCAACAATGTCGTCTCACTGTCAGAGTCTAAATATGTCTCGGTCCGTTTATTTGATGTCTATCCCACTGCCGCTCTCTGTCTGCATCAAACTTTCAATGTCTTCATCCCTTTCCCTCGCGATTCCTCACCACTGTCTGTGCCCCACTTACGTTGTCCCATTCACTTCCTGTCCTGTTGCCAGTATCATTTCTTAGAGTCGGCTTTCATTGTCTTCAATCACGATTGTCTCCTTTACACATATGTCCATGGGGATGGTTTGTTGGAGTTTGACCTGTAGACCGGAAAACTTTAGCACGCGGGTACTGGGGATGGGAAAAATTGGACAAATTGTTTCTTGCTATGGTATTGGTGAGCCGCACGCTCATGCTTTATGTGTGGTCTCCATTCGTCTCAGTTTCTCACTGTTTTCTCTTTTGCTCCAATTGCTACTATCTGCATCTGTCTTAGTTTGTTGTTGCCACTGTTCCTGACCTCCGACATCTCGTTTCGCTTCCCAATGCTGTTTTCATGCATATGCCTTTCTCCTGAACTGACACTTTCTCAGTTCCATCATATATGGCTCTCTCTGTCTGTTGCACTGTTTCTGTCCTACTCACATTCAGCCGAAAAAAGCGCGAATATGTTCTTATGCCACAATTTTTGGTGAGGAAGTCGGAATGAGGATTGAGGCAGCTGGTTCCATACTTTTGTGTCAGAGTACATATTCGCCTTTTCTGTGCTCCGGTAGGAGCATTTTTCAGCTGGTTCCCGTCTTTTTCCTGTTACATCAGACTGTACTGCATATATAACATGAAATCAATGGCGAGTAAAATTTGGATTGTATTTTATTGTCAGAAAACTTTCAATGCTTTCAGGAATCATTATATTAAAACGCATCGTAAAAATTTCGACGATTTGCCATGAATAGACTTGTAGAATTGCCAATGCTCGCAGTTGGATCTTTTGATACCAAAAATTATGATTTTTATAGCGTATCGCGATAACGAATACACATTTCCAAGCCGGCCGCGGTGGCCGAGGAGACTAAGGCGCTCCAGTTACGGTCTGCACGGCCACTACGGTCGGGGGTTCGAATCCCTCCTCGGGCATGGATATTTGTGCTGTCCTAGTTCGTAAGTAGTTCATAAGTAGTTGATATTCATGTCGGGTTTCCAGCCGGATCATCGAGTCATCTTGACACAATATTTCAACGGACCACCTGGCCGCCATCTTCAGGTGCTGAGTCTCGTAGGAAACTGAAGTCTTGCCGTGCCCGGCGGCCTTATATACGCCGCGAAATACTAACGGCGCGTGCGCCAGAGAGTCGTGGCTGCGTCCTCTGCCGCAAGCAGCCGGTGCAGCGCCTCAGTGGAGAAAACTGGCAGGAACGATGTATCGCTTACATGCGCTAGTTGTCACAGGTGAAGAAAAGAGCACGCTGTTTTTTAAAATTAGACAAAACTGGATTCCACATGTTGCTAAGAGGGAACCCCTTATCTCTATTTATTAAATTGTCCGCCAACCTAATCTCAATAGATTCCTTTAAAACGCATTCCCAGTAGCGAGACGCAGAAGCAAGTACACGTGTTTCGTCATACTTCATTCTGTGTCCTTCGGTTAAACAATGCTCCGCTACTGCAGACCTGTCAGGTTGTAACAAACGTGTATGTCTGTGGTGCTCGGTGCATCGATCATTGACGGTGCGAATCGTTTGTCCTATATATGCTTTCCCACAGTGGCAAGGAATCTTATAAACACCAGGTTTTCGCAGCCCCAAATCGTCTTTAACTGAGCCAAGAAGAGCCCTAGTCTTGGCAGGTGGTCGTTATACACTTTTTATATTAAACTTTTTTAAAATCCTTCCAATTTTTGATGACACATTTCCAGCGTACGGAAGGAAGGCAACTGATGTGCATTGGTCCTCTTCTGGTTCTGGCGACGGCCCAATCTGCATGACATGACGGATCTGTCTCTCTGTGTACCCCTTCTCCTTAAACACCAACTTCAGATGTTCTAGTTCCTGTGTTAAGGTATCTGCATCCGATATGGCATAAGCTCTTCGAACTAAAGTTTTTCAGGACGCCAGTGCGTTGGTTCGGTGGGTGGCAACTCATTGCATGTAGATATCGGTCTGTGTGCGAAGGTTTTCTGTACACACTATGTCCAAGGGTTCCATCGTCCTTCCTGTACACTAAAACATCCAAAAATGGAAGCTTCCCATCTCTCTCCACTTCCATCGTGAATTTAATGTTGGGGTGGAGGCAATTAAAATGATCCAGGAACCGATTAAGAGCATCCGGTCCATGAGGCCACACCATGAACGTGTCATCCACGTATCTCCAGAAACAGGTAGGTTTCAGACGAGCTGTCCTCAGTGCCCTGTCTTCAAAGTCCTCCATAAATAAATTGGCGACTATGGGGGATAAAGGACTTCCCATAGCCACTCCGTCATTCTGCTCAAAGTACTGGTCATTAAATAAAAAATATGTAGATGTCAGCACATGACGACAAAGCTTAGTCATTTCTGCGTCCAGTTTGTCACCAATTAATTCTAAAGACTCTTCAAGAGGGACCCGTGTAAACAGAGATACTACGTCGAAGCTGACAAGCATATCAGATGGACCAACACACAAAGATTTCAACTGTTGAGTAAACACCAAAGAGTTGGGGATATGGTGTTCGCAGTTTCCAACGTGAGGACTAAGGACTGATGCTAAATACTTTGCCAAGTCATACGTCGGTGCACCCAAGTTACTTACTATAGGACGTAATGGCACCCAATCTTTGCGGACCTTTGGTAGGCCGTATAGTCTCGGAGGAACCGCAGCACTAGGGCGAAGTTTTTTGACCACCTCCTCAGATTCCTTGCCACTGTGGGAAAGCATATATAGGACAAACGATTCGCACCGTCAATGATCGATGCACCGAGCACCACAGACATACACGTTTGTTACAACCTGACAGGTCTGCAGTAGCGGAGCATTGTTTAACCGAAGGACACAGAATGAAGTATGACGAAACACGTGTACTTGCTTCTGCGTCTCGCTACTGGGAATGCGTTTTAAAGGAATCTATTGAGATTAGGTTGGCGGACAATTTAATAAATAGAGATAAGGGGTTCCCTCTTAGCAACATGTGGAATCCAGTTTTGTCTAATTTTAAAAAACAGCGTGCTCTTTTCTTCACCTGTGACAACTAGCGCATGTAAGCGATACATCGTTCCTGCCAGTTTTCTCCACTGAGGCGCTGCACCGGCTGCTTGCGGCAGAGGACGCAGCCACGACTCTCTGGCGCACGCGCCGTTAGTATTTCGCGGCGTATATAAGGCCGCCGGGCACGGCAAGACTTCAGTTTCCTACGAGACTCAGCACCTGAAGATGGCGGCCAGGTGGTCCGTTGAAATATTGTGTCAAGATGACTCGATGATCCGGCTGGAAACCCGACATGAATATCAACAATTTATACGCCGGGAAACTCTACGTAATCACAGTTCATAAGTAGTTTGTAAGTTTAGGGACTGATGACCCCGTAGTTGAGTCCCATAGACTTTACAAACATTTGAACATTTGAACACATTTCCAAAACGGGGAATTGGATTTTCCAGAAAACACCTAAACAACATACACATAACATTTTAGTCATTTCCTATTCCTCAAGATACGTTACCTCACAATATCAATTTTTATATTTTCAGTGTGTTTCACAGTACTCGATATTGCTTATGTATTAACCTGATGTATTTCGTTAAGTAATTTGTCAGTGTCTGGTACCTACGTTATCCATTTATTGATTTTATTGACTACTTTACTCTTGTGTTGTGGTTCTTAATATGTTTGAAACTTTCTTTCGTGCATTTTTGTTTTGTGCATATGAAGTTCTCCAAAAGCTACATCCCCTACAGAACACTTGGAAAAAGTGCGTAATGTACAAAACGGTACTATACTTTATAACTATTGAGAAAAGAGATTACTAAAAATTGTATAACCGTTTATTTACTTTTAAAAGTAATGTGACATGTTTTGCGCTGATTTGTCACTGTCGACAACGTAGATTTATCACTTTGTCGCCACACTCAAGACAGTAATGCAATAAATAGTGAAATCGATTGCAGCTATGTGAACGATTATGATTAATTTTCCTGTGGCATGTGATTCTTCTCGTTAATTAATTATTTATCAAAGTGCCAAAAAATAATAGTAAATACAGTGCAAGCACTTATTAACAGTCTGGGTAAAATGTTAGTGGCCGACAACAAGGGATAAAAAAAACCCTTAATCATGCTCGTGCATTTTCCTGCACAGACGGATGTCTCCGTATTGCCGTGGTTACTGCGGTAGGTTGTCATGCAGCGGGCTCGAGTCCGATTCCCGGGCAAGACAGAATTTCTCCACCTGGGGAAAGAGTGAATAATGAGAAGTGTGAAGTCGTCCACATGAGTACGAAAAGAAACCCTTTAAAATTTGTTGACATGATAAATCAATCAAGTGTGAAGACCGTAAACTCCACAAAATACCTAGGAATTACTATTACTTCTGACTTAAATTGGAAAGAACACGTAGATAATGTCGTGGGAAAGGCGAACAAGAGACTGCGTTTTATTGGCAGAACCCTTAAAAGATGCAATAGAACTACTAAAGAAACTGCATACACTTCGCTTGTCCGTCCTTTTATGGAGTATTGCTGCCCAGTGTGGAATCCTTATCAGATGGGTTTGACGGAGGACAGCGAAAGAGTCCAACGAAGGGCAGCTCGTTTCGTATTGTCACGATACAGGGGAGACACCGTTACGGAAATGATGCAGGATCTGGGATGGGAATCATTACAACAACGGCGCTTATCGGTGCGGCGTGGGCTACTTACGAAACTACAATCGCCAACATTCTCCTCCGAATGCGAAAATATATTGTTGACTCCCACTTACATAGGTGGAAATGATCATCAGAATAAAATACGAGAAATCAGAGCCCGAACGGAGAGATTCAGGTGTTCATTCTTCCCGCGCGCTATTCGAGAATGGAATGGGAGCTAAAATAGTATAACGGTGCTTCGATGAACCCTCTGCCAGGCACTTAAATGTGATTTGCAGAGTATCCCATGAAGATGTAGTTAGAATCATCATCAACTTGCACCAAGCAGGCAGAACACAAAGCCAGCTGGGGTCTAACGCCCAAAACTGCCACACAAGCGTTGTCATCATCATCATCCAACGTAGAGGATTTGGCAATGATTACAACTTGGAGCTTTTACGTTCGAATTGTCGGAAAGAATATGGTTGGGCCATGGCTTAGTCGCAGCCTAGATCCTAGGTGATGTTTTCAGATGATATTTTCACTCTGCAGCGGAGTGTGCGCTGATATGAAACTTCCTGGTATCTCAGTCGGTAGAACGCTTGTCGATGAAAAGCAACGGTCCCAGAATCCTAGTTCCGGCGCACTGTTTTCAAAATTCAAATGTTTTTAGAGGTTATGGGACTTAACTACGCGGTCATCAGTCCCTAAACTTACAAACTACTTATGAACTACCTTATATTAAAGACGGGACAGTTTAAATATAGGAAACGTTGGGCAAATGCCAGCCGACTATATTATAACACCATACTGCTTCAACAAGCCTTTCAGTATAACAATTGGAAGTAGGGAGCAGTGGGAGACAATAGTTCGACACCGTACGGGGGATATTGTCTGGTTCACTGACGGGTCGAAATCAGACCAAGGCGTTGGGGCCGGGGTGCAGCCAAGACTGGAGGGCGTCATCTCTCTAGGGAAACTGGCCTCAGTATTCCAGGCCGAAATCACTGCCATCAGGGCATGTGTGGAGGAGAATCTGCGTAGGTGCTACAAAGATCGTAGCATCTACATCTATTCAGACAGCCAGGCAGCCCTGAGATCACTGGCAGCTCCTGCAACAAGGTCTAAAATTGTTGCAGAATGTCACAGGGCTCTGGTGGAACTAGGGGAAAACAATAGAGTAAACCTATTGTGGGTCCCTGGCCACTCGGGGATCAGTGGCAACGAACATGCCGACAGATTAGCCAGGATGGGGGCAGAGACTGCATTTATTGGACCGGAACCTGTCCTGACAATCACCAAGGCAATGATCAAATTGGAGCTACGTAACTGACTCAGAAGACAGCACGTAGAATATTGGACCAAAGTCCATCAACAAAAACATGGCAAGGTAATGATACCAAAGCCATGTTTTAAAAGAAGCTCTGCAATCCTGGGCCTGAACAGGAGAGAGATTAGACTCATGGTTGGATTGCTGACAGGCCATGGGAATATCAAAACACACCTACATACAATGGGAATAACAGAAGAGGACCCTAAATGTAGGATCTGTGATGACGGTGATGAAACTGCATCACATCTAATCTTCGAATGCATTGCATTGGAGAGTAAAAGGCACAGAACATTTGGGACAACCAGACCCGAAGAAATTGTGTCTAATAAAGGGACTCCTTGCACTGTTCAAGGGCAGTGGTTGGCTTTACTAGACATACAGGGAGCGATACCGCACAATAAACTTAGTTTCGGTGCGGGAAGTGGCGGGTTCGACCAAGACTGTTTCGGCTTCCCTGGAAAAATCAAATCAAATCAATCAATCAAAGACGGGACAAACATCCATGCCCGAGGGGGGATTCGAACCCCCGACGACGAACTGCCGCGCGCACCGCAACACGGCGCTCCAGTACGCGAGGCTAATCCACGGCGGCCGCATTGTTTTAATCTGCCAGGAAGTTTCATCAGCGTACACTCCGCTGCAGAGTGAAAATATCACTCTGTAAACATCCTATAGGCTGTAGCTAAGTCATATCTCCACTGTATCCTTTCTTCCGGGAGTAATAGTCCTGCATGGATGGCAGGAGAACTTCTGTGAAGTTTGGAAATGGGCGACGAGGTACCGGTGGGGATAAAACTGTGAGACGAACAGTGAAGCTTCGCGGGATAACTCATTCGGTAGACCGCTTGCTCACGGAAGGCAAAGTTCCCAGGTCCAAATTCAAATGTTGGTATAGTTTATGGGACTTAACTACGGGTCATCAGTCCCTAAACTTACAAACTACTTACGAACTAGGACGGCACAAATATCCATGCCCGAGGGGGGATTCGAACCCCCGACCGTAGTGGCCGTGCAGACCGTGACTCGAGCGCCTCAGTCTCCTCGGCAACCGCAGCCGGCCCAGGTTCAAATCTCGGTTCCTTCACACAGTTTTAATCTTCCATGAAGTTTCATACCAGCGCACATTCCGCTGCAGAGTGAAAATATCATTCTGCTGGAACATTCTTTCTATCGACAAGACGCTCTGTCTTTCCCTAATTTCCACATCTGAAAAAGATTGATTTGATTTTCTCAGGGAAGCCAAAACAGTCTTGGTCCAAGACGCCACTGCCCGCACAGAAACAAAGTTTATTGTGCGGTGTCGCTCCCTGTGTATCTAGTAAAGCCAACCAATGCCCTTGAACAGTGCAAGGAGTCCCTTTACCAGTTCTTTATTAGACACAATTTCTTCGGGTCTGGTTGTCCCAAATTTTCTGTGCATTTTACTCTCCAATGCAATGCATTCGAAGATTAGATGTGATGCAGTTTCATCACCGTCATCACAGATCCTACATTTAGGGTCCTCTTCTGTTATTCCCATTGTATGTAGGTGTTTTTTTAAAATTCCCATGGCCTGTCAGCAATCCAACGATGAGTCTAATCTCTCTCCTGTTCAGGCCCAGGATTGCAGAGCTTCTCTTAAAACATGGCTTTGGCATCATTACATTGCCATGTTTTTGTTGATAGACTTTGATCCAATATTCTACGTGCTGTCTTCTGAGCCAGTTACGTAGCTCTAATTTCATCACTGCCTTAGTGATTGTCAGGACAGGTTCCGGTCCAATAAATGGAGTCTCTGCCCCCATCCTGGCTAGACTGTCGGCATGTTCGTTGCCACTGATCCCCGAGTGGCCAGGGACCCACAATAGGTTTACTCTATTGCTTTCCCCTAGCTCCACCAGAACCCTGTGACATTCTGGAACAATTTTAGACCTTGTTCCAGGAGCTGCCAGTGATCACAGGGCTGCCTGGCTGTCTGAATAGATATAGATGCTACGATCTTTGTAGCACCTATGCAAATTTTCCTCCACACACGCCCTGATGGCAGTGATTTCGGCCTGGAATACTGAGGCCAGTTTCCCTAGAGAGATGACGCCCTCCAGTCTTGGCTCCACCCCGTATACCCCGGCCTCAACGCCTTGGTCTGATTTTGACCCGTCAGTGAACCAGACAATATCCCCCGTACGGTGTCGAACTATTTTCTCCCACTGCTCCCTACTTCCAATTGTTATAATGAAAGGCTTGTTGAAGCAGTATGAGATTATAATATAGTCTGCTGGCATTTATCCAACCTTTCCTATATTTACCTCACTCACTATTTTAGTGTGTGATTCTGGATATCCCAGAGAGTTCCAGTTTTTGCCAGTTTTGAGTCTGTATGCACCAGCCGCTGCCTCCATCTTGACCCAAAGGTTTAATGGTGGTATATCCAGCATGGTTTCCATCCCAGCTGTTGGTGTGCTACTAATTCCGCCTGTTATGGCTAAGCAGGCTAATCTCTGTACCTTACCAAGCTCCTTAGCAGCAACCTGCTGTTCTACCTTCTTCCACCACACGTTCGCCCCATAAGTGATCCTGGGTCTAATCACCGTGGTGAATTATGAAAAAGATAGTCGTTGTAAAACAATTCGGATCCAATGAAGAAGCCTTAGAAGCTCATAGACCTTTCAGAAAATCACGCTATGATGGAATATAGTGGAAAATGTTGAATTGTATGTACTGACATAATATGACTGTCAACAGATACATACTTTTATGTAAAGTAGTCTTTCATGGGCAAGAATTTCTCACATCGTCTTCATATTAGATAGATTGTCCAGACGTCTTTGCTATAACGCTGTAGCTTGTAACACAAAACAGCTTCTAACGTATTTCAGCACGCACTGTAACGTCCACTACGTTCAAATAAGTTCATCGGTCATTCGTAACATGTTCATTGATTTTACGGTCGTAGGAACACTTACGTAAAGTGTTTCATTAACACAGAAGAGCTCCTTACGTAACCGTTTCGATTTCCATCCACTATGTTTTCAGACAAAATCCCAAGCGCCACATCAGCCTCCTGTGTGGAAACGTCAGGTAGAGACTCTGCTGACTGTTCCATTATGCATAAGGCGAGCCCCCTTGATGTGATGACCTCAGCTGACCCACAGTAGCGACAGAGAGATGGAGACTTTCGTGAAATATTGTATCCTTAGTCAAAGTAACGTTATTCTACATACAATGCGATTTCTTAAATATTATATTCAACATAAAAATAAGAAGTTGCAAGAAGAACATATCCAGAGTAAGTATTTTAACAGACTCTTTGAAACTTTATAGTATGAAAATTCTTTCTTTTAAGAGATGAAAACCATTTCACCAATATTAAAAGTCCTATAGTTAATACCATCATGAGAATTAAAACTCTCAAAGTTACCAGTCTCAGCCAATGAGCCAACACAAATAAAGTAAGCCAACCACTCCAAGATTGAAAACTATCATTCACCTTAATGTTAAAATTCAAACCATAATAACAATAATAACGATAATAATAATAAAACTAGCAGCATCATCAAGTATCTACATCTACATCTACATCTACAACCATACTCCGCAAGCCATCCGACGGTGTGTGGCGGAGGGTACCTTGAGTACCACTATCGATTTCCCTTCTATTCCAGTCACGTATTGTTCGCGGAAAGGATTGTCGGTATGCCTCTGTGTCGGCTCTAATCCCTCTGATTTTATCCTCACGATCTCTTCGCGAGATATACGTGGGAGTGAGCAATATACTGCTAGACTCCTCAGTAAAGGTAAGTTCTCGAAACTTCGACAAAAGCCCGAACCGAGCGACAGAGCGTCTCTCCTGCAGAGTCTTCCACTGGAGTTTAGCGATCATCTCCGTAACGCATTCACGATTACCAAATGATCCTGTAACGAAGCGCGCTGCTCTCCGTTGGATCTTTTCCACTTCCTCTATCAATCCCACCTAATAAGAATCCCACACCGGTGAGCAGTATTCAAGCTGTGGGCGAACAAGTGTACTGTAACCTACTTCCTTTGTTTCCGGACTGCATTTCCTTAGAATTATTTATTAGAACCCAGTTTCATTATACTGGTTGATATTTTCCTCGCACTTTTACCTGAGCCCTCAGCGGAGACTGCTTGAAGCGGATATTTGCATTCGGCTCGTAGCGCATTGGCTGTTAGATTAGGCCCCGCCTCTTTCTGCCAGTGCAGCCAGTTCATGCCGTATAGCTTACAGCTTTTAAATGGAAGTGTAATGGGTAAATGTGTCGCAGACGGGACACGGGATTAAGCTTCGCTTTAATGTACGACTAATCAAAAACATAAACTTATGCTACTAAATATGAACACTATAAGTAAAAACGTACCAAAATTACGAGCTCATTCCACACTTTATCGTTCGCGGCTGTCAGTTCTGTGTCTCTCCATTCTGTTTGATTAATCGAAAACGGAAACTTATTTGTATAAAACTGTGTGGTCTGAGGCGTCGTGGACTAAGCATCCTCGCTCATTTTTGTAAGAACACAGTGACGAACAACACGAATCAACAATAAAGACATAATGGCTACGGCACATACTGCTGTTTACGTCGGTAAGATTAGTAGAGAGCATAAACATTCCGGAGCTGCACGAACGTAGCAGATTTCCGCCGATTACCCAGGGCTCAGGTAACAGTGCGAGGATAATAACAACACCCAGTATTGGCATTGGCACAGTGTGTATTTTTGGCTCGTTCTTGTTTATTAAATACTGCATTAAACGCTTCGGTAAATTTATTGGACTTTTCTGTCTAATTTCATTAAAGTATTGTATACAGTTGTCTTTGAATTTCTACACTGCTCAAAATAATTAGGGGAAGGGTGAGATATCATACACAATATACGTACGGTAACGTAATTTAATTCAAATGTTGGTTGCAACTGTAATTTTTGTGTGGTATAGAGCGATATTTTGCTGTCTAAACTCTGTATTTGAGGTTTACATGGCCTTTACTTAGAACGAGACACCGTAATAGTGAAAAAGTCATTCTCATTGCCCCTAATAGGGCGTGTGATCACCTCGGACGGCCAATACAGTTGTACAACTGCGTGTTATGGTCAGTATGGGTAATCAATCAGCTTTTGAAGGATATTTGGTCATTCTTACACGAGTGCAATATCCAGGTCTGCAACCATTGTGGGAGGTGCTGGTCTGGCTGCAGTGCGTCTTCCAAGTGCATCCCAGAGATGTTCAAGTGTTTGTTAAGCTTATGGGACTTAACTACGGGGTCATCAGTCCCTAAACATACAAACTACTTATGAACTACCTTATACTAAAGACGGCACAAATATCCATGCCCGAGGGGGGATTCGAACCCCCGACCGTCGTGGCCGTGCAGACCGTGACTGAAGCGCCTCAGTCTCCTCGGCCACCGCGGCCGGCAGACTCCCAGAGATGCTCAAGGCTTAAATCCGGTGAACAAACTGGACGTAACAAAGGCAACAGGAGTGCACATTAGCATTATGATAAAAGGCACGAAAATGAATGTTTATACAATGATACAGCGAAAAAGAATTGTATACATTATACTGCAACATGTTTCAAAGTTTTGTAACCATATTATTTTCCGCATATTTTAGAATAAATAAAAAAAAAAATAAAAAAAACAAAAAAAAAAAACAAAAAAAAAAAAACACTGATGATGGCGGGATTTCTGCCGAAACTAGTTTGGGTACGAAAATAATAAGTGTTTTGCATCAAGACGGATCCGAAACCCCACACTTGCTATGATACTCCATGCCATAGCTTTGGTAAGTCACGTTGTTATTGCATTGCACTACGTGCTCACTACTCTAGCTGAACCCAACTGCTTGTGTAATTCGTTTCGTAAACAAAAGTATTGTAAAAGTAAACTTTCACGGCCGGAATGGTCAAAATTACTAAAAATTTCCTGGCTATTATGCCGTGGTCTTGTGGATTTATTCTGGAAACCCAACGTTTCGTTCCCGACTGCGGAGGAGATTCTCAAGGGGGATCGTGGCACTTTTGAATCTCCGATGCACACCCTGGCTCAGAAGCGAGCCAGGATGTGCATCGGACAACATCCGCACGAACAGTTCGACGACGTTTGCAGCAGCATGTACTGTCAGCTCGGAAACCATGGTTGCATTTAACCCTTGACGCTGCAGCGCAGACAGGAGCACCTGCGATGGTGTACGCAACGGCGAACCTGGGTGCACGAATGGCAAATAGCCATTTTTCCGGATGAATCCAGGTTCTGTTTACAGGACCATGATGGTCGCATCCGTGTCTGGCGACATCGCGGTGAACACACATTGGAAGCGTGTATTCGTCATCGCCATACTGACGTATCACTCGGCGTGATGGTATGGAGTGCCATTGGTTAGACGTCTCGGTCACCTCTTGTTCGGATCGACGGCACTTTGAACAGTTGCTGTTACATTTCAGATGTGTTACGACCCGGGGCTCTACCCTTCATTCGATCCCTGCGAAACCCTACATTTCAGCAGGATAATGCACGACCGCATGTTGCAGGTCCTGTACGGGCCTTTCTGGATACGGAAAATGTTCGACTGCTGCCCTGGCCAGCGCATTCTCCAGATCTCTCACCAATTGAAAACGTCTGGTGAATGGTGGCCGAGCAACTGGCTCGTCACAATACGCCAGTCAGTACTATTGATGAACTGTGTCTCGTGTTGAAGCTGCATGGGCATCTGTACTTGTACACGCCAACCAAGCTCTGTTTGACTCAATGCCCAGGCGTATCAAGGCAGTTATTACTGCCAGAGGTGGTTTTCTGGGTACTGATTTCTCAGGACCTATGCACCCACATTGCGTGAAAACGTAATTACAAGTCCAAGTATAATATATTTGTCCAACGAATACCCGTTTATCATCTGCATTTCTACTTGGTGTAGCAATTTTAATGTCTAGTAGTGTATATTATTTTGGAGGATAGATTCTGTCGCGTCACTTAATTTTTTCCCTCTAAACCACCAAAATCCCTAACGCAAGGCACGAACGAATGACCTATAATAGGGAAGTGCCGGCAATTTCCTCGAATCGTCTGGAAGACATAAAAATATTAACCCCGACTGATTATCGATGTTTTTCACTATCGCCGGCCGCGGTGGCCGAGGTGACTGAGGCGCTCCAGTCACGGTCAGCACGGCCACTACGGTCGGGGGTTCGAATCCCCCATCGGGCATGGATATTTGTGCCGTCCTAGTTCGTAAGTAGTTCATAAGTAGTTTGTAAGTTTAGGGACTGATGACCCCATAGTTAAGTCCCATAAGCTTAACAAACATATGAACATTTGAATTTTTCACTATCACAATTACTATCGTTGGATCATTAGTGATCACAAAAAATTTTATTATTTCCAGTTACTCGAATTCAATTTTTAATGGTACTTGTTTTATACACATTCATTTCAACTTGTTTACATCTGCTTTAATCTAAATATTAGGTGTAAGAAATCCAGACTTTCATACAAAACATGTTTTTTTTAATGTCTACAATTTTTTTCAATTCATAATGTGTAGTTATTTTTAAAGGAACAAAATTTTAATTTTAGTAGTAACTCTTCTTTTTTGTTTGATCTGTCTTGTTCATTAAGGTCCAAATTAATCTCCGAAAGGGAAAACGAATTTTTAAATGCATAGTAAACAATAATATTAGATTTTCTTGTTCTAGAACTACTGGACAGGTTCTGCGACCATTTGAACCTGTTTTTTTTTCCAATAGTTGTAACTACTAGAATCATTTTCCGAGATTTTCTCTTCTGAGTCATCCAAATTCAAAATTGTTGTCTCTGTATAGTGAGCACCATGTTCACTTCCAAAATCACTTGTATCAGATCATGTTCGTGAATTCGTTCTTCTCTTCCAGATTTATTTCCTATATTATCTAAATAGTTCATAACCTCTTCCGTCGTCATAACATGTCCATAGATGCGAATATATTCACTATTCTTTGTTGGATTACACTCGCAACTTAGTAAACCCAATGGAATACTGAAAAATAGTGTGTACGTAAGTCTATCCTGGCGCCTTCAGTGACCCCGAAATCCAATTACTCCGTAACGAAAAATGTCGCAATTTACATTACAACTTCTCCTTGGAGACAACTGACTTCTAAGAGTACATATAATCTTTAGTGCAAGAGTGGCACCATTCCAGAGATATATAAGATAATTTTTATTTTGGGTTAAAAATGACCCCACGATAGTAACTGAGGGTTAATATCCCATGTCTCCATTCACACCATGTCACACAATTTAAGAAATGAATCATTATTATTTTGGCCTGGACACTCATCCAAGCACTATGCTACGATGCGCGAGGCCGCTCCCCGTCAGGGGTTCGAATCCCCCCTCGGGCATGGATGTTTGTGTCGTCTTTAATATAAAGAAGTTCATAAGTAGTTTGTAAGATTAGAGATTGATGACCCCGGAGTTAAGTCCCTTAAAGCTTCACAAACATTTTGAACTCATCCAAGTACCAATGAAGTTCCTTGACGCCTGGTTTAATCTCAGTGGTGAGATAGTCCAATATGAATGTGCACCCTTTGTTGACGCGTTGCTTGGCCTTCCCCTCATGTCGAAAGTGGAAGAAAGCTTAGGATTTAACGTCCCGAAGACAGCGTGGCCATTAGAGAGGGAGCTCGTACCATGATATTTGGATAAGGGTGGGGAAGGAAATTGGCCGTGTCCTTTGAACGGGATAATCCTGAAAACTAAATCAGGATGGCCGACGGTGGATTTGAATCACCTTTCTCTTGAAAGCGAGTCCAGTATGTTACCACTGCACCACCTCGCACGGTCCCTCATGAGGCATATAGTTTACTTTGGACTGTTGACTATTCAAATCTTTGTAAACCTATGGGACCAAACTGCTGTGGTCATCGATCCTACACGTACAAACTACTTAAACTAACTTGTACAAAGGACAACACAAGCAGCCATGCCCGAGGGTGGAAGCGAACCACCGACGCGAGCGGCCGCGCAATCCGTAAAATGACGCTCCAGACCGCACGGCCATTCTGGTGCAGCTTTCAAACTGTTGTCTTTGAGGTTGTGCTCCCATAGCTGTCTTACGTACAATATTTCTCGAACAGGTGTACTGCTGTCTCCACCCTATTTTATCCTGAGCAAGCCTCATCATCTCATAAGAACGGCAAACCATATCCATTTGAAACTACTTACTGTATTCGTCTCTTGGTCTCCCTCTGCGATATTTAACCCACAAACTTCCCTCCAATGCTAAATCCACGATTCCTTGATGTCCTACCAATCGATCCCTTCTTTTAGCCGAGATATGCCAGAAATTTCTTTTCTCACCAATTCTGTTAAGTACCTCGTCACTGGTTACTCGATCTACCCACATAATCTTCAGCATTCTTCTGTTACACCACGTATCAAAAGCCTCTATCCTTTTCCTGTCTGAACTAATTATCGTCCATGTTTCACTCCCGTACAAGGCAAAATTTCACACAAATGGCCGGCCGCGGTGGCCGAGCGGTCTGCGGCGCGCCAGTCACGTTCTGCACGGCCACTACAGTCGGGGGTTCGAATCGCCCCTCGGGCATGGATAATTGTGTCATCTTTAGTATTAGCTAGTTCATAAGTAGTTTGTAAGTTTAGGGACTGATGACCCCGTAGTTGAGTCCCATAAGCTATACAAACATTTGAACATTTCCACACAAATGACTTACACTTAGATTAATATTTGATTTTAACAAATTTATCTTTTTAGAAAACGCTTTTCTTCACATTGCCATTCTGCCTTTCATATCCTCTTTACTGTACCGAGCGAAGTGGCGCAGTGGTAACACACTGGACTCGTATTCGGGAGGGCAGTAGTTCAAATCCACCTCCGACCATCCAGATTTAGGTTTTCCATGATTTCCCTAAATCGCTCTAGGTAAATGCTGGGGTGGTTCCTTTCAAAGGGCAAGGCCGATTTCCTTCTCCATCCTTACCCAAACTCCTAGCGTAAGCTCCGTCTCTAATGACCAGGCTGTCGATGGGAGGTTAAACACTAAGCTTCGCATGTACTGCGATCGTCATATGTTATTTGATTGCCCAAGTAACAAAACTCATCTACCACCTTTACTGTTTCGTTACCCAATATAATTTCTTCAGCATCGCCTAATTTTCTTAGACTTCATTCCATTATTGTTGTTTGAACAGGTATATGAGGTAAAATTTTGCATGTAGTCAAAGGCAACACAGACTGTTTCATTGCGTAGGCAGGATTCTGAGCATGATTACGAGCTTGGGGAAATAAAATTTTCTGCTACTAATTTAACATTGTGTGATGAATGCGACATCTTCATTTGATTTGAAGTTTACTGCAGATAGTACACACATCTATCGGGGGTCTACTGAATCTGTAGCCAAAGTTCTTATTGAAATAATCAACATAAAAAGTATATTTTACTTCAAGATTAGGTTGTTCTTCACAAAAGAAATACGGTTTTTCACATGAATCACCGTAGTACAAATAAATCTGCCAGTGCACCGTCCTTTTATGCTTTGTATGCGCGATACTACCTCTATCCGTATCTGTGGATACTGCCATCTCACACCTCTTGTTACCTTAGTGTATTGAATGTTCACAAAACACCAGTGTATAAAACAAAATTCGTTTGTATTGTTAACATGTCATATAATTTCTTAGTTTCATGTATGTCCGTACGTAGAAGGATGTGAGATTCTGTTCACTTTGTGTTCAAGCAGAATTTGTAGCTCTACAAATGGTCTTGGCTTGCTTGCCTCAGCCTTAAGGAAGTTCGCAATTATCCAATTCCATCGAGACAGACGTTAGTGAACAACTGGCCGTACCTACGGTTACTGCATTAAGAAGAATTTAATGCTGTCGTGTTTTCCAATTTAGCCCGTTCGTGACTCACATACAACTTTTCTTTGGCGGAGTTCACAGGGTCACGAATGTTTCACATCTGTCAAGTGCAGCGATCTAGCGTTGAACGTTCCTTGTATTCCGCAGCAAGCGCCCATTTATGCGACTTCAGTAATAAAAATGCCAGGCGGCTGGGTCCCTTTATCTTTTTTTTTTTCCAGGTTAGGGCTTTGCTGTTCTTCCCATATTGTCACAGACTGATGTCGCATAATTATTCCACTTAGTAACTCCTTATGTTTTTTTTATGTTACTGTGTTAATTATCTCACAGTCTTAAATCTGTAACCCACATCGGAAGAACAGCAAAGCCCAAAACAGAAAGACTGTAAACTAACTTAATAAGGTTGCCTTAAATTAAAAGAAAGAGGTGAAAAGGGTATGGGTGAAATAAGTAAATTGCACCGCATGGAATGGCCGCGTGGTCTAAGGCGTCATGATACAGACTGGGCGGCCGTTCCCGTCGGAGGTTCGAGTCCTCCCTCAGACATATGTGTGTGTGTGTGTGTGTGTGTGTGTGTGTGTGTGTGTGTGTTGCCTTTTAGTTAGTTTAACCTGGTTTAAGTAGTTTATAAGTCTAGGGACTGATGGCCACAGCAGTTTGGTCCAATACGTTTACAAACATTTGAATTTAAATAAATTACATAAAAAAGGAGTTTTTTATTTCCAAAAAGTGTGTCCGAGTGATTGTGGCTGCATAATGGAATATACTGAGACAGGGCACCAGTGGTTGGAAACGGATATTTGTTAAATAAATTAGACAGTCTAAGTTTACAATATTTTATTTTTAAAATGACCGGTTTCGGCAAAAATCTTTTGCCATCTTCAGATATAATCGAACATTTGGCTGTTGCTAGTGGTCTTAGCCAGCGACGTTCAGTCACAAACTGCAGTTTATTGACTGTGACTGTGTAAAGCTGTGAGTTGATGGTCGGTTTTTGGGGGGTTTGTGAAGTACAGATATGTGGGAAATGGGAAGTAAAGGGAAGGGGATGGATTGGCAGACCCCCTCCTAACAATTACTGAAATGTGCCCTAAAAAGATCTGGCCTCTTGACAAACAAATACCCACCAAAATATAATGACAATTGGGAAATCTAACTACTGAAATAGATGCAGGTTAAGAATGTACTTGATTTTTTCACAAAAGAATCAGATCAATTAACTGACAAAAATAGGAACAGTTACCAAAACTTTAAAAATCTCAAACACTTTCAGTTTAGAATACATGAACAAATACAAAAATGACAATAATAAATGACTGGCAAGTCCAAATGGGTGTTTTTGCATCAATCAGTATTATTTGTAAGAAACTGCTTTATTTTGCAGATCTAGATTTCGGTAAGTGACTTGCCATTATCAATGCTGAATTAACAAGAAGTCATTGTCTGTATTCACAGATTGACAAATTAGAAAAGAGTCAATAAGATGTACTTTAAGTTAGCATGTTCTGTATGTGCATTGTACCTTATAGATGGTCTGTAATACATTGTTTTGCACAGTTAGATGTAACGCTATTGCCAGTAAAGTGGTTTACAACTTATGAAACTGAACTGTATGCAGCAATGAACCATATGCAACAATATAAAAATTTAAATTATCTATTCGTTTGTTTATGACTGGTCTTGTAAAATAGTTAATACACTGCCAAAGTATTTATGTAAATCTGTTAACTATATACAGAAGTTTATATTTATAGTTATGGTATTCATACAGAAATATGTCAGTGGCTGCTACATATTGGTAAAGAAAGAAGATCTACTGCGTCCCTCCTGGGTCAAATTCTTGTTTATTGTTACACAAACAATTCTCAAATAATTCCCAAAAGGTTGTATTTTTCATAGTAATTTGGTCATTAAGTAAGTTATGTCCCACGGATCTTTGGTGGCAAAAGATCTCAAGCTCTTCGTGTAGATCGAGAAATCTTCCCTTCTCACCCCTATGCAGCAACCTCACATTATTTGTTATGCTTGGTATCTGGTGCTTTGTTTCAAGCAGATGGGCTGCCATGCTTGTTCTCTCAGCTGCGTCTTTTCTCTTAAGCGCAATGTGTTTGGCAAACCTAATTTCTAGCTTTCTTCCTGTCTGCCCCACATAACATGCACCACAGTCTGGGCAGTCAATGTTGTAGACATCTGAAGTGTGGATTGGATTAATTTTGTCTACACCGTGCTCGAGTATGTTGCCTTAAGTTGTTTGTGGTTGTAAAAGCTATTTTTATCTTATACTTTTTGAACACATATGCGATTTTAGTGCTCATTTTACCATAATAGGGTAAATTAATGAAATTAATCAATTTACGACATATTTTACAAGACCAGTCATAAAAAAAACAAACAGTTAATTTAAATATTTACATTGTTGCATATGGTTCATTGTTGCATACAGTTCCATTTCACAAGTTGTAAACCACTTTACTGGCAATAGCGTTACATCTAACTGTGCAGAACAATGTAGACCATCTATGACGTACAAAAAAAAAAATGTTCAAATGTTTGTATAGTTTATGGGTCTTAACTACGGGGTCATCAGTCCCTAAACTTACAAACTACTTATGAACTACCTACGAACTAGGACGGCACAAATATCCATGCCCGAGGGGGGATTCGAACCTCCGACCGTAGTGGCCGTGCATACCGTGACTGGAGCGCCTCAGTCTCCTCGGCCACCGCGGCCTGCTATGACGTACAATGCACATACATAACATGCTAACATAGAAAATGTATGGTATCTAAAGTACATCTTATTGACTCTTTTCTAATTTGTCAATGTTATATTTCATATAATGTAAGTATACAGACAATGACTTCTTGTTAATTTACCATTGATAATGGCAAGTCATTTGCCGAAATCTAGATCTGCATAATAAAGCAGTTTCTTATAAATAACGACTGATTGCTGATTGCTACCCATTTGGATATTATAAATACAGCCGTGGCGCAAAAAAACCTTCTTTATGGAAGGGAATCTGATGACTGGCAAGTTACTACTATTACTGTAATTTCGGTCAGTGGCAGTTGACTCACAACACGAAGGAGACCAAGCGAGCGTGCTATGATTACGAGCACTTTGCACATAAAATGATGTTTAAGAAAACCGTCAAAAAGAAGAATCCTAACTCTCGCCCAGATAAGCAGTTGCAGGCAATATTTAACCAAATGCTGCTGTGGCAGGCGTCGCTGGAACGGGCACAGCGGCGGCAGTGCGTTAGAGTGCTGCAAATCCCTGTCCGATCGAAAGAAGAAACTTCTCATCAGAAGCGTGAATGTCCTATTCTCAGCCTCTGCGTCCACGGTAAGCACATAGTATCTAACTAAATCACAGGCTCGGCTATGTCTCTCCAACTCAGACTATGTGTACTACAAACAAGATTGTCGAGTGCGCAATTGACACCAGAGCTGGAAATAACGTTATCAGCGTCGGTGCTGCTGCTTCAGACTGGCTGAGCCTATTCATACCTCTATGATACTCAGGTCGAAAGGCACAAGTTTCAGACGGTGTCTGAAAAGTGAATCTGAAACTCCAAGTCTACAAAACACGAACAGTGAAAAATAGCCGAAGTCTCGAAACAGACACAAGCAAGCACGTGAGTCGAGCCGACCCGACTGGTCGGCAGTCTAAAACGAAGTCAAAACTCACGTAAGAGAACACGTGAATCGAGCAACAGTACTCATCGGCTACCTAACAAGGAAAGTACTTGGGCTCTAACAAACACATATACACCAAAATCGTACGAGAGATAATGTAAAGATCCCTTACTGCACTAGTGATACTCTGCAGTCGTCCGTTAGAGGCCTCTGCGTGTGCCTTGCAACATTGCACATTGACCTGCCGGTTCGCCAGTAGGGACGGTGCAGTGTGCCTCCGAAGTTGCGTTTTGTGACGTTATTTGTGTGGCGAAGCGTCAGATGGGGCGGCGATTGGCAATCAATCCTGCTAATGTATTGCGATTGCTTGACATGAAGTTACGAAGAACCCTTCTTCGTGAAGATGGTATTAGTGTAAAAGATGAATCATTCGCATGTCTCGTATCTGATATGGTACGGAAATATGAGCATAAGTTAGATACTGTTGTAACACTAACACGTAATGATGATAATAGGGATGATAATGACGAACAACTCATTGCAAGCGGTAGTGCTACGGTAAGTGCGGGAAGAGGCTATGGAACCAGTGGCAGTGAATACCAACAGTCTTCCGAGAAGAAAGTTAAAGTTGCAACTATCATCACGGCCTTTGATGACAATACGCTAGAGAACATGTACGGTGATTATTACATAAGTTGTAGTTAAGATATCTGCATTACGTATGACGTCTACAATTACAAAGACACCCACCAACACATTGAGGTGTACGTAGAGATCCTGTAAGCAAACGTTCATACATATATGTTTGTTCGAGCCCATTGGTCATACTTTCCTTGTACGACCAAGTCCCTTCTGGCGCGCTGCTCCTCACTTTGCCTGCAAAGTGCGAGGCTGCCCCCTCACTAGAAAGCAAGAGCCAATCGCTCTATAGGCGCCAATTTTGCTCCAATGCGCTGACACGGCACCATGGCAGATTCGAAAAACTGTCCTCCCGCTCAGTGCAGTCCAATAACGACCGTTCCCGCACAACGCGCCCCACATAGCCGTTTGCGCGGTACGTATTCCTCCGCGGGTCGGTCACTGACCTGTACTTATCGGCATGTCTTGGTGTGGCTCTGCCGTTCCCAGGGTGAACGCGGCGCAAATATCGACGCCCCTTGGTGTGCGCCACACCGGGGCCGTACCCCCAAGCCTGAGGGTCGGCAGCAGTTAACCAGCGCAACGGGGTCCGCTGACCGCCACTAGGCGGCCCTCACGCTGTGTAATGAATGTGTGCTTCTCCGAAGTCTCGAAACAGACAGGATTCACTGGCTTTTCCTCCCCTTGCAACTCAAATGAATGAAAATGTCAATAACCCGTTGTGTTGTTATGGTCTTCAGTCCGGAGACTGGTTTGATGCAGCTCTCCACCCTACTCTATCCTGAGCAAGCCTTTTCATCTCCTCATAATAACGGCAACCCACATCCACTTGAATCTGCTTACTATACGCGTCTCTTGGTCTCCCTCTGCGATTTTTACCCCACACACTTCCCTCCAACGCTAAATTTACGATTCCCCGATGTCTAAGAATATGTCCTACCAAGCGATCCCTCCTTTTAGCCAGGGTATGCCAAAAATTCCTTTTCTCACCAATTCTGTTCAGTACTTCTTCATTGGTTATGCGATCTACCCAACTAATCTTCAGCATTCTTCTGTAGCACCACATTTCAAAAGCCTCTATTCTCTTCCTGTCCGCACTGCTTATCGTCCATGTTTCACTCCCATACAAGGCAACACTCCACACAAATGCCTTCAGAAAAGACTTCCTTACACTTAAATTAATATTCGATGTTAGCAAATTTCTCTTTTTCAAAAATGCTTTTCTTCCCATTGCCATTCTGCATTTTATATCCTCTGTACTGCGACCATCGCATGTTATTTTACTACCCAAGTAAGAAAACTCATCTACCACCTTCATTGTTCCGTTACCTAATCTAATTCCTTCAGCATCGCCCGATTTTCTAAGACCGCATTCCATTATTTTTGTTTTGCTCTTGTTAATGTTCATTTTATATGCTCTCTTCAACACACTGTCCATTCCATTCGACTGCTCTTCCAGGTCCTTTGCAGTCTCTGATAGAATTACAATGTCATCAGCAAAACGCAATGTTTTTATTTCTTCCCCCTGAACTTTAATCCCTATTCCAAATTTTTCCTTGCTTTCCTTCACCACTTGCTCGATGTACAAATTGAATAACATCGGAGAAAGGCTACAACCCTGTCTTACTCCCTTCCCAACTGATGCTTCCCTTTCATGCCCTTCGAGTCTAATAACTGCGGTCTGGCTTTTGTACAAGTTATAAATAACTCTCCTTTCCCTATATTTTACCCCTTATGACTTCAGAATTTGAAAGAGTGTATTCCAGTCAACATTGTCAAATGCTTTCTCCAAATCTACACAAGCTAAAAATGTAGGTTTGCCTTTCCTTAATCTATCTTCTGAGATAAGACGTAAAGTGAGTATTGCCTCCCGGGTTCCTACGTACCTCCTGAATCCAAACTGATCCTTCCCTAGGTCAGCTTCTAACAGCTTTTCCATTCTCCTGTAGATAATTCGTGTTAAAATTTTGCAACCATGACTTATCAAACTAATGGTTCTGTAATTTTCACACCTGTCTGCGCCTGATTTCTTTGGAATGGGGATTATTACTTTTTTCTTAAAGTCTGAGGGTATTTCGCCTGTCTCATAAATCCTACACACCAGTTCAAATAACCCGTATAATTAAAAATAAAGTTGGCGGGCAGTTCTCGACGCCTTTCACCTGAACGCCGCAACTCAAGATCACCTGCAACAGCCAAAAGGTGGATTATATCTGAAGATGGCAAAATATTTTTGCCGAAACCGATCATTTTAAAAATAAAATATTGCGATCTCAGATTGTTTAATTAATTTATCTTGTTGTAACAGATCGCTGAACTCCCGCAACAATGATTTCCTACTGTCATAGTAACTGTCCAAGCGAAATCCACCAGTCCTAATGCATGCATGGCAACTGAGCATGAAGTTCTGCCGAACTTTCTCAAAGATTCCTGTTGTTCATTGAACTAGGATACAGCCGGCTTTGACGCTAGACGCATTTCTTCGAATGTTTGTACCGGGTTTCATACACGAACGACTTCACGCAATACCAGACGAAAAAGTCCAGAAAACGACGATCGTGCTGGTCATGGGACAAGACCTCCTCTTACAATCCAACGATGAGAGTACGTTTTGTTCAGGTACATGGGTAGACAAAATAATATGGACACTTCAGACGAAACATTTATTTATTCATTTGTTAGTAAGAATTTGGCAGGAACAAATTTGAAAAGTGTCTTTATAGTTTCTAGCATAATGTTATCTATGTTTGTATGAGGGCGTTTTGCTAAGTCTCGTAAACATAGAATAAAAAATGTTTTAAAGGCGAAATCTCACTTTATTTCTCGACATAGTCTGTTTGAAAGGCTATACACTCGGTCCAGTTTTTCAGTCCATACGCAAAATAGGATTTGTCAAACTCTGCAAAGTAGTTTGTCACAACGGCGGACACTTCCTCATTCGATGAAAATTTCAATTTTCAAGTTTGGGTATAAGAAGAAGTCACTCGGAGCCATGTCTGGTGAATAGGGTCGGTGAGGAACCAATTCCAATCCCAAGTCGTGCACTTTTGCCATTGCGATAGCTGCTGTGTGGGCTGGAGCGTTGTACTGATGAAACAGCACTTTCTTCAGTGACAATCTTGGACATATTAATTCAGTTCCTGTTTCAAACGATCCAGCAGATCAGCATAATAGGGCCCAGTTATGGACTTGCCTTTTTCCAAATAATCTGGATTATACACTGGGAATCCCAAAAGACAGTGGCCATCACCTTTCCAGTTGACAAAAGAGTCTTCGCCATCTTTGCTGCACTCTCCCCACTCTTCGTCCTTTGTTTGGACTGTTGTTCAAATGTTCAAATGGGACTTAACTACGGAGTCATCAGTTCCTAAACTTACAAGCTACTTATGAACTAGCTTATATTAAAGACGGCACAAACATCCCTGCCTGAGGGGGGATGCGAACCCCCGACCGCAGCGGCCGTGCAGACCGTGACTGGGGGTATGAATGAAATTGTACTGACGAAACCTAGACGTTTCTGAGTAGTAATCTAACGTATTTCAGCCAAAGATCGGGTCTTCTGTTGTTTATTAGCCATCTTTTGTTCTTAATAGAAAATGAAAATCTTAATTAAAAAGCCGTAGATTTCAACAGAATCTTAAATAAACTGTCTTGCAGTATGCCGTTTAGTACCTTCCAATGTTTCTTAGGAAACCTAATAAAGACAATTGTGGAGTTATTTTGTAGTTATAAGCTATTTTTATGTCATCTCCCATGTTGTAAAAACTATGTTAAAATCAATTTAAACAACACTATTCACATTCATCCGATATCATATTCAGAAATGTGCCTTCCCAGCCGCTTGGAGCGTATGACATAAATTAGTGGGAGTGTCGTGACTGTATGTGTTAGACTGTGTAAATGCCGTTCGTCTGAACGGGAGCTGGCGAAGATAAAGATAAAACTATACTATCGAATGTGTCAAAGATAAAACAATCTATCAATTTTGTAGAGCTACAGTGCATATATCGTTGACATTCATAGTCTCTTCTTTTCGGTTGAAATTATCGCTATGTTTATATATTTCAATCGCTTCTCTGTACATTTGGGGATAATTAGAAATATAAAATTTCTATCTCAGAGAACTTCACTATACGATTTCCCGATTGTAAACAATGTTCCGCCTCAGCTGATTTTACAGTTTCTCCAAGCCGGCAAAGACTTTTGTGCTCCTTTAAGAAATTTAAGAAGTTCTCAGACCTCCGACCCGTCAATCGGCAAGACTCAACAAACGGACAACCCCTGAAGACGTCCGGCGTAGCATCGGACGAAAGTTTCTTAGAACACGGCCTTTTCACCCAGAAGAGTTATGAACAAATACGTCAACCGGTCGTGAAAGCCTTTACTCTGTCATCAGAGAGAGAAGGAGCTGGAACTAACGCTAGTTTTTTATATACAAATTTTGATACAAATTTCGTGCAGTCAGTAACTCAGTTTTTCCTAAGCCATTATCCAACTCATTATCAAGCTCCTATTACATAATAACCATTTCTATTTAGGAAAGTTAAATTTTCGCGTGAGCCAAAATTCCTAACTTGCATTCATAATATGGGGATGGTTCATAGCCTACAGATGAATTTTGTGAAGGTTCACAAAAGCCTCCTCGCGTATAGGCAGCCTCGTATAAGAATAAGATGGATGACAAATATCTAGACCAGTGTTGGCCTGTGCGTCGAATCAGTGAAAAAAATTGTCACCGTGGGGAGAATTCAGTAGATAATTAGGCCTGTAAACTTTGCAAGGGACAGTGGCAATTGATGTAGGAGAATGTTCCACACAGTTGTCTGGCATATCGCATCGTATATGGAGGACCGGATCCAACATTATTGTGGAATCAGGACTGCAGCAGGTCTAGGTAAGTTACGTTAAAACGAACCAACAGCAGTATATTTTAATAATTAATTTATTTAGAAACCAATTTTTGGCTCATCACAACAACAACACGTAAATGTTTTATGACAATACCATCAAAAGTACAAGAACATTTACATAGTTATGAAAATAAACTATGTGATACCAACAAGCAACGTGAAACATCATAATTATAACTATGGATTCAATGTGACATTTTTCTTTCGACATCTATTACTGTGATGTTTAATATTACTTACTGGTATCCTAATTTGGGCATTTCACATGAAGTGCAGTGTGTTCCATAACTTACTCGGATGTTATTATTTCTATGGTGTTGACGTAAAAGAATTTCGTGTTATTCTTATGATTTTTTATCATGAAGTTATGGATAGTATTGGTAAGGTCTATTTTATGTTTTTTTTATGAACAGTGGCCTGAAGGTGGCCAGAGGCCGGAACTGGCTGTTAAATAAATTAATTATTAAAGAAACCGCTGTTGGTTCCATTTAAATTAACATGTCTTTAAAACTATGTCGACTAGGCCGCGGTGGAGTATCCGAGCGGTCCAAAACGTCTCGCTGAGGAGCGCGCGGTAGCTCGCGCTGGAGGTTCGAGTCCTCCCTGGGGCATGGGTGTGTATGTTTGTCCTTAGGTTAGTTTACCTAGGTTTAAGTAGTTTGTAAGCTACTGACTGATGACCACGCAGTTTGGTCCGATAGATTTACAAACATTTGAACATTTGAATTATGTTGACTAGACCTTCTGGCAGTCAGTATTCTTACTATTCACTCAAATTGGTCATTTAAAATTTAGACGAATGATATGAAAGAAAAGAATAATGGAAATGAATAATAGGTCCTAGAAAAGCAAAAAAAAAAAAAAAAAAAAAAAATAAAAAAATAAAAAATAAAAAATAAATAAATAAATATATATATCTGAGGATATACCAGAAAAATTCCATGCAATGTACTATTATTTACTGTTATGAATATATGTTTGGCAAGTGCACCTTCTTCCATATCACACGCACAGAAAAGTAAATGTAAAATTTATATTACAGGACAATCCGTTCTCTTGACAAGGTGGTTAAATCATTCATACTTTACACACTAAGGAGTCGGTCGCAATGCATCAGGGGAAAGAGACAGAAAAATGATCTTTAGGGAACATTCTAGTATTCACCTACAACACTGTCGTTCGAATGGAAACCACAGGGTCGCGGGTTCAAAACCTATTCGGGCCTCGAGTTTTTTCAGTCGACATTTTAACTCCCCCTTTACCTCTCAACAATGCGAGGAGTCTTCAGAAACGACAGGTGTTCGGATTACACGTTAAACTGTAGATCCCCTTTCCAGCTTGAATAACTGGGGTAGGCTAGGGACATGTAAGTCGCCGAATTGTGGTCCAATTGAAAGCCCTGCAACAGGCCACTGAGCCACACGAAATAATAATTATTATTCCTACAACACTGTAGTAATTGCACAGACTTATGGGGAGGACGGGGGGGGATGCTAGGCAGGTGATAAAAAAGAGTTACTAGTATCCAGCTGACACTGTAAACAGCAATCATGTGAATCATGTGAAAATAAGCGCACCGGTATTCGCCGAGATGAAACTCACTCACGAATCACTAAAAATCATTAATACAACAAAAATAATTAATAGCAATGGCATGTCGATCAGAATGGATGCATTTAGTAAGAAAGTCTCTAGATGCATAGCAACGCACATGACATGTAAATATATATGCCAGTTCTGTGTTTTTAACTGTGCTGTCACCAAGTGGATTTACTTCGTGTTTAAGTTATTTTTCTTTTCCAAAACGAATACGAAAATCTTGCCATCTAGCTACCAACTTACGATGTACGATTTTGGGATATAACAACAAAAGTGTATAAAGATAAAAATTTGAGACGAGAAGCTTGGGAAAATTTTGTTTTGCCCTATGAGGGAAATGACCAAAGAAAAAAGAAACAATACAGGTAATTAATTTGCAACATGTATACGCTCTTTCATGTAATGTGATCTCCATGTTCAAGTATACCTACATTTACAATATAGTTCCTGTATTTAGCCATATGAAGTGCATCGTCCAGATTCATTTGTGAGGTGTGAAATATCTTCGTGTTTAAATAATATCTTATAAGAACATCGTTGTGAAGAGCTGTAATCGCTTTTACTATGTCTTAGACACAATCCACACTGACATCTATGGACATATAGTACTTTCTACTTATTACACGCTACACCAAAAGTACGTGTAAAATACGAACTAAAGTTACACACACACACACACACACACACACTCACAGACTCACTGTTTTTTTCTAATGGTTTGTGGATCCAAATATTTGGCACTGAATATATTAATAGAATAGACCCTCTTTCCGTAAGAACAAAAGTCTATGCGGATAAAGCGATAGTCAAAGTTACATACAACCAAGAGTATTAGTGAAAAAAATTGTAAGGAACTGGAATGTTCTGGATTTTATATTTTGACAACTCCTATACAATGAGGAAGCAATGGGAAATGTTAAAATCTCTGGCATATTTCAACTCATTTTTCTTCATCAGGTATTCGCACGAAAATATCTTTTGATTTCATTCAGATAACTCTGCACACTTGACGAATTATTGTCCATATGGTGGAGTTCCCTATGTTACGTGGATAGCGTTGATCCGCCACTGAACATTCGGTTAAAACAGACGCCGCTTGACATGCGAACCGTTTGGAAATTAGATCGTGTGATATCGCGCCACAACGTACGTAAGTCTGAACTTACACGGCGACTTTACGGTCTCGGAAATTCAATTTGTGATGACACTACGCAGGTTACTATATAGTATATCTCAAGGATGTCCATTTTGTGTCCCATCCTCGTCGCCACTTTTGTGTCCCAGCCTCGTCGTAGGTGTCGGTGGCCGAGCGGAATGAGACCGACACGCTGGTGCAGGTACGGAGGGGAGCAGCCAGAAACTATAAACACTCGAGTAAATTAGAAAGATATATATTGCACAGAATGTAACAATACTTAACTTTTACATAGTACTGCAGAATGTTGATACATAGTTGTTAGAGGCCTGCCTAGTGCCTGTACAATAGCAAAGTCTTCACTCGTGCCTATCGGATTACGAAGGTCCTAACTCGTTGCTATCTCAGTCCGAAGTGCGAAGTCAACGATGTCCTTCAGTGGTGGCCACGAGCGGCGTTGTACCAGAGGGCGCTCGTGGCTGTCGTCGGAAGAACGCCGCGCCGTGCATGCATGGCGGCGCGCGGCGAAAGTAGGTGGCGCGCACTTTGTACTTGTGCGACACCACACCCCTCCCCCCCAAACCGCCGCGCCGTCGTGGCGTAGGGCTGAGGGCCACGGCGACGGCACTGGGAGGAGGGCCTGGGCGGGGGCGTTACTGGTGGGACAGGCGTCGTAGCTGGGGCCGGGATCGAGACGCCGTCCGCGCCCCGGCATCCGCCTTGCGATCCTCCAGGGAACCCGCCGAAACCTGGGGAAGGGCGCACCCCCCCGCCCAGAGGGAGCAGGTCTTCTTCTGAGGTGCGTGGCCCAAGCTGAGGGGGCCCGCACGGTCCCGGAGTCCCTCTCGGTGACGCTGTCATCTGCGGCGGCGACAGCGGCGGCGACGACTGCGTCGGATGTACGTCGACGTCCATAGGGATCTCGTAGTCCGGGGACGAACGATGTGGTTGTGCTCCCTGGCGGTGAACTGGGTCTGGAATCAAGAAACCGGAGACAGGATCGCGCGGCCTGTGCAAGCGCAATTGGTTTGCGTGGCGCCGCAGCTCCGACCCTGTGGAAGAACGTACAATAAACATATTGCGCCCGAGCACGCGCTGAATGGTGCCCGGCAGCCATGTCTTGTTTCCAGCAAACACCCTGTACAGCACCGGCGTAGAAACCTGAAAACGCGTAGCGCCATACGAACCGACTCGGTGCGTGGGAGGCTGCAGCAGGTGAAGGAGAGTGCGGTGACGGCGGCCGTGTAGCAGCTCGGCAGGAGACGGGCCGTCACGTGGCATGCACCGATAAGTAGACAGGAAAATTTGAAGAGCTTGCTGCCTGGAGTGCTGACCTTTCATCTTCTCCATGTGAGACTTGAATGTTCGAACGAAACGTTCTGCTTCACCATTGGACTGAGGGTGAAAAGGTGCGGTGGTGATATGCTGAATGCCATTCACGCGACAAAACTGTTGAAATTCCGCACTAACAAACTGAGGTCCATTGTCACTGACGATAGTTTCAGGCAAGCCTTCGATGCAAAACACTGATGTTAAGGCACTGATTGTACTAGACGCCGTCGTTGAGTTCATGGCAATCACAAAAGGAAACTTGCTGAAAGCGTCTACAACAATTAACCAGCGCGTATTCCAGAAAGGTCCGGCAAAGTCAATATGTAAACGTTGCCATGGTCCCTTGGGGCGTGGCCAGTCTGAGAAACGCTGTGGAGGAGCCGCCTGATGCTCCGCACAAACTGTACACTGTGATGTCATGCTCTCTATCTGAGCGTCCATACCAACCCAGGTACAATGACGTCTGGCCAGCTGCTTTGTCCTAACAATGCCCCAATGTCCTTGATGCAGGAGGCGTAACACTTCTCGTTGCAGGGAACGAGGAACAATCACTCTTGCTTGGTCGTTGTCGGTATGCAACAACAGTACACCCTGACTTAAAGATAATGCATGACGTTGTGCAAAATAACGTCGAACCAGAGGCCGATCAATGTCTTTGGCTCTGGCAGGCCACCCTGAGCGAACAAAACGTGCTACCACACTTAGATCTGCATCCGCAGCTGTTTCCTGTGCAACCCGACGAGAGTTCAAAGGAAAGTCTGCGACAGCGGAAGCATCTCTGGAGTCTATCTGACAACATGCCATTTCTGAAGAATCAAATGATACATCGTGGCCAACCGGAAGTCGGGAAAGTGTGTCCGCGTTGGCATGTTTAGTGGTAGGTCGGTACAAAATCTCATACTGATAATTTGACAATATCAAGGACCATCTCTGAAGCTTTTGTGCCGTTCGTGGCGGAATTGGCTTTGTGGGTGAGAACAACGACGTGAGAGGCTTGTGGTCTGTCAACAAATAGAATTTTCTGCCATACAGATAATGATGAAACTTTGTGACGCCGTAAATGATTGCTAAGGCCTCCTTTTCTATATGACTGTAATTCTGTTGCGTCGGCGTCAGTAGCTTGGATGCAAAGGCAATAGGACGATCGTGACATCCAATACGATGTGACAGAACTACACCCACACCGTACGATGAGGCGTCAACTGCTAACACTACAGGCTTCTGTGGGTCAAAGGGAATCAAACATGCATCACTGAGTAGTGCAGACTTTAGTTTGTCAAAGGCAACCTGACAATCTTTAGACCATACAAAAGGAACATTCTTCCTACGTAAGTGATGCAGAGGAGCTGCAATCTGAGAGGCATTGGGAATAAATCTGAAATAATAGTTCAGCTTCCCCATTACTGCTTGCAATTCGTGCACATTCTTAGGAGGAGGCAAGTCTTTGATTGCTCGAAGATGTGACTGTAAGGGATGAATTCCTTGGGCATTAATCACATGGCCTAGGTACTCTATTTCAGTTTGAAAAAACGAACACTTTGCTTTATTACAACGTAGACCTGCTGCAGTCAACACTTTGAAAAGGCACTCCAGGTTTGCTAAATGTTCTTCAACTGTACGTCCGGACACCACAATATCATCTAAATAGTTCGAACAACACGGTACAGAAACTGTCAGCTGTTCCAAAAAACGCTGAAAAATAGCGGGAGCGGAAGAACTGCCAAAGGGTAGGCGTTGAAACTGAAAAAGGCCCATGTGAGTATTAATGACGAAAAACTTTTTTGACTCGTCATCAAGTGGAATCTGTAAGTATGCCTCTGCTAAATCAATCTTAGAAAAGAAATGAGACTGTCCTAATTTGTCCAACAGTTCCTCAGGTCTGGGCAGGGGATAAGTGTCTACAATTGTTTGACTGTTCACAGTGGATTTGAAGTCCGCACAGAGACGAAGTTTTCCTGACGGCTTGGGTATAATTACTATAGGCGAGGCCCACTGACTCGCAGAAACAGGAGAAATCACCCCACTATCTTGCCAACGTTTAAGTTCTTCGGCAACTGTATCACGCAAGGCGATAGGCACTGGTCTAGCTTTACGAAATTTTGGAACTGCAGATTCTTTTAAAGTTACATGTGCCACGAAGTCTTTTGCACAACCTAGTTCCGGCGAAAACAAGTCACTATATTTATCACACAATGCATTGATTTTATCCTGAGGCACTATTGACGAAATTTGAAGCACATCTCGTTGAATAGATAAACCAAACAAGTCAAAAGCATCTAGTCCAAAAATGTTCTGTGTAGATTTGGCCTGAAGAACAACAAAAGCAACTGTTTTTGTTACACCTTGAAAAGAGGCAGGCAGGCTACACGTTCCTAGCACGGGAATATTTTCACCTGTATAAGCTGTTAACACTTGCTGTGACGGCGACAATTTTGGCGAACCCAGAAGTTCATATGTGTCTTTATTTATTAATGTAACAGCGGAACCAGTATCAAGCTGAAATTGCACAGTCTTATTTTCTATAGAGAGAGTAACAAACAGCTTGTGCTTCTGGCGCACGACCGGTGCGCGAATGTGGGCAACGTCTAATACATATTGTTTTCTGCGCTTGCGCGGGTTGCGTGCGGTAGGAAGCGGCGCATACTCGGCACACAGCGGATTAACCACACTGTCACTAGATGACACTACCGCCGGATCGGCGTCCGCGCAATGCGATGCTACTGCACTAAAATTACTTTCAGTATCTACAACAAGTCTACTGTCACTAGCTACACAGTACTGGGCACTATTACAAGGAGCAGTTGCAGAAGGCACTATTTTCACTACAGGAATGCACTGTTCATAGTCATTTTGCTTGTCCCGAACCCTTTTCCGTTGCACTGTTTTACGCGCTCGTCGGCGCTTGCTACATGGTGCACTATATAGTTTTGCCATAGGTGCAGAAGAACTTTCTTGTAATTGAGAACCAACTAAAGCACTGTTCAATTCCACAGCCCGTATAACATTTACAGAATGAACTGTTCTCGCACTCTGCGAAGCACTGTTTCTAACGTTACTGTTCTTTGAGTTTTTAATTTGCATACACACAGACTGCACATGTCCCAATTTGCCACATTGATAACAGGTTGCGTTGCGACTAGGGCAATGAGCACGCTTGTGGCGAGACACACACTGGGGGCAAGATTTACGAACATTTTTCTGAAATGAGCGTTGGCGCCCGTTATGCAAATTACTGTGTCTAACACTACGGGGCGACCTTTGCGTCGCACTTTTACTCTGGCTACTGTTCACTGTCTGTTCAGCACGGCCGGTAGAAAAATAAGAATCACTAGTGCTATACTGAGAACTACGGCTAGGAAAGCGTCCGTTGCGGCGCACTGAATTTACACTGTGGCTTTGCATTTCTACGTCTGCTAAGTCAAAAGTATCATGCGCTTCTATAAGCTGCAGTACACTGTCTAATGAGGGGTCAGACTGTTTCAGAATTGCTGCCCTAATTCTGGGGTCCTGAATATTCTGCGTAATCGCATCCCTCAACATCACGTCACTATACGAAAGTCCACAAGAGCAAGTAAATTTACATTGGCGGGTTAAGCCCTTCAATTCCGTAATCCACTCTTGGTGTGACTGTTCAGGTAATTTTTTCAGTCTGAAAAATCGGTACCGTGCAGCGGCTACAAGAACTTTTCTCTCATAATGAGCATTTAGTGCCTCTACTATTTGTTCAAAGTCTACATCACGAGGAGATGCTTGCGGGAACAGTTTCTGCAGTAACACAAAAGTTTTGGGGCCCACCACGGACAATAAAAGATGCTTAACAGTCTGACCTGTAATTTGATGAGCCGCGACGAGTTCTTGAAACTGCGCCAGATAATCACTCCATTCTTCCTCACGTTCGTTGTATTGGCGAAACGTAGGAAGTGTTGCGGCGGCAGGTGTGGGCTGCTGAAGCGGCGGCTGTTGATGTTGGTGAGCAGCCTGTGTCGTCAACTGCGACACGGCCTGGAGAAGTTGGGTGATTTGCGCCGTCTGTAACTGAATAATTTCCATTAAGTTTGGGTTCGCGGTAGTGGCCATGCTGACCGATTAGGCGCCGCGCATACAAGTAAATTATAACAAAACACAAATGCAATATGAAAGAGGACTCGCTCTGCAACAAAAAAGTCCATAAAACACGTAACAGAATATGTTCCCCCAAAAATCTTATAATAAGGGTGGGTGGGCGGGAGCAATTTTTGCGTGCTCCGACTGCTGCTGTCTGGCTGCTGTAAGCGGGCTGGTCCAAGGTTCTATCACTCCTCGTCGCCACTTTTGTGTCCCATCCTCGTCGCCACTTTTGTGTCCCAGCCTCGTCGTAGGTGTCGGTGGCCGAGCGGAATGAGACCGACACGCTGGTGCAGGTACGGAGGGGAGCAGCCAGAAACTATAAACACTCGAGTAAATTAGAAAGATATATATTGCACAGAATGTAACAATACTTAACTTTTACATAGTACTGCAGAATGTTGATACATAGTTGTTAGAGGCCTGCCTAGTGCCTGTACAATAGCAAAGTCTTCACTCGTGCCTATCGGATTACGAAGGTCCTAACTCGTTGCTATCTCAGTCCGAAGTGCGAAGTCAACGATGTCCTTCAGTGGTGGCCACGAGCGGCGTTGTACCAGAGGGCGCTCGTGGCTGTCGTCGGAAGAACGCCGCGCCGTGCATGCATGGCGGCGCGCGGCGAAAGTAGGTGGCGCGCACTTTGTACTTGTGCGACACCACAGTCCACCCATTAAAGTCGAAAACTGTCCGAGAAAAAGGGACTCGTTTTACGCTTACCTTCACATATCAGTCAGTTTATTCGTGCTAGCGGGACAGCAAAATGGCAGTCCTGGTAGCGGACTCGCTTTCAGTTCGGTCTTACCTTGAAGTAACTCTTAAAAAAATTATAATCACATAAAGAAATATTCTTTATTATGTGATCACGTAATTGCAGTTATTTCCAAAAAATATATAGGAGTAGGCATTGAAAACAGTTTGAAGTCGAACGATCATAAATCTCGTGATAGACAACGAGGATAAAATTTTAGAGTTTAAAAGGCTACATGGACGCTGATCTGCAGTCTTTTTTCCCAACAACCATATGCGACTGGAATAGGAAAAGGAGGAAATGTCAATTGTACACAATCAGTAGTGATTAAGACCGATACCAGACTGAGATTCATTGCAACAATCCGCAGCAAGTGAAGGCCATCAAGAAAGGAAGTAGCTTGCAAAACACTCACTCTACCAGTACTTAAATATTGCTCATCCGTGTGGGATCTACACCAGATAGCATTGATTGAGGAAAGTGTGAGAAGATCCAAAGGAGAGCGGCACGCTTTGTTATAAATTCATTTAGTAAGCGTGACAGTGTCACGGCGATTATCTGTAAACTCCAGAGCAGTCGCTCCAGAAGAGACGTTCTGCATCACAGTTCTATCAGACTTCCGAATCTTCAAATGTTTGTAGTACGTATGGGACTTAACTACGGGTCATCAGTCCCTAAACTTACAAACTACTTATTGACTAGTTTACACTAAAAACGGCACATACATCCATGCCCGAGGGGGGATTCGACCCCCCGACGGGGAACGGCTTCGCGCATCGTAGCCGAGCTCCTCAACGCGCTCGGCCGCTCCGCCGCGGCCCAGACTTCCGAGACCGTAAGTTTGTTGAAGAGTCAATCAATAGCCTATTTTACTTCCATCTACATAAACCTCGTGATAGAATACGAGGATAAAATTTGAGAGTTTAAAAGGCTACATGGAGGCTGATCTACAGTCTTTTTTCCCAACAACCATACGCGACTGGAATAGGAAAAGGAGGAAATGTCAGTTGTACACAAAGTACGCAACGCCGAACACCGTGGATAGTCTTGTTGGTTATGGATGTACTTGTAGATGTAGAAATATATATTGGTAGTTGGGTTACTACATGTGGGAGGTTGTAAAATTTTGCCGGCCGCGGTGACCGAGCTGTCTGCGGCGCGCCAGTCACGTTCAGCACGGCCACTACGATCGGGGGTTCGAATTCCCGCTCGGGTATTGATATTTGTGCCGTCCTTAATATTAGCTAGTTCATAAGTTTAGGGAATGATGACCCCGTCGTTAAGTCCCATAAGCTCTACAAACATTTGAATATTTGTAAAATTTTAAGTGTAGGTGCTTATGGCTCTTCTGAGTGAGATGTGTCTATGCTACTATTGTTTCGAGTAAATATTGGATGTAGATAATGGACAAGCACCTGGGATCTTTAGTTAAATTCTTTATGTTTTCTTAAGAATATATTAAATAACTAGCTGTTAAATCCAGCATTGCCTGGATATATATACATTTTTCCATTCTTATATTAAACACGGAAATAATACTCGAAAATGATTTCATCTTCATGTATCCGTGAAAACAGCTTAGAAATTATGAAACAGTAAAATAAAGGACTATGTACAATATACAAAATTCTAAGTGCAGTATTAAAAGGAAACCAAGTAATAAAATAAAAATGATATATAACATTAATGTAATTCAAAACATGAGTATAAACAATATTTATTGATTTTTGTGGTGAGAAAGTTTTTGTGACTCATTGTTAACGACGACATATCTCCTGAACTATGGGTCGTACTTAGTTTTAACCACACAGTGATTGTTATCTGATAGTGAGCAATATGTGAACCAAGTTAAGTTGAAATCGGTCCATTATTTTAGGAGGTGACGTGGAAAAATAGCGCATGATGTAGCAGTTATTCCGAAATTTCATTGTTTATGACCTCATATTTCCTGAAATATGTGTCATACTAAAATGTAAATTCGAAAGAAAAAACTCACTGGTATATGTGCCTCACGTCTGAAAAATATGTCATGAATGGTGTTAGCAGTAAAGACACAATAAATCGAAACCTTATGCGTGATGATGCGGTTTTTCATGAACCAAATTGTTTATGTCTTCATATCTCATGAAGTATATGTCGAACTGTGATATAGTATCGAAGGAGCATTCAGTGGCATGTATGTTTACTGTCTGTGAGTTGTCTCGCGAATACAATTTACAGTGTAGAACGTGATGATACAGGTCGTAGATATCCGGAATGTGAGGGATAGCTAATTAACATAATTTATTAATTCTATTGGTTTCAATGTATTTTCATTTATTTTCCCTTTTTTAAAATTTTTCTCACGAATAATTAATTTATGCTGTATTGATTTTTCCTCCAATGTATTCGTGAAGTATAGTCATTGATAGAACATACGTTTCTAAAAAATAACATAGCAGTTAGTTAGCTTTCACCACCAAGCTAATTAAGACGTGTTATATTGTATGAAATGTACATTCGTTTGTCAATACATAAAAAGTTTGTTTTTAACTTGTGTTGTAATTCATTTTTTTAAAATCAACGTCTGGCTTTAAAGTGGCCCCACGGCCCTCAAAACTTATTGAAAAAAAAAGGTAGTCTCACAAAAAGAAACATTCTCGTGATCTATAGAATTTGTAAAAATCAATTCCTGAGAAAGTGTTTCAGGAACTTGCCGTTATGACATTAACTTCAGACTTATGAATGGAACTTTCGTGAAATACGTAATTATTTAAATACAAACGAAATGCCGAATCTCTTTTAAAATAATTAATTACTTTATATGTTCACATTACTGATGAATACTGAGTGTTGTGTTACAAGAAATAATAACTTGTAACGTCATGCCAAATGCCGTAGATATACGTCATGAACATTGGAAAAGTAGTAAGCAATAAACTTTTTCCTTTCATCATTCTGTTGGCGTTGTCAGCGAGAAAAAGTTTCGTAAAGATTTGAAAAAATGTTCAAAGTTTATTGCAAGTCGCTAAGTGCTCTCATTATCAAATAGTTCACGAATAAAATCACGCTATCACACGCCGAAAGATGGGCAGTTTTCATTGTTTGTGACGTGATATCGTATGAACTATGTTCGTAGGTGATTTTATCACCATAGCAAATGATTCCTGATCATAAAGAACATTTGTCCAAATTTGGTTGAAATCGGTCCATTAGTTTAGGAGATGTAGAATATTATCACATAATGCTGCAATTTTGCCCGAATGTCGTTGTTTATGACGTCATATTTCTTGACGCATGTGACGTAGGTGGTTGTTACCCCAACAGCGATTGTTGCCTGATAGTAAGAAACATGTGTACCAAGATTGGTTGAAATCGGTCCAGTAGTTTAGGAGGAGATGTGGAACATACATACACACACACAGCCTATTTTGTAAGATGTATAGATTGTAGATAAGCACTGGCAGAAAACATACCTGGAAAGAGTACATCGATTTCGATCCGATGATTGCTGCCTCCTCCAGTAGATGTACTGTTAATAGTTTCAACAAGTAGTATGCCGAAGCGCCACGTCTGTGTACCAAAACAAATGTTCAAATGTTTGTAATTCTATCGGACAAAACTACGTGCTCATCAGTCCGTACCTTACAAACCACTTAAACCTAGGTAAACTAACCTAAGGACAACACACACATCCATGCCCCAGGGAGGACTCGAACCTCCACGACGAGCAACCGCGCGCTCTGCAGCGAGACGCTTTAGACCGCTCGGCTACTCCACCGCGGCAGTCTGTGTACCCTTTAATAAGAAATGCTTATAGGAATGTCAACGTCGAAGCAAATAGGTGCCACAGAGACGAACTCGCGCTTTCTACAGCCTAATGTGCGCGTTTGAAAGCGATCAAATTGTGGCCTTCGGAGTGGCAAGATGGTCCTTTCAGATAATTACCACATAAGCTGGCGTGCTGCGTCAGTTGTGCACGTTGCTGGTTGCAAGGGTCACATGAACATTCTCACACCCTTTGACGTCCTCACAGCACTTACGCCATATCGTAAGAGTAGCAGTGGCAGATCGTACAGCTAGCACTGCATGAATATGACAGTTAAGCAGCCTAGAAGTGTCGACGCGAACTGTTACCATCCGTTTAGTAGCAGTGGGACTATGGGCAAGCACACTTCTACCCCGTATCCCACTCATTCCATAGCATCGACGTGTGCGGCTCGACTGGTGCCGTCAGAGCATCACTTGGATGGTGGGTCTCGGTCTTCAGCGGTCAAAGCAGATTCTGCCTGGACGAAAGTGATGGTTGTTTCGTCGTACGATGTAGACCTAGTGAACGGTGTCTCATAGAGTGCATTTGTCCAAGGCACACCACAAACCTTATGGTCCGGGATGTAATAAGCTACCACTATGAACCAGCTTCGGTGCTTTGAAACGAAAATTGACCAGCGCTCGGTGCGTGCAGAATGCTTTAAGACTCGCTCTCTTGCCACTGTTGCAACAGCAAGGTCATGTGTTTTTCAAACAGGATAATTCTCGCCCACACGCTAAGCGTGAAAATCAACATGCACAGCAAGAAGTGTATCAGCTTCCCAGTCGAGCATGATATCCAATCAAGCACATGTGGGATAAGTTGGGGAGGAAACTGACAAGTGTAACTCGTCAATCCACAACTCTTCAACCGCTTTGTGACCAGTTGGTGGAATAATGTATCCCAAGACAGTGTCGACAATGACCGAATGGACGTCAGGATCTGTGACTGCATTGCCGCCCGTGGGGGCTACATCATATACTAATATACACTTATGAGATGATAAGCATCCGGACACCCCCAAAAACATACGTTTTTCGTAATAGGTGCATTGTGATGCCATCTACTACCACGTTCTCCACATCAACGACGTCAGTAGTCATTAGACATCGTCAGAGAGCAGAATGGGTCGCTTCGCGGAACTCACGGACTTCGGATATAGTCAGGTGATTGGATGTCACTTGCGTCAGAGGTCTGTACGAGAGAGTTTCAAACGTCACAAGGCCCACTGTTTCTCATGTGATAATGAAGTGGAAACGTGGAGGGGCACATACAGCACGAAAGCATTGAGGCCGACCTCATCTGTTGACTGACCACCGACAGTAGAAGAAGGTCATACAGTAATAAGCAGGCGTCTATCCAGATAATCACACAGGAATTCGAAGCTGCATCATGATCAATTACTATGACATTTAGGCGTGGGATGAGAAAACTGGGTTTCATAGTGGAACGTCTGCCCATAAGCCACACATCACACAGGTCAATGCCAAATTGCGTCTCACTTGGTGGAAGGAGCGTAAACTTTGGACAGTGGAAAGACGTTGTGTGGAGTGACGAATCACGGCACACAATGTGACGATCGGATGGCAGTGTGTGGGTGTAGCGAATGCCCGGTGAACGTTATCTGCCAGTGTGTGTAGTGCCAGCAGTAAATTCGGAGGAGGTGGTGTTATGGTGTGGTCTTTCATGGACGGGGTTGCACCCCTTTTTGTTTTACGTGGAACTGTGACAGCACAAGCCTACATTGATATTATATTCTTGCTTCCCACTGTTGAAGAGCAATTCGGGGATGGCGATTGAGTCTTTCAACACGATCGAGCACCTGTTCATAATGCACGGCCTGAGGCAGAATAGTTACACGATAGTTGTTGTTGTTGTGGTCTTCAGTCCGGAGACTGGTTTGATGCAGCTCTCCACAATATCCTATCCTGAGCAAGCCTCTTCATTTCCACATACGAACGGCAATCTACCTCTGTCTGAATCTGCTTACTGTATCCATCTCTTGGTCTTCCTCTGCGGTTTTTACCCCACAGACTTCCCTCCAACGCTAAATTCACAATCCCTTGATGTCTAAGAATGTGCCCTACCAATCTATCCCTTCTTTTAGTCAAGGTACGCCAGAAATTTCTTTTCTCCGCAATTCTGTTCAGTACCTCTTCATTAGTTACGCGATCCACCCACCTAATCTTCAGCATTCTTCTGTAGCACCATATTTCAAAAGCCTCAATCCTCTTCCTGTCCGCACTGCTTATCTTCCATGTTTCACTCCCATACAAGGCAACACTCCATACAAATGCCTTCAGAAAGGACTTTCTTAGGCTTAAATCAATATTTGATGTTAACAAATTTCTCTTTTTCAAGAACGCTTTTCTACCCATTGCCATTCTGCATTTTATATCCTCTGTACTGCGACCATCATTTGTTATTTTACTGCCCAAGTAACAAAACTCATCTACCTCCTTTATTGCTTCGTTACCTAATCTAATTCCTTCAGCATCACCTGATTTTCTTAGACTGGACTCCATTACTCTAGTTTGGCTCTTGTTTATGTTCATCTTATATCCACCTTTCAGCACACTGTCCATTCCGTTCAACTGCTCTTCCAGATCCTTTGCTGTCTCTGCCAGAATTACTATGTCGTCGGCAAATCGTAATGTTTTTAATTCTTCCCCCTGAACTTTAATTCCTTCACCAAATTTCTCCTTGCTTTCCTTTATAGCTTGCTCAATGTACAAATTGAATAACATTGGAGAAAGGCTACATCCCTGTCTTACTCCCTTTCCAACCACTGCATCCCTTTCATGCCCTTCAACTCTGACAACCGCTGTCTGGTTTTTGTACAAGTTGTAAATAACCTTACGCTCCCTATATTTTACTCCTGCTTGCTTCAGAACTTGAGTTTATTCCAATCAACATTGTCAAAAGCCTTCTCCAAATCTACAAAAGCTAGAAATGTAGGTTTGCCTTTTCTTAATCTATCTTCTAACGGCTTCTACCAGCTTTTCCATCCTTCTGTAAATAATTCGTGTTAATATTTTGCAACCATGACTTATGAAACTGATGGTTCTGTAGTTTTCACACCTGTCTGCACCTGCATTCTTTGGTATGGGGATTATAACATTTTTCTTAAAGTCTGAGGGTACTTCACCTGTCTCATACATCTTACACACCAGGTGAAACAATTTTGTCATGGCTGGCTCTCCCAGAGACTTTACTAGCTGTGAGGGTATGTCATCTACTCCTGGGGCCTTGTTCCGACCTAGGTCTTTCAGGGCTCTGTCAAATTCATCTCTCAGTATAGTATCTCCTATTTCATCTTGATCTACTTCCTCTTCCCTTCATTTCCTTTGTACAGCTCCTGTATATACTCTTTCCACCTTTCAGCTTTCCCTTCTTTGCTGAGAACTGCTTTCCCATCTGAGTTCTTGATATTCATAGAGTTACTTTTCTTGTCCCCAAATGTCTCTTTTATTTTTCTGTAGGCTGTATCTATTTTCCACCTATTTATACATTCTTCTACATCCTTACATTTGCCTTCTAGCCACTCCTGCTTAGCCATTTTGCACTGCCTGACAATCTCATTTCTTAGTCGTCTGTACTTCATTTTGCCTGTTTCATTTACTGCATTTTTATATTTTCTCCTTTCATCTATTAAATTCAGTATCTCCTGTGATATCCAAGGATTTTTTGTAGGTCTTGCCTTCCTACCTATTTTGTCCTCTGCTGCCTTCACTATTTCATCTCTCAATGCTACCCATTCCTCCTCTACTGTTTTATTTTTTCCCGTTTCTATCAACTGTTGCCTAAAGCTCCCTCTTAAATTCTTAAGAACTTCAGGTTCCTTCAATTTATCCAGGTTCCATCTCCTTATTTTCTTACCTTTTTGTAGTTTCTTCAGTTTCAGCCTACAGTTCATAACCAACAAGTTATGGTCAGAGTCTATATCTGCCCCTGGGTATGTTTTACAGTTTAAAACCTGGTTCCGAAATCTATGTCTTACCATTATAAAATCTATCTGGTCTCCCGGTGTCTCCTGGTCTCTTCCACGTATACAACCTTCTTTTGTGATTCTTAAACCAAGTGTTTGTTATAACCAAATTATGTTCCGCGCAAAATTCTACCAGGCTGCTTCCTCTTTCATTCCTTTTGCCCAGACCATATTCACCTACTATCTTCCCTTCCCTTCCTTGACCTACTACCGAATTCCAGTCTCCCATAAAAATTAAGTTTTCCTCTCCCTTAATTGTCTGAATAATTTCCTTTAGCTCCTCATATATTTCTTCGATCTCCTCATCATCTGCAGAGCTAGTTGGCATATAAACCTGTACTACTGTGGTCGGTGTTGGCTTTGTATCTTTATTGACTACGATAATGCGATCACTGTGTTGCTCATAGTAGTATACCCGCATTCCTATTTTCTTATTCATTATCAGACCTACTCCTGTAATACCCCCAACTGATTTTGTATTTATAATCCTGTACTCGCATGACCAGAAATCCTGTTCATCCTGCCACCGAACTTCACTAATCCCCACTATATCTAACTTCAACCTATCCATTTCCCTTTTTAAATTTTCTAGCTTCCCTACTCGATTAAGGGATCTAACATTCCACGCTCCGATCCGTAGAATGCCAGTGTTGTCTTTCCTGATGATCACATCCTCCTGAGTAGTCCCCGCCCGGAGATCCGAATGGGGGACTATTTTACCTCCGGAATATTTTACCCGAGAGGATGCCATCATCATATGTTCATACAGAAGAGCTGCATGTCCTCGGGAAAATTAACGGCTGTAGTTTCCCCTTGCTTTCAGCCGTTCGCAGTAACTGTGTGGCAAAGCCCCATTAGCTGATGTTACAAGGCCAGCTCAGTCAATCATCCAGACTGTTGCCCCTGTAACTACTGAAAAGGCTGCTGCCCCTCTTCAGGAACCACACGTTTGTCTGGCCTCTCCACAGATACGCCTCCGCTGTGGTTGCACCTACGGTACGGCTATCTGTATCGTTGAGGCACGCAAGCCACCCCACCTCGGCAATGTCTGTGGTTCACGGGAGTGGTAACATCCCTGTAATGAATTGGCCTGTACAGAGTCCTGACTTGAGCCCTGTCTCAGGCCTCACCGACCTCGACAGCTGTCCTCAGTGCAACACTCCATCTATAATGGGTTGCCATTTGCCATTACCCAAGAAACATTCGAGCCCCTGATTGAACGTATGTCTGGAAGCTGTCATCAAAGATAAGGGTGGGTCAACATCATATTGAATTCCAGCATTACCGATAGAGGACAATACAAACTTGTGTCATTTTCAGCCAGGTGTCCGGTACTTTTGATAACTTAGTGTGTTTCGGCATAGAACGACACCTGGTACTTCAGTACCACCTTATCTATTGATCTGTAAGTACTTTATAATAATTTCATTATTTTTGAGAACATTATGGATAACAGCGATCTTTCAAGTGATTATCAATTCAAGTAACAAGTCAGTCTAGATCGCAGTTTCTTTTATTTCACTAGTAACCACTTTTGATCACTTAAATGACCATCATCAGAGCTCAACGGTAATGACACATAATATTTTATTAGAGGGATAAATTATTTTTAAATTGAGTGTTTAAAACAAGAGTAAAATATACCCGTAATTTTGGCCACCGGTTGTTTTCAGCTGGAGGTCTCCACGGGTTTAATGTTGACTGTTGTAAAAGTAGGCGCAGTCATCCTTTAAATACTGGAAGCTCCACCCTCTGATTTAAATGTATAAGTTCTAACGGAAGTTATGTAACAATGGATTTCAATATGCAGCCAACCAAATGATTATACAGAATGGTTAATCAGACGTAAAAAAGTAACAGGTTTTTTAAGTATATTATATATATAACCACCAATTTTATTTTATTTTTAATTTAAGACACGTCATTTTTAGTTGATGACTCCAGTTCTCACGGTCATATATTTTAACCAAATTAGTTTATATTACTAATGTACCTTATAACTTTGGCATATATTTTATTTTTTCTAGCTCTTAGTTTTAAGGCAAGGGCTCTGAGAAACAGTTTATCAAAAAGGATTTTATTACAGATGTGATACATTCATATGTAGCAGCAAAACTGTTATTTATTTTAGTTCTGACATAATGATAAAAATATTTTAATATATAATCTGACAATGGTAAAATAGTGCCTCAGATTTCTGTTTTCAAATCATAACAAAAGCACCACATGGTTTTCTATGTTTCCATATGGTACATATATTTTTTATATGATCATATATAATATACTTGTAAATCCTGTTACATTTTACGAGCTGATTAACCATGCTATATAATGATTTGAAATCCATTGTTGGGTAACATTCGTTAGAACTTATACCCGATTGACCAAAATTTAAATTAGAGGGTAGAGCTTACATTATTTAAAAGATGACTGCACCTACTTCTACAGCAGTCAACATTAAACCTTTAGGTAGCTCCAGCTGATAACAAACGGTGGCCAACATTACAGGTATATTTTACTCCTATTTTAAATACTCTTTTTTTTTTTTTAAATGTTGTTGTCGTCTTCAGTCCGGAGACTGGTTTTATGCAGCTCTCCGAACTAATCTATCCTGAGCAAGCCTCTTCATCTCCTCATAAGAACGGCAACCTACATACATTTGAATTTGCTTACTATTTTCAACTCTTGGTCTCCCTCTGCGATTTTTACCCCACACACTTCTCTACAACGCTAATTTCACAATTCCTTGATGTCTAAGAATGTGTCCTACTAATCGATCACTTCTTTTAGTCAAGGTATGCAAGAAATTCCTTTTCTCCCCAATTCTGTTCAGTACCTCCTCAATAGTTACGCGATCCACCCACCTAATCTTCAGCATTCTTCTGTAACACCACATTTCAAAAGCCTCTATCCTCTTCTTGTCCGCACTGTTTACCGTCCATGTTACACTCCCATACAAAGCAACACTCCACAAAAATGCCTTCAGAAAGGACTTCATTATTCTTAATTTAGTGTTCGATGTTAACAAATTTCTCTTTTTCAAAAACGCTTTTCTTCCCATTGCCATTTTGCATTTTATATCCTCCGTACTGCGACAATCATTTGTTATTTTACTGCCCAAGTAACAGAACTCATCTACCTCCTTTATTGTTTCGTTACCTAATCTAGTTCCTTCAGCATCACCTGATTTTCTTCGGCTGCAGTCCATTACCCTTGTTTTGCTATTGTTAATGTTCATCTTATATGCTCCTTTCAACACACTGCCCACTCCGTTCAATTGCTCCTCCAGGTCCTTTGCTGTCTCTGACAGAATTACAATGTTATCGGCAAAATGCAATGTTTTTATTTCTTCACCCTGAACTTTAATTCCTTCTCCAAATTTCTCCTTGCTTTGCTTTATAGCTTGCTCAATGTACAAATTGAACAACATTGGAGAAAGGCTACAACTCTGTCTTACACCCTTCTCAACCTCTGCGTCTGTTTCGTGCCCTTCAACTCTGATAACTGCTGTCTGGTTTTTGTACAAGTTGTAAATAACCTTCCGTTCCCTATATTTTACTCCTACTGATTTCAAGATCTGAAAGAGTGTATTCCAATCAACATTATCAAAAGCTTTCTCCAAATCTACAAAAGCTTTCCTTAATCTATCTTCTAAGATAAGCCGTAAAGTCAGGATTACCTCCCGAGTTCCTACATTTCTCCTGAGTCCAAATTGATCTTCCCCAAGGTCGGCTTCTACAAACTTTTCCATCCTTCTGTAAATAATTCGTGTTAAAATTTTGCAAACATGACTTATTAAACTGACGGTTCTGTAATTTTCACACCTGCCTGCACCTGCTTTCTTTGGAATGGGGATTATTAAATTTTTCTTAAAGTCTGAGGGTATTTCCTTTGTCTCATACATCTTACGGATCAGGTGAAATAGTTTTGTCATGGCTGGCTCTCCCAGAGACTTCAGTAGTTCTGCGGGAATGTCGTCCACTCCAGGGGCCTTGTTTCGACTTAGGTCTTTTAGTGCTCTGTCAAATTCTTCTCTCACTATAACATCTCCTATTTCATCTTCATCTACATCCTCTTGCCTTCCTACAATATTGTCTCTAAGTTCCTTTCCTTTGTATAGTCCGTCTATATATTCTTTCCACCTTTCAGCATTCCCTTCTTTGCCGAGAACTGATTTTCCATCCGAGTTCTTTATATTCATACAGCTGCTTTTCTTGTCTCCAAATGTTTCTTTTATTTTCCTGTAGGCGGTATCTATTCTTCCCCTATTCATACATTCTTCTACTGACTTGCATTTGTCTTCTAGCCACTTCTGCTTAGCTATTTTACATTTCCTGTAAATCTCATTTCTTAGTCGTCTGTACTCCATTTTGCCTGTTTCAGTTACTGCAGTTTTATATTTTCTCCTTTAATCGATTAAATTTAGTATTTCCTGTGATATACAAGGATTTTTTGCGGGTCTTGCCTTTCTACCTATTTTGTCCTCGGCTGCCTTCACTATTTCGTTTCTGAATGCTATCCATTCTTCTTCTACTGTTTTATGTTCCCAAGTTTCTGTCAATTATTGCCTAAAGCACCCTCTGTAATTCTCAAAAACTCCAGGTTCATTCGATTTATTCAGGTCCCATCTCCTTATTTTCCTACCTTTTTGCAGTTTTTTTCAGTTTCAGCCTACAGTTCATGGCCAAAAAGTTGTGGTCAGAGTATATATCTGCCCCTGGGTATGTTTTACCGTTTAAAACCTGGTTCCGGAATCTATGTCTTACCATTATAAAATCTATCTGGTACCTCCCTGTGTGCCCTGGTCTCTTCCACGTATATAACCTTCGTTCGTGATTCTTAAACCAGGTGTTTGTTATTATTAAGTTATGTTCCGTGCAAAATTCTACCAGGCGATCTCCTCTTTCATTCATTTTGCCCAGTCCATATTCACCCACTGTTTTACATTCCCTTCCTTATCCTACTATCGAATTCCAGCCTCCCATCACAATTAAGTTTTCCTCTCCCTTAATTGTCTGAATAATTTCCTTTACCTCTTCATACATTTCTTCGATCTCCTCATCATCGGCAGAGCTAGTAGGCATATAAACTTGTACTACTGTGGTCGGTGTTGGCTTTGCATCTATCTTGACTATGATAATACGATCACTGCGCTGCTGATAGTAGTTTACCCGCAAACCTATTTTCTTATTCATTATCAGACCTACTCCTGTGATACCCCCAACTGATTTTGTATTGATAATCCTGTACTCGCCTGACCAGAAATCCTATTCCTCTTTCCATCGAACTTCACTTATCCCCACTATATCGAACTTCAGCCTATCCATTTGCATTTTTAAATTTTCTAACTTCCCTACCCGAAAGGGATCTAACATTCCACGCTCCGATCCGTAGAATGCCAGTGTTGTCTTTCCTGATGATCACATCCTCCTGAGTAGTCCCCGACCGGAGATCCGAATGGGGGACTATTTTACCCCCGGAATATTTTACTCGTGAGGATGCCATCATCATATATTCATACAGTAGAGATGCATGTCCTCGGGAAAAGTAACGGCTGTAGTTTCCCATTGCTTTCAGCCGTAAGCAGTAACTGTGTGGCAAAGCCCCATTAGCTGATGTTACAAGGCCAGCTCAGTCAATCATCCAGACTGTTGCCCCTGTAACTACTGAAAAGGCTGCTGCCCCTCTTCAGGAACCACACGTTTGTCCGGCCTCTCCACAGATACCCCTCCGTTGTGGTTGTACCTACGGTACGGCTATCTGTATCGTTGAGGCACGCAAGCTACCCCACCTCGGCAATGTCTGTTGTTCATGGGGGTGTTAAAAAAATCCCTTTAATAATATATTATGTATCATTACAGCTGTGGTCTGATGATGGTCATGTAAGTGACCGGAACCAGTTGCCACTGATATAAAACAAATTGCGATCTAGACTGACTCGTTACTTTAATTCATAATAATTTCGTGTTCTCCATAAGCTGAGTTTCAGTGATAATCCCTGAGTGGGGAACCGTGCGTAAAGAAGCGAGTGTCTGACACCCAGAAACTTCCCGCGGCCCTCGGCCTGCCATTATTTAGCGCAGGCGCGGCCGGTGGTGGACAGTTAACGGCGGGCAGTGAATCTGTGGCGCCTGCTGGTCCGTCGCTGTGGACCGGATCCGGTCGCGCCGGGCGTTGTCCTCGCTTGCGGCCGCCTCACGGCCTCGTCCTTGGCTGCTATTGCGGCCCCGATAATGGCTGCCGCGACCTCCGCGGCCCACCGACTGGAACACGGTCAATGGGGCGCAGGCGGCCTCCCACGCCCATTACCGCCGAGCAGCTCAAACTGACCCACTGGGCGCTCCATCAGCTCTACATCTGCAGCCATACTCCGCAAGCCACCACTAGGGCCGACTGCGGTGGCCGAGGGGTCTCAGGCGCTCCAGTCACGGTCTGCACCGCCACTACGGTCGGGGGTTCGAATCCCCCCTCGGGCATGGATATTTGTGCCGTCCTTAGTCTTAGCTAGTTCATAAGTAGTCTTTAAGTTTAGGGACTGATGACCCCGTAGTTAAGTCCCATAAGCTATACAAACATTTGAACATTTTGAACCACCACTAGGTCCGTGGCGGAGGGTACATGCTGTACCATTGTCACTTCCTGTTCCAGACGCGCATGATTCGCTGGAAAAACAACTGCCGGTATAGCTCTGTATGGGTCCTAGTCTCTCTAATTAGATTAGATTAATGTTCAAATGTTTGTATAGCTTATGGGACTTAACTACGGGATCATCAGTCCCTAAACTTACAAACTACTTATGGACTAGCTAACACTAAGGACGGCACAAATATCCGTGCCCGAGGGAGGATTCGAACTCCCGACCGTAGTCGCCGTGAAGACCGTGACTGGCATGCCGCAGTCCCTTCGGCCACCGCGGCCGGCAGATTAGATTAATACTTGTTGAAGTACTTTATCCATTTCAGCAACTGTTCAGGTTATCTTCTTCTCTATATATAAAAGGAAGTGTCCCGATTGACTGACTGACTGATTGACTGACTGACTGACTGATCATCGCCCAGCCCAAACCACTGAAGATAGAAACTTCAAATTTGTGGAGGGTGTTGATCTTAATCTGTAGGCGTCATTTAAGAAGCGGTTTTTGGATATTCCGTCCGTAAGGGGGTGAAATAGGGGATGAAACGCTTTTTGAAAATACGTAGCTATTTAGGCAATTTTGAAGCTAGAACTACAAAATTTCGGATTTTAATTCAGGGTTAGAATTTAAAAGAAATGTGTTTCGGTATTTTTTGAAATTCGACAAATAAGGGGGTAAAATAGGTGACGCAAAAAATTGATTTTCAAAAATATGTTGCTGTTAACTCAAATTTTAAGCTACAACTACGAAACTTCGGATATGGAATCTTGGTCAGGATTAAAAGTCCATGATTTTTAGTATTTTTGGAAATTCAACAAGTAAGAGGGTTAAATAGAGGATCAAAAATTCTTTTTGAAAAGACGTTGCTATTGATACAATTTTGAAGCTAGAGCTGCAAAAATTGATATTTGTGTAGTTGGTTAGACATTAAAAAATACCAGTTTCGGTATTTTTGGAAATTCAACCATCAACGGGGTTAAATTGGAGGGGGGTGTTTTTCGAAAATATTTTCCTATTTAGGAAATTTTGAAGTTAGACCTACAAATTTTCGGATTTGGATTCGGGGTTCAAATTGAAAAGACACGTGTTTCGGTATTTTTGGAAATTCGACCAATAAGGGGGTGAAATACGATGTGCAAAAATTCATTTTCAAAAATATGGTGCTGTTAACTCAAATTTCAAGCTATAACTACGAAACTTAAGATATGGATTCTTCATCAGGATTATAAAGAAACAACTGGTGCAGACCAACCAGCCTACGCATGCGAAGTGGCGAGGGTTCAGCTAGTCTCTATACAGACAAACAAGTGGATTGGTATCAACGTACAAAAGTCGGTTACAGAAATTTGAAGCAGTTTGGAACCAAATCGATTGTAATAAGATATATTCATATAATGGGATAAAATTAACACTTACATTTTAGTATTGTCGCTTAATGAATGTAGCTACATGCTATTAGGAGAATTAACACTGAGTGCAGAGATTATGCAATGAATAACAATTAGCTGCTAACAAAGTATACTTTGTTGATTCTCCTAATAGCATGTAGCTACATTCATTAAGCAACAATACTAAAATGTAAGTGTTAATTTATCCCATTATATGAACATATCTTATTACAATCGATTTGGTTCCAAACTGCTTCAAATTTCTGTAACCGGCTTTTGACCGTTTATAGCCTTTACTGTATGCCAATCCACTTGTTTGTCTGTATAGAGACCAGAAGAAGGGCACTCAAGCGTCCGAAACCGGTCGTCTAAAATAAATAATTACAAGCAACTGGTTGCTGAATTTTATTAATTTATTTAATACTTGTTCAATAGATAATATATACGACATTTCGTAATGATGTCGAACGTGTCAGTTTAGTAAATGTTGTCTTTACTTCACAATCAATATTTTAGGGATTTTTTTTCTTAATTTTTAATTGTTTATTAAGTTTTATCTGAAAATTCATCTACATTGTAGAAGGAGTTGCCATTCAGAAATTACTTTAATTTCTTGTTAAATATCAGTTGGCTATCTGTCAGACTTTTGATGTTACTTGGTAAGTGACCAAAGCTTTGTGTGGCAGCATAATTCACCCCTTTCTGAGCCAAAGTTAGATTTAACCTTGAATAGTGAATATCATCCTTTCTCCTAATGTTGTAGCAATGTACACTGCTATTACTTTTGAATTGGGTCGGATTGTTAATAACAAATTTCATATATATATATATATATATATATATATATATATATATATATATATATAGTGAAGACTGTTCGCGGATGATGCTGTCGTTTACTGGTTAGTGAAGTCAACAGAGGATCAAAAGCAACTGCAAAGCGATTTAGACAAAATTTCTGCATGGTGCGAAAATTGGCAATTGACACTAAATAAAGAAAAGTGTGAAGTAATACACATGACCACTAAAAGAAATCCGCTGAACTTTAATTATGCGATAAATCAGTCAAACCTTAAGGTCGTAGATTCTACCAAATACCTAGGAGTTACAATTACGAAGAACTTTGACTGGAGAGAATACATAGAAAATATTGTGGGGGAGGCGAACCAAAGGTTACGTTTCATCGGCAGAACGCTTCGAAGATGCACCAGCTCCACCAAAGAGACTGCCTACATCACACTTGTGCGTCCTCTCCTGGAGTACTGTTGCCCCTTGTGGGACCCTCACCAGGTGGGACTGACGGAAGACATTGAGAAGGTTCAAAGAAGGGCAGCTCGTTTTGTTTTATCACGTTACGGGGGGGAAAGCGTCACGGAAATGTTGCTCGAATTGGGGTGGAAATCATTAAAAGAAAGACGTTATTCATTGCGGCGTGATCTGTTTGCGAAGTTTCAATCGCCGACTTTTAGTTCTGAATGTGAAAATATTTTGCTAGCACCCACCTACTTAGGGAGACATGACCAGCCCAATAAAATAAGAGAAATCAGATCGAAAACGGAACGATTTAGGTGTTCTTTCTTCCCGCGCGCTATTAGAGAATGGAACGGTAGAGAAAAGTTATGAAAGTGGTTAATTAACCCTCTGCCAGGCACTTGAATGTGATTTGCAGAGTATCTATGTAGATGTAGATGTAGAAGGTACAGTGAGGGTCCCTAGATCCCTAAATAAATGCCTGCAGGATGCTCTTGGGTGGGCTCCAGCAATTATTCTGATTACACGCTTTTGTGCAATGAATACTTTTCTACTCAATGTTGAATAGCCCCAGAATATGATCCCATATGGAAGCAGTGAATGAAAATAGGCGTAGTAAGCTAATTTACTGAGATGTATATCACCAAATTTTGCAATGACTCTGATAGCATAAGTAACTGAAATGTTTGTGGTCGTTTTGCGAGTTAGATGTAGCGTGGGGCGGGAGAGGGTAGGGCAAAGGTAATGGGGCTGAAGCCCCTTCCCCGGCACCTCTCAAAGATTATTTTTTTTTTAAATATTTTTTTTATTTTTATTTTTATTTTTTTTTACACCGGAAATTTGGAATAGTACACATTTAATAAATCACAACGTAACTATAATTTGTCAGGCACAAGTGAACGTGATAACGGGTCGCCAAAGTGATGCCGCCACTGAGAACGTGTGCTGCTGTTACTGTGAGGGGTTTTAATGCCGCCGCGACCAGCTTCGACGTTATTGTTGCTGATAAGGCTCCTATAAACGCGAGCTGAACTATCCGCCATTTTTCCCCAAGCTGTAGGAGTTGCCACGTTCCGGACGAGCTCACGCGTTACCTCGCGTTTCATTCAACTCGCTCACACTCGCAAACTACTCACTGTATCAACGTGGAATTTTCATCAATGTCTTCGTTAAGAAGTACACTACATTTTCATTTTAGTCTTATTTATGGCAATAATTTATAAACAGCATATACTGATAGTTTACGAACATGCACTTCTGACGACTTACGGAATTTTCGACATGCGAGGAACTTTTTTTTGTTGAAGTTAGGTGAACACATTAAGGGAATGACATGTTCAAAATACATCAAATTTTCATCCTCTCCAAACAGCAACTCTGTGAGAAATATATAACTTGAGATAATGTCAGTTAAATATGACGCACTGGGATCCGCCCGCCTGTCTAGTAGTAACACGTCTTCCGTATTAGAGCTCCTAATAATTAGGCACATGTTGTTACTGCATAACATCCATACTTGAAGATACTGGTACTGACTTTTAACCCATTAAATTTAATAGTTGTACACTTCAAAAGTGCTATGTCTCTATGTAATATGCAATTTAAATTTTATATGAAAAGGATATTTTAAATATCTCAATACAGAGTGCTTTATTATATGAGGAAATGAGAACAAGTCAGTTCGTTAGCTAGTGAAGAGATCCTTGCTATCTGTCATTTCAAGTATTCTCACATAAAATCCTCATTAGTAACTTCCGTTCTGTTACTGCTAGGCTTTAAACTGAAGAAAATGTAACTCCTATTAGGTTTTGGAAACTGAGTAGTAGCTCTGAAACACAATGGACAAGAAGCAATGAAATTAACATTTCTGAGTGACGAAGGCATATCTGCAAATCGAATAATAAATCACTAACTTTACTCTTTTTCATTCTACAACTATGTATTTCCTTGAATAATGCGACAATTAATGAAGTTTTGCGTAGTAACCATGTGGCAAAATACTCCACTCTTTGCATGTTATCATTTGTCAAAGTATCATTTTGATACCTCTAACCGTATATGAGATACGCAATGATTCATTCTGGCCTTATCGCCATCGGAAATGAATGCGCTAAATAAAATAAAGTTTAACGGTATGAGTGAAACGTAAAGATCTCGTAAGTCGAAAATAAAATTCAATCCATTAGGAAAGTTTCATCCGCAGCAACATATGGTGTAACAAGCACCAAACGGAATATCATAGCAGCCTCTATTTTCTACTGCAAACTTTTCCTAATGTAGCTCAGTATCTTATTTCGAAGCCAATATCTTATTAACTATGACTATTAACGAAATGACGAGCATTTCGTCACAATGCTCACATATAAAGATTTAAGTAGCGGAAAAATTAAATATTTTTACCAATTAGTTTTTGCGAAATCGTTTGTGAAAGATGGCAGGGCATGTGCCTCTACGCTGTTAGTGCAGCGCGATTCCAACCATGTTGGGTATTTAGGAGCTCTAGTTGCTGCAAAGCTGAAGTTACGAGCCGTTGTTCATATGAGGTGACCCGCTGCTTAGCAGGCCAGCGGCGCCACCGAGTGGAATCTTATGTACAACAATAGCGTATTTTACATTTTTACACATAGTCTCATGGTAATTAAAGTGTAAAGAGATTTCTCTTCGGCTAGTAACATAGAAGCTGCTTAATTATTTTACGAGCTCATTATATATACACTCCATTTCCACCACGTTGCTCCTCTTCCACTTTCAAATTAATGCGAGCCTACTTATTTTATTCCTTATGCAATTATTTCGTAGTATAACTGGTTAAATTATAAAATGTGTAAAAGTAAGTCATAGATTAATAAATTCAATATGGTTAAAAAGTGAATCCCCCCATAGAACCAACTTCTGGCGGCGTCACTGCGTAGGAGGAAGCAATATATTTGTTAACTCTTCGAGGAACGTATGCTCACGAAACAGTGATAGGAGCCCGTACCGCGAGATAACGTGTCTTTTGTAGTGTATACGACTGGAGTGTACTGATTATCACCGTGACGCTTTCCCCCTTACTAAATAAGTCGTAAGGAAGCGTGTTGCTCTCCGTTGTATCTTCTCTACGTCTTCTATTAGACCTAAATGGTATAGATCCCACTCAGATAAGCAATACTCAAGTGTTGTCCATACGACTGTTTTGTTACCTACTTCCGCTGTTGACAGATTCCATTTCTTGAACATTCTTCCATTGAATCTCAGTCTGACATTTAATATGGTCGTTCCATTTCAAAATGCTGCTTACTTCTACTCCGCCGCGCAGAATGACCGCGTGGTCTAAGGCGTCATGCTACGGACTGGGCGGCCGTTCCCGCCGGAGTTTTCAGTCTTCCCTCGGACATGGCTGTTTGTGTGTCTATTGTTCATAGCGTAAGTTTAGTTTAAGTAGTTTGTAAGTCTATGGACTGATGAGCATAGCAGTTAAGTCCATTACGTTTACAAACATTATTATATGTCTTCTCCCAGATTATGCAAGTAACTGCGTCCACTGTTTATCCTCTTATTGCGTAGTTATAAAATATACGATCTTTCTTTCTATGTGAAAGCAAAAGTTTACACTTATTTATATTGAGGCTGAATTGTTATTCCTTACACTATGCGTCGATACGCTGAAAACCCTTCTGAATTTCGATACTATTTTCCAGTGTTGCGACTTCGCGATAACTACACCATCAGCCCCAAACAGTCTCATTAAGCTTGCAATGTTATCTACGAGGTCATTTCTATAAGAGGGATGGAACTTAAATAGTGGCAACTATTTATTCACAACCGATGCAAAAGCGTTACATGTTTACACCTATTACTTTCCTCGGAAGTAGTCACCGCCGTTGTGTAGAAGCCGTTGCCAAAGATGTAGAAGGCCTGTTCTGTTGATGGTGCGAATGGAGCAGTCTACTGGCTGTCGAATTTCTGAAACTGTTATGAAGCGAATGCCACTAAGTGATTCCTTCATCAAATCAAAGTAACAAGGACTTAATTCCGTGGAGTATGGTGGATGGTACAGTACTTCCCAGTTCCATCGACCCAAGAGAGGAGCCACAGCTTGCGTTGTATGGGCCCGCGCATTGTCGTGCAAATTGATGGATGCGTTGCGTAGAAAGTGTTGCCGCTTCTTTTGCAAAACTGGTCGCAGGTGATGCCCCAAAAACGAACAGTAATACTGTGCATTGACAGTCTGCAGTGGAGGAACGTAATACGTCAGTATAACACCATCACAGCTGTTCACGAGAATCACCCTAATTTTAAACACACTGGGGTTCTGACGCCTCTTGAAGATCCAGATGACACTGCCGTGCTGTACGACCTCTGGTACATTCAATCTTGATCCCTCTCCGTTGTCCCTGTTTCGAAAATATAGTGACACGTTAGACCGCTCTCTCACAAGCGACTGTTTTTCCCTCGATTGTGCGCACGCCGGTGACGTGGGACGGGCGAGTCCATTTGCTCGGAGGTACGGTAGATATTTCAACAACGTGTGCTATTAGCAGGCAATAGTAGATTCCATTGCACAGGGTTTGCACAGCAGTGTTGCTACTATTTCAGTTCCAACCCTCGTATATTGTGAAAAGCAACGGTTCTATAATAACACACCTCTCGTACACGACAGGAAACACTTTAACATCTGAAGACTTCTGTCCTTTAATAATGACATGATGCGTTCTGTTCGAAAGAAACGCGTCAATCCAACCTAACAATTCGTCAATGTTCGCACTCCGTTCATCAGGCGACGGCGGAGAACAATATCGGGCGTCTTGAGGAAGTCAAGAGACACGGCACCTGCCAGGGACCCTGTACCCATTCATCTGTGTATCTTGTATGAATGGCGCGAGCTCTCGCAAGGGAACAGTTTCAGACGAGGAACATATGTTCCGTTCATTTTTGACAGGTGTATGAAAAAAATGATATTGAGAAAACCGTCGTTAAAATTAGTGGCTCTAAATCGAATCCATTTAATTAATGGAACGACGGATAAATGTAAACTGAACATGTTTGATGGCCGTGTTTGCTGCCCGAAAACGCGTATTTTCCACACAAAAAAAATGAACTATAAAGACTGTTGTTTCTCTCGCTTATGAACGTTAGCGACAGTGTCGCTAGCCGACACGATAACCATGTCGACAAGGAATTGATCTACCGTGAAAAAGAAAAAGGAGAGAGAGAGAGAGAGAGAGAGAGAGAGAGAGAGAGAGAGAGAGAGAGAGAGATAGAGAGAGAGAGAGAGAGAGAGAGAGAAAGAGGCAAATAAAAGAGGCGAAGATATTTAGTTTGGGAGTAAAGATTCCGTTCGTACCATACACGCACCTTATTATTTTTCCTCTTCGTTTCGGAATTGCTTGGAATTAGGGTATCAGACTTGTACAGTAAAAGCGAAGTGCAACAGCCAGAGATGACAGTTGTGTGTATGTGAAGTGTACCTCTGTGATTGTGTCAGTGAGAGTGGGTATTAAGTCTGCGCTTTAACCCAGCCTTCACCTCTGAACGATGTGATGAGTCGCCAGAAACGACACTTGGTGCGGATTCCACATTACACTGTAGGTCCCCTTTCTTCGGTTGGAAAACGGGGGGCCGGCCGCGGTGGCCGAGGAGACTGAGGCGCTTCAGTCACGGTCTGCACGGCCACTACGGTCGGGGGTTCGAATCCCCCCCTCGGGCATGGATATTTGTGCCGTCCTAGTTCGTAAGTAGTTCATAAGTAGTTTGTAAGTTTAGGGACTGAAGACCCCCTAGTTAAGTTCCATAAGCTGTACAAACATTTGAACATTTGAAAACGGGGGTAAGCTGGGGACACGCAAGTCGCCAAAGTGGCGATAGACTTGCTTCAGTCCTATGAGCCGCACGAAATTATTATTATTATTTTATGACTAAGGCTGTAGTAGAAATCTGTAAGTTATGGCTGTCTTTTTTAAGTGTCTGTCGCGGCTCGAGAACGTCTTTGCGGTTATTTTCAAACTATTCTTACTATACTGTTGCATTCCAACATGGACTTTCCACTGTTAAACAGTTGGAAGCAGGAAGCAGGCATACCGTACGGTAAGCTTCTTTTCGGATTTTCGATACATATGAATCAATGTAAATGATGAGTCATCAGGCTAAAACACACACATTTAGTCATTGAGTGTCCAGGTTTTATCATCGTGGCACCACTTTCCCGGCAACTTTTCCATAGCTTCCACTGTTAAGGGTTTGTCAACTACAGCCTCGAACGTTAAGCTCCATTTGAGTCACACTGTTTTTCGCTAAAGTAAATGTTGAGTTCTGTTGTCGCTTTTGCGCAATTGTCTTTAATGCTCGATGGTTGTTGTCAGTTAACTTCTGATGTTTTACCTTGTTCTCTGTACATTGTCATTACCGAGAATACTGCCGCTAGTGAAACGTTTTCGTAACGGGTGCTCCCACTAACCATCAAGTTACTCTCTTTGGAGGATTGAAGACATCACTCATTTCACTGTTCGTTTGTGTTGACCGTCACAGAACAAAACGTATCATATACTAAAGGTAGTAACCGCGGTGGAGTGTCCGAGCAGTCGTAAGGTCCCTTGCTGCGGAGCGCACGATTGCTCACCGTCGGAGGTTCGAGTCTTCCCTCGGGCATGGTTGTATGTGTCTTGTACCGAGGTTTAAGTTAGTTTAATTAGTTTGTAAGCCTAGGGACTCATGACCAAAGAAGTTAAGTATCTCAGATTTACAAACTACTACTACAAGGTAACGTACAAGACTTGTTAAGTTAATTGTGGAATGCGGTTGCGTTTCAACGTTAACACAGTGATGCCAGCTTGTTCAAATGTTTGTAAATCTTATGGGACTCAACTGCGTTGTCATCAGTCCCTAAGCTTACAAACTACTTATGAAGTAAATTGTACCAAATACAACAGAAACATACATGCCCAAAGTAGGATTCGAACCTCCGACGCGGGAGGCCGCGCGATCCGTAACGTGGCGCTCCAGATCGCTCGGCTACTCCCACGCGGCGATACCAACTTGTGACAAGATGTAATATTCTGCATGGTGTTCATATTATTTTGTCCATTCCAGGTATTTTTTTCATCTTTATGCTCTTTGAACCTGTTAAACCATAACTTTTGTGTGTTTTAAAATACGTAAAAAGGTGTACCTTAGGTGAAGTAATGTGTGAAATCTAAAGTCGAAACCATCATATACTAACGTAAAAGAGGTAATTTTGGTCTTCATGGATTATTCAGAAGATTTTCACCTGATAGTGGACCAAATGTTCAAAATGTTCAAATGTTTGTATAGTCTATGGGAATTAACTACGGGGTCATCAGTCCCTAAACTTACAAACTACTTATGAACTACTTACGAACTAGGACGGCACAAATATCCATGCCCGAGGGGGGGATTCGAACCCCCGACCGTAGTGGTCGTGCAGACCGTGACTGGAGCGCCTTAGTCCCCTCGGCCACCGCGGCCGGCGATAGTGGACCCTCAGGGTCCGAAATGGATCGTGTATTTTTAATAAAATCACGAAATAATTTGTGACTTAAGTGGGTTTCACTCATACGTGCTGTATAAAGAAAATAACCATCACGACTATCAGTATTAAAAATGAAAATAATATTGTCACAAGCAAATATGTGGATTGTTCTACCTACGAAAACAATTAAAGATGGTTATTAAGAATCAGATGGAATGGAATGTGCACACAAATTCATCGGCAAAGTGAGTAACGAATAACCTGCACACGTCATGGGCTTTTCCCGCGTGAATTGCACCTTTTTAAGGACGTCTGTAAACAGTACTTTGAAATACTAGGAATACGTGACCAGCGATACCGATCAGTTTGTGTAAGTAAGCGAGCGTATTTCTTCGAATACTTACTCGAACATACAGAACGTCTAGGGTCGGTTGGTTTGCCGCGGCGGAGCGGCCAAGAGCATTGAGGCGCTGTGCTAGGATGAGCGAGGTCTTTCCCCGTCGAGGGTTCGAATCCCCCCTCGGGCATGGGTGTTTGTGCTGTCTTTAGTATAAGTTAGTTCATAAGTAGTTTGTCAGTTTAGGGACTGATGACCCCGCAGTCAAGTCCCATAAGCTTAACAAACATTTGAAACATTCGGTTGGGTTTCAGCAAGCTAACAGAAACATGGTTAACTTGTTCGAAGACTTGTAACTCTGTCACTTTTCGCAGATACTCGTATAATGCCTTAAAATCATTGATGATACTGGATACCAATGAAAAATTGATGGAAGGACGTTCTGAGGAGAACCGAAGCATGTAATAAACATCATTTGTTGACATCTCCTGGCAGATTAAATTGTGTGCCGGAACCGGGACTTGAACCTGGGACTTTTGCCTTTTGCGGGCAAGCGCTCTACCACTGATCTATCCCGACACGACTCACAGTGCCGCCCTACAACTCCAATTCTGCCAGTAACTCGCCTCCTACTTTCCAAGCCGGCCGTGGTGGCCGAGGGGACTGCGGTACGCCAGTCACGGTCTGCACGGCCACTACGATCGGGGGTTCGAATCCCCTCTCGGGCAAGGATATTTGTGCCGTCCTTAGTGTTAGTTAGTTCATAAGTAGTTTGCAAGTTTATGGACTGATGACCCCGTAGTTAAGTACCATAAGCTTTACAAACAAACATTTGCCTACTTTCCAAACTTTCATTATGGCAACAACATTTGTTGTTTATTATCATTACACCGACAATATAAACAAGTAGAATGTATCCTTCACTTTGCAGTGAGGTGCTTGCTTTTGCGAAACACACCAAACTAAAACTTTCAGAACAGTAATCGAACCCAGACGTGTACCTTCGCTGAGACCAATGATATAGACTGAGTTATCAGGCACGACTTATGACTGTCTTCCAACTTTCATGCTCCTATTAAATGCGAAGAAAAGGATTACAGGATTAACTCTCTGCGGAGAAATAACGTGTTGAATAGTGGCCTAGCCGTAGGTTAGCGTTTATTTCCTGAGTGATCCTACCACTTAACAGGTTTGAAAGTGAAGAGCACATAATTGTAAAATAAGGTACTGGTGATTTTACAGTCGAGACCACAATCTGTAACATTCCTCTTTGTTCACGACAGTGACGAGCCCACGTTTATGTTAAGCTGACTAGGGACGTGAATTGTGGCATGGAGAGAAAAGAAGTTCGAATTCCTAGAAGACTGTCAGTTGGTGCTCTGTGTTCGGATTTAGTGCTCCCTTTCTTTGAATTTCTTCCTGATTCAGCAATGCGCTTCTACAGCATCAGGCACCTATTAGTGCTGTGCATACCCTATGCCTAACCTACTGCAAGAATGTATGTTAAGATAACAGAGAGATATTGGAAAAGGTACCTCTTACACTTCGGTGGTATTAACAGCAGACAGCGTGCGTGGCACAGCAGTCGGAACTGGCCCGTGTTTCTAACGGCACATACACGGCTGGAGCCCGTCTTCGCAGAATGCTAGCAGGCAGCGGTACGTGCTTATCGTAAAGGAAGGTCGGCTCGGAGAGATAGCATGCCGGTCGATAGTAACCGGGGCACGTGGGCAGTCGATGGGCGACTTGACCTCTACTCAGACGAGGGGCAGTGGGCTGCTCGTTCTTGAGAAAAAATTCTGTTGGATACAGGACGCCTCCCAATTATAAGAAGTTCTGCATCATTTACCATAACAAAGAGGAACATGTAAATGCAAAGAGGCCTAAAGAAAGATCACGAAAAAGGCACGTAGGACAAGTTATCAGAAACATGTAATGAAATAAGAGAGGAGAGAGAAGAAATTGGTAAGTACGTTAGGATGGAGATCTGTTACCAACTTAACTGCTGCTACGATTCTTTCTGGTCTGCAATGGCACGATTCTTACATAAACCCAAAACGTTCTACATGGCAGTACATGTCTGTAAATGTCATGGAAGTTAGAATCTAACCTTCTGAATCTTTTCCTACGATTCGTTCACGATTCTTTCTAGCCTGCGATGGCACGATTCTTACAGAATGCCAAAAAGAAGACCACATGAGTGTCTGATTTGTATATTTTTTCATATTTATGGTACGTAAATTTCAGATCTCAAATAATAATCAGACAAAGCCATCCGACTGAACTCTCAAACATTCTTGAGAAATTGAAGATTTGCAAGCGCATATAAATATCTATAATGCTGAGAAGCTTTTCAGTTGACGGTGGGTAACATTTTATATTGTAAAACTATGTAACGTAAATA